>CM024574.1:9048005-9648005 GCA_014182395.1 Eucalyptus sp. ANBG9806169
AAATTGTAATCCAAAAGTGTATTGTGAAATATCTTTGAGCAAAAAAATATTTGGAGAAATTTATATTTACAAATGACTTTTGTGATAAAAAGAAAGGAAAAAAAATAGTTGACCAGTGAAGGGCAAGCGGCTGCTAGCATCACCGTGACAGATGTCTCGAGTTGCATGACCTCAGGCGGCCGCAGGAGACCACTGGCGAGGGTTGCCTAGGGGCTGGCAACCCCTAGCAACCACCGACGAGGGCCGCCTAGGGCCATGTGACCCTCAGCGAGGGCCGTCTGGTGGCGCGACCTCAGGCGGCCCTTCACAAAGGTCATGGCGACTCCTCCAGTGACTTAGATCTGGGTCGTGGAGGTCGCGGCGACGGTTGCCGAGGTAACCGCAACCACGCTGGCTTCTCTCCAGCCCATCACCAACCCATCGCAACCTCGCCGGCTGATGTTTGAGGATCCGAGGTTGAAGAAGATGAACAGTGGATAGCCCTTTCGGAAATGTTGAAAGCCCAAGCAGCCTAGGACCTACCTTGGGCTTTCAGCCTTTGAAAGGCCAACATTTCCTCAAAGTCAGTTCAAAAATTTTCCCAAACATTCAATATTTGATCAAATGAGCTTTGGACACCCAAAGCTCCTTCCGAATGCTGGTCCCCAACGCAGCCATAATCCTTGATAAGAGCAAAAAATATTGGATAAGAAGCTTTGAAACTCTGTAAAATTGAATCGATCTCATCATTATTCTGAATTTTAGAATCACAACAAACTCCAACTCCAGAATCACCACCAGCACCCGCTTTAACCGATGGGTTATTGTCCAAATCCTTCAATTTGTTGCGCACACAACCAAGAATGGTCTTGTGCTTAGGGGTGTGCAACCGGACCGGGTCAACCCAGTTCCCGGATCGGCCCACCCGGAAAACAGGGTCGGGAACCGGTTCCGGTTGAAACCGGTCCGGAACCGGTTCCCAAAACCGAGACCCTGTTTGAACCGGTCCGGGAATCGGTTCCGAGGGATTTCCCACCCGGGAACCGGTTCGCCCGGACCGGTTTGGGAACCGGTTGGAGAACCGAGAACCGGTCCACCCCTAAAAAGACAAAACGCCAAAAACCCTAATAAGTGTTTCTATCTTTACCTCTTTCAGTCTTTCTCTCTCACCCGCGACCTCGCGACCTCGCGACCTCGCCCCCCTTCGCGAAGCTGCCGCAGCCCGCCCGAGCCTTGTTGCCGACGTCTGCTGGTTTGCTCTCCACCTCTGGGCGCCACCGCCGCTGTGACTAGACGCTAGAAGCCGTCGTTCCTGCCGTGACTCCGTCCTCAGCCCATTCGTCCGAGCCCCCTGCTCACCCACGAGATCGAGCGACGCTGCAGTGGCCGGCGAGCCGCTCTGAGGAGACTCAACGCTCCTGCTTCTGCCCTGCAGCAACTCGCCACCGTGCCAGAGCGTCGCCCGCCTTCTGTCCGCAAGACTCCTCCGCCGACGCCTGCACCACTCGCCTTTCTTCCCTCTTGTTGGCCATCAAGCTCTGTTGCTCTCGAGCTCTCTTCCTTGACGCCGTGCTTGCCTCTCTTCCCAAGTAAAATTTCTCTGTTCATGTTGAGCATGAAAGCTCTTAAAGGAATTTGTAGTAATTGCGGATCTGGCTTATTTCTTAGCTGCATAAGCAATCTTTGTTTGTGATTTTACAATGTGATTCTGATTTGTGGTTTTTAAAATTTCCGGTCAATTTGTTATGCTGGTTCGTGCTTTATCAAAAAGCTCTGGTCGTCTTGATCCGTGGTCACTTTAGTTTGTGGTTTCTAGGTTTGCTGGTACTGGCCTTAACGTGAGCTTAGAAAAAGGGTGTCTAGAAAGCGCATGTGTTAAAAGAAAAGTATTAAAGCAATAGGGGTCGTATTCAATTGCTTGAGGTTGGAGGCTTGAGAACTGATGACGTGCTGCCTATTCTGCAAGCCTGAGTTGATGAATTGTGGGGATGGGACTTTCTTTGATGAAAGATTCAAAACCTTATTATGTTTGGATGTATTCGCATTATTTTTACTTTTCCTCGTTGAAGTTATCGGAGAGAGAGTGAATCTCTTTTCAAATCATTGCTTCTGGCTTGAGAGAGTAGGGAAACTAATGACGGGAAGAAGATAGCATTGTGCAGTTGTTTGTACACCGCGTACAAAGTAAACATTAGTTATAGAATGGGTTGTTCCTTAAGTACATAATTGCTGCTTGTCCCATGACCAACCTTCGATGTTTAAATGCATGTTTGTAAGTTTGTGAATGTGAGCTTGGTATTGAAGTAATTGAATTAAAGCTACTCTTCCACTTATTTGCTTAGTCTATCGGATGGGTTGCTAATGGTGCAACATGAGTTCAATGTCGAGGGAGATTAGGAAAGTCACGTTTCCCATTTTTATGCATGGCTTCTAGACAAGTGGGAAGTGGTGCCACAAATTCTAGTACTCGTAACGACCAGTGATGCATCTCAATCATGCGGCCGGTTTTTCTTTTATCAGCATTTATACAACTGGTCTGTTGACTTTTGCTTGAAAAGTGAGATTGCAGGGATTCTCCAGTTCAATATGACAAGCTCTCTTTTGACTGCGATTTTACTAGATTGTGAGCTAGAGGAATTGAAATTGAACACACAAAACAGATTCTCTGACTGAACACACAACATATTCAGCTCATGAATCATTGGTTGGATGTCCTTGATTTGCATAGAATCCAAGCGGGTTATTTGTGAGGTGGTGTTTTGTTTAATCTGTTTCTATAGGTTAAGAGTATTAGACCCTGTTTGTCTAAGGTTAATATAAAGATACAACAATTTTTATGCAAAAAGGTTCCAATATAAAAGGGGTCAACCCTGTTCCCTAGGACCGGAAAAACAGGGTGGGCCGGGAACAGGGTCCAATGCAAACGGGGTAGGGAACAGGGTCCAAAAAATGAGAACCTGTTATAACAGGGTAGGGAACAGGGTCCGAGTCTAGACCCGGCCCACCCTGGACCCGATCACCCCTACTTGTGCTTAACGATTAAGGGGTCGAAGTCCTCTCCGTCGCGCAAGAATCACGCTCCTTCTTGATCCAGTCGACCCACTCTCTTAGACCCTTTAGCGACTCACCTAGAAAGAGAGAGAGAGAGAGAGAGAGAGAGAGAGAGAGAGAGAGAGAGAGAGAGAGAGAGGATGACAACTTAAGAGTCTTACGTGCAGGGATAAGTCAAACAAATCATGACCTCGTTTAATTATAAAATAATACTTTCAATCCATGATTAAAAAAAAAAAAAAACTTTATCGAGAAGAGGAGAGCCCAGTGGTTTAAACTATACGTGTTACTTCGCTTCTTTTCAGCACTGATCTGGAAACCAGAGAGAGAAGGAGGGTCAATTGAAGGGTCGCTCTTGTTGCGTTTCCTGGTTTGGAAGATCATCCATCGATCATTTTTTCGCCTTTTTCAAGGGACAGAATTTTTCACCTCCTTTTTTCTCATCATTGTCTTATCCTCGTTAGTGCTCTAATCATGGCCAATGAATAGGGAACAAACCGAGAGCCGTCGGAAATGGAATCTCGCAATGCAAGTCTCCTCCTTTTCGTACTTTCTAGTATATAGTGTTACTATCCTTTTGCTTCTTTTATGCCTCACTGTAGTATAAATTTCCCTTGTTTTAAAATCACTAGGGGTTAAGGACAAAGCTGAATCAGACGTTACAACAAACTCATACATCACAAATAAGTCGCGTTTCAAGGGTAAACTAATCGGAACTCTCCTAATCTACAGACAACTTCAGATTGTCGACAAACTGACATTCCCAGACTTGGAATAAACTTATAGTGGAGGGGCGTGACTAGTAGATTTTACAAAAATTATTGTTCATCTCGATAATAGTTGCTCTATTTACACATACCAATCCTGGCATTTGTCGAAGGGTCTATGCTGAACATTCCAAAGTTTGAGATAATAAAAGTTGGCTTAAGCTACAAGTCCACAAAATAGTGCTGCACATATTTCCATAAATTCGTTTTACCTTTGAATGTGAACGCATGAAAGCATGGTGCACCAAATAGGAAAATTGAACCACCAAGAGCCCCAGCCAGATACAACTTTAACAAGAATTCTGGTCCAAAATTTCTCCCAATCTAACAGTACAACCCAATTGAAAGGTACATAATTAATTAGAAAAAAGTAGAACACAGCATATTATCCAACAAACAGAAAAATCAAACCACCAAAGTAAGGTATCTACTTATGCTGAGGCACAAGACCACAAAAGGCACGATTGTACCTAACATATGTCAGAAAAAGGTCCCCATCATAAACATAAACAAAAGAGAAAGAAATCTCTCTCTCACTCTCTCCCCACCAGAAAACTGGCCATCCATCCATGAGAAATGCATAAAAGTTACAGTCTTTCTATTGTTAAAACTTCAGAATGAATACATGCAGTTCTCGAGATTCAAATGCACAGAAGCATTAAATGGTCAAGGAAACTAAAACATTTAAGGGAAAAACGCATCTTATCTCGAAGGAAATAAGAAGATGAAAAGGTGTTAGGTCATACACCGTGCCCCAAAAAGTAAAGTCCAATCATGTTATAGATTGCATGCTCCATGGTCAAATGGCTAAAAGAAGTTATCAGCATGTGCAGACGAGTGCTCTTAAAGTTGTCTAAGGAAACTGCACCGAAGAATCATAGACTCACTTGGATAGAGAAATGAAAATTTATAAGTTAGACCAACACCGTCAGGTCTGTTTTTATTGGAGACCTTCAATTCTAGGAAAGAGATCTTACTCTCAAGTTTTTTATTATAAAACTATGATCAGCAATCTGCCATAGCGTAAAAACAGCAACATTTGCAATCATCAGCCCCAGAACCACATTGTCAACTGTTAGCCTTCTAAACCATGATTTTTTGCAGATGGGAAGTCCAAATCCCCTTGAAAATTATGCTTTAGCTACATGAATCTACAATCAAGTAAACTTCAATCATAACCAAGTGTTTCCACCAGATGATCGAAATCACAAATCCTAACAAAGGAAAGTCGATGAACGCTAAGTTGTATGATCCTAGAAAGCAGCGTATGCAGTAACCCTCACCTTCAGTGAAGTTTATCATGAGGGCTAATAGAAACACTTACGAAGCATTCTGCTAAAGTGGCCAAGAACTTAAATTTCTCATTGATAAATGGCAGCAGATCAGGTGATTACCATATCCCTGCAAAAATTAAACCCTGCGACCACTTGGAGCACTCTTCACTTGCAGCCTCTTCTTGAACTTCCATCTTTAGAGAATCAAGAATGCTGACCAAGGGGTGACTGACCTCACCAACTTCCATGACCCCCGCCATAAAATTCTCGCAACTTCATGTAAACTAGCCAGAGCTTGCCTCTTCATTTCTGGTCTTCCCCAATCTTCGTCCTTGCTGACAAATCCTTAGCATAAAACCTCATGTCCTCCTTACAAGCCCCAAACCTGGGCTTTGAGACAACAATGGCATACCCAAGAGGAAAAAAAAAAAAAAAAAGTTTTCCACATACCCGAGGGATTCTTGACTTGGCGATGGACTTTTGTCAAGAGCATGTCCAAATTGCTCTGCATAAATAGTTTCCCACAATAGGAATGCACCATGCAATTCTCAGCAAGGCCATGACAATCCCTGACTGCAACCATCATTTCTTGAACCATGCCTGGAAGCTCAGTGCTCTCATCAGAGATGGCCAATGCAGAAGATATCTCCACGAACTTGTTCCGAATGAGTTGCCATCTCACTGTGACTTTGATTGAGTGAGAGAAGGAGGCCAACAAAGAAATCAACTTGATGGCTTGTTTGCAGGTGGAGTTTGGGGTGGCTGATTCTTGGAAACCCTGTCTTGGAGTGATTGTATTTGAATTTGTTCTGCTTCTTCTTCTTTCCCCCATTTCTGCATCTACTAGTTGTTGTGGAAGAAGAGCAATTCATGAAGTCAGTGTCTGCAATGTGAGAGGGATCAAAGAGGATGAGACTTTATCTTTAAATTTTGGAAGAAGCTGAATCAGCTGGTGTGTTCATTCATGCTAGCACAAAAATATGAGTAATTGGACTGGGGTATCATGTAAAAGGGTCATTTCATAAAAATGTAAGAGAAACACACTCAAATTGAATGGCAAATGGTAAATTTGTATTCCAAAACCTATCCAAGGCCGCAAATTTCCTTTTCATACTTAGCAAATTGAACATTTCCTTGGACAGATACAACTCTCTTCTCTGCATTGGCTTATTCTCGAAAAAATTATGGCATTCCAATGTCAAAAGGCAGAAATAACACAGATACGAAAAAGCATGTTTAGCTCATAGCAATTTTTGGTAACAAGAAAGCGACAAACAGAGTCATCTCTCTTCATTGGTTCGGTAATGAAAGCCCCCAAAAATCAAATACAAAAAGAAAGTGCAGAGGATACATTACCAGTTTCACCATTAAACAGATCCGAACATGCATCGGATATGATCTGAACGGGAAAATTGAACAAACCAGCGTTGAAATTCATTATCCAATCTCCCCTTTACAAGTCAGTATAGCAAGAAAAAAAACACAGATTTCCATACATACATCACCGAAAGACCCCCAACTCTTCAAGTGTAAGAAATTCATCGGCATTATACCCATCGCCCTCGGGATCAGAGCGCATGGACTCCACTCCCGAGCTTCCACCCCCGGCGGCCGAGTTCGCCGACGCCGACGCAGCACTCGAAGAGACTAAGAAAGTCACCGGGAATACGCCCATAGCCGCCAAGATCGGAGCGTGTGCGGGGGGGCGAGCTCATCGGGTCCCGTGAAGCGTTAAAGTGGTTCGTTTGCAGCAGAAAAGCCCATTTCTCTGTTGGTTGCGGACTGGTCCAATCAAGGCCCAAAGAAAAAGGAAGTTTCTCCCTCTGGGCTCTTATCTCATCAAAAAGCCCTTTCATGGGCTCTTCGGATTTTTTTTTAGGATACCCGAAATAGGTAATTTCAACTTTTTATTTGTGTTGATAATTAAATACTCTACTTTTCCCGATTTGTGAATTTCGCGTGATTCATCCCATCGATTTCTGTTTTAGCTATATTAGTACCCCGGCGTCGCACCGTTAAAATTAGAAAGCTGGAGAAATCATCTTATATTATAACATACCACTTGACATAAGGAGAAATACAGTAGGAAAAAAAGGTGGTCACTTCAAGTTTTTTTTTTTTCCCTTCTTTTGGGGTTGTCGGGGGAAGGGTGAGGGGAGGGAGAGGACTAAAAGGTGACGGGAAATAGCACACGCATACATATATACTGGTATTTATATCAAAAGAGATACATCCAAACTTATTAAGAGCTGCAAGGATGTCGTCCATCGGAGCGCGAGTATTCCTCTTCTGAGCTTACACAGCTGACCGCCGAGTTCTACGACAAAGTCCTGCAACCATCGACCTCGGGGAGAATAGTGATGTCCTCGAGGTGATTGTTACAAAACTCGTCAAAATCCAGTCCCGAACTTTCACCGCCAGTGGCTGAGTCGACCGGAGGAGTCGAGAGATTGTGGCAATCAACACCATTGCCCAAGTTCTTCAAGAAAGCAAAAAGTAGAGGATGAATCTCGTTATCGTTTAAACCTTCAGAATCACGACCTACTCCAACTCCAGAATCATCACCAGCACCAGCATTAACCGATGGGTCGTTCTCCAAATCCATCTCCTCGTTATGCAGAAAGTCCTCATGATCGGAGCGCGCGTATTCCTCCCACAGCACAGTCTGGATAATGCGGTCTTTGGTGAGTTCAGTAAGGCAGTTGAAAACCGGCTCAATATCCTCGATATCGGAGCACATGGGGTTGGATTCCATTCTTGAACTTTCACAGCCGGTGGCGGGCAAGTTGACTGGCGAGATCAAGGAAATGTTGCGATCAACACCGTCCTCATTGAAAGCCACAAATGTGGGATGAGTAGTTTCGCAATTCTTTTCATGTGAATTGATCTCGTCAGATTTCAAAATTCTAAAATCATTACCAGCTCCAACTCCAACTCCAGAACCATCACCAGCACCAGCGTTAACCGCTGGGTCGTCCGCCAAATCCTTCGACTTCTTGCGCTGGCAGTAAAGAATGGCCAAGTACTTCATGTTCCAGGAGTCGCAGTCCTCCTTTGCCTTGCAAGAATCACACTCCTTCTCGGCCCGGTTCAGCCACTCTCCCAGACCCTCCCTCGGCATCACATCGCCCTCGCGACGAAGGTAGGTGGAGATCATCTCTGTGATCAAGGGTTCGCAGACAGAGTGGAATTTACCCTTGGGGGAGATAATGGCGAGGGCGACGTGGGCGCCGGTGAGTACGTGGAGCTCCTCGGCTTTTTTAAAGAGGCCCTGGCGCCTCTTAAAGAGCGTTTGGGCGAGATACTTTGGGTTTTCGATCTTTTCGATTTTTGTCCGCCAGCGCCGGACCGTTGACGATGAAGGATTTGGCGAATGTTTTTTACTTGGAGAGAGAGACTGCTGGGCCGGGGGCGGAGGCGGGGGCCGGGGCGGGGCCGTTTCTTGGCTTTCTTGGAGGGAGGGAGGGCGATGAAGGTCCACGCATGGTGCTTGAGAGTTCTTGAGAGAGAGAGAGAGAGAGAGAGAGACTGAAGGGGTGCAAAACAAGCCGGGCTCTCTCTCCGTTTCCTATATAGGAAGTCGTCGACTTTTTGAGAGTTTCTGAGAGAGAGAGAGAAGGGGTTGGAAACGATGGAAAGAAAGATAGTGCCGCTTTGCGATGCACATTGATTAATAACTTTTACGAGGGAAAAATAAAATAAAAGCAAAAGGCCAACGGGAAGAGCCGGGCTAGCATTGCGTTTCCTATACAGGAAGATGTCAACTTTATCCTTTCCTCACACCAGATAGGTCGTCTCACCTCCTTTCTATTCATAAAATCATAATAATGTCCTCTTCAGTGCTTTCAGTACTCTAATCATGGGAAAAAAAATCCAAATAAAGACTTATAGTACTCTCATTTTCTTATATAAAAGTCTGAAGTGCTCTCATTTTCTCAACAAGTGGACATTATTTTAAAAAAAAGCCTGAAAAAGTCAAATCGTCTCAAATAAAGATCTAAAGTAAAACTTATTTTAAATAAGAGCTTGAAGTGAGCATATTGGTATAAAAAAGAGCCTAACCTCTTTGGCCGAAGGGCACGCATAAAAAAATTTCTAGAATAGAAATCAATTTCTGGTTAAAAATTGATTTTTCAATTTATATTACATTAACAAGTTTCTGAGCAAAGAAATACATTTGATAACGATTCAAAATTTCTATTTTTAGAATAGAAATTCGTTTAATAACATAATAAAATTTTTATTTCTAGGGCGGCAACGACCGGCGTTCGATGTCGAGCAGACGAATTCCGGCAATTAGAGTCCAATGGAGAACTATGGGCGACCAAAGTCCAACGTTCGACAGCCGATAGTTGCCATTCGGCGTCCGGCAATTGGCGATGGGCGACGAGAGGTTAGCGGCCTTTGGCGGATGTCCAACGGTCGGCGACGGGCGCCCGACATCCCACAGGTGACGGGTGTGCGACAGGCAGTGACGATAGTAAATAATGAGAAAAGTTTTAATTTCTCACTTTTATTTCAAAAATAGAAAAGTTAAAAATTTTAGTTTCTGATTTCTTCTCCAAATCTATTCCAAAAATATAAAAATGAAATTATTCTACGAAACGGATTTTTATTCCGAACTCGTTCCAGAGAAAAAAAAAACAGAAAAATAGGGACAAGTAATTTTTTTCATGTGCGCCCTAATTCGCCCAATCAATTCGTTTTTCCATTAACACTCAATTCGGGCAGCTAAAAGTAAAGAAATCGCTTTAAATTATAAAGTTCAATCTAATATAACATAATAAGGGAAAAAATAGCACAACATGTGGGGTGGGGAGGGCAGAGAGAGAGAGAGAGTATTGACCATCATTGGTTTTTTATCGCAAGGAGGAGAGAGAGAGTATCAACCAATAGAGAGAGAGAGGTTATCGACCATCATTGAAAACTCAACCTTGCAACAACATCGATTGCTAGCATGTCGGTTGCAAAAAGGAAAAAAAGCAAAGGTTTCCTGCTTAGGAATATCTTCCATCAATCACTTTTTCTCCGGAAGTGATTATAACATCAAATGCTATTATGCATTTGGGAATTTTAATTTATTCTTTTGTATTTTCTAGTATTCGGGTATTACTAATTACTATCACTTTTGGAGGAAAAATTGTAAGTGAATGAAATCATTCTTTCTAAGTGCTGGTTAAGAGGTGCTGCAGTTGGAGTTAAAAGGACGACAGTTAAAAGGTGCTGATAATGGAATCTCGGAAGTGCTTGTTAAAAGGGTAATGAAATTTTTGAACGCTACAAATTCGACTTCGAAGCCGCTTTTATGCATTTCGGGATTTTTTTTTCCTTTGTTGTATTTTCTAGTTTTCAGTTGTTACTGATTACAATAATCGAATTTGGAGGAAATTTTATTGAGCTAGAAAATCAATCTGAAACAAATAATGAACTTCCTAAAATATCACACGTTAGGGGAAAGCCAAGGGGCAAATTCCCAGACGAGGTTTAATTATTTCATTGGCCATAAAAAAATGAGGGTTACTAAGTTCTCCATCAAAAGATCCCGAAACAAAGGCCCAAGGGTCCATATCCCGTCACGACGAAGGAGGACGTCGAGTCCTTGATCGTGAAGTACGAGGCTATTTGTGATTGCATGCGCAAGAAATTAGAGAACTGTTCATAAAATTCTAAACGCAAGTGAACGTGTCGAACAAGTAATATAATGATGAGAATGAATATCGTCCCACGGAGATCGATGATTAATAAACTAATTAACTATTAAAATAGATTAATTCTAAAATTTATCTAACATATCAAAATATAATTGAGAATAAATTAAAAACAAAATTTGTAGACTAAATGAAGTAAATCGATCAGATAAATATGTTAGAGCATCCGATTTCACCATAACCACTAGATATGAATTTCAGATTATTGTGAATACAAGAACAATATCAAACATGTGATAGCGGAATTTCCTAACATATTTACTATCATATCTCTAGGTATAGCAAACCTACTCAGTTTATTAATCCACTTTATCTCTATATGAATTAAAATAAACATGAGTGCATTAAAAACTATGAATATTCCTAGCTTACAATAAGTCTTTTGGATCACCTTATCACCGAAAGCTACACAAATAACGCGGTATATATTTATCCACGTTTAATTCATGGTTATATATTATAATGAACAATTGCATATCATCACTTCTCAGTCTCAGACATGCACATCAGATCATTCAAGTGGTGGCCAGTCACTCAAAAGCATTAAACACAATAATATATAACTCACATGAATGAAATTAATTATAAAACATAAAAATCATGAAATTTACATCATCATGGTTAGGCTACATCGTAGCCCTAACAAAAGAAAATTAGAATATAGTAGATGAATAAATAAAAATATAAATTAAACTCAGCATCTTGAATCAAAGAACAAGAATTTTGTCACCACTTTTGTCTTCTCTTCAAAATACTTAAAACGATTTAACAGAAAAACTAGCTAAAACCTAGCTGCTCTCCCTCTCTTTATTCTCCTATTCATAGGATATATCGAATATCCTTATCTCTAAGCAATTGCGCACAAAATCAGGGAGTAAATCAGAAGATTTTGATTTGATATCTATCTCTCATTGCTGCTTGATTTAAATTCCTCAATTTTGCCATCTTTTTCCTTATCTTCTTCATATATCATTATTCTGCATAAATAAGGAAAATTCAAATAATCAGAAGGAAATCCAAATATTTTCTAATAGATATTGCATTAATCGTTGCCTAAAATAGGTAAAATAACTCTATTTTTATAGAGTTATCAAACCCCCAAACTTAACCTTTTGCTAGTCCTCGAGCAAAATCAAGACATAACACATACTCAAGCTAACAACCTTCTCCATGACATCTTTTCATAATTGGTCAAATTCACAATTCAAAGAAAAACACAAATTTCATCCAAACATTGAAATTGATTTATAAGTTACGACCAATTCTAACTATGTGATCCAAGTGTGTGTGTGAGAGTCCTCATCTTTTTCGAATTATATGCAATTCAGATTAATTCACATTGATATGCAACCTCTAAAAAATTCTCAATAATTATGACTAAATCTCATAGGTTTGCTTTGCATTCCTCTCTCCACTAATGTAAGCTAATTATCCAACCAAAAATCAATAGGACTTTTCTCGGGTTGTAATGTAAGGCTGGGCTAAAGGTGAGATAATGGGAATTTTAAGTTCAAATCACCCATCAACACGTTGATTTCTAGGATCTAATTAGAGCTAATGTCACTGTCCAATTTCACTCCTTCAAAATAATTTTTTTTTTCCCTTTTGAATTGCTTTATGGTGGAGTTTCTCCTAAAGTCCTTCCTAATATAACATGAAAACTTCCAACCCATTGAGTATCCAAAAGGCTCACTCAATTGAAAGTTGGATGGGGAACCATAAAAGCAATTTTTTTATTTATTTTTTATAATACACCCCAAACAACCATAGCAATCGCTTTTTTCTTTTTCTTTTTCTTTCTTACTCCATCCTTCCTCCCAAATTTCTATTAAGCTCAAATAATCCCAAAAAGAAAATCAACGTGTTCATAGGGCATGGGACAATGATATAATTTGATAAATGATAGGCTAAATATATATGGGTGCCAATGAAAAATTGGGTAGTAATTAAGGCTCAACGGGGTGACTAGGGATAAATAAACAGGGTTAGCTTGAAAGGCTCAATCGATCCAAAAACTGCCTAAATCATTTTCTCAGTTAGATTTAACTTAGGATTTCACCTCAAGAGAAAATCAAACAAATTCTAAGATTTGGGTGAAATCTAAGAAAATCACATATTTCACATAAATGTTCTCTAGATTTACACACAATTCAAAAATTAAGGACTTTTAGTGCTCAGTAAGTGGATCAACATAATCAGAATTAATATTAACTCACACATCAATTGCAAGTTTAAATAAAATTTAAATTTTCCTAAGAATCGCAAAAATTCACAACCAAGAATGCAATCATGAAAAAAAAAATTATCCAAAAAAAAAAACTTGTCATTATCCAAAAAAACTTGTCTCCCCCCCAAAACTTGAATGAAGCAATGCCCTCAATGCGAAAAATAGAAATAGGAAGAAGAAAACTCCCCTGGTTGTAGGATAACTTCATAAATGACCTTGATGATTAAACTCTTGAAAGGTGCTCCCTAAAAAATTAACCTAGATAAAACAGAGAAAAATTAAGCCTTTTTTTTTTTTTTTTTGCAAAACATAATAAACAACTTAACAATTAATAAAAGACATAATTAAAATGCTTGGGTTGCCTCCCAAGAAGCGCTTGCTTTATAGTTTTTAGCCAAACTATCTCAGATGTCGCTAATCTGGAGGGTGAAGTTCAAAGGTGGTCTTCTGCCACCTTCAAAGTAGGGCTTCAAATGGTGACCGTTCACTACTTCTTGCATTTTTAGGTTCAAACGCCTCCGAGGTTGGATAGTGGGTTTATATTACTCCTCCATCAAAATTTTGTGCATACAAATTAAAGGACTAATTCCCTTGATATCAGCTATTTTCCATCCAATTGCACCCTTATGCTCTCTTAATACTCTAAGCAATTTCTCCTCCATCAAATCTGTCAAAGAAGAAGATATAATTATTGGTAAAGAAGAAACTCCATCTAAATAAGCATATTTCAAATGAGAAGGTAATGGTTTGAGTTCAAGAATTGGAGGCTCTTCAATTGATGGTTTAGGCTTTGTAATGTGTTGTCCCAACTCCTCAAATTTAATTGCCTTTTGCCTTGAATATGGTGGAATTGCCTCATGAAATTTGCGTACTCTTTTATCTCCTCATTCTGAATATCTTTGTCCCTTGGTTGAATCAGACATGCTTCAAGTGAATCTTTAAAAATATTTTCCTGAAAAACCTTATTCACCAACTTGTCAACTGTCTCAATTCTAAAAAAGAATTATCATCAGATGGATAGTTCATTACTTTAAAAACATTAAATGAAATAATATCATCTTGAACTCTAAGGATCAACTTCCCTTGTTGTACATCAATAAGAGCTCTTCCTGTTGCTAGAAAAGGTCGACCTAAGATAAGTGGTACCTCAAAATCTTCCTCCATGTCAAGAACTATGAAATCTACAGGAAAGATAAATTTGTCAACTTTTACCAAAACATCTTCCACAATACCTCTTGGATATTTAATTGATCGATCAGCCAATTGAAGTGACACTGTGGTTGCTTTTACCTCGCCCAATCCTAATTTCTTGAAAACTGAATAAGGCATCAAATTAATACTTGCACCTAAATCACATAATGCTTTTTCAAAGTAAGAATCCCCAATAGTGCAAGGAATAGTAAAACTCCCTGGATCTTTTAATTTCTGAGGTAATTTGTTTTGTAGAATGGCTGAACACTCCTCATTTAACTTCATAGTTTCATAATCCTCCAGCTTCCTTTTGTTTGCCAAAATCTCCTTCAAAAATTTAGCATAACTAGGCATTTGCGCTAAAGCATCTACAAAATGAATGTTAATGTGCAATTTTTTAAATACATCAAGAAATTTAGAAAATTGCTTATCTATTTTGTGCTGCTAGAGTCGCTGAGGGAATGGAATTGGCAGCACATATGCCTTGGGATTATCTGGAAAAAGTTTACTTTTACTTGTCTCATTTGATTGTTTATTGGTCACATCTTCCTTGTCTATGAAAATCTCTTCTTCTCCCACTTGTTTACCACTTCTCAGGGTAATAGCATTTATGTTTTCAATTGGATTTTTCTCTGTGTTGCTCGGCAAAGAACCTTGTTGTCTCCCTGACATAATGCTTGCTAACTGACCCACTTGCATTTCCAAATTTCTGGTTGAAGCTTCTTAGTTTTGAAATCTCACATCCGTGCTTTTGATGAAGTCATGAGTTGTATTAGCAAGTTTGGTGACTATATCTTCCAAATTTGACTTTGTCTCTTCCAATTGTTTGAATCCCTGTGATCTCGTCACATTCTGATTATTCCATGAAAAATTTGGATGATTGCGTCATCCCGGATTGTACGTGTTAGAGTAGGGATTATTCTGTGACCTGTTAAAATTCCCAACAAAGTTAGAATTTTCACTAGATTGTTTAAAAGTATTACCTACCTGACACGATGTGCTAACATGTCCTCCACCACAAAAATCACATGTCAAATTCTGAATTTTCATGGCATTATTTAGCTTTTTGTTGAGTGCTTCAAATTGTGCAATAATTGCAACAAAAGCATCCACTTCGTGAACTCCGCTAACTTTTCGCATTGGTAGTCTCTTAGTAGGCCATTGATAACTATTTGATGCCATCTCCTCTAATAAATTGTAGGCTTCTTCTGGTGTTTTATTATTTAGAGTTCCTCCTGCAGCTACATCAATCATAGAACGAAGATTTGTACTAGAGCCATTATAAAAGTTTGTACCTGCATCCATACGGGTAGTCCATGATGTGGGCATCTCCTAAGAAATTCTTTGAATCTTTCCCATGCTTCATATAATGATTCATTATCCATCTGCATAAAATTAGTAATATCGTTACGCATCTTCGCAGACTTTGCAGGTGGAAAAAACTTACCAAGAAATTTCTGAGCCATATCATTCCATGTAGTGATTGATCCTGCAGGAAGAGAAGAAAGCCAACTTTTAGCTTTGTCTCTAAGATAGAATGGAAATAATCCCAATCTAATAGCATCATCTGTAACTCCATTATATTTAATAGTGTCGCAGATTTCAAGAAAAGTATCGATGTGAGCGTTTGGATCATCGCTTGGTAGCCCACTAAATTGCACTGATTGTTGAAGCATCTGAATGAGTGACGGCTTAATCTCAAAGTTGTTTGCTTGAATTGCAGGTCTTCTGATACTTGATGTGGCGCCTTGAACTGTTGGCGTAGCATAATCTCTTAAGAGTCTATGTGGATTTTCATTATCATCGTCTGCCATCTTCTTAGCGTGATTTCTCTGTTCTCTCAGTCACATTTTGAATGTACGCTTGATTTCTGGATCAAGCTCAACAAGTTTCCCTTGTTGGCTACGTGTCATAAACCAATGTACACCCTGAAAAATAAAACAAAACGAAAGCTAGATTAAACTTAGAATTATCTGGTATCAATATTAATTAGTATTAAACAAACGATCCCGGCAACGATGCCAAAAACTTGTTCATAAAATTCTAAACGCAAGTGAACGTGTTGAACAAGTAATATAATGATGAGAATGAATATCGTCCCACGGAGATCGATGATTAATAAACTAATTAACTACTAAAATAGATTAATTCTAAAATTTATCTAACAGATCAAAATATAATTGAGAATAAATTAAAAACAAAATTTGTAGACTAAATGCAGTAAATCGATTAGATAAATATGTTAGAGCATCCGATTTCACTATAACCACTAGATATGAATTTCAGATTATTGTGAATACAAGAACGATATCAAACATGTGATAGCGGAATTTCCTAACCCATTTACTATCATATCTCTAGATATAACAAACCTACTCAGTTTATTAATCCACTATATCTCTATGTGAATTAAAATAAACTTGAGTGCATTAAAAACTATGAATATTCATAGCTTACAATGAGTCTTTTGGATCACCTTATCACCGAAAGCTACACAAATAACGCGGTATATCTCCATCCACGTTTAATTCATGGTTATATATTATAATGAGCAATTGCATATCATCACTTCTTAGTCTCAGACATGCACATCAAATCATTCAAGTGATGGCCAATCATTCAAAAGCATTAAACACAATAATATATAACTCACATGAATGAAATTAATTATAAAACATAAAAATCATGAAATTCACATCATTATGGTTAGGCTACATCGTAGCCCTAACAAAAGAAAATTAAAACATAGTAGATGAATAAATAAAAATATAAATTAAACTCAGCATCTTGAATCAAAGAACAAGAATTTTGTCACCACTTTTGTCTTCTCTTCAAAATACTTAAAACGATTTAACAGAAAAACTAGCTAAAACCTAGCTGCTCTCCCTCTCTTTATTCTCCTCTTCATAGGATATATCCAAGACCCTTATCTCTAAGCAATTGCGCACAAAATCAGGGAGTAAATCAGAAGATTTTGATTCGATATCTATCTCCCACTGCTGCTTGATTTAAATTCCTCAATTTTGCCATTTTTTTCCTTATCTTCTCCATATATCATTATTCTGCATAAATAAGGAAAATTCAAATAATCAGAAGGAAATCCAAATATTTTCTAATAGATATTGCATTAATTATTGCCTAAAATAGGTAAAATAACTCTATTTTTATAGAGTTATCAAGAACCATCATTCACGATGGGTGTTGGTTGTAGTTATGGCATTGGATGCCGAAAAGTTTGGGGCAATTTCTATGTTTTGGTTCTTTTACCTTGACTGATCGCCAAAGTAGGTGCTCGAGAGAGATTGAAGGGGCATGGAGTACGAACAGATTTGGTGCGGGTTTATGGCACCATGATTGCAGCTTAGACAACTAGAATAATAATTAAAATGAGTGAAAAATTGTGGTGACGCTGTAGACTTTTATGTCATAGATTCAGCCGTCCCACATGCGAGACGCCTTCCTTCCTGGTTCTTAGTTGTCCTCCATTCAGGTATCGCATCCTTTTGTTTTCGAATGCGACTGTAGTAATAAATTCGCGGGTTGTTAAATATGAAGCTGAAGGAGATATTGAGACAACTTATCAAATCAAAATATGACGTATTCCAAATGCGAAACTATAATCTGTCCAGTTAGAGAATTAATCTACATCGGTCAAGTTCAGTGTTGATGGTGATTCTGGAATTGGGCGTTGAAAATTTCAAGACGATTGTGGTGTTCCGTCCTTTGAACTTGACTTATGTAGATTATCGAAGTAGATGCTCGAACTTTTCACCCATGTTAATTAATTACTCTTGCCTTTCATGATGTGTGGAATTGGTAATTCACTCAATGATTCTTTTTACCATTAACACTTGATCTGGCAGTTAAAAGTAACTAGATCGCTTTACATCACAAAATTCAATTGAATATAAGATAAGAAAACGCAAAAAGTATAATAACATGTTAGGAGATGAGAGAGGGCGCAGCTATAGGCCGTCATATTCCAACTCATCACAACACTACCTTGCCACTATCGCAAAAATTGAGCCAATAAGATGAAGGATCAATGTGGGTTAATCAAAACATGCTACAAGATCGATTACTAACTTGTACCATGGAAAAATAGAATACAAGCAAAGGCCAATGGGAAAACGCTCAATGAAAGAGACGGGCTCTCGTTACGTTTCCTATATAGGAAGCTGTCAACTTTATCCTTTGCTCCCACCAGACTGGTCGTCTCCCTTCCTTTCTTTTCGCAAAGTCATAATAATATACTCTTTAAAGCTTTCAGTGCTCTCATGATGGGGATCCTGGAGTTGGAGCTAAAAGGAAGAGTGCCCTCTTTTTTTTCTTAGTCTCGGACTCATGCCACTTTTAACTCTTTTCTTAGTGTTGGACTCATGCGATCTCGTGACAAATTTTGCATTCTTTGACTTCTCTTAATTATTATATTGGTGCACAAGAACAGTCACTTGCCTCGTGCTCTTTGATCAACACAAGTCATCAAATTCATAGGGTAAGACCTGTTTAGGGTAAAATACTAAATGCTGGCCAACGAGTTTTGCAACGCATTTCGGTGTGTTTTCTTCTTCTTTTGTATCTTTCTAGTATTCAGATGATGCTATCCTTTTTTTTCATTAATCTTAGTTTATGCCACTTTAGTCACGAATTTGTTTTAAATTCACTAGGTATTTAACATAATGCTAAAGGAGATATTGAGACAACTTAATATATCATAAATACGATGCCTTTCAAGAGTAAAGTATCATCCAATTTGGAGGGAAATCCATCTAGCTAGAAAATTAATTTACTTGGTCAAGGTCGGGGCTAGTGGTAGTTCTGGAGTTGATGTCAAAAATTACGCAATTCTAATGTTTTGTCTTTTCAACTTGACTTATGTAGATAGTCGAATCGGGTGCTTGAATTTTTTACTTGTGTCAATTAGATACTCTACCTTTCATGATACTTGGAATCTATAATTCGCCCACTTGATTCCTTTTTCTAGTTATGCCCGAGAGATTGGGGGGGGGAGTAACTATCCACCATCATATTCCAATTGATGTTGTAAGACCAACTCTAGAACTGTTAAGGTGTGGTTTGCACTCCCCATCAACTATGTAGAGGCAGTGCTCCTGCGACTCTAAAGGATGAGATCATATTTTATTGATAGTTTGGGCTCTGGGCTCATAAATAGCTACTGGATATATTCTCTTTTCTCTTGTAATTGAGGGATCTAACAGAGAGGTATGATGTGTTAATTATAGTAGACGTAGCCCTATTTAAAGGGAGAACTAGGATAAAACCTTACATCTCAAATTATTTTTCTCACTTTTACTCTCTTTTTTTCTTTGTGATTGTGCGGTGAATCCTAACATCTGGTATCGAAGCCAAGCTTGAGGTTAGGTTTTCTCAATGAAGAGAGATCCAAAAAAATCAAATCTTGGGAAGATGTCATTGTCTGGTCAACCACGAATTGAAGTAGAGAAATTTAGAGAAAAGGATTTCGAGTTATGGAAATTGAAGATGAAGGCTCTGCCTATGGATAGAGATCTGTGGCACATAATCAAAGAAGATAAATCTAAGGAAATATCCAAGGGGAAGTCATAGGAGGACAAGGCAAAGAAATCCATATTGACTGAATTGAAGGAGTGGAAGATTAGCGATTGAAGGGCACGAGGCCTAATTTGGCTATGCCTTGTTTACAACATTTTGATAAACGTGACCATTGAGAAAACGGTGAGAGATCTATGGACGAAGCTAGAAAATCTTTATAAAAGCAAGTCACTCGTGAACAAATTGTTTTTGCGGAAGCGACTGTACAACCTTTGGATGAGCAAAGGTAATTCCTTTTTTTGCACATTTAAACTAGTTCAATACTATTTGTGGGCAAATTTCATCAAGAGGTTAAACAGGGGAAGCTTGTCACAATATTTTGAGTCAAGACTTTTAAAATAATGTCAGCCTGTTTTTCCATGCTACTTATATGAAATTTTTTACTCTGTTCAAAAAATTGAATATGGAACTTTATATAAACCATATGACCAACTACACTGTAATTTCTTAAGGGTCAATATTTCGAGTAATGTAGTGATGAGAGTTGCAACATTGAATTAAAGGAATAAAAGTTCTTGAAAATAAAAGACATTCTGAATATAATACCCGTTTAATATATATTTTTCCCTCAAATTACAGGATATAACAATGCATAATTCTATACTTTTACCATTCTCATGGTTCAATGTGCTATGCTAGGCATCATCTCAAAATATTATATGTAGACAAAACCCACCTAAATTTCTAAATAGTCATGTAAAACGCAATTGACACTAAACAGTCATATATCTAATTTATGAGCTATATTTTCCTCCAACCACAACTAATGGTCCTTGGAGGATGCTTTTTCTAATCACTCTTGTGATCAGTGGACATTAACTTATAAACATTGTCCCCGTGCAAAATTACCAAATTATAAATATAACTAACGTCCATGATTATACACCACTAATCATACTGATGGTTGGAGGGACCTTCGAAAAACACGGTCCGATAATTACCGTTATCAGTCAGAAAAACACGGTCCGATAATTACCGTTATCAGTCATTACCATTTAGCAAAACATTATCAAATATTATCGCCTACACGTGATTCACTAGCATTTTAATATTTTTAGCATAATACGATTTGGTGTAGACCACACTATGGTTCTGTGTAAGACCAATTACAAAATCTAAATCCTGTGTTTCAAACCCAATAGGAATTTGACGCACAGATGAATAAAATATTCACAGAAGCCTCACAGTTTTAATCATATGTAAGCAAAGGAAAATCCTTTTTTTTCCTTGAAAAAGATCAAAGAAGTGTGCTTGATAATTTACGAGCTACACCTATCGATTAAGCACAAGAGCAAACCGAACAGATGGTCCCACCCATAACCCGTGTTATGGTTACCTATAAATGGGAAATTTTGTGTTTCCCTTCCATCAGAGGTCAGGTAAAAGAGACTGCCTATAAACTGGAAGAATTTATTAGACGCTCCGAATATTTATGAACCCAGTAAATCTCAACCGTTGGATCATTGAACTCCATGTAGAACCCGTACGGTCCCAATGATTAGATCCATCGCCCTGAGGCAAATATATCTTTCTGAGAATGGTTATATGTTTCTAGTAAACAGACCCATGTAAATAACTTGTCATGCTTTGGGAAGAACTTCTAGAAATATGACAGTTGCAGGAGAAGCTCCTCCCTAAATAGCTCAAATAAATATTGCGTATCCTTATACAATCTGCACTATTGGCCATCTTCACAGCACTTTCACATCAAAGTGCTTTGCTAAAGAGCGAGCAACAATGACGATTAGGCTGATACTTACCAGTGCAGAATCAACAAAGATCTCCGCAAATATTTCAGGCCTTGCATGCTGCAAACATATACCAGCGACGTCTAAGAGCTATTGTGAACATCGAATGGTGCAAAGATTGTCTAATTATGTACGTCAGCAATGCTCCCACCATAGTAGTCATGGTGCACGTGCCTTTTCTCACAAATTAAAGAGCCCGTCATCCATCACTATGTCATCTCTTTCAGCATTTGACAAATATATGGAGCCATTTCTGCCAAGTGCTATATAAGTTTTCATCAACACCTTGGACGCAATCACCTTGACACCCACTTCATAAGAATGAAGAAAGAAGAACAGGAAAAACAGGATCACTTATCCATGCCGAAATCAACATAAGCAGCGGAAGATTTAAAACCGCCCTTTCCTGAGTCGGCCCATGTGATAGCTGCAACTGCAGCTTCTCCCAAGTCAGCCAATCCTGATATCATTGTCTCCCTGAACCAACCAAAAATATATGATTACAACTTTAACAAGAATTCTGGTCCGAAATTTACCCCAATCTAACCATACAACTGATTCAAAGGTACATAATTAATTAGAAAAAAGTAGAACACGGTATTTTATCCATCAAATAGAAAAATCAAACCACCAAAGTGAGGTATCTACTTATGCTGAGGCACAACACCACAAACGATACAATTGTACCTAACATATTTCAGAAAAAGGTCCTCATCATAAACATAAACAAAAGAGAAAGAAATCCACACCACACCCCCCCCAAAACACCAGAAAACTGGCCATCCTTCCACAAGAAAGGCATGAATGTTACAGTCTATCTATTGTTAAAGCTTCAGAATGAATGTAAGCAGTTCTCCAAAATTAAATACATAGGAACATTAAAAGGTCAGGAAAACTAAAACATTTACCAAGAGGGAAAATGCCACAAAAAAACCCCCACACTATGCTTATCATGACACATTCGGCTTGAACTTTTTTTGTGATATCAAAAACTCCAAATTATGCTCACTGTGACACATTTACCCTAAACTTTATCTTGTAACATAAAAAACCCAAACTTGTACCTATATAACACATTTATTCTCCATCAAGGTTATGTTAAATGATTTTTCAGCCAAAATAACATCGTTTTTATATCACTAAAGCCACGTGGGTTGTCAACATTGTTTGCTTTATGACGTTCATGTAGGCCAATTTTTAATAATTCTCATTGACAGAACTTTAACGGAGCGTACATATGCCACACAAGTACAAGTTTGAGACTTTTGTTATCATAGAAAAAAATTGAGGATAAATGTATCACAATAGGCATAGTTTAGAATTTTTTGTGGCTTTTTCTCTTAAAAGAAAAGAAAAAAAAAAAAAAGTCATCTTATCTCAAAGGAAATAAGAAGCTTAAAGGTGTTAGGTCATACATTGGACCCCAAAAGGTAAAGTCCAATCATATTATAGATTGTATGCTCTGCGGTCATATGGCTGAAAGAATTTATCAGCGTGTCCAGACGACCGCGCTTAAAGTTGTCTAAAGAAATCTGCACTGAAGAATCATAGACTCACTTGGATTGAGAAATGAAAATTTATAATTTAGACCAGCACCATCAGGTCTGGTTTAATTGGAGACCTCTAGTTCTAGGGCAAATATCTTTCCGCAAAGTTTTTCATTATAAAACTACTACCAGCAATCTGTCATAGCATAAAAATAGCAACATTTGCAATTATTAGCCCCAGAAGCACGTTGTCAACAGTTAGTGTTTTAAACCATGATTTCCTGCAGATGGGAAGACAAATTACGCTTGAAAATTATGCTTTAGCTACATGAATCTACAATCGAGTGAACTTCAATCGTAACCTAGTGTTTGCACCAGATGGTCGAAACCACAAAACGAAGGAAAGTCAAGGAACGCTAATTTGTACGACTCTAGAAAGCAGCTTATGCAGTAAACCTCACCTTTTGCTAAGTTTATCATAAGGGCTAATAGAAACACTTATGAAGCATTCTGCTAAAGTGGCCAAGAACTTAAATTTCTCATCAATAAATGGCAGCAGATGAGGTGATCACCATACCCCTGCATGAATCAAACCCTGCAACCACTGAGAGCACTCTTCACTTGCAGCCTCTTCTTGAACTTCCATCTCCAGAGAATCAAGAACGCTAGCCAAGGGGTGACTGACCTCACCAACTTTCATGACCCCCACCACAACTCTCATCTTCGTTCGCAACTTCGTGCAAACTAGCCAGAGCTTGCCTCTTCATTTCCGGGCCATCCTCAATCTTCATTCTTGTCCAGAAATCCTTAACATATAACCTCATGTCCTCCTTACAAGTCCCAAACCTGGGCTTTGAAACAACAACGGCATACCCATGAGGAAAAAACTAGTTTTGCGCATCCCAGAGGGATTCTTGACGTGGCGATGGATCTTCATCAAGACCATGTCCAAATTGCTCTGCATCAATAGCTTCCCACCATAGGGATTGCACCAGGCATTCACTCCCCGACTGTGACCATCATTTCTTGAATTATGCCGGGAAGCTCATTTCTCTGATCAGAGATGGCCAATGCAGAAGATATCTCCACAAACTTGTTCTGAATGAGTCGCCATCTTGCTGTGACTTTGATTGAGTGAGAGAGGGAGGTGTACGAAGAAATCAACCCGATGGCTTGTTTTTAGGTGGGGTTTGGGGTGGCTGATTCTTGCAAAATCTGTTCTTGGAGTGATCGTATTTGAATTTGTTGAACTTCTTCTTTCCCTCATTTCTGCTTCTATTAGCTGTGGAAGAAGAACAGTTTGTGAAGGCAAAGTCTGCAATTTGAAAGGGATCAAAGAGGATGAGACTTTATCTTTCGATTTTTGGAAGAAGCTGAATCAGGTTGTGTGTTGCACAGGAATTTGAGCATTTGGACTGCGAATCAGGTAAAAGTGTCATTTTATAAAGACTGTAAGACAATCGCAGTCAAATCGAATGGCAAATGGTAAATTCATGTTCCGGACCTATTCAAGGCTGCAAATTTCCTTTTCATACTTAGCAAATTGAACATGTCCTTGGACAGATACAGCTCTCTTCTCTCGAACATAAATATGGCATTCCAATGTCAAGAAGCACAACTAACAAAGATAAGAAAACGGATGTTTGGCTCATAGCGATTTTCGGTAGCAAGACAGCAACAAACACAGTCGTCTCTCTTCATTGATTCGGTAATGAAAGCCCCGAGAAATCACAAACAAAAGAAAATGCAGACGATCCATTACTAATTTCACCATTAAACACATCCGAGCGTGCATCGGATATGACCTGAACTAGAAAATTGGGTTGAAACCCATTATCCTGTCTCTCCATTACAATAAAGTTTAACAAGAAAGAACGCAGATATCCGTACACATACATCACAGAGAGACACCCAAATCTTGGAGTGTAAGAAATGCATCAGGATTATACCCATCGCCCTAAAGATCATAGCACATGGTACTCCACTCCCCAGCTTGCACCGCCGACCGACACCGGCTGAGTTCTCCGGTGAAGTCGAGAAACCGTTGCGGTCGCCGTCGCTGATGCAGTACTCGAAGAGACTAAGAAAGTCGTCGGGCATACACCCATAGCCGTCAAGATGGGGGAGCGCGTGGGGGGAGGACTCTACTCCCAAACATCCATCGCCGGCGGCGGAGTCAGACTGTCAGAACTGGCGAGTTCAACAAAAAGTCCTTTTTCATGGGCTCTTCAGATTTTTCCTTAAGATCCCCGAATTAGGTATTTTCAACTTTTTTATTTGTTTTGATAATTGAATACTCTGCCTTTCCCGATTTGTGAATTTCGTGTGATTCGTCCGATCGATTCCTATTTTAGCTATATTAACACCCCGGTGTGGCACCGTTAAATTAATAAAACTGGAGAAATCATCTTATATTATAGCATACCACTTGACATAAGGAGAAATACAGTAAGAGAAAAAAGGGAGAAGACTAAAAGGAGACCGAAAACAGCACACGCATACATATACTCGTATTTACATCAGAAGAGATACATCCAAACTTATTAACAACTGCAAGCATGTCATCGATCTGAGCGCAAGGATTATTCTCCCGAGCTTACACAGCCGACCGCCGAGTTCTAGGAGTCGAGCTTGGGGAGATTAATGATTTCCTCGAGTTCAATAAAAGCGTCGCAAGGATCCGACCCCGAACTTTCACCGCCGGAGGCTGAGTCGACTGGAGGAGTCGAGAGATTGTAATCGTTCAAAACTTCAGGATCACAACCAACTCCAGCTCTAGAATCATCACCAGCACCTGCGTTAAACGCTGGGTTGTTCTCCCAATCCTTCGATTTCTTGCCCAGGCGGTAGAGAGTAGCCAGGCACTTCATCCTCAAGAAGTCGCTGTCCTCCTTTGTCTTGCAAGAATCACACTCTTTCTCCGCCCAGTCCCACCACTGCTTTTCACAAATTGACAGCTTTTCCTTGCCCTTGCAACAGAGGTACTCGGAGAATACCTCTTCGACCGAGGGTTTGCCAAAAGAGCGTGGATTGCCACTGGGGGAGATAATAGCGACGGCGACGTGAGCGTTGGTGAGTACGTGGAGCTCCTCGGCTCTTTTAAGGATGCCCCGGCCCCTCTTACAGAGCGTTTGGGAGCGAGCCCTCGGGTTTTCGAGCCTTGTGATTATTTTCCGCCGAGTAGTACGCGAATGTGTTTCAGTTAAAGCGGGGGCGGGGGTGGGGGAGGGCGCGGGGGCGGGGGCGGGGGCGTTTCTTGGGTTTCTTGGAGGGAGGAAGGGCAATGAATGTCTATGCATGGTGCTCGAGTTTCTGTGAGAGAGAGAGAGAGAGAGAGAGAGAGAGAGAGAGAAGCTGCTTACATTGCACGAGTCAGGTGGTATTTATAGAAAGTTTTCTCACAAACAAACATATTTTCTCATGACTTTAGTTTTTGAATTTTGAATTATACAAGGCATCGGGATTTTCTTTTGTATTTTTTCGTCTTCAGGTGTTATAATTCTTTTCTGCCACTGCAGTCGTAAATTCACCAGTTGTTAGCACGAAGCTGAAGGAGATATTAAGACAAATCATAAAATCAAAATATGATGCATTCCAAATGTAAATGTAACATCCTATTTGGAGGAAAATCTGTCCAGCGAGAGAATTAATCTACATCGGTCAAGATCGGTGCTGGTGGTAATTCTAGAGTGAGAAGTCGGAGAATCAATGTGGGTTAATCGAAACATGCTACAACATCTTACTACTTGTACGATGGAAAAATAGAATACAATCAAAGGGCAATGGGAAAATGCCAAAAGGAATAGTCGGGCTCTCGTCACGTTTCCTATATAGGAAGACGTGAACTTTACTGTTCCCGCAGATCGTTTCCCTCCATTCCAAACCAATATCTGGTCTTGATAATGTCTAATGTTCCCTGTGCTCTCTAACCGCGTCTCTTGGGCTGGATCTAGAAGAAGGGACCACATCTTTTTTGACTTCTGGAGCTATAAGGGGAATGACAATGACAACCCGTCTGGGGCTACTAGAAGCTGGCTGAACAAATTTTGCGACGCATCTCAGGGTCTTCTTTCTTCATTTCCTTTTGTATTTTCTAGTACTCACGTGTGCCACTTTAGTGATGAATTTCCGTTGTTTTAAATTCACTAGGTATTAAACATAAAGCTAAAGGAAATATCGAGACAACCTAATATATCATAAATACGATTTCAAGAGTAAAATATCGTCCAATTTGGAGGAAAATCCATCAGAGCTAGAGAATTAATACATTGGTCAAATTTGGTGCTGGTGGTAGCTCTAGTTTACACAATTTTAATTTTCCATGCTCTCAACTTGACTTAGGAAGATGGTCGAATTAGGCATTCAAACTTTTTACTTGTATTAATTAAATACTCCGCCTAAACTGAATTGTAGAATTAGTAATTCGTCCAATCAAATTCATTTTTCCATTAACACCCAATACAGGTAGCTACAATTAAAAAAATCGCTTTAAATTATAAAGTTCAATCTAATATAACATAAGAAGAAGAAAAAAATAACACAACATGTGGGGGGGGCGGGGGCGGGGGAGAGGCGGGAGAGAGACGGTACCGACCATCACTGTCATTTCATTGCAACTTTGCAAGGAGGAGAGAGAGAGAGACCATCATTGTCATTTTATCGCAAGGTGGAGAGAGAGAGTTGGTACATGTCGGGTTGCAAAATGAAAAAGGAAAAGGTTTCCTGGTTAGGAAGATTCATCACTCACTTCTTCTCCGGAAGTGATTACAACATCAAATGCTCCCATGCATTTGGCAATTTTAATTTTTTTTTTTTTTTTGTATTTTCTAGTATTGGGGTATTACTAATTACTATAATTTTTGGAGGAAAATTTGTAAGTGAATGAAATCTTTCTAAGTGCTGGTTAAGAGGTGCTGGAGTGGGAGTTAAAAGAACGACTAGTAAAAGGTGCTGGTAATTGAATCACGGAAGGACTAGTTAAAGGGTAATGAAATTTTCGAACGCTACAAATTGACTTTGAAGCCGCTTTTATGCATTTCGGGATTTTTTTTATTTTTTTGTATTTTCTAGTTTTCAAGCGTTACTAATTATGATCATCCAATCTGGAGGAATGTCAGAATCTTGCTAATATACTCAACCAATACTATATGGCAACCGGACAAGTTATTAATCGGAACAAATCGGGCCTCTTCTTCAGCAAAAACTGTCCGGTGACCTTACAGGAAAACTTGGTGGGTATTTTAAGAATGCCAGTCTTGCATCGGTATGGTAAATATTTAGGTATTCCATCCGAGTGGGGAAAATCTAAAAGGGAGATGTTTGCTTGGATATTAGGAAGAATACATTCAAAGCTTGAGGGCTGGAAATAGCGATTTCTGTCTAAGGGCGGAAAGGAGATCCTAATTAAATCTATTGTACATGCAATTCCTCAATACGCTATGTCCATTTTCAAGTTGCCAACATCTTTGTGTAAACTTATTGAACATAAAATTTCTGGTTTTTGGTGGAAGACTGACCAAACCAGAGTTGGTGTGCATTGGCAGAAATGGGATTTGCTAAAAACTCATAAGGACGGTGGAGGGCTCGGCTTTCGAGACTTGATGGCATTCAACAAAGCGATACTTGGGAAGTAGACTTGGCGCTTAATCCAACAACCTGCCTCGTTGTGGGGTAAAATCTTTAAGGGGTTGTATTTTAATTCGGTGAATTTCCAAAAGGCAGCTAGAGGCGCATGACCTTCATGGGGATGGCAGAGTCTTCAAGTCTTCTTGGCCGAGAGACCATCCTACCTCATATAAGTTGGTCGGTTGGGGATGGTGCGAAAATAAGGATTCGGGAAGATCGGTGGTTACCTATCGGAACACTAGGTGGATTGGCACCTCGAGAGGAGCTAGAGCGGGTGGCCGATCTTATTGATCCTCTCACCCAAACATGGAATGTTCCATTGATTCAACAGCTATTCGACACCCCGGTTAGTACAGAAATAGTTAAAATTCCTATACGACCTACCTATGCCAAAGATACGTTAGTCTGGATGCCTACCAAGGATGGAAATCATACGGTTAAGAGTAATTATAGATCAATGATTAGCATGGCAAACACAGCAACTGCTCAACAGGCATCTACATCACATCACCATCCCAAAAAGTTATGGCGTAAGATCTGGTTTATGAACATAGAGCCCAAGATTTGCACTTTTATGTGGACCATTTGTCATAATGCCCTTGCGACTAAGGCTAACTTGTTTCATCGACATATTTCTTCCACTCCAACATGCAGCCTATGTAATCATAGGACTCTGGAAACTATTGAACATCTATTCTTTTTCTGTCCCTGGACAAATGATGTGTGGAATCACCCAAGGATCAACATTTCAATCACACCTACTACAATCCAGAGGATTGATGACTGGCTCACGGAACGGGCAACAAATCAAAGGCTCATACCTGGTTTGGCAACAATAGCATTGCTCTTGTCGCAAGTTTGGTGTATGCGCAACAACTGGATCTTCCGTCGAAGACCACCGGATCCCAGTCGGGCAGTGGAAGATGCCCTTGCACTGACAAGCCTCCAATCCTCCTCTTCTATGCACAGATCCAGAACAAGGGCTGCTGCGGTCCACGCCGATCATATGTGGAAACCTCTAGAACGCGACGTCCTAAAATGCAACATTGACGGATCTTACTATCCAGGTAGACAAGAAGGAACGATGGCATGTGTTAGTCGAAACCATCAGGGTATACTTACAGATGTCTACACCGATCAATTTCCTGCAGCCTCGGCTTTTCAATCAGAAGTTCAAGCCCTAACCTTCACTCTGCATCATCTAAGGCATCAAGGCATCCACACAGCAAAGATTGTAATCGAGTCTGACTGTTAGATCTTGATCAACACAGTAACCGGGAAGAAGAAGCCGCCATGGGAAGAACGAATGCTCTTCAACGAAATCGCAGCTCTGCTCCCCGCATACCCTAGCGTGCGGCTGCAGTTCTGTCGCAGGCAGGCCAATGGTGCCGCGACCTGGGCCGCAAAGGCCCATGGAAGACTTGACCTAACCCACAACTGGAACATCTTTACCCCTTATATTTTGCAAGATCTTGTAGCTGCTGATGCAATAGCATCGGGTTGTAATTTGGCGAAGGCTTAAATAATACTATCTACTGTTTCGATCAAAAAAAAAAAATCTGGAGGAAATTTTATTGAGCTAGAAAATCAGTTTGAAACGAGTAGTGGACTTTTTAAAATATCATGCGTTGTCACTGGACAGCCAAAGAGAAAATTCCCATGTGAGGCTTAATTATCTCATTAGCCAAACGAAAATGAATGAGGGTTATTAAGTTCTCCATCAATAAATCTTGAAACAAAGGCCCAAGGTCCATCTCCGTCGCAACGGAGGACTTAAAGTCCTTGATTGCGAAGTACGAGGCCATTGGCAATTGCATGCGCAAGAAATTAGAGAATATTCCATCGGTAATGGTCGATGTTGGTCACAGTTCTAGCGTTTGACGTCGAAAACTTTGGGGCAATTCTAGTTTTTCATCCTTTCCACCTGGCCCATGTTGATCACCAAGTTTGGTGCTCGAACTTTTTGTTCGTGTTGATTAAATACTCTGTCGTTCATGATTCTTTTTACCATTAACACCTAATGTGGCAACTAAAAGGAAAAAAGATCGCCTTAAATTATTAGATTCAATTTAACACAAGATTAGAGGCAAATAATGACAAGGAAAAATATTTGGTGGAAACAATTCCAATTGGTCTAAAAATTTAAGTTATTAGGTGAAGACATGTCTTATTATTTAGATATTTTAACATTCCCTCTCACACGTAGGCTAGACTTTGGCTTAAGCCCGAAGCATGAAAATATATAATTGGGGAGGCAAGTAGGGGCCTGATAAGATTTGAACTTAAGATCTCTTGCTCTGATACGATATAAAATTGGTGAGACCACTGTTGACTGTTCTAAAAACTTAAATCGTTATATGAATGCGTGGTTTATTATTTATGTATTCTAACAGTGACAAGTTAGGAGGAGAGAGAGCATGGCTATGGACTATTGTATTCCATTAATATCCCAACATCACCTTTCCACTTTTACATTTATTGTCGAGCTTAGTGGATTCACAAAATTTTTAATTTGTGATTTGTTAAAAGAATATCGATCCATTTATCTATATTTAATTTGGGATTTTTTTTCTTTTTACTCTCTTCAAAAATTTGAAAATGGAAAAACCTTTGAATAAACTATATGATTGTGATTGTTGCAATAATCCCTAGGTGAAATCTTGAGGAGGTTTGATAGATTATTAATTCGGCGCAAATGGTTCCAACTAGCAAGGTGGCTCCCACACGTAGCACAAGCCTTCCTAAGCCCTATCAATTGAACCTTTGTTTCTCTATTAATTATTCGATTTTGTTTTTGCTCTAAGTGTCGCCATTAATTAGCCCATCTTATTTTGGTAAACTAGAGATTCATGGATACGAGAACTTAGTTACACTGGGTGTGCCTAATGCCTACTTTTGGTACCATCCTCTTTTGTGAAAATAATTCATGTTACCTTTTTGTATTTCTTTTTAATTCTTAAAACATGTGTCTAGTATTCGTACATGGATAATCACTTAAATCCTGGGCGGTATCATGCAAAATTAAACAAGGCCTTTTTTTATGCCTTGAGATAGGAACCCCGTAAGCAAACGAAAACTATAATCAATAAGGAATCCAACCCACGGATGTCTTAAACATAAACGTAAAATTCAAATGCATTAGAAGAATTGAACATGGCTAATTTTGTTTACCTTATCACCTGAAATGTATCGTAACGTGATCTCTCAAAAATAAACGGACTACCATGTGCTGCAAGAGTAACGTGCCGAAATGAAAACGAATGTGGACTGCTAAGTGCAAAATATCTATATTTAATGTCAAGATGACGTGCGATTGTATTTAGAAATGCAATTACAAATTGGAGCTAAGCATGCAATCCAGTTAAATTATGAAACTTGCAAAGCTACTCGATACGCGTTCTGAATTTTTTTTTTCTTTTGATCTTTCCTTTTATTTACTTTTCATTATTGTCGTCCATCTTACAAAGTCAAACTAATCGAACCCTAAAAAAGTGGAATAAACGCTGAACAATCTAGTTGTATAACACTGAATAGGGATAATTCGTTTGCAAACACGCAACTTACGCAGTCCCAGATAGAGAGCTGTAAAGATTTTACTTTTTGCGTACTCATCTTCCCCCCATAATTGGCCTTGGCTTTTCTTTCATCCCAATTCAAACAGAGTGCCGTGTTAGGAGGAGATAAATAGAGAGCGTAGCTATCGATTATTGTATTCCTTCGGTATCCCAACATCACATTGACACTAGGGCATCCACCGCCATCGTCGAGATTAGTGGATCCCATCACGAGATTAAAGAAGGAAAGCTCGTCACGAGATTCTCTATCAAAATCTTTTTTAAAGAATGGTGATCTCCTTGTCTCCAGGAATTATATAAGTTTTTTTTTTTCTATTTACTCTCTTCAAGAAATGAATTTGGAACTTTGAATAAAATGTATGACCGACTATATTGTAATTTCTTAAAGAGTTAGTATTTCGAGTAACTAGTTATGATAATTGCAGCATTTGATTAAAGGAATAAAAGTTTTGAAAATAATATTACAACATCCGGTTAATATTTTTTTCTAAAATCGATAGGATATAACAATGCACAATTATATACTTCTACCATTCTCATGATTCGATGCGCCACTCTAGGCATCATCTTGTAAATTTGTATATAGACAAAATCCACCTAAATTTCAAAATATAGCGCAATTGACACTAAATAGTCATATAACTAGCTGGTGAGCTATATTTTGGTCCAGCCACAACTAATGGCAATTGGATGACACTTCCTCCAATTACTTTTGTGATTAGTGGATTGTAAATTGTGAACATCATCCATGTGCAAAATTAAACAAATATAAATGTAGGCAATATCCATGGCTATACCCACCAATCAAAACTAATAGTTGAAGATCGTCAAGTGAGGTGATTGAACTTTTCGCTAGTGTTAATTAGCTGCTCTCGCCTTTCACTATGTGTAGAATCAGTAATTCACCCAGTCGATTCTTTTCGTCACCTACACTTGATGCAGAAGTCAAAGAAATCACTTTAATTTATATCATAACCCATCACAAAACCACCTTGCCACTATCGCAAAAACTGAGCATGCAATTTGAGCTGATACGATAAAGGATCAATGCGGATTAATCGAAACATGTCACGACATCGATTACCAACATGCCCGATGGAAAAAATAATACAAGGCAAGGCCAATAGGGGACCACAACGCTCAATGAAGGGAGCCGGCCCCTGCAGTGTCTCCTAATTTGGAGAAGGGCAACTTATCTCTATAGCACTGTTAGCAAGCCCCTTAATTTGGAAAACATCTGCTTGTCCTTTCCTTAATACTCCAATGACGGTGATTCTAAAGTCGGACTTAAAATAAAGATTGAATTCTATTTAAGTGTTTTTAAGTACTGGACCCATGTGCCCTTGCACTAGTTTCGATCTTTTTTATTTAAGACTAATGCAATCTCATGATGAATTATTTTGCAATCTCATGGCGATGGAATATCTTCTAATATAGAAACACAACACGAGATAAGTAGGAAAGAAAAAATATTAAAAAAAAAAAAAAAAAACTACTTCAGCATTTATGTTAGTCTAAATAAATGGAATTAATGAAATGATTCAATTGCACCAATTTAATAATTTTTAGGATTTGATGGCATATTTTGTAAATTTTAGAACTCAATTATATTTTTGTGACAAATTTTAGAATTTCTAGTGCAAATATCAGTTTTATTTTTCATTGCACTGTCAAAAAGATATTGAGACAAACTATAAAATCAAGTATTAACACGTGCGGTGGAAAATGGGATACAAGCAAAGGCCAGTGGCAAAAAGCTCACCGAAAGAGTTGGCTCTTTGTGCGTCTCCTAAATAGGAAGAGGTGAAGTTAATCCTGTCCTCCCTACAGAGATTGGGTCACCACCTAACTTGGAAAATCAGATAAAGACTGAATAAAATATAATGCGAACATCCTAGATTTGGGGAAGGAATATTGGAATCCTTAAATAGGAAGAGTCAAATGTCAATCGAAGAGAATTTTGTCAGTGGGTGAGTAAATGCGTGGTGAATATGGGGAGGGGACGAAGAGTGTGGGGGCCCTCATGTGCCGCCGTTGACAGTCTTCTCCTTCACCCAATCACTCTTTGTTTCGTTTCCTGTCCGGCGAAAACCCTCCACAATTGACCTTTTTTCCCCTTTCCTTTTGTTTACACTAAAAATGACCGTACCATCAACACGGACAAGCACATGACTAATGTGTGAGAATTATTGTGCACGTGACATCTTGCCAATCAGCCATAGGAATTAGTATCGATATTAATAATCACTATTGACACATATTGGTGAAGCATATTTACGAGGATTGCCAATCAGTTGTTGACAACAAATGGTTGGTAATTATAGATAACAAGAATCGGAATCTTAAATATATATCGATACAAATGTAAAGGAGAGTAAAGTTTGGCCAAATTTATTTATTTATTTATTTTCATACCAAGGCATATTCACAATCAATAACCCCAAAATTCGCAATGCTAATGAGATTTCATAATTACACTATTGACCACATTTTAGATAATCTTATCATTTCAATTTATTTTCTAATTAAAAAAATAAATTATGTCTTTTTATCACTTTTTACCTTTTGTTTTTATGAATATTCTGATATTATCATTAAGTATATTATAGGTCATAATCTCTATAATAGTAAAAGTAAAATCCATTGTATCAAATACTTGATATTTACCCAACCGTGGGTAGTTGCATTGATATTAGAGTCTATCCCTCATCGCCGAAGTCGAGAGTTCGAATCATGCCGGTTGCTAGCGTTGTAAGTGGGGAGCCATGGTATTAGGGTCCTGTGCTAATCTTCCCCGAGGTATAAGGACCAGGCCTTCAGGAGCCGTTCGGGCACAAGGCGCCTGTGGTGGAGTCCTCAGTCATAAAAAAAAAAAAAAAAAAAAAATAGATAAATAAAAACTAATAAAATTAAGAATACAAGAAAATAGGTTTAAAAATTTTATCTATCTAGTGGACGATTTCTCCTTCAAGGTCTCTCGGCTAAGGTAAACCATGTTATCTTCTCCTTGAGCTATTAGGAAAGAAACAGAGAAATACCGATAAGAATGTTGAGCTCATCCTGTTTTCAAAGAGGCATTTCGATGTCAACTACTACGATGCCTCTGGTGTGTACATTGTGCTTGGATAAGAAATCTTCTAAAGCAAAGCTGCCACTCTGGTGTACAAAGAGAGATGTTTAAAACTTTAAACTCTAAGGCTACATTCGACCAAAAAAAAAAAAACTCTAAGGCTACATCTTGTACTACACAAGAAACTTGTAGGATGCTATAAAAATAGTTGAAGAGTGCATGCAAGTATTTCTCGACCAATGTGCCTTTACGAACCACTTCATGTGCGGTAGGGAAGCTCATCACAAGATTTTCAATTGAAATTCTAAAAGAATGCTGATATGTTTTTCTACATTAAATTTATGAATTTCTTTTCTTTATACTCTCTTCAAGAATTGAATATTGAACTTTGGATAAAATATATGACTAGATACTTTGTAATTTCATAAGAGGTCGGTACTTCATGTAAAATAGTTGTGATAGTTGCAACATTTGATTATAAGAATAAAAAGTTTTGAAAATAAAAGACACTCTAAATAAAATTATAAAACCTGGTAATTATTTCTTTCTTATAATTTGACCATTCTCGTGGTTCAACGTGCTACTCTAGGCATCTTCTCGTAAATTTATATGTAGACAAAACCCACCTAAATTTCTAAAAATCATGTAAAGCACAATTGACACTAAATAGTCATATGTATCTAGTTTATGAGCTATATTTTTGTCCAACCACAACTAATGGCAATTGGACGACACTTCCTCCAATTACTCTTGTGATTAATGAATTATAAATTGCCAACATTGTCCACATGCAAAATTAAACAAATATAGATATAGGTGATGTCCATCTCTATACCCCGCCCATCAAATTAGTAGTTGAAGAAAACTTTGAAAAATATGATCCAATAATTTGTCATCAGCCATTCCCTTTCAGCTAAAAATAATAAAAGATTATTGCACATGCATGATGCGCTAGCATTTAACATTTATATCATAATACGGTTCGATGTAGAAATTAATATGGTTTTGTGTAAAAGCACCGGGGTAAAGCACAAGAACTATAGGAAGACCGATTATGGAACCTGATTCGTGTGTTTCAAACCCAGTAGGAATTTGACACATAGATGAATAATAATCATCTATAAGCAAAGGAAAACATTATTATTTTTCTATAAAAAATGTATGAATATAGCTTTTCTGACAATATGTTTCTAGTAAACAGACCCATGTAATTAACTTGCTATGCTTTGGGAAGAACTTTCAAGAAATATGAGTTGCAGGAGAAGCTCACTACTAGATAACTCAAGTAAATATTCTTTGCATATCCTTATACAACCTGCACCATTGGCCATCTTGACAGATATTTTGACATCAAACTGCTCTGCTAACAGAGTAAGCAACAATGACTATTAGGCTCATACTTCCCGATGCAGAATCAACAAAAGATCTTCACAAATATTCAGGCCTTGCTTGCAGCAAACATATTCCGGTGACGTCTAAGAGCTATTGTGAATTTTGAATTGTGCAAAGATTGTCTAATTGTGTACATCGGTAATGCTCCCGCCATAGCAGTAATGGTGCACATGCCTTTTCGCACAAATTAAAGAGCTCGTCTTCAATTGTTATGTCATATCTTTCAGCATTTGACAAATTCTCTGGAGTCGTTTCTGCTATAAAAATTTTCAGCAACACCTTGGAGGCAATCACCTTGACACCCCCTTCATAAAAATGAAGAAGCAGAACCGGAAAAAAAGGAAAAAAAATTAGTTATCCATGCCAAAATCAACATGAGAAGCCGAAGAATTAACACCGCCCTTTCCTGAGTCGGGCCCATGTGAGAGCTGCAGCTGCAGCTCCTCCCAAGTGAGCCGATCCCGATATCTCACTGTCTCCCTGAACCAACCAAAAATATAGGATTACAACTCCAGACTTGTTGGTCCAAAAAAATTATACAAGTTCACAGGCACTTCGCACACGACAGATTCAGAAAATTTCCTTAGATGGCAAAGGACAATTTCTGACGCTTGTGCACTAACAGTCTTTTTGACAAAAAAGCCGACACTTAATTGGTAACTTGATAAGTTATAGAGCCATAATTTGCAATCTCTATTATTCACAAGTTGCAAGCTATTCTAAATTCCGAATTAGCATGCTCATGCTGCTATACTAGCAAGACTGCTCATTCCCGACCATCGCCTAAGGCATCTCTTTACAAACTACTCTGATTTCTAAATTAGGAGAATGTATATCGGTGATATACCACGTCATTGACGATGTGGTGTCACATTGACTCACATATCTTAATGTTCACAATTGTTAAGTAATACAAAGAAATCAGCACATGTGATATCATCGTTGCAGGAGATACTTCTTTATAATGTTTGATGGAATCATGCTTTACACTAGTTATCCTATCACTATACATCAATCTTGACGACACTACAACATATCAATCATTCATCTAGATCCAACTGAGGGATTAATTGACCAAAATGTTGATCATCATAGAAAGACACAGGTAATTCAGTGAAAAAATTAGCTGATCCTATAGAAAGTAAAAATAAATAAATAAAAAGAGTCAGTGCATACCTGGATTATCGTCAACACATCTTTACCGGCTAGAAAAATTCCCTAACAAGTAATTAATATTTGATTCAGAGAGATATTGAAATTAACCCCCTGAATAAACAACATTCTTATCAAAACCACATAAGAATTACCAGTAAGATGGCAGGAACTGAAATGATAAAGTTGAAGTGGAGTGTCGCTTTTAGAAAGAGAAATATATCAAGCAGCATGATAGCATTGACACCTCCACTAGTCCCCTAAGAGGATATCACAAGTCAGACAAAACTCAAGTATTCAACATGCCAGTTGAATTACAGAAAAGTTGCAGGTTCAGAGGCTATTCCGTAAAACAGAGCCCAGGATCTTCCGGAAAATAATATCACACACTTGCAGCACCATGAAGTATGCTTTACTTCTGATCATGTCTATGAGCATTATTTTGGATTATAGATAATGCACCTCGACATGATGTGTGGAATATAAGAAGCATTATTTCATGTTTTGGACTGTTAACTGCAATTACCTATTTCAGGGTAAAGCATGACTTTTCTAGACCAATTCACATTGTCGATATACTCACATTCAAAGACTTTGAAAAAACTTAAAGTGGACAGGATGTGACTGGTGGATTTACATAAATTACTGTCCAACTCTATATTAGTTGCTCTATATACACATACCAATCCTGGCATTCTTGAAGGGTCGATGCTGAACATTCCTTCACGCTGCAAATTTTGAGGTAATCAAAATTTGCATTAACTACAAGTCCACAAGATAATTCCGCACATAATTCCATAAATTCAGTTTACCTTCGATTGTGAATGCATGAAAACATGGTGCACCAAATAGAATATTGAACGACTAAAAGCCCCAGCCAGATACAACTTTAACAAGAGTTTTGGTCCAAAATTTCTCCCAATCTAACCATACATTTATTTGAAAGGTACATAATTAATCAAAGAAAAGTAAAAACACAAGATATTATCCATCAAATAGAAAAATCAAACAACAAAAGTAAGGTATCTACTAATGCTGAGGCACAACCCACAAATGGTACAACTCTACCTAACATATTTCAAGAAAAGGTCCCCATCGTAACCATAAATAGAAGAGAAAGAAATCTCTCAATCTCTTCCTCCCTCCCTCTCTCTCCTCCTCTCTCTCCCTCCCTCTCTCTCCCCCTCCCTCCCTTCCTCCCTCCATCCAGAAAACTTGCCATCCTTCCATGAAAATTGCATAAAAGTTAGTCTTTCTATCCTGGAAGCTGCAGAATGAATATAAGCAGTTCTCCAATTAACACAAGCATCAAATAGTCAGAAAAAATAAAACTTCTAAGGGAAAAAGGCATCTTATCTGACAGGAAATAAGAAGATGAAAAGGCGTTAAGTCATACATTGCAACCGAAAAAAGTAAAGTCCTGCCATGTTGTAGATTAAATCCTCCAAAGTCATATGGCTGAAAGCAGAAGTTACCATCGTGTGCAGACGACTGCTCTTAACATTGTCTAAGGAAATCTGCACCGAAGAATCACAGATTAAATTTGATTGAGAAATATAAATTTATAATTTAGATCAGCACCTTCAGCTCTAGTCTCATTGGAGACCTTTAATTCTTGGACAGACATCTTACAGTGAAGTTTTTCATCATAAAACAGCAACATTTGCAATTATCAGCCCCAGAACCACATTAAAGAACTGTTAGTTCTAAACCATGATTTCCTGCAGAGAGAAAGACAAGAATACCCTAGAAAATTATGCTTTAGCTACACGAACCTACTATCAAGTGAACTTGAATTGTAACAATATGTTTCCGTCGGATGGTCGAAACTGCAAATCGTAACCCAGGAAAGTCAATGAATGCTCAGTTGTACGGACTAGAGAGCTCATCATCCATTGTTATGTCAGCTCTTTCAGCATTTGATTAATCTGCCAAGCCATTTCTACAGGCTGCTGTATAATTTTTCAGCAATGCCTTGGAGGCAATCGCCTTGACCACCCATTTCATAAAAATGAGGAAGCACGATGGGGAAAAAAAAAAAAAAATCAGTTATGCAAGCCGAAATCAACATAAGCAGTGGAAGATTTAAAACTGTCCTTTCCCGAGTTGGGCCCATGTGATCACTGCAATTACAGCTCCTCCTAAGTGAGCCAATCCTGATATCTCACTGTCTCCCTGCACCAACCAAAAATACATGATTACAACTCCAGGCTTCTTGGTCCAAAACAATTATGCCAACTTATTGGTAGTTTGTATACGACAGATTCAGAAAATTTCCATGGATTGCAGAAGACAGTTTCAAACGCTCATGCACTAACACAGCCTCTCTTTTTCCTTGACAAAAAGGCCAGCACTTTGTTGGCAACTTGATAAGCTACATAACCATAATTTGTGATTTCTATTATTTGAGGACAATTCCCAAGTTGCAAGCTATTTCAAAGTCAGAATAAGTATGCTACTATAATCTCACGACTGTTCATTTCAGGCCATCGCCAAGGGCATCTTCACAAACTATTATAGGTTCTAAGTTACGAGAAAACATATTAGTAAGAGCGCATCATTGACAATGTGGTGTCACACTGAATCACATATTCCCAATTGTCAAGTAATACAAAGAAATCGGCACACTTGATATCATCGTTGCAGAAGATACTTTTCGACAATATTCGATGCAATCATACCTTGCACAAGTTATCCTATTATTATACATCAATCCTGACGACACTACAATATATCAAGCGTTTCTCTAGATTCAATCAAGGGATTAACTGACCAAAATGTTGATAATAATAGAAAGAGAGAAGTAATTCAGCAAAAAGGCTAGGTGATCACATAGTAATTAAAAAAGAATTGGTGCACGCCTCGATTATCCTCAACACATCTTTGCCGACCAGAAAGATTCCGAGATATATTGAAACTAACCCCAAAATAAGCAACACTATTATCAAAACCTTGGAAGTATTCCCAGTAAGATGGCAGAAACTGGAATGATAAAGTCGAAGTAGACTGTGGCTATTGGAAAGAGAAATATATCAAGCAGCATGACAGCATTGACAACTCCATTAGCCCCATAAAAAGACATCAAAAGTCAGATAAATCTCAAAGTGCATCAATGTACTCTGCTAACAGAGTAAGCAGCAATGGCTATTAGGCTGATACTTCCCAGTGCAAAATCAACAAAAGATTGCAAATATTTCGGTCCATGTATGCAGCAAACATATACCAACAACGACAAAAAGCTCTTTGTGAACTTTGAATTATGCAAGGATTGTCTATTAGTGTATGTCAGTAATGCTCCCGCCATTGTAGTCATGGTGTACACACCTTTTCGCACGGATTAAAGCTCGTCATCCGTTGTTATGTCGGCTCTTTTAGCATTTGATGAATCTGAGGAGCCATTTCTGCCGGCTGCTGTATAAGTTTTAAGCAGCAACTTTGAGGCAATCACCTTGAACACCCACTTCATAAAAATGAAGTACAATGGGAAAAAAAAAAAATCAGTTATGCGAGCCAAAATCAACATGAGCAGCGGAAGATTTAAAAGTGCCCTTTCCCGAGTTGGGCCCATGCAATCACTGTAACAACAGCTCCTCCTAAGTGAGCCAATCCTGATATCTCACTGTCTCCTTGCACCAACCAAAAATATATGATTATAACTCTAGACTTTTTGGTCCAAAACAATTTACACTAGCTTACAGGTTGTTCATACATGACAGATTCAAAAAATTTCCACGGATTGCAGAAAACGGTTTCCCATGCTCATGCACTAACATGGCCTCTTTGACAAAAAGGCCAGCACTTTGTTGGCAACTTAGGCCCTATTTGTTAACATTTCTTGTTTCTGTTTATTAAACAAAATTTCTTTTTTTTTATTTCAGGGAAAAAAAAAAGAACAGAAATGAGTTTATTTGCATTTTTTTTTTGTTCCAAATCTATTTTTTTATTCCCATGAACACATTTGGAACAGAAACAAGAAACAAAAAAAACATGTTTTTTGTTTCTAGAATAGAATTTAAGAACAAATTTTCTCTCTCCTCTCTTTTTCTTCTCTTTTTTTTCTTCTTTTCTTTTTCTTTGGCCGGTCCCCGGCCTCGGCCATGGCCGGCGACCGGCCATCGAGGGCCAGCGACACCGTCGAGGGCCGGCGACCTCACCGGAGTGTCGCCGGCCCCGGCGAGGCCGAACGTCGCCAGCCCTCGTCGGCTAGATCCCGGCAAGGCCGAGCGTCGCCAGCCCTCGGCGAGGCCGAACGTCGCCGACCCTCGTTGCCCAGATCTGGCGAGGCCGAGCCTCGCCGGCGCAGGACAAGGGCTGGCACCGGCGACCTGCCAAAAGAAAAATAAAAGAAAATTAAAAGAAAAATAAAAGAAAAATATTAAAAAATTAAAAGAAACAAAAAAGAACACAAATTTACCAAACGTGTTTCTGTTCATTTTTTATTCCCGAAACAAATTTACCAAACGTGTTTTTTTGTTCAAAAATTGTTCCCCGGAACAGAAACACTTTTTTTCTATTTCTGTTCCCTGGAACAATTTTTAAAAGCACGATTCACAAGTTGCAAGCAATTTTAAAGTCAGAACTAGTATGCTGCCATACTAGCACGGCTGTTCATTCCCAACCATTGCCAAGGGCATTTCTTCACAAACTATTCTAGGTTCTAAGTTACAAAAAAACATATTGGTAATACCGTATCATCGACGATGTGGTGTCACACTGAATCATATATTCCCAATTGTCAATGCACACTTGATATCATCATGGCACGAGATACCTTTTAATAATATTTGATGCAATCATACCTTATGCAAGTTATCCTAAAAATGCAGGTTTCGAGGCTATTCCCTAAATCTAGCCCAGGATATTCAGGAAAATAGTATCACACACTTACAGCACCAAGAAGCATGCTTTACCTCTGATCATGTCAAAAAGCGTTGTTTCGGATCACAGATAATGCAAAGATAGGAGACGCTATTTCATGTCTGGGGTCTGGAAACTGCAATCGCCTATCTCAGAGTAAAGCACGTTATTTCTAGACCACTTGGCATCGTTGACAAACATTCAAAGACTTGGCATAAACTTAATGTGGATGGGACGTGACCGATGGATTTACATAATTATTGTTCATCTCAATGTTGCTCTATTTGTACATAGCAATCCTGGCATTCTGGAATGGTCTATCCTGGACATTCCTTGACCCTGCAAAGTTTGAGATAATAATAATTTGCTATAACTACAAGCACACAAAATTATTCTGCACATATTTCCATAAATTCAGTTTACCTTCGACTGTGAATGCATGAAAGCATGGTGCACCAAATATACTATCAAGAGCCCCAGCCAGATACAACTTTAATAAGAATTCCAGTCCAAAATTTCACCCAATCTAACCGTACAACATATTGAAAGGTACATAAGTAATTAAAGAAAAGTAAGAAAAATCAAGCAACCATAGTAAGGTATCTACTTATCCTGAGGCACAGGACCACAAACCTCTCTCTCTCTCTCTCATATCTCACCTTCAGATAAATTTGTTGTGACGGCAAGTAGAAACACACAAAGCATTCTGCCAAAGTGGGCAATAACTTAAATTTCTCATGGACAAGTTGCAGCAGAGCAGGCGATTACCACACCTGTGCATAAATAAAACCCTGCAACCGCTGAGAGCACTCTTGCAGCCACTTCTTGAACTTCGTTCTCCAGAGAATCAACAAAGCCGACCAAGAGGTGAATGATCTCACCAACTTTCATGACCACCTTCACAAATTTCCTATCTTCATTCGCATCTTCATGCAAACTAGCCGGAGCTCGCCTCTTCATTTCTGGGTCTTCCTCAATCTTCGTCCTTGTCCACAAATCCTTGACATAAAACCTGGTGTCCTCCTTACAAGCCCCAAACCTGGTCTTGGAGACAACAATGGCATACCCATGAGGGAAAAAAACCAGTTTTGGACATCCCAGATAGATTCTCGACAGCAGAGCTTTGTCAAGACCACATGTCCAAATTGCTCTGCATAAATAGCTTCACTCCATAGGAGTGCACCTGTGCATTTCTCAGCAAGGCCGTGACACACCCTGACCACGACCATCATTTCTCGAACCACATGTGGAAGCTCAGTGCTCTCATCAGGGATGGCCAATGCAGAAGATGTCTCTACGACCTCGTTCCGAATGAGTCGCCATTTCCCTGTGACAACTTTGATCGAGCGAGAGGTTTCATGTAAAAGTGACGGTTCATAAAACTGTAAGACAGCGACAAACAAAGTCGAATTGAACGGCAAATGGTAAATTCCCATTGCAAACCCATTCAAGGTTTGCAAATTTCTTTTTCATACTTTGCAAATTGAACATTTCCTTGGACAGATACAACTCTCTTTCTCCACATTGGCCTCGTTCTGGAACATAAATATGGCATTTCAATGTCAAGAAGCAGAACTAAGACGGTCAGCTCGCTTCATTGGTCCGCTCTCAGAAGAAACCCAGAAATCAGGAGCAAAAAGAAGCAGCAGAGGATCCATTACCAAATCACCACCAAACAAAACCAAACGCGTATGGGATGGGACCTGAACTGAAAGATTGAACAACCAGGGTTGAAAGCCATTATCCAAACTCTATTTTTCGATGCAGTTTAACAAGGAAGAACGCAGATATCCACATACATACATCGCAGAGAGACGCCCATCAATAGTCGAAAATGCTGCTAAAATAAAGGACGAGAAACAGCACACACATACATAACACTCATATTTAGACATCCAAACTTTCAAGTGCAGCAAGGATGCGAAATCCTTTATAAGTAAATCGATCTCGTCCTCCTTCAGAACTTTAGGATCACGACAAGCCCCAACTCCAGAATCATCACCAGCACCGGCGTTAACCGATGGGTTGTTCTCGGCCCAGCCCACCCCCTCTTCTGGACTCACTATGGAGGTACTCGGAGAATACCTCTTCGACCGAGGGAGCGCCGAGCGCCGAACGAGCAGAGCTTGCCCTTAGGGGACATCATAATGACAGCCACGCGAGCGCCGGTGAGCGAGCTGAGAGCAGAGGCCGCGGCTCCTCTTCGAGAACGTCCTGGCGCGCTTCTCCGGGTCGTCGATCCTGACAGTTCCTTTTCGCACTTTTCGCAGGGAGGGGAACCATTTTAAAGGAGGCGAAGTCCTCCTTTGCCGCGCAAGAATCACGCTCTTTCTCGGCCCAGTCCACCCCCTCTTTTGGACTCCTTAGCAGCGTCACGTCGTCCTTCTGACGAAGGTACTCGGAGAATACCTCTTCGACCGAGGGTTTGCCGAAAGAGTATAATTTGCCACTGGTGGAGATAATGACCAGGGCGACGTGAGCGCCGGTGAGTATGTGGAGGTCCGTGGCTTTTTTTAAGAGGCCATTGCGCCTCTTACAGAGCGATTGGGAGCGATACTTTCGGTTTTCGATCTTTGCGATTTGTGTCCGCCGGGGCCGGACCGTTGACGATGAAGGACTTGGAGAGAGAGAGACTGCTGGTGCAGGGGCAGGGGTAGGGGCGGGGGCGTTTCTTGGTTCTCCAGGAGGGAGGGAGGGCGATGAATCTCCATGCATGGTGCTCAAGAGTTTCTGAGAGCGAAAGAGAGGGAGAGAGTGTGTGAAGGGGTTGGGAACAATGGAAAGAAAGATGGTGCAGCTTTGCGATGCTTATAGCTCTCGAGGTAATTTGGGGCTTATTTATAGGAAGAGAGGCAATGCGGGCGCTGCTTGTACCAATTCGCTACTTTTCCTATACAGGAAAGACGTCAACCGCGTCCTTTAAAGGCAAAAAGGCAAAAAGGCAAAAAGCAAGGGTTTCCTACTTAGGAAGTAGGGGTGAGCATGGCCAATTTGACCAGTCCACCCTCTAACTCTAAATACAATCCGTACAATATTGATCTTTAATTTTTTGGACCGAGCACTAACCCTATTAAGCTTGAGACCGAGGATTGGACCAACGTAACGAGTTCGATTCGGTTCTAGAGTCAATCTAGGACTAATCGATAATTTTTTTGTTTTCTTTCTTATACTTCCTAAAAAGGCAACCAAGAACCGAACTAACCCAATAGGTTCAATAATAAGCGAAGTCAGCAAAGAGAGGTGAGCATCGAGTGGGCCGAGCGTCGAGTGGTGAGTGGCACAAGCAACCAGAAACGAGGGAAGCAAGTGTCGAATGGCAAGCGGAGAAATTGTTTCTTTCAATTTTAGTAAGTTGAAGACTAAGATGACAAAGAAGACATAATAAAATAAGTACTAGAGGAAAATATCATGAGAAACTATTTACGCCGTGGAGACGCCGCGAGGACTCCTCATGGAGACATTTTCCTTATTTGTAAATATGATTGTTGATGCCGTAAAAGACATTAAAAGTCTAAGCTATTAAAGAACAGTGTAAAATTATTTGGACTCATCACCTCACTAAGGAGCCATTTAATGCTATTGATGTCAAACACTATTTAAAAAAATTATAAATAATATATTAGATATATTAGATATATAATATATTTTAGATATTATATATATTATATAAAGTTAGGGTTAATCCGGGTTGAACCGACCCTAAACTCCCAAGACCAAGGACCATTCCGCACAGTGCTGGTTAAGGGATCTCAGGACCAAGGACCGACCCAGTCCCCTAGGAACCGTACTAGGACCAACAAGGTTGGGCCGGTCCAAGGTCGATCCAAGATTGACCCTAGACTGATGCTCACCCCTATTAGGAAGATCTTCCATTAATCTTTTTTTTTTTTCTTTCTTCCCTAAGCGAAATCCCGAGGAAGTTTGACAGATTATCAAACGATTGCTGCTCCTCCACCTAGCATGCGCCCTCTTAAGTCCTATCAATTGAACCTTTGTTTCTCTAGGATTCGCCATTAATCCATTATTGATCGATTAGCCCATCTTATTTCGGCAAACTAGAGACTTATGGATATGAGGACTTAGTTACACTAGGTGTGTCTAACGTCTACTTTTGGTACCCTTCTCTTTTGTGAAAACAATTCATGTAGCCCTTTTCTATTTCTTTTTTTTATTCTTAAAAGATGCATCTAGCATTTGTACATAGATATTCACTTAGATAAGAGATCGAATCAGATAACCCGAGTCGTATCATGCAAAATTAAACAAGACTTTGATTTATGTTCTGAGATAGGAACCCGTAAGCAATAAACACAAGGTACAATCAATAAGGAATCCAACCCCCGGATGTCTTAAACATAAACATAAAATTCAAGTGCATTAGAAGAATTAAACATTACTATTTTTTTAACCTTATTACTTGAAAGGTATCATAAGGCGATCTCTAAAAAATAAACAGGTGTTGAAGTGGCAATGAATGTGGAATGTTAAGATGAAGTACACTTGTATTAAAAAAAAATGCAATTACTAATTGAAGCTAAGCATGCAATCCAATTAAATTATGAACCTTGAAAAGCCTACCTCATGGGACCCACGAGGGGAGGTTCCATTAGACTACGCGTATCGGTGAACGTAGGGGTGAGCATGATCCGGGTTGGGCCTGTGACATCCCGAATTTTCGGTTCTGTTTTCTTCTGATTAAATTGGGCGTTTCATTGACGTGTTTATAGGGCTATTCTCAGAACTGATCATTCTTGAGATAACTGGACTATTTGGGGAAATTATTAGGAATTTTAAGGCAATAGACTTGAGAATTCGACCAGGAATCGGCTTCTCGACCGTGTCCATCTTTAGAGGCCATCTCGGCACAGTTAAAAAAATCGATTTGAAATCGAGATAGACTGGATCGGCGAGATGTGTGGCTAATAGTGGGTGACACCACTAAATTAGAAAATTCTCGTCGACCGGCTCTAGACTGATTTTCTTATTGTTTTGGTACCTTGTGTTCGTATTTGGATCCTCAAGATTTTCACGACAACCGAGAGTCGTCAATGAGTCGGTGGGTTCATAGTGGCTCGAAGAAAATCGACCACGAGTCAATTGCATTTAAAAATATCCGAAAATTACCCGGTAGCCTAGGTCACGCTAAAAATACGTCGAATTGAAATTAACCGCCAATTCGAGTCCGATTTCAGAAATTGAAGTTTCGGCCATGTCACAATTAATTTTAGGAGTGTCTACTCAGTCTCAGAAGATTTTTCGGAGATTCTGAGATTTTTGCGGAAAATCGGTTCGGACGCCGCGGAAAATCAACGGAAATTCGGATAGGCCAATTTAAAGGAAATTGGGAATTTCAAGCTGAGCCTTTGAGTGTTCGGGACTGACAAGATTGGTACAGGATTTTCCTTCGACAAAATCGGGCCTCAATTTGGGAAATTGAGTGAAGAATTGAAGCTAAATTAAATGAAATTCGGAATTATGCTTGGACAGCATTTTTTTTACTTCATTTTGATTTAGTTTGTGGAATTTAAATTGATAGAAAGTATTAGAGGCTAAAGGATAAGGTTGAAAGCTAAAGTGGGGGCCAAGCATTAAATTTTGAAGATATTTTGGGCCTTGATATTTTTCTTCTCTTCAAAATCGTGCCTGACCAACAAGGAAAAAGCAGAATTGGCGAGAAGTCCAGTCCACCGAGCGTCCATCTCTCTCTCTCCGTTTTATTTCCTTCGAACCAGCATCCCAAACGAAGCCGAGGCAGCTCCATCTCGCACGTTGCAGCAACGAAGGACCCAGCAGGCGCAGAAATAGCCAACACCCCCACCTACGTTGGTCTCACCTTTCCTTCGCTGCCACTTGCCCTCTTCTTGGCCTGCCTTGGTCAACAAATGAGCATTTGAAGACCTCCAAACGAAGCCAGCTCACGTCTCCTCCCATTTTGAAGACCCAGCGAGCTGCCAGGCGTCCCTCAACTCAGCGAAGCAGTTTCTTCAACGTTGTTGTCTGAAGATTTCACTTGCCACGTGCGTCTCCCCCAGCAGCTGCTCAAAGACCTCTCCGCTGCCACTCATGGGTTCTTCACGCTCGCGGATTCAGCCAACGCCAGCATCGAACGAAGCCACTCCACCTTCGCACGCCCACGGAAGACCATCGAAGATCCCTCTCTCCGTTTAGCCACGTCACTCGGTCAAGGTCAGCCGATGCGAAGCCACGTTTCTTCTCTTGCGCGTCGCTGGCCTGTTGAAGTTTCGAAGCCCAGCAGCTCCGTGGATTCACGAGTCTTTGGCCCAGCACATTAGTTTGTTTTGGCCCAATTCGCAGCTATCCAGCAGCAGCCCATCAGCCCAGCGTCTTCAGGTTTTCAGCCCAACTCAGAAAAGCCCAATTCCAGCAAATTGAAGCCCATCTTCGGCCCAAGATTTTTGACAGTCAGCCCAAAATTTCAGCAAGCCCAAGCCCAAGAGTGGGCCCAGTCCGAAGAAAGAACAAATCTCAATTGGGCTGAGACTTGTTGGGCCCGAGTCTAAGGCCCGGCCCAAGTCCGCCGGTGTCGCCGAAAGTCCTATTTCGGCCGCCGTCGCGTCGCCGTTGCGGTGATTCGGTCTCCGCTTTTGCCAAGTGAGTTTTACTCAGTAATGCTTTCTTAGTTTGTTAATTATACTTAGGGTTGGTTAGATTTAATTTAATGCAATTAGGTGGTTAGATTATTTTAGAGAAATTAAATTAGAGACTTAATTATGCATGCTAGGTGGTTAGAAATAGACATTAGCTAGTAGACATGCCATGTTATTTATTGAACAAGTCTCGGTAATTTTCCGGGCTCGTCTCGGCTTCCAATCAGGCAATACGGGCCTAAATTGGATTTTTAGTATTTATTTATTAATTTTCGAAATTAATTATTTAATTATTTATTTTTCCGGAAATTTAACCGGGATGGCCGGTGACCGGAATTTCGTGCTGATTGTCGTGGTGCAGTCCGTTTATTTAATTGAGCTTTAATTTGTATGTAATTGATTTAAATTGTGAATTTTAGGACATGCTCCTAATTGGTTGATTTCAATTATGTGATGGGAAATGTTTGGGTACCGATGGACAATATCGACAGTGGAGTGGTGAATCAGTGTGGCATCTAAAAGGGCACGTGGGCTCGGTGAATTGATGCATCACTTTGGTGAACGAGTGCCGAGAGAATGCACGTGGCCCAAGCATCGTAAAAAAGGGCACGTGGGCTCGGTGAATTGATGCATCACTTTGGTGAACGAGTGCCAGAGAGAATGCACGTGGCCCAAGCATCGTAAAAAGGGCACGTGTGCTCGGTGAATTGATGCATCACTTTGGTAACGAGTGCCAGAGAGAATGCACGTGGCCCAAGCATCGTAAAAAGGACACGTGGGCTCGGTGAATTGATGCATCACTTTGGTGAACGAGTGCTAGAGAGAATGCACGTGGCCCAAGCATCGTAAAAAGGGCACGTGGGCTCGGTGATTTGATGCATCACTTTAGTGAACTAGTGCCTTAGAGAATGCACGTGTGCTCTATGACATGTAATCGACTAGTTCGATTTGTTAGGAGTAGTTGGGTGCCTATTATGAATTGTATTGATTTGCAGGTGGAGTCTGAGGCCAAGGTAAGTCCTCTGACTTGTACGTGTTTAGGCAGCCCATAGTATATTGGCTTACTAATCGAGTCTTAGGGGGTAGAACTCGCTGAGACGTGGTCTCATTGGTTATTGAATAACCATTTCAAGACCCTAAGGAGGAGCTGAGGAGGAGGATCCTGAGGAGGAGAAAGATTTTTGAAGAAGAAGATGATCCAGAGAGGGATCTTGAGTACAACCCGGATGTGGATTGAGATCCCATCCCTTTTGTGAACCCTGTCTTAGTGTAGATAGGGGTGAGACTTGTTTGCTGTAAATAGTATTGTAATTATGCTATGAGTTGTACTGTTAATGAAAGTGTGGTTGTGAATTTCAATATGAAAATTATGGCATGCTTTTCTATCCCATTGTTTTATTGTCTGGGGATTCTTAACCGCTTCCGCATGCGCAAAATAAATTGAAAGGGTCGGCGATACATAGTCCTAGGATATCGCACTTTAAAATCGACCAAGGTAAGGGATGGGCGCGTGCCCGAGGATCGGGGCGTGACAGGGCCGGTCCACCCCCTAACCCTAGGATCAACCTGCACAATGCTAGTCCTCAATTTTTGGGACCGAGGACCGACCCTATTGAGTTTGGGACCGAGGACCAGACCGACCCAATGGGTTCGGTCCGGTTCCAAGATCAACCCGGGGCCAACTGATAATTTTTATTTCATTTTTTGTATTCTTTAAAAAAAACGATTAAGAATCAAACTAACCCAATGAGTTCGGTCCGGTTTCAAGGTCAACCTAGGACTAACCAATAATTTTTTATTTCATTTTTTTTAACTCCTTGAAAGGGCAACCGAGGACCATATCGACCCAATAGGTTCGATGATGAGCGAGGTTAGTTAAGAAAGGCAAGCAGTGAGGGTCAAGTGGGATAAGCGTCGAACAAAATGAGCATCGAATGTCGAGCGGGGGGAGCAACAAGCCAAGCGAGCATTGAGAGGCGAGCAGCACGAGTGACCTAAAGCGAACGAGGTGAGTGTCGAATGGCGAGCGAAAAAGTTGTTTATTTTGATTTTGGCAAATTGAAGACTAAGAGGACAAATTAGACAAAAGAGAACGAATACTAAAGGAGGATGCCATAAGGAGTTGTTTATACTTTTTTAGATGCCATGAGGACTCCTTACAAAACATTTTCCAATTATGACTATTGACGCCGTAAAAGACATTAAAAATCTGAGTTATTAAAGAACAATGTAAAATTACTTGAACTCCTCACTAAATAGATATTTAATGTTGTTAATGTCGTTTATTTTAAGATTTTCTTTATATAAAAAATTATAAATAATATATTAGACATATATATTCGGGGTTGGTCAGATCGGACCGACTCGTAACTCTCGGGGATCAAGACAAACCCGATCTTTGGTCAATAATTCTAGAATCAAATACCGACCTGGGCCTCCGAAGGAGCAGGGCCCAGACCGATAGAGTTGGGCCGGTCCAAAGTCGATCCACAGTTGACCCTGGACCGATGCTCACCCCTAGATGAACGTGTTGACAATGAGAGGGTCCACCGCATCTTTTTGTTTTTATCTTTTCTCCGAGTCGCTCTCGTTTCGTTTCTTGGGAAGGAAATCCCTCCTTTTAATTTTCTTTCTCCCAATGTCTCTTTTTTTCCTCGCCTTTGATGATGGCCCGCAACCCACCATCGGTCCCGTTGCCTAATAATCTTGGCCCCATGGAGGGACGATCGATCGATTCCCTTACCCCGCGTAAAATGCTGATAATCAACAGAGGGATAATTTTTCCTTCACCGGCCACAATAAAAAAAAATATATATATATATATATATATATAAATTGGAAAAATTTTAAGCAAATATTAAAATATTATCCAAATCGGCGCCAACCATGTTATGTAAAATGACTGGAAATCATATCAGCAATTTCCAACCAACTAAATTGGCAATTTGACGAAAGGTGTAAGACGATATTGGCGAAATTGGCATCCATACAATTGATTTAAGACTTTCTTTTGGCAATTTTCTCCGAAATACTCAATTTCATTCAATTTTCTTTACTCTCCTAATTCAATTTCATAAGGGGTCACTGTTTTTCGTTAAATTGCCGTGATAGTTGCAACATTTGGTTAAAAAAATGAAATTTATGAAAATAGAATGATCTCCAAATATAAATAAGATTAAGTGCACCATAAATTCTAAAACTTGACAATCGTGGTGATTTTTGACATCTGACTTGAATGTACCGTGCTTGTCATCTAACAATCTTAATACAACCAAGGGATGATCAATTGATTCCCTTATCCTGTGTTCCCAACCGATATCGTAAGAAGGAAACACGGGATAAGGGAATTAATTGATCATCCCTCAGTTGTGTTCATTTTGGAAATTTCGAATGCCACAATTCAATTCGGAAGTCGCTTTTACACATTTTAGGACCTTTTTGTTCTCGTATATTTTTAGGATTCAAGTCTTAATATCCTTTTCTTTTATTTTCATTTCATCTAGACCACAGTAGTCATAAATTTATGTTGTTATAAATTCACTGGGAATTAAAGACAAAGCTAAAGTAGACATTTAGACAAACTTAATATATCACAAATATGTCGCATTTCAAGGGTAAAAAACATCCGATTTGGAGGAAAATGTTGAGCTAGTTAATTAATCTAAAATAGATGGTAAACTTCTTCAAATATCACATGTTTTTTTTTGGTAAAGTTCAAATATCACATGTTGTTAGTGGAAAAACGAGGAAATTACCAAAAAGGTTCTAAACTTGTTGCACTTATGTCACTTTAATCCTAAACATTTCAATTTGACCAATTGAGTCTTAAACCTTTTAACAAATTGTCAATTCAATTTTAAATATTTCAATTGTGTCAATTTAATCTAAAACATTTTAACGATTGTCAATTTAATCCTTCCAACAAATGTTGACTGACAATCACTAACATAACAGTCTAATCAACATTGACTGTTCTACATGACATAACCGACGTTGACATTGAGAATTTTTCTTTTAATTTTTCAAGGTTTTGTATTATTTTTTTCTTTTTTTTTTCTTTTTTATTTTCTTTTCCAATCTTGGGTTGGTAAGATGAATGGGCAGCCCCCGCTTAATCTAGATGCCCATCCTGACGGAGGAGGACATCGAGTCCTTGATTTTTTTTTTTGGTCGAAACGTCGAGTCCTTGATTGGAAAGTACAAGGCCATTCATTGTCGCATGCGCGAGAAATTAGAGAATTTTCCTTCAATCGTGATCGGTGTTGGTCATAATTTTGGAGTTGGACGCCGAAAATTTTAGGGCAATTCCGATTATTCGTCCTTTCAACTCACCCATGTACATCGTCAAATTAGGCGCTGGAACTTTTTGGTTGTGTTAATTAAATACTCCGTCTTTCATGATTTGTTTTATCATAAATACCCAACGTGGCAACTAGAAGTAAAGAAAGTTTGATTTCTAAGGGAGGAAAGGAGATTCTTATCAAATCTGTCGTTCAAGCGATGCCTCAGTATGTTATGTCTGTATTTAAACTTCCGGCTTCCATTTGTACGACCATAGAAAAGAAGATTGCTCGGTTCTGGTGGCAAACTGAAGCTGCTAAGTCGGGTATTCATTGGAAACGATGGGCTGTGCTTAAAAGAAGTAAGAACCAGGGAGGTCTCGGCTTCAGAGATCTCATACATTTTAACAATGCAATGCTCGGGAAACAGGCTTGGAGATTGATTCAGAATCCTACCGCACTTTGGAGTCAAGTCTTTAAAGGTATCTACTTTCATTCCCACGACTTTTTACATGCGGACCGAGGGGCTCGACCCTCTTGGGGATGGCAGAGTCTGTTAGTAGGTCGCAATACAATCCTTCCAAACCTTCGCTGGTTAGTTGGTGATGGGACTCGGATTAATATACGCACGGATAGGTGGCTGAACCGAGGAAATCTCGTTGGCCCAACAAACTGGGATGAACCGGTAATGGTCAGTGCTCTCATGGATAGGCATTCTGGTACCTGGAAAGTTCATCGCCTACAAGAACTCTATGATGACACAATTGTTAAGGAAATCCTTGCCATTCCGATCAGTCCTTCTCTTACAGAAGATAAACTTATATGGACGGAAACCACTCACGGCACATATACCGTCAAGAGTGGATATATACACACTCGGCCAACAGATTCCTACGGTAATCCAGCTGATGCATTGCCTAGTCCTCAGGTTCCCACAGATCTATGGAAAATTCTATGGAAGTTAAAGCTTGAACCTAAAATCCACTATTTTCTATGGAGTCTAGTGCACAATGCTCTCCCTACGAAAGCAAATTTGCATCACAGAAACATTAGCCCTGATCCTTACTGTGTTATATGCCACAATAGCAATCCTGAAACAGAGGATCATTTATTCCTGCAATGTCAATGGACTCGAGCTATTTGGACAGATCCCAGGCTTCGGATCCCCATTCAGACTCAACAGGTGCAGAATCTACATGACTGAATTGTACCTATATTTGTTCGAAATCAACAGGTACCTGATCAGCATACCATCGCGCACATTCTGTGGCACATTTGGAAATCCAGAAATTGCTATATCTTTCGTCGAGGTCAGGTGGATGCATGTCAGGTGATTGACCGAGCCATCGCCAATGCTCGAGCGGCTCATAGTTCGTTGGGCCATCCTGCAGGGATCAATCACCAGCATATCAATCACCAGCAGATCAGTCCAGCGGAGACTTGGCGGCCTCCCGATCAGGGCAGGTTTAAGGTAAATGTCGATGGGGCTTTCCGGCCACACATTCTCAGGGGATCTATGTCAAGTATAATTCGAGATAGCCATGGTCGATTGATCGATGGCCTTACCTCTTCTTTCCCTGCTTCGTCGGCTCTTCACTCGGAGTTTATGGCTCTGTTGATCAGTCTTCGCCATTTGCATCGTCTGGGCAAACACCGGGATCCTTTGATCATCGAATCAGACAGTGCCATTTTAGTTCGCTCTGTCAACCACAAGGAACATGCGCCATGGGAGACTCGGCCGCTCTTCACTGAAATCCTCAGCCTTCTTCGAACTTGCCCTGCGATTAGGGTTCAGCATTGCCGCAGGGAAGCCAATGCGGTAGCAGACTGGGCAGCCAAAAGCCACGTGAATGAAGCCCGTTCTGAAATATGGCCCATTACTTTGTCTCCTGTTTTGCTAGACCTTTTAATTGCAGATGCACTTTCTGCACGTTGTAATCCTCTTCAGCGTTGAATGAATAGTCTCCTTTATGATAAAAAAAACTAGAAGTAAAGAAATGGCTTTAAAGTATTAAATTCAATTTAACACAAGATTAGAGAAAAAAATTTGACAAGGCAAAAATATAGTGATATGTTAAAAGGAGATGGAGCATGGCTATCGACTGTAATATTCCATTGATATCCTAAGATTACCTTTCCAAAATGACGTCTGCCATCAAGCTTGGTGGATTCTCAAATAATTTCATTCGAGATTTTTTAGAAGAATGTCGATCTGTTTATCTATATTTATTTTTATGAATTTTTTTTCATTTTACTTACTCTCTTCAAAAATTAAAAAAAAATGATAATCTTTGGATAATATATATATATATACATGGTTGTCGCAATCATCCCAAGGTAAAATCTTATTGAACTTAGATAGATTGCCAAGTGTGCGCGCATGATCCGTCTTGTGAGATGTGGCTCCTACGCTAGGCACAAGCCTTACTAAGCTTTCATCAATGGCAACTTACTAGAGATTCATGGGTATGTGTAACGCGTACTTTTAACACCTTTTTTCTTTTCTATGAAAATAATTCATGCAATCTTTTTTTTTAATTTTTTTTCTTTATTCCTCAAACATGTATCTGGTGTTTGTTCGTGCATAGATATTCACTTAAATAAGAGATCAAATCAAATCACCCGACCCGTACGAGGCAAAATTAAACGAGGCCTTGTTTTATGCTCGTCACCGGTTAGAGACGCCATTTGTCTGGATGGATCCGTCCAATCCCACATGAAACACAAACTTTAAGGATCCCAAAGTAAGAAAGTGAAAAAAGTTCGTTGATGACGCTAACGGCCTACACAAGTTCTTGTCTGCCGGAGGTGGGTACATGCCCCTTCCTTCTTTCTTTTTTGTTATTGTAATTTAAAAAAAAAAATTCCAATTTGTTTGTTTATATCATTTTGCACTATTTACTTCTAAAATTACCATTTGAATTTTGAGTTATGCCGCTCGGCCACAAGGTATGGGAACGAGGTGTAGAAAGTTATATGGAAGTCTTTGATTGCATTTAAAAAAATAAAAATAAACTGATCGCACTATATGTAACTTTTCGAATTTAACATACTTTTACATCAAAAATGCACTTATCTCAAAATTTAATCTCAAAATTTAACCAATGAAACCGGCGAAAAATATGCTCTTTTCCCTCATCTCAATTAAAATATATGACCATACTTGTAAAGAGTGTTGCTCGCTCTTTGGACTAATGGGTGTTATGCGTATCCATTTTCAATACTCATTGTGCCTCGATCCCATGTGTTATCTAACGGCGTGCATGTTTGTGTTAATTTTTTTTTGTTTATGAACACAATTACCATATTTTTGTTTTGGGAACAAAAAAAAAAAACAAAAAAACACGTTTATTTGAATTTTTATTCCAAATCTATTTTTTTATTCCTAAAGAACAAATTTGGAACAAAAAAAAAAAACGACTTATTTCTTGTTTTAACACTTTCGAGAAACAAGTTTCTTTCTCCTATTCTTTTCCTCTTTCTTTTCTTCTTCTTTTTTTTCTTTGGTTAGTCGCCGGCCTCGGCCATGGACGACGATTGGCCGACGAGGGCCGGCGAATCTCTAGCCAACCTTCCTGCAAAAGATCTTTTTTACCATCAAATGGGTTGATACTAGATAAAAAAAATGGCAACTTCAACAATTTCTTTGTCCCCACGCCCCTTAAAAAGAAAAAAAAAAAAAAGGAAAAAGGAAAATTAAAATAAAAATATTAAAAAATTAAAAGAAAAAAGGAAAAAATATGAAAATATGAAAAAGTAAAAAAAAAAAAAAAATTATACAAATTTACCAAACGTGTTTATGTTCTTTTTCTATTTCGGGAATAGAAATTATACAAGTTTTTACAAAACGCGTTCGTTCAAAAATTGTTTCCCGGAATAGATATAATTTTTTTTATTTCTGTTTCCTGGAACAATTTTTGAACAAAAAAGTCACAAAATAAAGAGTTATGAGAGCACAAAGCAAGTGACGGTGCGGATGGACCAAGGGCACGGATGATTACGGTCGAGGGGTGAGATGAGGTGCTTGTTGCCGCCAGCTACCTCCCTCGCTGTCTCTTTAACTATGTATTCAAGAAACCTAAATCTTACAGCACAATTATTTTAAGTTTTCGTTAAAGCAGAACACTTGAAAATTTCTTTATGTACAAAAAGTTCTAAAACTTGGTGATTTCTGTAATTTTTTGGCATGTGACTTGAACTGATCACGTTCGTCACCTAATAATCTTAACACAACCGAGGGATGATCAATTGATTCGCTTACCTTGTGTTCCCGTCTGTCAGAAGGGCAAACGGGATACTGGAATAGGGAACAATGACCATTAGGCTCATACTTCCCAGTGTAGAATCAACAAAAGATCTCCACAAATATTTCACGCCTTGCATGTAGCAAACATATTCCAGCCACGTCTAAGAGCTATTGTGAACTTTGAATTGTGCAAAGATTGTCTAATTGTCAGTAATGCTCCCGCCATAGCAGTCGTGGTGCACATACCTTTTCGGACAAATTAAAGAGCTTGTTATCGATTGTTATGTCATCTCTTTCAGCATTTGACAAATCTCTGAAGCTGTTTCTGCTATAAGTTTTCAGCAACACCTTGCTGGAGATTTAAAACTGTCCTGTGCTGAGTCAGGGCCATGTGATAGCTGCAACAGCAGCTCCTTCCAAGTGAGCCGATCCTCATATCTCACCGTCTCCCTGAACCAACAAAAAATATAGGATTACAACTCCAGATTTGTCGTTTGTTAGTCCAAAACAATTATACAAGTTTACAGGCACTTCATACACAACACATTCAGAAAATTTCCTCGGATGGCTGAGGATAGTTTCTGACACTCATAAACAAACACAGTCTCTCTTTTTCTTTGACAAAAAAGCCAACACTTTGTTGGTAACTTTATAAGTTACAGAGCCATAATTTGCGATCTCTATTATTCACAAGTTGCAAGCTATTCTAAATTCAGAATTAGTCTGCTCATGCTGCTATACTAGCAAGACTGCTCATCCCTGACAATTGCCAAGGGCATCGTTTGACAGACTATTCTGAGTTCTAAATTAGGAGAATGTATATCAGTGATATACCGCGTGATTGACGATGTGATGTAACATTGATTCACATGCCTTAATGTTCACAATTGTTAAGTAATACGAAGAAATCAGCACACTTGATATCATCGTTGCAGGAGACACTACTTTACAATATTTGATGGAATCATGCTTTACACTAGTTATCCTATCACTATACATCAATCATGACGAATTCAATATGCTTATCGAAACCACATAAGAATTACCAGTAAGATGGCAGGAACTGGAATGATAAAGTCGAAGTAGAAGGTGGCTTTTGGAAAGAGAAATATATCACGCAGCATGATAGCATTGACAGCTCCACTAGCCCCCTAAAAGTATGTCACAAGTCAGACAAATTCAACATGCCAGTTGAATTACAGAAAAGTTGCAGGTTTAGAGGCTATTCCCTAAACTGAGCGCAGGATCTTCCGGAAAATAATATCACACACTTGCAGCACCAAGAAGTATGCTTTACTTCTGATCATGTCTACGAGCATCATTTTGGATTATAGATACTGCACCTTGACATGATGTATGGAATATAAGAAGCACTATTTCATGTTTTGGGACTGTTAATTGCAATCACGTATCTCAGAGTAAAGCACGACTTCTCTAGACTGATTCACATTGTCAACATACTCACATTGAAAGACTTCGAAAAAACTTAAAGTAGACGGGATGTGACTGGTGGATTTACATAAATTACTGTCCATCTCTACATTAGTTGCTCTATATACACATACCAATCCTGGCATTCTTGAAGGGCCTATGGTGAACATTTTTTGACCCTGCAAAGTTTGAGGTAATCAAAATTTGCATTAGCTACAAGTCCACAAAATAATTCTGCACAAATTTCCATAAATTCAGTTTACTTTTGACTGTGAATGCATGAAAGCATGGTGCACCAAATAGAATATTGAACAACCAAAAGCCCCAGCCAGATACAACTTTAACAAGAATTCTGGTCCGAAATTTCTCCCAATCTAACCATACAACCATTTGAAAGGTACATAATTAATCAGAGAAAAGTGAAAACACAAGATATCTACTAATGCTGAGGCACAACCCACAAACGGTACAATTCTACCTAACACATTTCAGAAAAAGGTCCCCATCGTAACCATAAAAAGAAGACAGAGAAATTTCTATCTGCCTCTCTCTCTCTCTCCCTCCCTCCCTCCCTCCCTTCAGAAAACTGCCATCTGTCCATGAAAATTGCATAAAAGTTAAAGAGTCTTTCCATCATGAAAGCTTCAGAAAGAATATAAGCAGTTCTCCAAATCTAAATTAAAACGAGCATCAAATAGTCAGAAAAAAATAAGAAGATGAAAAGGTGTAAAGTCATACATTGTACCTGAAAAAGTGAAGTCCAATCATGTTGTAGATTAAATGCTCCATAGTCATATGGCTGAAAGCAGAAGTTATCGGCATGTGCAGACAACCGCTCTTAACGTTATCTAAGGAAATCTGCACCGAAAATCACAGATTAAGTTGGATTGAGAAATGAAAATTTATAATTTACATAAGCACCTTCAGCTCTGGTCTCATCAAAGATCTTTAATTCTAGGACAGAGATCTTACGGTGAAGTTTTTCATCATAAAACTACAATCAGCAATCTGCCATAGCATAAAAAAAGCAACATTTGTAATTACCCGCCCCAGAACCACATTGTCAATTATTACCTTCCAAACCATGATTTCCTGCAGATGGGAAGACAAAAATACCCTGGAAAATTATGCTTTACCTACACTCAAGTGAACTTGAATTATAACAATATGTTTCCACCAGACGGTCGAACCACAAATCCTAACCAGGAAAGTCAATGAACGCTCAGTTGTACAGATTAGAGAGCTCGTCATCCATTGTTATGTCAGCTCTTTCAGCATTTGATGAATCTGCTGAGCCATTTCTGCCAGCTGCCGTATAAGTTTTCAGCAGCACCTTCAAGGGGATCACCCTGACCACCCGTTTCATAAAAATGAAGAAGCATGATGGGAAAAAAATCAGTTATGCAAAACGAAATCAACATGAGCAGCAAAAGATTTAAAACAGCCCTTTCCCAAGTTGGGCCCATGTCATTGCTGCAACTGCAGCTCCTACTAAGTGAGCCGATCCTGATATCTCACTGTCTCCCTGCACCAACCAAAAATATATGATTACAACTCCAGACTTCTTGGTCCGAAACAAATATACCAGCTTACTGGAAGTTTGTACACGACAGATTCAGAAAATTTCCTCAGATTGCACAAGACAGTTTCTGATGCTCATGCACTAACACGGCCTCTCTTTTTCTTTGACAAAAAGGCCAGCACTTTGTTGGCAACTTGATAAGCTACATAGCCATAATTTGTGAGTTCTATTATTCAAAAAGATGATTCACAAGTTGCAAGCTATTCCAAAGTCAGAATAAGTATGCTGCTATACTAGCACAACTGTTCATTCCAGACCATCGCCAAGGGCATCTCTTCACAAGCTATTCTAGGTTCTTAGTTAGGAGAAAACATATTGGTAATACCTCCTAATTGACGATGTGGTCCCACACTGAATCACATATTCCCAATTGTCAACTAATACTAAGAAATCAGCACACTTGATATCATCGTTGCAGGAGATACTTTTCAACAATATTCGATGCGATCATACCTTGCACAAGTTATCCTATCATTATACATCAATCTTGACGACATTACAATATATCAAGTGTTTGTCTAGATTCAATCGAGGGATTAATTGACCAAAATGTTGATCATAATAGAAAGAGAGAAGTAACCTAGGAAGCACCGACACTCTCTAGGAGCCTTTGTGTCATGTTGAACACTCTTGACACGTGCCCAACACATCCCAACGCACAAGTCCAAAATTCCGACACACAATTCCGACATGCACATAATCAATTTCATAAGTTTTCAATAAATGACGGTCAAAATGTAAATACGTATAAAAATAAAAAATAATAATAATAAAGGGAAAAGACTTCTTGTTATATTTGATGGTGAAATGTGAATTGTTTTTCCTTTCGACTTATTGTTAAATGTTAAATTTAATAGTGGAATGTGAATCCCTTGATTTTTTTCCTCCAAATTTTACAGATTATTGGAATGGAATGTTGCTGAATTTGTCGAATTGAAATAATGAATGATATTAACAAATTATAGATTAATGTTTTCAGTGTAAATTTATTCTAGGCTTTTTTTTATTATTTATTTATTTGTAAATTTGAATCAAATTAATTTGATTAAAATAATCACAAAAATGATAATTTATCATGTATACATAAGCAATTTTCTATTTTTTGAAAAATGACGTGTCAATGTGTCGTGTCTTGTGTCTGTGCTACTTAGAAAGTAATTCAGCGAAAAGGCTAGTTGATCATATAGTAATTCAAAAAGAATTGAAGCATACCTCGATTATCCTCAACACATCTTTACCGACCAGAAAATTCCCCAAGTAATTAAAATTTTATTCTGAGATATATAGAAACTAACCCCAAAATAAGCAACGCTATTATCAAAACCTTGGAAGTATTCCCAGTAAGATGGCAGAAACTGGAACGATAAAGTCGAAGTAGAGTGTGGTTTTTGGAAAGAGAAATATATTAAGCAACATGGCAGCATTGACAGCTCCATTAGCCCCCTAAAAGGACATCACAAGTCAGATAAATCTCAAAGTGCATCCACGTGCTCTGCTAACAGAGTGAGCAATGATGACTATTAGGCTGATGCTTCCCAGTGCAAAATCAACAAAAGATTGCAATTATTTTGGTCCATGTATGCAGCAAACATACACCAACAACAACAAAAAGCTATTGTGAATTGCAAATCGTGCAAGCATTGTCTATTAGTCTACGTCAGTAATGCTCCCGCCATAGAAGTCATGGTGCACACACCTTTTCGCACAGATTAGAGAGCTCATCATCCGTTGTTACGTCAGCTTTTTGAGCATTTGATGAATCTGCAGAACCATTTTTGTTGGCTGCTGTATAAATTTTCAGCAGCACCTTAGAGGCAATCATCATGACCACCCACTTCATAAAAATGAGGAAGCATGATGGGAAAACAAAAACCAGTTATGCAAGCTGAAATCAACATGAGCAGCGGAAGATTTAAAACCGCCCTTTCCCGAGTCAGGCCCATGTGATTGCCGCAAACTGCAGCTCCTCCTAAGTGAGCCAATCCTGATATCTCACTGTCTCCCTGCACCAACCAAAAAAATATGATTACAACTCCAGCATTTTTGGTCCAAAACAATTACACCAGACAGACAGGTAGTTTGTACATGACAGATTCAAAAAATTTCCATGGATTGCAGAAAACAGTTTCTGATGCTCATGCACTGGCACGGCCTCTCTTTTTCTTTTTACAAAAAACGCCAGCACTTTATTGGCAACTTAATAAGCTATACAGCCATAATTGTGATTTCTATTATTCAAAAGCACAATTGACAAGTTGCAAGCAAATGCTGCTATACTAGCATGGCTGTTCATTCTGGACCATTGCCGAGGGCATTTCTTCACAAACTATTCTAGGTTCTAAGTTACGAGAAAACATATTGGTAATACTGCATCATTGACAATGTGGTGTCACACTGAATCACATATTCCCAATTGTCAATGCACACTCGATATCATCATTGCACGAGATAGTTTTTAACGATATTTGATGCAATCATCCCTTATGCAAGTTATCCTAAAAGTTGTAGCTTTAGAGGCTATTCCCTATAACTCGCCCAAGATAGCCCGGGAAATAGTATCACACACTTACACCACCAAGAAGCATGCTTTACTTCTGATCATGTCAACGAGCATTGTTTCGGAGTATAGATAATGCACCTCGAAATAATGTATGAAAGATAGGGAGTGCTATTTCATGTTTTGGGTCTGGAAACTGCAATCGCCCATCTCAGATTAAAGCACGTCATTTCTAGACCACTTCACATTGTCGACAAACTAACGTTCAAAGACCTGGCACAAACTTAACATGGATGGGACTTGACTGGTGGATTTACATAATTATTGTTCATCTCAATAGTTGTTGCTCTATTTATACATACCAATCCTGGCATTCTTGAATGGTCCATCCTGAACATTCCTTGACCCTGCAAAGTTTGAGATAATAATAATTTGCTTTAACTACAGGCCCAAAAAATAATTCTGCACATATTTCCATAAATTCAGTTCACCTTTGACTGCGAATGCATGAAAGCATGGTGCACCAAATAGTATATTGAACCACCAAGAGCCCCAACCAGATACAACTTTAATAAGAATTCCAGTCCAAAATTTCACCCAATCTAACTGTACAACCGATTGGAAGGTACATAAGTAATTAGAGAAAAGTAAGAAAAATCAAACGACCAAAGTAAGGTATCTGCTTATTCTGAGGAACAAGACAACAAACAGTACAATTCTACCAAACATATTTCAGAAAAAGGTCCGCATCGTAAACATAAACAGAAGAGAAAAAAATCTCTCTCTCTCTCTCTCCCTCCCTCCCTCCTAAAGATTTGTCATCCTTCCATGAAAAATGCATAAAAGTTAAGAGTCTTTCTATTGTTAAAGCTTCATAATGAATACAAGCAGTTGTCCAAATCCAAATAAACACGAGCATTTAAAAGCTAGAGAAATAAAACATTCAAGGGAAGATGGCATCTTTTCTGAAAAGAATTGAGTCATACAACCATTAAGAAGATCCGAACATGCATCGGATATGATCAGAACCGGAAAATTGAACAGCCAGCGTCGAAACCCATTATCCAATCTCACCTTTACAATTCAGTATAGCAAGGAAAGAAAAACAGGACATCCATACATACATACATAAATCAAAGAGGTACACCCAAATCTTGGAGTGTGAAGAAATCCATCGGGATTATACCCATCGCCCTCAAAGATCGGAGCGCATGGACTCCACTCCCAGCTTGCACCGCCGACCAACGACGGCGGAGTTCTCAGGCGAAGTCGAGAAACCGTCGCGGTCCCCGTCGTCGACGCAGTACTCGAAGAGACCAAGAAATTCGTCGGGTCAAGGTCGGCGCGCGTGCGAGGGGGGGTGGGGGTTTGGACTCCCCTCCCGAACATCCATCGCCGGCGGCGGGGTCAGACTATCAGAACTGGCGAGTTCACCAGGGCCCGTGGGATCTGTTCGCTTTTTATCACTGAGTGCGTATGGACCTGTTTCTTCGATATATTCAAGTTGTTCATTTCTCGGTTGGTTGCAGACTGGTCCAACGAAGGCCCAAAGAAAAAAGTTGTTTTTTTCCATCTGGGCTCTTATCTCATCAAGAAGCCCTTTTTCATGGGCTCTTCGGATTTTTCCTTCAGGATCCCCGTATTAGGTATTTTCAACCTTTTATTTTATTTATGTTGATAATTAAATACTCCACCTTTCACGATTTGTGAATTTCGTGTGATTCGTCCGATCGATTTCTGTTTTAGCTATATTAACAGCCCGGCGTAAAACTTACAAAACTGGAGAAATCATCTTATATTATAACATGCCACTTGACATGAGGAGAAATACAGTAGGAAATAGCACACGCATACATCGCATTTAATATATCACAAGAGATACATCCAAACTTGTGAAGACATACAAGGATGTTGTCGAGCGGAAAGCAACGATTTCTCTCCCAGCTTACATAGCCGACGGCCGAGTTCTACCAAAAGGTGACGGAAACAGCACACGCATACATATATTTATATCACAAGAGATCCATCCAAACTTACTAAAAGCTGCAAGCATCTCGTCGATGGGGCCTGAGGACTCCTCTTCTGAGCTTATACAACCGACCGCGGAGTTCTATGGCAAACTCATGAACTAATCGACGTCGGGGAGAATAGTGATGGCCCCGAGTCCAGTAAAAATGCCCTCCTCATCGGCACCCGGGGCTCTGGATTCATCACCAGCACCGGTGTTAACCGCTGGGTTGTTCTCCAAATCCTTCGACTTCTCGTGCAGGCAACGGAGAAAGGCCAGGCACTTCCTAATCCAGGAGTCGTAGTCCTCCTTTGTCTTGCAAGAATTGCACACTTTCTTCACCCAGTCCAGCCACTTTCCCCAAGCCTCCCTCCACATCACGTTGCGCTCGAGACGAAGGAAGGTTTCGAGGACTGGGATCGAGGGTTCGCAGACACAGCGGCATTTGCCCTTGGAATCGATAGTGACGACGGCGACAGGATCGCCGGTGAGTACGTGGAAATCCCCGCCGCTTTTAAAAAGGCCATTGCGCCTCTTACAGCGCGTTGTGGAGCGCGCCTTCGGGTCTTCGCGATATTCGATTTTTGTCTGCCGGGGCGGGGCCATTGACAGTGGAGCGGTTGGCGAATGTATTTTAGTTGGAGAGAGAGAGAGAGAGAGAGAGAGAGAGAGAGAGAGAGAGAGAGAGACTGCCGCGGCGGGGGCGGGGGCGTTTCTTGGTTTTTATGGAGTGAGGGCGGGCGCTGCATGTCCGTTCATGGTGCTCGAGTTTCTGAGAGAGAGAGAGAGAGAGAGAGAGAGAGAGAAGGGGTTGGAAACAATGGAAAGAAAGTGCAGCTTGTGATGCTCATAGCGCTCGGCAGGCACGGCTATTTATAGAAGTAAGCAACACATGAAAGCTGCTTCTGCCACTGGAATGAAAATTAAAAGAGAATTGAAAGAATGCAGTGTAAGTGTTGTCTTTGTTACTATCCTTTTTCTTGTCGTCTATGCCATTGCAGTCATAAATTCACCGGTTGTTGAGCACGAAGCTGAAGGCGATATTAAGACAAACCTTCAAATCAAAATATGATGCACTCCAACTGTAAATATAACATCCTCTTTTCTTTTTCGATAGAAAAATATGATATCCTATTTGGAAGAAACTCTGTCCACCTAGAGAATTAATCTACGTCGGTCAAGATCGATGCTGGTGGTAATCCTGGAGTGGGACATCAAAGAATCAATGTAGGTTAATCAAAACATGCTACAGCATCCATAATAACTTTTACGATGGAAAAATAGAAGACAAGCAAAGGCCAATGGGAAGAGACGGGCTCCCGTTACGTTTCCTATATAGGAAGATATCAACTGTATCATCGGACTGTGGCCTCGCGTCGTTTTCTAGAGTGCCGCCGGTGCTCTAAATTAATTATGGTGACCAGGGAGTGGAGCCGAAAGAGAGAGAGAGAGAAAGACAGAGGATACTATCACTGACATAATCTCCCATGGTATCATTGAATCATTCGAAGATTAAACCATTGCAACAACCTCATGGATGATTGCAAAAAAGAGAAAGGCATAGGTTTCCTGCTTAGGAAGATCCAACATCAATTATTTTTTCTCCGGAAGTGATTACAACCTCAAATGCTTTTACGCATTTGGGATTTTTATTTTTATTTTGTAGTATTGGGGTATTACTAATTGTTTGGAGCAATTTACAACACTAATTACTATCATTTTTGGAGGAAAATTTGTAAGTGAATGAAATCGTTCTTTCTAAGTGATGGTTAAGAGGTGCTGGAGTTGGGGTTAAAAGAACGACTAGTTAAAAAGGTACTGGTAATGGAATCTCAGAAGGGGTAGTTGAAGGGTAAAGAAATTTTCGAGCATTACAAAGTCGACTTCAAAGCCGCTTTTACGCATTTCGGGATTTTTTTTTTTTTCGTATTTTCTAGTTTTCAGGTATTACTAATTACGATCACCCAATTTAGAGGAAATTTTATTGAGCTAGAAAATCAGTTTGAAACGAATGGGGAGGGGGGAGAGAGAGTATCGACCATCATTGGTTTTTTTTTTTTATCGCGAGGAGAGAGGTTATGGACCATCATTGTAAAAAAGCAAGGGTTTCCTGCTTAGGAAGGTCTTCCATCAATCATTTTTTCTCCGGTGATTACAACATCAAACGCCTTTATGCATTTGGGAATTTTAATTTTTTTTTTGTATTTTCTTTTATTCGGGTATTACTAATTACTATCATTTTTGGAGGAAAATTTGTAAGTGAACGAAATCATTCTTTCTAAGTGCTGGTTAAGAGATGCTAGAGTTAGAGTTAAAAGAACGACTACTTAAAAGGTGCTGGTAGTGGAATCTCGGAAGGGCTAGTTAAATGGTAATGAAATTTTCAAACGCTACAAATTCGACTTTGAAGCCGCTTTTGCGCATTTCGGGATTTTTTTTTTTTTTGTATTTTCTATATTTCAGGTGTTAGTAATTACGATCATCCAATTTAGAGGAAATTTTATTGAGCTAGAAAATCAATTTGAAACGAATAGTGAACTTCTTAAAACATCACAGGTTGTTAGTGGAAAGCAAAAGGGAAAATTTCCCAAGCGAGATTTAATTATTTCATTGGCCGGTGTTTAGTCGTAGGATAAGGAAAATTTTGGGGTAATTTCTTTCAAACGGATTTGGTGGGGTTTAAAGCATCATGATTGCACCTTGGAAAATATAAAAAATGATTGAAAAATTGTGTTGGGGCTTTAGATTTGTATCATTGTATGTCGTGGATTCAGGTGTCCCCTCATGCGAGGTGCCTTCCCTCCTCGTCATTAGTCGTCCTCCTCTCAAGTGTCGCATCCTTTTCATTTCGTTTATCCCGCTGTGGTCATAAATTCACAAGTTGTTAAATATGAAGCTGAAGGAGATATTGAGACAAACTATTAAATCAAAATATGGTGCATTCCAAATGTAAAATATCATCCAATTTGGTGGAAAATTTGTCGAGCTAGAGAATTAATCTACATTGATCAAGTTTAGTGTTGATGGTAATTCCGGAGTTAGATGTCGAAAATTTCAGGATGATTCTGGTTTTCCGTCCTTTTAATTTGACCTATGTAGATCATTAAATTAGGCACTTGAACTTTTCAATCATGTTAATAAAATACTCTTGCCTTTCTCGATGAGTGGAACCAGTGATTCGCCCAATCAATTCTTTTTGCCATTAAACCCGACATGGCAGTTAAAAGTAAAAAAAAAAAAAATCTCTTTAAATTACAAAATTCAATCAAATATGAGATAAGAAGACAAAAAAAAAAAAACGGTAACGTGTTAGAGATAGAGAGAGAGAGAGAGAGAGAGAGAGAGAGAGAGAGAGAGAGAGACTCATCACAATCCCACCTTACCACCATCATAGAAACTGAGCATGGCATTCGAGCCAATACGATGAAGAATCAATGTGGGTTAATCGAAACATGCTACAACATTGGTTACTAACTTGTACCATCGAAAAATAGAATACAAGCCAGGGCCAATGGGAAACGCTTGATGAAAGAGTCGGGCTCTCGTTACGTTTTCTATATAGGAAGATAGTTTAGGATCTTCTGTGTTTTTTCTCTTTTATCTTTTGATCTTTTTCACCCGAGGTGCGATACCAAAGCTAGACACTCGCCGAGCGTTATGTGTGCAGCACGTGAGCAAGCTGGACAGCCGACGGTGCCTTTCATAGACCTACAAAAACCTTATCCATCCTTGACCTTGAGACATGAAGACCCACGAGGATCAACTCAGGATGCATTAGGCGGGCCAGACATGTGTCACGGGCCGAGAGTTTCCTTGGCCTCGGAACGACCCGTGGGCGCCTGGCGATCGGAATTCGCCAGGCCAGCCTTTCTTCTCTAGCTGTTCCACGATCGATACGGTGAATGCTCATTCGTGCGAGATCCTACCACGTCCAGCTTCGCTCGGGCGTCTGGTCCATCAAGTAAGACATCAGATCCATTTAGGTACGACAACTGATTTCGGCCTGCCATGGCCTCGTTAGGAGAGCGGCATCAGCTCCCGACCAGTTTGTGCACGAGAGGCCTACCCCGTCTTCAGAGCTCCTAAGTAATGTAATCCTTCTATTCTAGAACTCCTAACACCAACCGTCTTGACGCCACTCCCACGGACCAATTGTGTTCTACCCTTCTGCCTCACACTCTTTACCAGATAACCCTAAGCGCCACTCACAAGGGTCACGAGTGCGGGAGGATTCACGGACCGTGACACATGGCTGAATTCATAGATCGGACAGAAGACCCATTGGCTCTCGTTTTGTTTCTATCTTCTTCTCCGATTGGCTCTCGGTTCGTTTCCTGTTGGGGAAATCCCTCGTCTTCATTTCCTTACTCCCAATCTCTCTTTTCTCGCCTTTGATGGCCCGCCACCTTCCTTTGGTCCCATTCCCTAATGACCTTGACACAACGGAGGGATGATCAATCGATTCCCTTGCCCTGAAAATTTCGCTATGTATAAAAAGTTCCGAGTGAAGTAATTTTCTCTATGGTTTTCTGAAAATTATGTGATAATTTAAATTTTGACGGTAGTAAGGGCACCTATATAATCGCCCAATTTGCTAAATTTATGTAGAATGTGTCGGTCTCCATGGGCTGCCTCTAACAATCTTCCTTTTTCTTTTTTTGATCAAAAGAAAATTGTATTCATTACTCAAAAGAATGCAAAAGTACATAGTTTTCATGACAAAGCAAATCGGAACAAAACATGAATACTGAAAAGTAAAGCCAAATCCAAAACATAATGAGGATTGATGGAGCAATTGCAAAGTTAAGCACAAACTCGTTCCACATGAACAAATATGTCAAACAAAATCGGCGGTCAATCATTGAATCTCCAAACACTCTCTGACAGTCTTCTTTTCTTCCAAACATTTTCTGTTTCATTTCCTTGTTTGGGAAAATTCTCCAAAAATCATATTTTGTTTTTTCCCCTTCCTTTCCATCGGCAGATCATTTCACCCGATTACATGGCAAACTCCTTTAGATGAAAATTTAGATGTCAACAATAACAAGTTATAGTTTTAATTTCTTAATGGATAAGTGTTTCATGTAAAATAATTATTATAGTCACCATATTTGATTAGAGGAATAAAAGTTTTAAAAATAAAATACACTCCATGTATAAATAGAGATAAATGCACCATAATTTCCAAAACTTGGCGATCTTGGTGATTTGTTGGCATGTGGCTTGAACTGACCATATTCATCACCTAGTAGTCTTAACACAACCAAGGGATGATCAATTGATTCCTTTACCTTGTGTTCTCGTCCGAGATCGTTGGAAGGGCACATTTGGTAAGGAAATAGGGAACAAATTGAGATCGTCAGAACGGAACACAAGGTAAGGATTTGATCATCCCTCGGTTGTGTTCATTTTGTAATTTCGAACGCCACAAAGTGAAACTCCAAAGTTGCTTTTATGCATTTCAAATACCTTTTTGTTTTTGTATTTCTTAATATTCAAGTGTTACTATCCTTTTTCCTTTCATCTTTGACACTATAATTGGGAAAATTATCAAAAAATCCCTATATTTAATGCACTTTTGTCAATTCAGTCCTACACCTTTCAATTGTGTTAATCGAATAGTAATTTTTTATATATTGATAACTCAAGTGTTACCACTAAAAATATCACATATATGCCGCATCTCAAGGGTAAAAAATCATCCAATTCGGAGGAAAAATTGTTGAGCCAGTTAATTAACCTAAAACGGAGAACAAAACTTTTCATTTTCGATCCCCTCAAATAAAAGGGAAAGAAAATCCTCAACAGAAGTTCTTTCTGTCTCCAAATCGCCATCAGTCCAAGTCCCTCCCCGCAAGAACTCACCATTTTCTTTACCATCACAACAAAAGCTTCAACTTTCATTTCTTATTGTGAAAAGGAGATGGAAAATATTTTTTTCCCATTATTTCTTCCCCTGTTATTCAGCCCCTTTGCTCTGTTGTGAACCAAACTTGGCGTGACGTTATTTCACTTAAGTCACATGAGCACTATGTCAACACCATTTGTTTTCTGGCGTCCATGTAAGCATAATTTTAACAATATTCCTAGACAAAATTTTGATAGAGAAAATATGTCATATAAACAAAAGTTTAAGGTAAATGTTTTTTGAGGTCTTTGCGCTTCTATCTTTTAATCTTTTTCGCCCGAGGCGCGACACTCACCTCGCCAGCGTTCTCTGTGCAGCCCGTGAGCAACCTGGGCGGCCGACGTTGGTGCCTTTCATAGACCTAAAGGCTTCATCCACTTAGGGACCCATGAGGACTGGCTCGGGATGCATCAGGCCGGGGCAATGAAAAAAGTAAATGAATATTAAAAAGAAAAATTTTAAACAAAATTCTTAAAAATTGTAAAGGGAAGTAATTGATCATCTCCAGGTTGTGTTCATTTTGGCAATTTCGAACGCCACATGTACAACTTGGAAGTCGATTTTACACATTTCGGGACTTTTTTGTTTTTGTATATTCTTAATATTTGGGCGTTACTATCCTTTTCTTTTCAATTTGTCTAGACCACTGTAGGCATAAATTTCCATTCTACATCCACTAGGAATTAAAGACAAAGCTGAAGGAGACATTTAGACGGACTTCATATATCACAAATATGTGTCTGGTCTGGATGAAGGGGTTGCAGCCTTAGCCAGCACTAGGCAAGGCTGGCCCTCGTGAAATCTAAGTGAGGATCGCATTCAGCATGGCATGGGCAAGGGCTGCGAGCCTCGCTCAATGTGGATTAAATTCTCTACCTTTCAGCATGATCTATGTAGATCGACAAATTAGGCGTTCAAATTTTTTATTTGTGATTATCATATATTCTACTTTTCATGATTTGTTTTACCATTAACACTTGATATGACGATTATAAGTAAAGAAATTTCTTTAATACAATTCGAATTACCACCAGATAAACGAAAATGAGAAGGAAAAAACATAGTGACATGTCAAGAGGAGAGAAAACATAATTATCAACTGTCTTATTCCAAACCACTGAGGGTTTGCCCCAGTGGCCACCCTTTCATCTTGGAAGGGAGATGTTGAGGGTTCAAATCCCCATATTCTCAGAGGGGATTGGGGTGAAGACGATTTTATTTCAGAAGTGGGTTTCGACTCTCACGCCCTACAAGGAGGCATGTCAAAAGTCTGAGAGTGAATGTTAGAGTAAGATTAGCGTAAAACTAAAAAAAAAAAAACTGTCTTATTCCATTAATAACCCAAGCCATGATGCCTATTGTCATCGACAAGCTTGGTGGATTCCATCAAGTCTTATTCCATTAATAACCCAAGCCATGATGCCTATTGTCATCGACAAGCTTGGTGGATTCCATCAAGAGGTTGAACAACAGAAGCTTGTCGCAAGATTTTGGGTCGAGACTGTTTAAAAGAATGTCAGCCTATTTCCTATGCTACTTATATGAGATTTTTTTTTACTCTGTTAAAAAAAATTGAATATGGAACTTTATATAAAATATATGACCAACGATAATGTAATTTCTTAAGGGTCAATTTTTCGATTAATATAGTGATGAGAGTTGCGACATTGAATTAAAGGGGTAAAAGTTCTTGAATATAAAAGACACTCTAAATAATATTATAATACCTGTTTAATAAATTTTTTCTCAAGTTATAGGATATAACAATGCATTATTCTATACTTTTACCATTATTATGGTTCAATGTGCTACACCAGGTATCATCTCGTATAATTATATGTTGACAAAATCACCTAAATTTCACTAAACAGTTATATATCTAGGTTATAAGTTATATTTTCCTCCAACCACAACTAATGGCCGTTGGAGGATGCTTTTTGTGAGATTTCGTGGGACTATTGACGATTGTTTTAAAAGTTTGAGTTGTTACATGAATGCATGATTTAGTATTTAAATATTCTAGCACTCCCCTCATACTTAGTGTGATCTTTTTGCTTAGTACTAATTGTTAGAGAATATCATTATAGATATTATTAGATACTAGAGATATTGTTTAATATTTTGTGATTCTATAAGATAGCTAATTTCCTTTCCTATGCATATTGTTCAGGTATAAATACCCTTCCCTAAAAGCCAATTGAGTAAAGATGTAATCTTCACTGATTCTCTCTCCCTCTCTATTGAAAATCCTAGAATATTTACACTTCCTCCCATCACTTTTGTGATCAATGGATAGTAAGTTATAAACATTGTCTACGTGCAAAATTACCAAATTAAAAATAAGTAACGTCCATGATTATACACCTCTAATCATACTGATGGTTTACGACCCCCAAAAAAATAAAATAAAAATACTGCTGGTTGGAGGGAACTTCGAAAAACATGGTCTGATAATTACTGTTATCAATCATTCTCATTTAGCAAAACATTATCAAAGATTATCACATATGCGTAATTCGCTAGCATTTTAACATTTTCAGCATAATACGATTTAATGAAGACCACATTATGGCTCTTTGTAAGACCCATTACAAAATCTGAATCCTGTGTTTCAAACCCAATCGGAATTTGACACATAGATGAATAATAAACTTTATTTTTTTCTATAAAAGAGTGTGTGAATATAGCTTTTCTGAGAATGGTTATATGTTTATAGTAAACATACCAATGTAAATAACTTGCTATGCCTTGGGAAGAACTTCCAAGAAATATGAGAGTTGCAGGAGAAGCTCATTACTAGATAAATATTCTTTGCATATCCTTATACAACCTGCACTATTGGCCATTTTGATAGATACTTTCACATCAAAGTGCCCTGCTCACAGAGTGAGCAACAATGACTATTAGGCTCATACTTCCCAGTGCAGAATCAACAAAAGATCTCCACTTATATTTCAGGCCTTGCATACAGCAAACATATACCAGCAACATCTAAGAGCCATTGTGAACCTTGAATTGTGCAAAGATTCTCTAATTGTGTACGTCAGTAAAGCTCCCGCCATAGAGGTCATGGTGCACATGCCCTTTCGCACGATTAAAGAGCTCATCATCCATTGTTATGTCATCTCTTTCAGCATTTGACAAATTCTCTGGAGCCGTTTCTGCTATAAAAGTTTTCAGCAACACCTTGGAGGCAATCACCTTGACACCCCCTTCATAAAAATGAAGAAGCGGAACGGGAAAAATAAATAAAAATTAAGTCATCCATGCCGAAATCAACATAAGAAGCTGAAGATTTAAAACCGCCCTTTCCTGAGTCGGGCCCATGCGAGAGCTGCAACTGCAGCTCCTCCCAAATGAGCCGATCCCGATATCTCACTGTCTCCCTGAACCAACCAAAAATATAGGATTACAACTCCAGACTTGTTGGTCCAAAAAAATTAGACAAGTTTACAGGCACTTCGTACTCGAGAGATTCAGAAAATTTCCTCAGATAGCAGAGGACAGTTTCTGACGCTCGTGCACTAACAGTCTCTTTTTCTTTGACAAAAAAGCCGACACTACAGAGCCATAATTTGCGATCTCTATTATTCAAAAGTTGCAAGCTATTCTAAATTCAGAATTAGTATGCTCATGCTGCTATACTAGCAAGACTGCTCATTCCCGACCATCGCCAAGGGCATATCTTTACAAACTATTCTAAGTTCTAAACTAGAAGAATGTATATTGGTGATACACCGCATCATTGATGATGGGGTGTCACATTGACTCACATATCTTAATGTTCACAATTGTTAAGTAATACGAAGAAATCAGCACACTTGATATCATCGTTGCAGGAGACTTCTTTGTAATATTTGATGGAATCATAATTTACACTAGTTATCCTATCACTATACATCAATCTCGACAACACTACAACATATCAATCGTTAATCTAGATCCAATCGAGGGATTAACTGACCAAATTGTTGATCATCATAGAAAGAGAGAGGTAATTCAGCGAAAAAACTAGCTGATCCTATAGAAAGTAAAAAAAAAAAAAAAAGAGTGAATGCATACCTGGATAATCCTCAACACATCTTTGCCGACCAGAAAAATTCCCTAACAAGTAACTAATATTTGATTCAGAGAGATATTGAAACTAACCTCCCAAATAAACAACATTCTTATCAAAACTACGGAAGAATTACCAGTAAGATGGCAGGAACTGGTATGATAAAGTCGAAATAGAGTGTGGCTTTTGGAAAGAGAAATATATCAAGCAGCATGATAGCATTGACGGCTCCACTAGCCCCCTAAAAGGATATCACAAGTAAGATAAAACTCAAGTATTCAACATGCCAGTTGAATTACAGAAAAGTTGCAGGTTTAGAGGCCCCCTAAACTGAGCCCAGGATCTTCCGGAAAATAATATCTCAGACTCGCAGCACCAAGAAGTATGCTCTACTTCTGATCATGTCTACGAGCATTATTTTGGATTATAGATAACGCACCTTGACATGATGTCTAGAATATAAAAAGGGCAAATGACACAAGGTCCCTGAACTTTAGCTCAATGTACAAAGTGGTTTGAACTTTCTATTTGTTCAATGTGATCCTTGAAATTGAATCCAATGTTTAATGTGATCCCTGAACTTTTGATTTGTTCAATGTAGTTCCTGAACTTTTGGTACATATTCAAACTAATCACCGGATTCTATAAAAATGTTCAATGTTGTCCTTCCATTAATTTAAGTTTAAGGACCACATTGAAGATTTTCATATAGTCCAGGGGCTAATTTGAACATGCACAAAAAATTCGGAGATCACATTTAACAAATTAAAAATTCAGAGATCGTATTAAATAAATTGAAATTTCAATGACCACTTTGTGCTTTGGAGAAAAAATCAAGGACCATTTGTGTCATTATCCCGTATAAGAAGCGCTATTTCATATTTCAAGACTGGAAAGTGCGATCACCTATCTCAGAGTAACACATGACTTTTCTAGACCTATTCACATTGTCGACATACTCACATTCGAAGACTTCGAATAAACTTAAAGTGGATGGGATGTGACTAGTGGATTTACATAAATTACTATCAATCTCTATATTAGTTGCTCTATTTACACATACCAATCCTGGCATTCTTGAAGGGTCTATGCTGAACATTCCTTGACCCTGCATGAGGTAATCAAAATTTGCATTAACTACAAGTCCACAAAATAATTCTGCACATAATTCCATTAATTCATTTTACCTTCGACTGCGAATGAATGAAAGCATGGTGCACCAAATAGAATATTGAACCACCAAAAGCCCTAGCCAGATACAACTTTAACAAGAATTCTGGTCCGAAATTTCTCCCAATCTAACCATACAACCATTTGAAAGGTACATAATTAATCAGAGAAAAATAAAAACAGGAGATATTATCCACCAAATAGAAAAATCAAACAACAAAAGTAAGGTATCTACTTACGCCGAGGCACAAGACCGCAAACAGTACAATTCTACCTAACATATTTCAAAAAAAAAAAAAAAAGTCCCCATCATAACCATAAACAGAAGAGAAAGAAATCTCTCTCCGCCTCTCTCCCTCCCTCCCTCCAGAAAACTTGGCATCCTTCCATGAAAATTGCATAAAAGCTACAGTCTTTCTATCGTGAAAGCCAATGGAGCCCGAGTCGAGCCGCTCCACCCTCTGCCTGACAATCTGCTCCGGCTGCCCTTGCTCACCCGACGCCCTGCTCCTGCCTTAAACTGCGACCAGCCGCGACTGTTGCGTCTGCCAACCCTGAGTCCTCCGCCTGAGCGAGCTGCTGCACGCTCGAGCGACCTCCTTGCTACTGGGCTTTCCCCTGCCCAAGACCGAACTAGATCTGCAGCCCACTGCCTCCGTCGTGCCGCGACCCGCAGATTGCAAGCCAACTTCCTCCACTTGAGCCTTCCTAGCTCCGCCCTTGTGCAGTTGCCAGCGTCGCCGGTTCACCCTTGCCGGAGCCGCTCACTAGACTGACGACCCGCTGCTCGGAGACCAACTGCACGAGCAAGCTGCATTTGAAAAAGGGAAAAGAAGAAAAAGAAAAACAAAAAAGAAGAAAAAAAGAAAAAAAGAAAAAAAGGAAAATTAGGTAGTTTATTTATTTATTTATCTCTTTCTTGAATTTTTATTATTTTTCCTTTATAGCTTGTTTTTTTAGTAGAATTGTTCTTTAAATATATGATTGATATTCCAACATGAAAGAGTCTCTCAAGTTAGGGATTGACAGTCTGATTTTCGCGCCCGAAATCCGACTCGCAATCCCTTGCAAAAATCGATAATCCAATCTCACGCCTGAGATTCGATTCACGATTTAATTTTAAAATTGGTCAACCTGATCTCATGCGCGAGATATGGTTCGCCAATTTTTGGATATCAACATTATCTTGCTTGATTTGATGTTTTAGTGCTTGAGTCAGTTTTATTTTCATAAAAGGAAAAGGAAATAAAAAAAAAAGAATTAGGATTAGGTTTGTTTTTAATTATCTTGCATGTTTAGAATATGGATTTTTATTTTGAATCATGAAAAAGAAAACAAAAAAAGTGCATTCATTTAGGTTGTTAGTTTTTTTTATTTGAATTGCATGTTTAATTATGTGTTAGTTTTAATTTCGAGTTTCATAAAGAAAAACACAAAAAAAATCATCATGCATATATCATGTAGAATTAGGGCATATTTTGTACGTCATTGCATATTAGGGTAAAATTGCACTTAGATAATATTTTTTCTTAATTTATTATAAGTTTAGGTATTTTCTTAAATAGAATGCATTTTAGGATTATTTGGGTTAAGATAATATTTAGTTTAAATTAGGATTTGGCTCAACCTAATTCCTAATACAAATTAAATAGGATCTTAATCTAATTAGATAATTTTCACATTTTATCTAATTCCGAATTTCATGAAAAATACAAAAAAAAAAAAAAAAAAAAAAAAAAAGTCTTAGAATAAGTTAGTTTTATTTTCTAGGATAAATTGCATTTTTAAGGAAAAAAAAAAAAATATCATGTGCATGTCATATAGGATTAAGTTCATGAAATGCACGTCATTTAGTCATTGTTGCTAGGTTCATTTAATTAGAGATTGTCTGTTATTAAGATTAGGTCATTTTAGCTAATTTAGATTGCATATTTAATTATTGCATTGCCTTACTCAGGTCATATAGTTTAGGTCACATTGCCATGCCATATCATTTCATGTTAAATTGGTAGCATGCATTGCATGATTTTCATTAAATAAAGTGAAAATCAAAATTGAGTGATTGCGTGTTAATTAGAAATCATATCTAGGACTATGGATGTGAATTCTTATTTAACATTGCAGATGCTTTCGTTGTTATGTGGTAAGTCCTACATTTTTTTATTTGCTTTCTTGGATGTTAAATTGGTGGTTTGTGTACCCGTATGATCACTTCACATGTTAGGAAAGCGAAATTAATTCGAGCTGCTTGCCAAACATTTTTCAAAATAAAAGAAAAATGTACCGAAAGGACGTTAGAGAAATCTAACGTAATCAAGTCCCTATATCCAAAATCTCTAGTCCGTAGAAATAAAATAATTCTCATTATTTTACTTAGGTGTCTAATCGACCTACCATAAACTGATTAGTGGCGACTTCTAATTGGAAAATCTTTTGCTTGTTAAGAATTTAAACCTAAATCGCAAATTGGTATGGGCTTGGGAGAGTCCAAGCTAAGTCTAGGCTTAGTAATCTATTAGCCAAATCCTAGGTGGTGCACTCGAAAATTTGGTCGCGACAAGTGTTCAAGGAGTACCTAGACTAGTTCATGATCGTGTTCATCAATGACATCTTGGTGTATTCAAAGAGTCCCGAGGAGCATGAACAACACTTAAGGATGGTGCTTCAGATCCTACGAGAACATGAGCTGTATGCCAAATTCAGTAAGTGTGAGTTTTGGCTAACTTGTGTAACTTTCTTGGGTCACGTGATTTCTAGCGAAGGGATTCTATGGACTCGACCAAAATTGAAGCTGTTATGAACTGGCCGAGACCAACAACAGTGACGAAGATCCAAAGTTTCTTGGGATTGACAGGCTATTATAGATGGTTCATGAAAAGATTTTCTACGATAGCCATGCCCTTGACACGATTGTTGAAGAATGAAAAGAAGTTCGAATTGACAGATAAGTCCGAGCATAGTTTCCAAGAGCTTAAGCATAAGTTGACTACTGCACCCGTATTGACAATTCCATCTAGTTCTGGAGGATATGAGATTTATAGCGATGCGTCGCATAAAGGATTGGGCTGCGTTTTAATGTAACATGGGAGAGTTGTTACATATGCGTCCCATAAGCTGAGACCTCATGAGTTGAATTATCCAAACGCATGACTTGGAACTGTTAGTGATCATCTTTGCCTTGAAGATTTAAAGGCATTACTTATGCGAATAAAAGTTCTAGATTTTTACGGACCATTAAAGCCTGAAGTATTTATTCTCTCAGAATGAGTTGAACATGAGGCAGCGTCGTTGGATGGAGCTTCTTAAGAACTATGACTGCGACATCTTGTATCATCCTGGAAAAGCCAATAAGGTCGTGGATGCGTTAAGTCAGAAGTCATTAATTGCACAGATGATGGTTCAAGAGTGGATTCTACTTGAAGGAGTTCGAGATTCGGATTTCAAGTTTGAGATATGCCACCTTTCAAGTCTCATGGCTACTCTCAGAATTGAATCGGAAGTGCAGGTGAAGATTAAGACGTTGCAGTTGACATACCCTAAAATCTAAAAAGTTTTGTAGGAGGGTTCGAAAAAGAGGAAAGCTAATTTTCAAGTTACGGAGGGCGGATTATTGAAATTTCGTGGACGATTGTGCGTGCCCAACGATGTGGAGCTTAAGGAGGAAATTTTATCAGAAGCCTATCGTATTAGTTATAGCATAGGCGGTACAAAGATGTTTCGGAATTTGCGCTAGTACTATTAATGGAATTGTATGAAGGCAGATATCGTCAAGCATATTGCCAAGTGTTTGACGTGCCAACAAGTGAAGGCACAACATTGCAAACCCGGTGGACTTTTGCAACCCCTGGAGATTTCTGAGTGGAAATGGGAACATATCACAATGGATTTTGTGATTGGATTGCCGAGGAGTCAGTGAGGTAACAATTCCATTTGAGTTGTGGTCGACAGGTTAATGAAGTCTGCTCACTTCATTGCCATATGAAAGGACTTTGCATTAGACAGATATGATGAATTGTACGTGCGACAGATAGTTCGTCTTTATGGAGTGTTAGTGACAATCACATCAAATCGAGACCTAAAGTTTACGGCAGCTTTTTGGAAAAATTTACAAACTGCCTTAGGAACAAAACTGCAGTACAGCACGGCCTATCATCCGCAGACAGATGGCCAGTCTGAGAGGACTATTTAGACTCTCGAGGATATGCTATGAGCTTGCGTATTAGACTTCAAAGGAAGTTAGGAGGAACAACTTCATCTAGTTGGGTTCGCCTACAACAACAGCTATTAGCAAAGCATCAAGATCGCACCATTTGAAGTGTTGTATGGCAGGTTGTGCAAAACTCCTATCTGCTGGGACGAAATTGGAGAGTGCAAGATTACAGGCCCTGAGTTGGTTAAGCAGTCAATAAACGTTGTCAAAGTCATTCGAAAAAGGCTCAAGACCACCTAGAGTCGTCAGGAGAGCTATGCTGATAAACGATGTAGGCCTTTGGAGTTCCAAGTAAGTGAACACATACTCCTCAAAGTGTCATTGATGAGGAGTACTTCGTGTTTTGGAAAGAAATGGAAGTTAAGCCTGAGGTCCGTTAGCCCCTTTGAGATTTTGGGGCGGATTGGGAATTTGGCATATCGTCTCGCATTGCCACCGAGACTTACTCAAGTGCATGACGTCTTCCATGTGTCGATACTAAATAAGTACGAACCTAATTCGACCTACATGTTGAATTTCGAGGAAATAGACATGGACGAGAGGGTGTCGTACATGGAGAGATCGGTTTGAATAGTGGGTTGAAAAGAGCAAGTGTTATGCAGCAAGACGATTCCCTTAGTCAAAGTGATTTGGCAACACCATAGAACGGATGGAGCCACGTGGGAAAGCGAAGAGTCGATGAGGTGTCAACACCCTCACCTTTTTGTTGAAGAGTTGTAATGGTTCAAATTTCAATGACGAAATTTTTGTAAGAGGGGAATAGTTGTGACATCCCGAAATTTGGTCCTATTTCGAAATATATTAAATGGTTATTTCGTCGATGTGCTTATAGTTACTTTACTTTGAACTGATCACTCACGAGTTAACTAATCTATTAGTTGAGACCGTAAAGGGTTAAAACACGAAAGACTAGAAAATTTGATTAAAAATCGACCGCTCAACCATAAGGATCGACAATGGTCAATACTACACTGTTATAAGTCAATTAGCGAATGGATATAAATCAATTCGACGGAAGTACGTAGTTCATTCGCGGGTGATTCCACACGATTACGATATTCGCGTCAAACGACGATAAACCAATTTTCTATTGATCTTATATTTGAGGTACGTAATTGAACCCTCACAATTACATGACAACAGAGGGTTGTCCGCAATTCAAAGAGGCACAAACATGGATCGAAATTATCGACCACGGGTCAACCACGCGAGAACCCATAAAAGCCACTCGATAGATGAGGTCGTACTAAAGTCGCGTTCCATCGATTTTTAATCACGAAATTTAATTCGATTTCATGTATTGAACTTTCGAGGGTTTCGGGATTTAATTATTGGACGTCGACTCATTATCCGTCGAATTATCAGCAAGTCCGAAATTTTGAAAAGGAATTATCACAAAAAAAATAATTCGGATCAAGAGACAAAATTGAAATTTTGGACTAAAAATATTGTTTTTATGAAATTAAAAATAAAAAGAAATTGATGGGACAAATTTCTTAGTTGAGAGGAATTTATGGAGAGTGGATGAAAGGGAAAATCATGAAGATTTTTAGGAAATCTTAGGAAATTCTTTTTTTCTCTCTCCTTCCCTCCCACTCTCTCACATCCATCCCCCTTTTGCCAAACCACCCCCTTCCCCCCTCCCCCTCTCTCTCTCTCTCCCTCCTCCCTTACGCCACCTTTTGCCACCCCCTTTTCTTTTTATTTTCCTTTTTTCTTTTTCCCTCTTTCATCTTTCTCTTCTTCTTTCCCCGCCAACGCCATTTCCTTTCCCCCTCTGCAGACCGCCCATCTCCTCCTCCCTTGTTTCATTTTCCCTTCATCTTCACATTCTTCTTTTCTTCTTTCATTTTCCGCCACCTCACCACCACCACCGTCCACCACCCTCATCACCACCGCCTACACCATCTCCACCACCGCCATCTCTCACCACCATGGAACCACCATCTCTACCGCCGAGCTCCCAAGTTCCCGTCACTTGAGCTGCCCGTCCATCGAGCCACGTGTCACTGCTTGCCTGTCCTCACCACCACACGCCGCTCGTCCACCCAAGCTGAGCTCCCCCTTGGCCGTGAGCTCAACTCCGCCGAATCGCCGAACTGCCGCCATTTGCACTGCCATTCAAGTCGCGAGCGTCACATTCTTGACGCCATCACGCTGCTATCGCCGGAAACCCGTGAGTTAACCTTCTAATCATGGATTATGACATTAATTACGTTTAGGGGTAGATTAGTTTAATATTAATGGCGGTTAGTATTAGTTAATTTTAGTTTATCCTTAATTGCGATTAAGGATGATTTAGATTAAATTTAAGTGTGATTAGTTTACGTGATTACGATTAGATTAATTAATCGTGATTTATTTAATTCATTGAAATTTATTTATTTAATCGTAATTATCTTAGTTAACGTCGATTAATTTTTAATTAATTATAGTTATGCTAATTAATCGAAGTTAGTTTAATTAATTATGATTAGCCTAATTAATCACAATTAGTGTAATTAATGACGGAGTAATCGTTAAGTAGAATTTTATACTCATTTTTTTTGGAGGAAATTGTGTGTAATTCTGGCTGTTTGCACATGTGATGCTATGCTATTGCTCAATTATAGATTTTTATTTACTATTTTCAAATGAGGTTTTATGGACAAGAAAATAGAAAAATATGAGGTGTCAGGTTTGGACGCCGAATTTTAATTGCGAAATAAAATAATGGGGTTTTAAGATAGAAGTGTGCAAAGTTTGACTGGTTGATTTTAAATACGTGACCACATACAAATATTTTATTGGGATTTTTAAATGTGAAAAATTGCCAAAGTGATTATTTGAAAATGAATTATTTTGTTCTTGGCTAATTAATGGCAACAAAAGTTGGCTTGATTGATGGTGTGCTTGAGTGGTCATTTAATCTAACCCATCACTCAACGGAAGTTTGGGGGCGATGCCTGATTTTTATCGGATACCCGGCGAGGGTTCAGATGCTGAGTCACGGTTGAGGCCGGACGGATGCCGTCTAGGCAGAGGTTCTAGACGATGTCGTGCCTGTTAGATGAAATTCCTTAAAGTATTTTGAAGTTGACAAAACAGGTTTATCAGTCTAGTCTGAAGACTTACAGACTCTTTTGACAAAGTCTGAAGATTAAAGTCTGAAGCTAGCAAGACTCAAGACTTATATTTCAAAGTCTACTCACATGGACAGTTTCCGGGACGACGTTTATTCGATCTTATACGATCTTTATTCTAATGACGGTGGATATCTTTCTATCGGATTCAGCACTAAACGATCTAAGTTTTATATAGAATACGTTTAGATTCTTTGACGACTTCGCAACTTATATTTGGAAGGATCTACTTATGGAAACCGAGATCCTGATTGTATGGGCGAGCATGATTGATGGGCTATCAACACTTACCTTAAAGAGCTCGAGATCTCTCTAATTGATTCTGTCAAACGGGTTGATTGGAAGAACTTCTTTGGAAGGTGCCAACGGTATTGAAGGCATGAAAAAGTATATAAGAGAGATGCTCTAGTTGTTGAAGGGTGCGGATAGAAGAATTCCAAAGTCTGAATCTCCTTTTTTATTTTGCGATATCATTCTTTGAGCGTTATGTGTAATCAAAAGAGAGATCATATTGTAGACCTTGAGAAAGTGTAGTAGAGTAATCTACACTGTGGACTCAAGAGCGTGAGACTCGTATTCACTCTTATTGATTCTTAGTGAAATCCATGTAAGGGCTGTCCGTGCGGGAGAGTGGACGTAGGCTTGATCTAAGCCGAACCACTATAAATCTGGAGTCTTATTTCTCTATCCCTAATCCTTTATATTGTTAATTGTTTTTACTTGCTGCAATCGTTGATTTTAAATTATTTATATCTCATTCGGTTTAAATTGTTAAAATCACTTTAAACACCTATTCACCCCCCTCTAGGTGCTAATACTAGTTCTAACAATTGGTATCAGAGCTTGTGTACTTGTTTATAAGAAGTGTCTTTACTTCTAAGTAAAAGATCTATGGCTAGTATGTTGCCTACAGGGTTGGTTGAAGGTCAAAGCAATACCAGACCTCCATACTTTGATGGAAAAGATTACAGCATATGGAAAAATAAGATGAAGGCATTCCTAAGATCGAAAGATCCTTTGGAATGGGAAGTGGTTGATAAAGGAATCATTCCTACTGCTGCATCAGACTCAAAGAGAGGAAAAGAACCTGCTGTTCCTACTCTTTTGACTCAAGAAGAAATCACCAAGAGACAGACTCTCGACGCCAAAGCTATTTACTCTTTATATTGTGCTTTATCCCCTACTGAATATAATAGAATATCTTCTTGTGATACAGCAAAAGAAGTATGGGACAGCTTCACATTACCTATGAAGGAACCGATCGTGTGAAAGAAACAAGGATCAACATTCTCTTGGGACAATATGAAGTTTTTAAGATGAGATCAAGAGAATCAATTACTGACATGTTTAGTCGCTTTACTGAAATTGTCAATGGTCTTGAATATCAGGGACATCCAATCTCAGGACATATGAAGGTCAACAAACTTCTTCGAGGACTCTCAAAAGACTCGGAATTATATAAAAACCTCAATAAGAGAGACACAGAGGATTGCTCCACTTTCTGTAGATGAATTGGTTGGGACTCTTCAATCCTATGAAGTAGAACAGACCAACGAAGAGGAAGACTTAAAAGGTAAGAAATCTATTGCCTTAAAGTCTAATGACTATTCTGATGTTACAAACTCTGAAGAAGATCTAGACGATGAAGAACTGGCACTTATGATAAAGAGATTCAGAAAGCTGAACAGAAAATGAAGGAAATTCAATTGGAAGAAACAAAATTCTCAAAGGTTTCAAAACAGGTCAACAGAGGAAGATGATACGAATAAAGAAGTGACTTGCTTTGAATGCAAGAAAAAAAGACACATCAGACCTAACTGTCCTCTGTTACAAAAGAGAAAAGGGAAGGCGAGAAAAACGGGGAAGGCACTCAAGGCGAGACTTGGAGTGATACCGAATGTGAAGATAGTGACAATGATTATGCCAATATTTGTTTAATGGCAAAATCGGACTCAGACTCAGACTTTGATTCATACGAGACTCATACGGCGAACTCGAGGTTAGTAACTTGAAAATTCCTGTTAAAGTTTCTAAATACATTGATGAACTTTGTCTTAGTCTCGAAAACCTCTCTTAAGAGGATCTCCGAATTGAAAAGGGAAAATTCTACATTGAAACAACAGGATAAACTTATGAAAGAAAAGTTTGAAAACTGGAAAAAGATTTTGATGTTGTGAAAGAAAACTCGACAAAGTATTTCAAATGAAAATAATCTCTTGAAAAATGATATCACAAACATATCAAAGAGATTTTCAAATGGTTCTGAAAAGCTGGATAAGATTCTTTCAATACAAAGACCATATTTTGATAAGTTAGGTCTTGGTATGACTTCTGAAACTATTCCACTGATTGATTTTCCGAAGGTAAAAGAAAGAATTAAACAAAGACCAGCTAGAACTGTTTACAAGAATCATTTCCAGAAAGTCTTTGTAAAACCTGTTGGTAGAAATGCTCTGAGATGTTCCAAGTGTAAAAGCTTAGAACACTTCGAGAAAGAATGTCCTTTGGTTTGGAGACCTGTTATAAGGAGCTGGGCTAAGACTGTCTATTGTACTAACACTTGGACCCAAGATGGTATGGGTACCAAAAAAGCTTGATTTCGTTAATTGCAGGTTACTATAAAAAGAAGATAAAATGGTATCTTGATAGTGGCTGCTCAAGACATATGACAGAGACTCAAGCGCTTCATAAAACTTATCCAGATAGACGGAGGAAAAGTTTCCTTTGGTGGTAACAACAGAGGAAATATTACCGGTCGAGGAACAAAGTGAAGATTGGAAGTTTGTCTATCAATAATGTTTCATTAGTTGAAGGATTAAATTACAACTTGCTTAGCATAAGTCGGTTGTGTGATTCTGGTTTCAAGATCAACTTTCGGGAAGAAACGTGCTCGGAGTCGCAAAGACCTTACTCAATCTTTTGCGGTCGAAGACATGGAAATATCTATCTCCGGATGTGAATCAAGAAAGATCACAAAGTGTGCTTAACATCAGTACAAGATGAAGCAAATCTTTGGCACAAAAAGCTAGGCCATATCAACATGAAGCAGATCAACAAGATCTCTACAAAGAAACTTGTTCGAGGATTGCCTATTCTGAATTATTCAAAGTCTAATCTATGTACACCATGCGTACTGGGTAAACAGGTTAGAAACTCTTACAAATCGATAAATAAAGTTTCCACTAATCATGTATTGCAGCTTTTGCACATGGATTTGTTTGGACCTACGAGTAACGAAAAGCATTGGTGGTAAAAGGTTCTGTCTCGGTAATAGTGGATGGCTATTCACGATTTACTTGGGTCTACTTTCTCACAAGTAAGTCAGAGACCTTCTCTCTCTTTTCAAAATTTGCTAAAAAGGTGCAGAATGAGAAATGTCACACTATTACAAGCATTCGTACAGACCATGGAGGTGAGTTTGAAAATCAAGACTTTGCTAATTTATGTGATGAATTTGGTTTTCAACATAAATTTTCTTCTCCATATACACCGTAATGAAATGGGGTTGTGGAAAGGAAGAATAGATCTTTACAAGAAATGGCAAGAACACTTTTAATTAGAAATCAAGTTTCTTCAAGGTTTTGGGCGTGCTGTTTCAACCGCTTGCTATATTATAAATAGAGTGTTTTTAAGACCAATTCTCGAGAAAACTCCTTATGAAATTTTTAAAGGGAAGAAACCAATAGTTTCTTATTTTCAAATATTTGGTTGCAAATGTTTTATTCTAAAGAATGCAAATGATCGTGTTGGTAAGTTTGAAGAAAAATCAGATGAAGGATTCTTTCTTGGATACTCTACTACAAGCAAAGCTTTTAGAGTGTTCAACAAAAAGACTCGACTGTGGAAGAATCAATGAATGTAAAATTTCAAGACTCTCCACAAGTTCAGCAGATACTGCATCGAAGACTCGGAATGCTGCTCCAGACATCGCTAGATCTAACTCCACCTTTGGCAGTTGCTAAATCAAAATCAGTACAACAAGCTACTAATGAAGAATCTACTCAAGAAGAAGATCAACAATCTATCGGGATGAACAAGAATCGGAAGCACAAGTCCGGTCATCCCGAAGAACTCATTATTGGAAACATTAATGAGGGAATTCGAACAAGATCCAAAAGGCGAGAAGAGTCTAGTCTTTGTTGCTCTTATTTCTGAAATAGAACCCAAAAATATTGAAGAAGCTTTAGCTGATGAAAGCTGGATTGAAGCAATGCAAGAAGAACTCAGACAATTCAGTATTAACGACGTATGAGAATTAACTCCCAAACCAAAAGGTAAATCAGTTATTGGAGCTAAATGGGTTTTCAGGAACAAAGTTGATGAAAAGGCAAAGTAACGAGAAACAAAGCAAGACTCGTGGCTAAAGGATACACGCAAGAAGAAGGGATAGACTATGATGAGACTTACGCTCCAAAGTAGCAAGGTTAGAGGCAATCGATTACTACTTGCTTTTGCTTGCTATAAGAATTTCAGGTTGTTTCAAATGGATGTCAAAAGTGCATTCCCGAATGGATTTATTCAAGAAGAAGTCTACGTAGAACAACCTCCTGGTTTTGAAGATTCAAAGAAACCAGACTCGTATTCAGATCGAAGAAAGCTTTATATGGACTGAAACAAGCTCCTCGAGCTTGGTATGAAAGGCTAAGTAATTTCTTAATTCATAGTGGCTTTTCTAAAGGTAAGGTAGACACTACTTTGTTCATTAAAAAGGAAGGTAAAAGTTTTCTACTTGTTCAGATTTATGTTGATGACATCATATTTGGATCATCTAATGAGACATTGTGCAAGAAATTTTCTAAGTCTATGCAGGATGAATTCAAGATGAGCATGATGGGTGAACTATCATTTTTCCTTGGTCTACAAGTTAAACAGCTAAAGGAGGGAATATTCATTCATCAAGAGAAATATGCAAAAGAACTTGTTAAAAAGTTCGGTCTGGAAAATTGCAAAAAGACTGACATACCAATGTCAAGTTCCTTGAAGATAGACAAAGATGAAGCATGGAAGAAAATTGACCAAAAGTTATACGGGAGTATCATTGGCTCTCTTCTTTATCTTACCGCATCCGGACACTCGACATATTATTTAGTGTTTGCATATGTGCTAGGTTTCAATCTGACCCTAGAGAATCTCACTTAAGCGCTGTTAAACGTATTATTAAATATGTTGCTACAACTGCTAATATCGGTCTTTGGTATCCCAAAGAATGAGACTTTACATTTCTTGGCTATTCAGACGCAGATCTTGCAGGTTGTAGAGTTGAAAGAAAAAGCACTTCAGGTACTTGTCAATTGCTTGGAAACGGGGGCGGTATCCTGGTTTTCAAGAAAACAAAGTATCGTGGCTCTTTCAACGGCTGAAGCGAGAATACGTTGCTCTTGGTAGTTGCTTTGTTCTCAAATATTGTGGATAAAACAACAACCGCAAGACTTTGGCATTGAAGACTCTTGCACAGAAATTAGATGTGACAACACCAAAGTGCAATCAATCTTACAAAGAATCCTATCCTACATTCAAGAGCAAAACATATTGAGATTCGACATCACTTTATAAGAGATCATGTCCAGAACAAAGAAGTCTTGATACAATTCATAGACTCAAAGAATCAACTGGCAAACATCTTCACAAAGCCACTTGAGAAAAGCTTGTTTGAGTCTATTCGCTCAAGACTCAATATATTATCTCTTGAAGAATGCTGAAGTTCAGACTCAGTAACTAAAGTCTGACAGAGTATCAGACTCAAAGGTTAAAAGACTGAGAATACGAATCGACACGACTATAAGTTTCCTTACTTAAACTGTCTTATTGATAAGGTAAGATTATCTGTCTATTTTAAGGCGGTTATTTTTTTAAAAGAGTGGTTATCGTTTTATTAAGGCATTTATTTTTTCAAAAAGATACGACGCTTGGTTTATCCCCCGTACCTGTTATCCTTATACACCTCTTCTCCCTCGTTTTTCACTTTACTCAGAAACCCTAGATCAAAAGTTTTTCACTGCTCTGCATTTTTTCTCTCCAAAACTTCTTCGTTTCAAAGTTCTCAACTTTCTTGCGACACAAGTGAGAAAGTCTCTCCAAAGAAAAGCACAATGTCGTATCAGAGGAAGTCTTCCAGAATAGCAAACAGGGGACCACAGGGATCTGGTGAGGGGCCTACGCACTTTGATCTCACTGAGGAAAGCGACATTCCTACTGAGCAAACTTCTCAACAACAGGGCCCTCAAGATGAAACGATTTATGAAGATATCGAACCAGTAAGAACTCTAAAGCCTGCCTTTGTTTACAAACTTTACTCTGCGTTAAAGGAAGGTGGTTCTGCTATGTCTTTTGTGGATGAGTTTCTGAAAGAGAAGGGCTATAGAAACGAGACACACTTTCTTACTGTTATGGAAAGGTCTGGAGTTGTGCCTGAGGGAACGGCTGCAAGAGCATTTGCAAATTTCCCGAGTGACCCTAGGTTTAGTAGTATGAATCAGCCTGAGGGAAATGATGATGATGAAAAGATGTTCATACACTTTAAACCATGGATGGGTGTGGCTGCAAGCCTTCGAGGGAAGAAGGATGAATTGTTCCGTTCAGACGGACACAGGAAGAGATATGAAAAATTGCTGAAGCGTGGGGTGATGAACCCACGAACTGTTGATTTCGATTTTCTGGACTTGTTGAGCATAAATTTGCGAGAGAAATTCGAAAAGCTCCAACTTTATCGGTTACGCACGATCGTGACACGGCACATTCTGAATTGACAGCCTATTTCTACTCCAATATCAGTTTCATTGATGCAAACAGCTTTACTTTCAGCGTGAGGGATAAAGAGTATGTCATTAATAAGGATATAATGGCTGATGTGCTTGGTGTGGAAAGAGGGGTTTTCCAACCAATCGGCGTGTCTGTCAGCCATGCTACTCTTGATCTAGCAAAGGACAGAATTGCAGAAGGAAGACTCTCTTATTCCAGAATGAATGCAACAAATACTTTGCTGCATAAGATTGTAATCAACTGTCTAAGACCCAAATCGACATCCAAGACAGATGTATCAATTTCGAAGCCAAGTTGATGTTTGCCATCAAGACTGGTGTGAACTTCTCTTTACCACATACCATCATCTTTCACATGTATAGATGCATGGTTAAGGACAAAGGAAAGCTTCCTTATGCTGCTCTCATTACTCGTCTCTTCAGACATCTACATATTCAACCTCCTCATATTCTCACAGTGAAGACTATTGATAAAATGGTCATCGGGCTGAGGATGATTACCAAGATGCGTCTGAAAGAGCTTAGCAAGAAGCTGGAGCAATTCAAGGAAAAGACTCCTATCAAACTCGGACCGGACTCATCGGCGAAAAGGAAAGGGAAAGAACCTGTGGTTAGTTCTACCAAGAAGAGGAGGGCAGTCATCCTGGAAGATGAAGATGATGAGGATGCAATACCCATCTCTACTTTTATTTCTCAATTTGCTGCATCTATTCCAACTGTTCCAGAACATCAAGTTGCAGAGGAAGATAAAGAGAAAGAGGAAGAGAAAGAGGAAGAAAAGAAAGAGAAGACAGAGGAAGAGAAGACAGAGGAAGAAAGAGAGGAAGAAGAAGAAGGAAAAGAAGAACAAGCAGATGAACCAAAAAGAACAGATTCTCTAGCAGAAAAGGAGGATCTACAACAGCCTGTCACCGAGGAAACTCCTCGAAAGAAGAGTTCTTTTCTCCACCGAAGACATGGAGACAGGGGGAGATAAAGAAAAAGAACACACACCTCTTCGGTGACTTTCATAGAAGAGGATGCTCAAACAGTGTTAGTCGATCACCTCCCGATGCGAGGATATTCATGCTGCACAGTTTCCTGAAGGAGAGGCATCATCTCCACACACTGAACCTCCTGCTGAAATTCATACTGGCTTAACTCCACCTTCAGACCGAGCTGAAACAAGCACTCAGACCGACAACTCTGGAAATTTTCAAAGGCTGCTTGATATCATCTTGGAACTTAAAGGTCAAATTTATGCCATGGGATATGAATTTCAGACTTTGCAGAATGAAAATCATGCAATGTTCATCACTCTGCATGATCAGCTTAAAGATGTTCAGCGTCAGAGTCAGGATACTGCAAAGGGCACTACTCTCACCCAAGTACAGGAAGATCTGAGGAAGTTGGAAGACACTGTCAAGTCTATGGAAGACTTTCAACTTGTTCGCATTCCTCGAGCTCCTTAATTTTTTTTATGCTAACAAAAAGGGAGAGAAGACTTTGCAGATTTTTGATTTTCTGTTCTCAAAACCAAACCAAATCCTATCTTTTTATCTTTTTATTGCTTGCTATTTTGACTTTGACTTGAGTTTTTAAACTTGTGCAGTTTTTGGAATGTGTGCTCTCTATGGCAATACTTTAAGCTTCGTAAATTTGGTAGTACTGTCTGTTTGTGACTAATGAGGTTTCGGTGAATGCAGATATATGTACAGGAAAAGTCTGTGTACAGGATATCTGTGTACAGGATAACTTCTACTATCCTATTTAATCTTTTATGATGCTTGCTTAAAAGTTGTATTGCAGGGCGATAATATTCAAATCTGCAGGAAAGTTTTGTCACCATAAAAAATGGGGAGATTGTTGGATGAAATTCCTTAAAGTATTTTGAAGTTGACAAAACAGGTTTATCAGTCTAGTCTGAAGACTTACAGACTCTTTTGACAAAGTCTGAAGATTAAAGTCTGAAGCTAGCAAGACTCAAGACTTATATTTCAAAGTCTACTCACATGGACAGTTTCCAGGACGACGTTTATTCTGATCTTATACAATCTTTATTCTAACGACTGGTGGATATCTTTCTACTGGATTCAGCACTAAACGATCTAAGTTTTATATAGAATATGTTTTTTAGATTCTTTGACGACTTCGCAACTTATATTTGGAAGGATCTACTTATGGAAACCGAGATCCTGATTGTATGGGCGAGCAGGATTGATGGGCTATCAACACTTACCTTAAAGAGCTCGAGATCTCTCTAATTGATTCTGTCCAACGGGTTGATTGGAAGAACTTCTTTGGAAGGTGCCAACGGTATTGAAGGCATGAAGAAGTATATAAGAGAGATGCTCTAGTTGTTGAAGGGTGCGGATAGAAGAATTCCAAAGTCTGAATCTCCTTTTCTATTTTGCGATATCATTCTTTGAGCGTTATATGTAATCAAAAGAGAGATCATATTGTAGACCTTGAGGAAGTGTAGTAGAGTAATCTACACTGTGGACTCAAGAGCGTGAGACTGTATTTACTCTTATTGATTCTTAGTGAAATCCAGCCCGGAAAGGGCTGTAAGGGTGCGGGAGAGTGGACGTAGGCTTGATCTAAGCCGAACCACTATAAATCTGGAGTCTTATTTCTCTATCCCTAATCCTTTATATTGTTAACTATTTTTACTTGCTGCAATCGTTGATTTTAAATTATTTATATCTCATTCGGTTTAAATTGTTAAAATCACTTTAAACACCTATTCACCCCCCTCTAGGTGCTAATACTAGTTCTAACAGTGCCCAATGGGACAAGACGATGCCCGGTCATGTCGGAAGACTGTCGACTCTTGTGTTGGCTGTGGCCCGAGGGGTTGTAATAATTGGAACATGTGTATTGGCAATGCTCATGGAATTTTAGTATGTGTTCTGATTATTATTTATGCATATTGCACCATTATTGTCATGTGAGATGTGCTGTGCCAAGGCGAGATAAGTTTGTATGTGGTGCGTGTTTAAGCTGTCCCCGAGGCGAATTAGCTTCCTAATCTAGGTTTAGGAAGTTAACTCGTTGAGATTTTTCTCATCCCATTGTTGTTAAATATTTTCATGTCCGTAGTATGGAGCGCCGCCCCGTACGTTTTGGGGTCTCTTGGGATATGGATATGGAGACTACTCTATTTCCTATTGTAGGGATTGATCGGACCTACAAGCTGGTAGTCACGACCGTATGGGTAGATGAGGGATTTGTTCATGTAGTACCCCACAATTTCAATGCGTGGTTTATTAAGGAGGCGAATGGCGATCGGATCACTACACTTCGGAGTTTTGATGGACCGCCCTCTAGGAACATGGGAGGGCAAACATGGGACCCCATGTATATTGACATCTCTGATGATGTTGTTTCGGATCTAGAATCCGATCCGGACCATGAGCTAGTGGAGGAGTTCCCCTCTGACTACGTGCCCAACTTTGCGGCTAGATACTAGGATCGGTGCTTGGAGTTAGGGAAGCTAAAAATTAACCTTGACCTTTCTGACCCTTTTTGCTTATAGGTCACATAGGAGTTACCTTTTGTTGTAAACATGTACATGTTAAACTCCTTGGGTTAACAAGTTGATAAATAAATTGCCGCTTTTGGAGTTTGTTTGTTGTGTTTTAGGGCTTGTTTGGTAACCATCCCAACAGTGCCAGATTCTGATTTTTTGTTCCCAGAATCAGTTTGAGACGAGAATCAAGAATAAAAAAAAAGTTGATTCTTGTTCCGGGAACAAAATTGAGAATCAAAACTCTTCTTCTTCTCTTTTCTTCTTCTTCATCGACCGCCATCTCGCGACCGCCGCCCGCCGCCGGTCGCCGGAGGCTCTCGTTTGGCTTGAAAAAAAAAAACTAAAAAAGAAGAATAGGAGAAAAATAAAATAAAAAAAAAAAAAAAAAAAAAAAAAAAAAAAAAAAAAAAAAAGGAAAAAGGAAAAAATTAAAATTAAAAAATTAAAAAAAAGAAGAAGAAAAAAAAAAAGGAAAAAAAGGAAAAAAAAAAGAAAGAAGAATAGGAGAAAAATAAAAAATTAATAAAATAAAGAAAAAAAGAAAATTTAAAAATTAAAAAAGGAAAAAAAGAAAAGAAAAGGAAAAAGAAAAAAAGGAAAAAAAGAAAGAAGAATAGGAGAAAAAATAAAATAAAATAATAAAAAATTTTAAAAAAGAAAAAATTAAAATTAAAAAATTAAAAAAAAAAAGGAAAAAAAGGAAAAAATTATTTAAAAATTAAAATAAATTGATTTGGAACAGAATCAATGAACACGTTACCAAACGCAATTCTATTCCAGAATAAAAAAATTTATACAGTTACCAAACACATTTTTTTACTCAAAATCAGTTCCGGGAACATAATCGTTACCAAATGCGCCCTTACTATCTTTGCTATGATGATTGATTGAGTGTTGTTTATTTGAGTTGCTTCCGCATGTGTTTATATGAAAGATAAAAAGAATGGGTCGGTGATGCGTCCTGAAACGTCACAATTTAATCGACCGCCAAAGAATGTTCACGCGCTCAGGGTTTGGGGTGTGACAAAAAAACCAATGACAAACAAAAGGGATCAGCAGGTTATTACACAACCAAAACAAAAATAAACCGACAAGCAAAGTTGCGCCAAAAAACACCAGGAACTCCAAATCAGACAGAAAAAAGAAAAGAAAAGAAAAGAAAAGAACCAGTCTTTCTCCCAGCACCGACCAGAGAATACGACGAAGAAATCCTCAGAAAAAATGCAATTTTGAAGGAAAACCAGAATCTTCAGAAGATAAACTAGAAGAGCCACCAGTGTCAAAGACGTGACAGGTAGAGAAACCTCCCTCCTTTGATCGTGCTGCAAGTGTGGGCCCACCTCTTTCAGGGGCCACCCGCCTCTTCTCTGCCCTGCTCTGGTTCCTGGACTTGCGGTAACACCACTCTCTCCCACCTCATTTTCCTTTCTCAGGAATTTCAAGCGACAACACACGGGGCCAAAGAAAGTGAGAGAAAGTGGAAATCTTTCAAAGAAAAGAGGAGGAATTTGAAGTTTGAGAAGAAGACAGGGGGTCTCTCTTTGGTGTCATGCAGAGGGCAAGAGCATATAACACCTGAACCAATGTCTTTTGAAAGATAGATTTTTGCGAGGGAACGCAAGTGCTTCATAATTCTTTCTTTGGCCCTTCGGAATAAGATAACGTTTTCCGATTCTACTAGAAAAATAATATCCTATAAGAATATTTTAGATCGACCGTCTTAGGAAAAGTTGCCCCATATGTAAAGTTGTTCCAGGGCTAGCATTGTCAGAGCCAAATCCGACAAAATATGCCATTTAATTCAATACCAAAATTATCAATTGACAGAATTATGTGTTCTAAAAGCACAAATAAGGACATAAATTGAATTAAGGATAAAGTTACAAGGAATATGCAATTGTCATTGGAATTTAGATATTGCCTTTTTATAACTGGTAGCTAAATATTTTTTAAGCTTCAAATTTTGAACAGTTTTTTCAAGTAAGTAATTATTAGTAAAATTTAAAAGATGAAATCGGGGGCATTACTGAGTTTTGATTCGTGCAATAACATCGCTCGATTCCAAGAATCGTGATCCTAAATACATATCGATACAAATCTATGATAGGAGCATAAGTTACGGAGAGCAAAGTTCGGCCGAAGTTTTTTTTTTTTTTTTTTTTTTTTTCACACCAAGTCATATTCACAATTAACAACCCCAAAATTCACAATGCTATTAAGAGATTTTATAATTACACTATTTACTAAATTTTAGATAATCTTTTCATTCCAATCTAGTTCCTAAATAAACATATGCTGTCTTTTTATCACTTTTCACCTTCTTTTTTATTTATGAATATTATGATATTTTCATTAAGTATAATTTAGGTCATGATTTTTATGACAGTAACAGCAAAATCTATTTTATAAGATTGATGTTCACGCTTAATATTTAAGAAATAAATTTAAGAAGATATGAAAGGTAAAAGTTTACAAGTTTTATCTATCTAGTGGACGATTTCTCCCTCAAGGTCTCTCGTATCAGGTAAACCATATCATCTTCTCCATGAGCTATTAAGGAAGAAACAGAGACGTACAGATAGGAATGGTGAGTTCATCCTATTATCAGAGAGGCATGTCGATGCCGAGTACTATGATGAAATTCGCGTATTCGACTTGCTTGGGTAAGAAATCTTCTAAAGAAAAGCTGCCACTCTGATGCACAAAAAGAGATGTTTAAGCTGTTAGGTTGCATCTTGTGCCGCACGAGAAACTTGCGGGATGTTACAAAAGTAGCTGAAGAGTTCATGCAAGTATATGACGACCAACGTGCCTTTATGGACTATTCTCGAACATAAATATCAAAAAGCAGGACTAACAAAGATGAGAAAATGGATGTTTAGCTCATAGCAATTTTCGGTAGCAAGACAGCGGCAAACAGAGCTGTCTCTCTTCATTGGTTCGGTACTGAAAGCCCCCAAAAATCACAAACAAAAAGAAAATGCAGAGGATACATGACCACTTTCACCATTGAACAAATCCGAACGAGTGTTGGACATGATCTGAACTGGAAACTTGAACAATCAGTGTTGAAACCCATTATCTAGTCTCCTTTAAAATGCAGTTTAACAAGAAAATTTTCCTTGGATCACCGAATTAGGTATTTTCAACTGTTTTTTTTTATTTGCGTTTATAATTAAACACTCTACCTTTCATGATTTGTGCATTCGGTGATTCGTCCAATGCCTTTCGCTGTTAACTACCGATGTGGCACCGTTAAAATAAGGAAAGTGGAGAAATCGTGCTAAATTATGACATTCGACTTAATTTAAGGGAAAATAGAGTAGGAACAAAGTAGTTACATCAGGTTGGGAGGAATTAAAAGTCAATACTCAAGGCTGTTCTGCACGACAAGAAACAACATATGCATACTCATATCTATATCAAACCAGAGAGACGTCCAAATCTTTACGCGTAACAAAGACGTTGGGATTTTTCCATAACCCTCAAGATCGGGGCGGACTCCTCTCCCGAGCTTCCACCACTGCCGGCCGAGTTCTATGGCCAAATAAAGCAACCGTGGTGGTCCTCGGAGAGATTAAGAAGGTCGTCGGGATCAAACCCGCAACCCTCAAGATTGGAACACGTGGCGTTGGAATCCACTCCCAAATTTCCACCGCCGGCGACCGAGTCGACCTGTGAAGTCAAGAAACTGTCGCGATCAACATCACAGGCGTAGTCCTCGAAGAGAGCAAAAAGAGAAGGACAAGAAGCTTCAAAATTGTTGTTAAGTGAATTAATCTCGTAATCGTTCAAAACTTCAGAATCACGATCAACTCCAACACCAGAATCATCACCAACACCGGCCTCAACTGATGGGTTGTTCTCCAAATCCTTCAAATGCTTGCGCATCCAATCGAGAATAGTCATGATCAGGGACTTGAAGTCCTCCTTTGTGACACAAGAATCACACTTTTTCTCGACCCAATCCAGCAACTCTCTCAGACCCTCCAGTGACATCACGTCGCCTTCGCGATGGAGGTAGGTGGAGATTATCTCTTTGACCGAGGGGTCGCCGAAAGAGTGGAGCTCGCTCTTGGTGGAGAAAACAATGACGGCGGCGCGAGCGCCGGTGAGTTTGCAGAGGTCGGAGGCCTTCTTGAAGAGGCTGTTGCACCTCCTCCAGAACGTCATGCGGCGCCTCTTCGGGTCGTCGATCTTGGCGATTTGTGTTCGCCCACGCTGAACCATTGACGGGGGAGTTTGCAAATGTTTTTTACTTGGAGAGGGAGAGAGTAGGAGAGCTGGGGCTTTTCTTGGTTTCCTTAGAGAGAGATAGGAAGATGAACCTGTCTGCATGGTCCTCGAGTTTCTCCGAGGGAGAGAGCGAAAGGGTTGGAGGAATGAAGAGGGTGCAGCTTTGTGATGTTCGAACAAGCTCGAGGAAAGTGCCCGTCATTTATAGTTAGCACGATGGGTTTTGACTGATGTCACGGGGTCCGTCGTCCAATGAGCACGACAACTTCTCTCATCTTTAGTTAAAGAATTTTGAAAACGCGTCGGGATATTCTCTACACTTTTTCGTATTCAGGTGTTACCATCCTTCGCTGTAGTTATAAACTCACTAGGTGTTAAACAAGAAGCTGAAGGAGACATTGGCACAAACTATAAAATCAAAATCCGATGCATTTCAAATGTAAAATATCATCCCATTAGGTGGAAAATCTGTGGAGCTAGAGAATGAATTTACAGCAGTCAAGGTCAGTTCTAATGGTGGTAATTCTGGGATTAAGACGTAAAAAAAATTGAGGACGATTCTGATTTAATATCCTTTCAATTTGACCTATTAAGATTATTGAGTTAGGCATACAAACTTTTTGCTCGTATTAATTAAATACTCTTACCTTTTTCGATATTTGGAATCAACAAGGCCATGCATGGGAACATTTTTGTTCCCCTATTTTTTTGTTCTTTTGTTCCCTAGAACAAAAGAAGAACAGGGAACAAAAGAAGAACAGAAATCTGTCAACTAATTTTTTTATTTCCCGATATAGAAAAGTGGCCAGGGAATAGATTTTGAACAAAAACAATAAGTAGAAAAAAATTAACTTTTTATTTCGGAAACAATTTGTAGAAATAAGCCATTTTTTTTTTTTCTTTGCTGTTGCCGTCAACCTTGGATCCACTGCCACCTACCGCCTACCATTGACAGCCGCCTACCGGCCTCAGCCGACTGCCGATGACCAGTTGCCCGATCTTCACCGGACGTCGTTCGCCTCCCACTATCGCCCGATGGCCCCAACACTGGCCGACCAACACTCGCTAGCCGTCATGGGCCACCCGCCCCTGCCTGACCATCGCTTGCCAACCACTGCCACTCAACTATCACCAGCAGCCTCCTGCTGGATGCCGTTCGCCACCTGTCAACCGCCGACCACCGTGGGCCGCCCACCATCGCTCGACAGTCGCCTATCGACTGCCAACTACCAAACCGCTGCTTGCCGGCCAGCAGGCGACCTTCGAGCGGCGGCAAGCGACCCGCAACGGTCGGCGGTCGGCGATCGGCGTTCGACGATCGGTGAGCAAGAAGAAAAAACGAAAACAAATACAAAAAAATTATGAATCATATCAAACGCATTCCTATTCTTTTTCTATTTCGAGAATATAAATTTTGTATAGTTACCAAACACATTATTTTACTCAGAAATTGTTCCAAGAAGTAGAAATAGAAGAGAACTATTTCTCAAAAAAAAAAAAATGTTCATTGAAACAGAAATATTACCATTCACACCCTAATTTGCCCAGTCGATTCTTTTTGCCACCTACACCTAACGTGGCAGTATCAATGTCATAGTCCTACTCATCCCAACACCACCGTGCTACCGTCTCAGAAGAAAGCATGCAATTCGAGCCTATACGATGAAGGATCAAAGTGGATTAATCGAAACATGCTACAACATGGATTACTAAACATGTAAGATGGAAAAAAGAATACAAGCAAAGGCCAATAGGCGACTAAAATGCTCAACGAAAGAATCGGCTCTTGCTGGGTTTCCTAATTTGGAAGATGGCAACTCTTTACTCTCTACAGACAGGTCGTCTCACCTCCTTTTTTTCTCAAGCATAATCATATCTCTATAGTGCTGTCAGCAATCCTCCTAATTTGGAAGACGTCTGTTTATCCTTTCCTTTATACTCTAATCATGGTAATTCTAAAATTGGACTTAAAAGAAAGATCGCAGTCTTTTTTACTCTTTCTTGGTCTCGGACTCATGTGCCCTTGCATTAGTTTTAACTCTTTCTTAATTGAGACTAAGGCAATCTCATGACAATTTATTTAGCATTCTTTTGACTCATTTCTTGATTATTATTTTGGTGCACAAGAGCAGCCACCTGCCTCTCGCTTTTTGATCAGCACAAATCATTAAATTCATAGCCAGATTCATCAAAACACAATCTTTCTAGGCACCGAGGGAAATTGGTGTGTCGTAGAAACTGAAGGGCACAAATCTGTTAACGGTGCTGGGTACTCACTTTCATTAATCCACACAATGTGGGAGATGGCATTGACGAAATCGATAAGAGCTGTCCAGGGTAAAATACTAAATGCCGGCTCAACAAAGAATTTTGCAATGCATTCCGGGGTTTTTTCTTCTTCTTTTGTGTTCTCTAATACTCAGGTGTCCCTATCCTTATTTTTGCCTCTCTTTTCTTCTCGTTTATACCACTTTAGTCATTAATTTCGGTTGTTTATCATTCACTATGTATTAAACATAAAGCCGAAGGATATATTGAGACAACCTAATATAACACATATTTGATGCATTTCAAGAGTAAAATATTCTCCAATTTGAAGGAAAACTTGTAGGGCTAGAGAATTTATCTACAACGGTTAAGGTATGTGCTAGTGGTAGTTCTAGAGTTGGACGTCGAAAATTATGCAGTTCTAGTTCTTCATCTTTTCAACTTGACTTATGTAGATGGTCGAATTGAGTGCTCGAAATTTTCATTCGTGTTAATTAAATTCTCTTGCCTTTCACGATGTGTGAAATCGGTGACGTGATATCTAAAAGTAGAGAAATTGCTTTAAATTATAACATTCAATCGAATATAAGATAAGAAGAAGGGAAAAACATAATAACATGTTAGGAAGAGAGAGAGAGACAGCTATCCGCCGTCATATTCCAACCCTCAAGTCCCAACACCTCTTTGCCACCATCACAGAACATGTAATTTGAGCCGATACGATGAAGAATCAATGTGGATGAACCGAAACATGCTACAACATCAATTACTAAACATGTACGATGAAAAATAAAATACAAGCAAAGGTCAGTGGGAAAACGCTCGATCAAAGAGCTGGCTCTTGTTGCGTTTCCTATCCTGGAAGATATTCCATCACAGTTTTTCTCTGTTGTTGCGTTTCCTATCTTGGAAGATATTCCATCACAGTTTTTCTCCTTTCCTCTCTACAGACAGGTCATCCTATCTCCTTCTTTTCCCAAAGTCACAATCATATCATCTTTAGTGCTCAAGAAGATATTGAGACAAATTGTCAAGTCAATTACTAACATGTACTGTGGAAGACGGAGTACGAGCAAAGGCCAGTTGTAAAACGCTCAATGAAAGAGTCGACTCTGGTTGCGTCTCCTAATTTGGAAGATGACAAGTTAATTCTTGCCTCCCTACAGAGATTGTGACACCTCGTTTCCTCCCTAGAGAGAAGCCAGAATCATGTCATCTTTGGTGGGTCATGACCCACCACCACCTTGTCATCATCACAAGGACAGGCAACAACATCAATTACTAACATGAATGATGAAAGAATCGCTCTTGTTTCGCTTCCTGTATTGGAAGACGTTCCATTAATCGCGTTTTCTTCTCTCCCCTCTAAAGAGAGATTGTTTTCACCTCCATTTTCTGCAGTCATTATCATATCCTCGTCAGTGCTTTAATCTTGACCTAACGGAATTGGGAACAAACCGAGATCCAGTCTCGGAAGAAAAAAACAGGATTATGGAAATTTCGAATGGCAATATTCTTAAATATCCCGTGATGTTAGTGGAAAGCCAAAGGGCAAATTCCCAAGCGACATTTAAGTATCTCACTGGCCAAAAAAAAATTGAGGATTATCAAGGTTCTATTCGGTTCATGAAAAATAACTTTTAGGAAAACGTTTTTCAAATTTCCGATATTTAGTTCACGAAAAATAAACTAATCAAGGAAAATATTTTCCGCCAATAAAAAAAAAACTCCTTTAAAAATGGGAAAAAATGTTTTCCATCCTCTTTCTTTCATTCTTTCACCTCTAGAACAAGCACTTTCTTTCACCAAACACCTATTCCTTTTATTTTTTATTTTTTTCCTATTAATTAATTTTCTTTTATTTTTTTTAAAATTTTGATTTTTAAATTTTCTTTCTCTACCTTCTTCTTAGGTCCATTGCAGGTCATGACAATTATTGGCGATCGGTCACAGGCGAGCTCGCTGATCTAGCCTCCCCAGAGGACTGGGAAGGCTCAAACCTAACAAATCTGGTAAGACTTAGGTTTGCTGGATTGGCGAGGCTTGAGCTCACCCATCAAGGTTTGCGCTTGCCAATCGAGCAAGTCTCGAGCTCGTCAGTAGATGGGTGAGCTTGAGCCTGTGGCGAGGGTCATGCTCGCCGATCAGGGTTGCGTGTTCATTCATGCCAGCCCAAGAATTTGAGTATTTGGACTGGGGTGTCATGTAAGGTGACGGTTCATAAAACTGTAAGACAGCGACAAACAAAGTCAAATTGAATGGCAAATGGTAAATTCACGTTCCGAACCCATTCAAGTTTGCAAATTTCCTTTTCATTTTGGACAGATACAACTCTCTTTCTCCGCATTGGCTTGTTCTGGAACATAATTATGGCATTTCAATGTCAAGAAGCAGAACTAAGAGGGTTAGCTCGCTTCAATGGTCCGCTCTCGGAAGAAACCCAGAAATCACGAGCAAAAAGAAATAGCAGAGGACCCAATACCAATTTCACCATCAAACGAATCAGAACATGTAGTGGATGCGATCTGAACTGGAAAACTGAACAACCAGCGTCGACACCCATCATCCAATCTCCACTTTACAATGCAGTTTAACAAGAAAGAGCACAGATAATCCACAAACATACATCACAGAGAGACCCCCAAATATTGAAGTGGAAGAAATGCATCGGGGTTATACCCATCGCCCTCAAGATCGGAGCGCATGGACTCCACTACCGACGACGGCCGAGTTCTCGAAGAGACTAAGAAAGTAAGTCGTCGGGCGCACACCATAGCGGTCGAGATGAGGGCGCCTGTTTTTTTTTTTTTTTGGGGGGGTGGTAACTCTACTCCCGAACATCTACCGCCGGCGGCCGAGTCAGACTGTCAGAACTGGCAAGTTCATCAGGTCCCGTGGGACGTCGTGTGATTTTCGGTTCCTTGCATACTGGTTAACGAAGGCTCAAAGAAAAAGAAGTCTCCCTCTCGGCTTTTATCTCATCCTAGCCCTTCCTATGGCTCTTCGGATTTTTCCTTAAATATCCCCGAATTAGGTATTCTTAACCTTTTATTTGTGTTGATACTTAAATACTCTGCCTTTCCCGATTCGTGAAATCGGCGATTCGTCGGATCGATCCCCTTTTCCAGCTATTACCACCAATGGAACCGTTAAAATTAGAAAAAGTGGAGAAATCGTATCATTACTGTGATAGACTGAATTTTCTGAATTGTTTTCAATTAAATAAATCGGGCTTTTCGTCGATGCGTTTATAGTGTTATTCTCTGAGTTGGCCACTCACGAGATAACTGGACTATCTAGGGAAGCAATTAAGGAATCTAAATGCAATGGACTTGAGAATTCGACCAGGAATCGACTGCTCGACCATGTCGATCTACAAGGGTCATTACGGCATTGTCAGAATCGATCAGAGATCAGAGATAGGTAGATTTGGCTGACATATGTGATCAGAATGTGGGTGATTCCACTTGATTTCAAAATTCTCACTGATCAGCACTAAATTGATTTTCTGACGTTTTGAGTATCCTGTGTCCGTATTTGAAACCTTGAGATTTTCACGACAACCGAGAGTCGTCAATGTGTTGAAGATGCACTATGTGACTTGAGATAAATCGATCACGGGTCAATTGCACAAAAAATTCCTAAAAACTACCTGGTAGACTAGGTCACGCTAAAATTGCACCGGATTGAAATTAACCGCTTATTTGAAATCGATTTCAGAAATTGAAAGTTTTGTGATGTCACGAGCTATATTAGGGACGTCGACTCATCCTCCGAGAAATTTTGAGAGATTCCGAGATTTTTACGGAAATTTGAATCGAATGCCGTAGAAAATTAACGAAAATTCGGATTGGCCGAATTGAAGAGATTTTTGACTTACAAGCCGAGCTTTTTTGACAAGGGGCACTTGTAGAGATTTTACGGGTTTTGTCTTCATTCAAATTGGACGTTGATTTGGGAAATTGTCGAAGAAATTGAAAGCTCAAAGTTGTCAAATTCGGAGCTATGGTGGGAGGGTGCAACATTTATTATCAAATGGATTTAATTGTGGCAATATCTTGTTAGAAAGTAATAGGGGGACATGTAATTAATGGAGTGGCTAATGTTGTTAGACATTTTCTTCCTTTCCTTCCGCTTCTTCAGCAAGTCTTGCTGACTCCATCTCCACGACACCTCTCTCATTCTTATCTCTTCTATTTCTACTTTCCTTTATTCTTTTTTTTTTTTTTTCCAGCCAGCAAAACCAAAGCAGCTTCATCGTCTCTACTCTCTCTCTCTTTGCCACCGTGCGATTCCACTTTCATTTCAGCTCCCAACATTTTCATTTTCGTTCCTTCTCACCCACACTTTTCTTTCATTTCCTTCTGCCCACGCACCGAATAACCCCACTTAATGAGTCAATACCATCATCCAACAAAAGCGGTTTGTTGACTCCGCTTGTTCCCTTGCTGCCTCACGTTCGACGCCCTCTCCACGCGGCAAGAAATCTAGCCGCCCTTCATCCATCTTCGTTGCTGCCTCAATTTCTTCGAGCCGTCCACTCTTCCAGCGAAGGTCTGCAGCGACGCACGAAGCCAACATCACTCGTTCAGCTTCTCGATTCGCAGCAGCTCCCTCGGTCGAAGACCCCAACGAAGCCAGCCGTGAATTCCAGCTTCTTCAGCTCGTGGACTTTGTTGCTCCTCTTGCACGTGAAGTGCAGCCCAACGCATTTCTTTGGCCCACGTTTTCAGCAGCCCAGCGAGCTCATCGAGCCGCACGCCCACTTGAAGTCCACCCCGTGACCAAGCAGCCCACAATTTGCCCCATGCTTCGGCCCAATAGTTTCTTCAAAGCAAGATCAGCCCAGTAATTTGAAGCCCATTTTCAGTCAAGCCCAGTCTCGAAAGCCCAGCGAATTCAGCCCGTGAATCAAGTGAAACCCAGCCCAAGTTGAAAACAAATCTTAGTTGGGCTGAGATTTGTTGGACCCACTTTAGGCCCGGCCCAAGAGTTCGCCGACACTGCCGAAAATTAAGATTTCGGCCGCCGTCGCGTTGTCGTCGCGGTGAATCGGTTTTCGCGATACACCGGTGAGTTTATTCTCTAAACTCTTCTTAGTAGGCTTTGATGCTAATGGGTGTTTAGATTTATTTAATTAGGAATTAGGTGGTTAGTTAGATTAAATTAGTGATTTAATTATTTAATTGAGAATGTTAGGTGGTTAGCATGGTTTAGCTAAGGCCTAATTAAATTGTATTATCTATCTAGAAGGGTTCGGGAATTTTCCGGGTCCGTATTGATATTTAATTTAATAATTTTTGGCCTAGGTTAGTATCTTTAGAAATTAAATTGAATTAATTAATTAATTTTCGAAATTAATTATTTTTTCGGAAATTAGGCCGGAACAATCGGTGACTGGAATTTTGTGTTGATTGCAATGGTGTGGTTAGTTTCTGCAATTGAATGTTAAATTATACAAATTGAGTGATGATTGGATTTTTGGTATTTAATTCCAAAAATTGTGAATTTCCAATATTTACTCAGAAAATCCCGGGTGTCAGATTTTAATACCGAAAGTGGTTTTATATAATATATAAAATAGTGGGATTTTAAAAAGGGAAGAATGTCAATTTTTCTGGGTCGAGTTGATCGTATATCCACACACGACTATTTTTATGCATATTTCTAATACGAAGAAAAATGCCAGGTTCACCATTTTAAAGCGTTTGAGTGCAATGCACGGTGCCTTGGGCCATATTTGAGTGATCGTGTGATGATTAAGAGAAATCGTCCCGGGTTGTCCCCTTGACAAAGGGAAGTTGGTCGCAGTAGATTCTAGACTCTATGCTCCTTCGGGAAAGCCGTTGACGAAGTGACATGCTGTGCTCAATGGGGTGAGACAAAGCCTGGCAATGCCAGAAGACCGCCGAACTGAGAGTAGGCCGTGCTATATGCCGAGATCAAAACTAGGAACGCATGATGAATTGAGTATTGTGTTCCAATTAATTGAGCTTGAGTGATGCTCTGATTTGTGATATGAACTATGATAACCTGCAGGGTGGAACAGAGACGAGGTAAGTCTCCTTGATTGTGTGATTGCGTGTTTAGGATACTTTTTAGCATCTTTTCCTCCTAGTTGAAGCTTAGAGCTTAGACTTGCTGAGACATTGTCTCACTGATTATTATATAACCACGTTCAGGGTCATCGAGTGGAGGACCTAAAGCAAAGAGGAGGTGATCTGAAGTATGGGTCGGATAGGATCGCTTCTTTTTTAAGAACAATCTTTTATAGTTTTTTGATCATAGACTATTGTACTTGACTCAGCATATGTTTATAAAGGCATGTTTGGTTGTGAAATTATTATTCTGCTTTTCTATCCCGAGATGGTTTTTGTCATGGGATTCTTTTTCGCTTATGCATGTGCAATAAAGTAAAAAGGGTCGGCGACTAATCTTGGGAAGTCGCAAAATTTTATCGACCAGAGAGGGATGGGTACGCGCTCGGGGTTTGGGGTGTGACAATAAATGTGGTTGAAGAGTGCATGCGAGTATTTCTTGACCAATGTGCCTTTATGAACTATTTATGGGTGCAGCAGTTACCCCATAAGAGGTTAAACAAGGGCAGCTCATCATAAGATTTTCAATCGCAATTCTTCAAAAGAATATCGATACGTTTATTGTACATTAATTGTATGAATTTTTTTCTTTATACTCTCTTCAAGAATTGAATATGGAACTTTGAATAAGATATATGACCATATACATTGTAATTTCATAAGAGGTCAGTATTTCGTGTAAAAAAGAGTTATGATAATTGCAACATTTGATTAGAGGAATAAAAATTTGGACAACCCACCTAAACTCTAAATATCATGTAAAGCGCAATTGACATTCTAGTTTATAAGCAATATTTTTGTCCAACCACAACTGATGGCAATTGATGACACTTCCTCCAATTACTCTTGTGATAAGTGGATTATAAATTGTGAACATCATACACTTGCAAAATCAAACAAAATTAAATATAGGTGATGTCCGTGGCTATACCACACCAATCATACTAATAGCTGAAAACTTTGAAAATATGGTCCAATAATTACTGTTTATCAGCCATTCCCTTTGGGCAAAAAATAATCTGAGATTATCGCAAATACATGATTCACTAGCATTTACCATTCCTATCATAGTATGATTCAGTGTAGACATTCATATGGTTTTGAGTAAACGGAAAGCACCAGGGTAAGGCACAAGGACGATAGGAAGACCAATTACAGAACCTGAATCCTGTGTTTCAAACCCTAGGAATTTGACGCATAGATGAAAAATAATCATCCGTAAGCAAAGGAAAACGTTATTTTTTTTTTCTATAAAAAATGTGTGGATATAGCTTTTCTGAGAATGGTAATATGTTTCTATAAAACAGACCCATGTAAATAACTTGCTATGCTTTGGGAAGAACTTCCAAGAAATATGACAGTCGCAGGAAAAGCTCACTACAAGATAAATATTCTTTGCATATCCTCGTACAACCTGCACTATTGGCCATCTTGACATATACCCCCACATCAAAGTGCTCTGCTAACAGAGTGAGCAACAATGACTATTAGGCTCATACTTCCCAGTGCAGAACCAACAAAAGTTCTCTGCAAATATTTAAGGCCTTGCATGCAGCAAACATATATGAGCGACATCTAAGAGCTATTGTCAACTTTGAATTGTGCAAAGATTGTCTAATAGTGTATATCAGTAATGCTAGTGCCATGGCAGTCATGGTGCACATGCCTCCACACAAATAAAAGAGATCGTCATCCATTGTCATGTCATCTCTTTCAGCATTTGACAAATCTGGCGGAGCCGTTTCTGCTAGCTGCTATATATGTTTTCAGCAACACCTTGGAGGCAATCACCTTGAGACCCGGTTCATAAAAATGAAGAAGCAGAACAGGTAAAAAAAAATCAGTTGTCCGTGCCGAAATCAACATGAGAAGCCAAAGATTTAAAACCGCCCTTTCCTGAGTAGGGCCCATGTAATAGCTGCAAGAGCAGCTCCTTTCAAGTGAGCCGATCCCGATATCCCATCGTCTCCCTGAACCAACCAAAAATATAGGATTACAACTCCAGGCTCGTCGGTCCAAAACAATTATACAAGTTCACACACACATTGTACACGACAGGTTCAGAAAATTTCCTTGGATGGCAGAGGACAATTTCTGACGCTCATTCACTAACAGACTCTTTTTTTTTTTTTTTTTAATAACAACAAAGCCAACACTCTGTGGGTAACTTGACAAGTTACAGAGCCATAATGTGTGATCTCTATTATTTAAAAGGACAATTCACAAGTTGCAAGCTATTCTAAATTCAGAATTAGTATGCTCATGCTGCTATATTAGCAAGACTGCTCATTCCTGACCATTGCCAAGGGCATCTCTTTACAAACTATTCCGAGTCCTAAATTAGGAGAATGTATATCAGTGATACAACGTCACTAATAATGCGGTGTCACATTGACGCACAGATCTTAATGTTCACAATTGTTAAGTAATACGAAGAAATCAGCACGCTTGATATTATGATTGCAGGAGATACTTCTTTTTAATATTTGATGGAATCATGCTTTAAAACACTACAACGTATCAATCGTTTGCCTAGATCCAATCGAGGATTAACTCACAGTTCTAATCACCATTTTTTGTAACAGTACTTGGATCTCCATCGCTTGTTCTCCCGCTACAAGAATAGAGAATCAGAACTAAACCAACATTTGTTAAGTAAAATCGAGCCACTAATGGGAAAAGCAAAAGACTCACCTGCTGGAGCTCGAAAAAGTTATAGGAAGAGTGCTAGGCTTACTGGAAAATAAAATTCCCCGGAGAGGTTTTCCATCTATGATGGTTTCAATGGTGTATCGATCACCAAAATTCTCCGTCGGTCTCGCTTCAAATATTTGTTTGCCTTGGACAGGGATCGATTGCTTATATGGATTACCTTGAGCACCTGCATTAAAAGTCCATAGCTACTTATGGTTTGGCACATGCAAGCAATTCAAGAAAACAGTATCACGTCCATAATCCTTTAATTTCTAAATAACTAAAAACTCCAGTGAGAGATCTACATCTAAATTTAATAATAATAAAGCAAGCAAAAACAAGTAAAACAGGCACTTGGCTTCTACTTGATGAACATTTTGCTTACTTGACAAAATATTCGGACAAAGGTCCATTGATTTGCAATAGTTGTTGGGGGAAATTAATAGCCTGTCGACTCTGACACAGGTGCTCATAGTTATTCACCCAAGTAATGAGAACTCTCCAAGGCAAACAAATATTTGAACCAAGAGTAACAGAGTTTTGGCGATCGTACACCATTTGCAAATAACTATATCACGGCCATAACCCACAATCTCCAGATAAGTGAAAACTTCAGCGAGAGATCTATATCTATATATAATAGCAAGGGAAAGAATGTAAAAACAGGCACTTGGCTCTGCCTCATGGAAATTTTAATTACTTGACAAAACCTTCGGCCACATGGAAATCTCTTGACATTTTTTAAGAAAATTTCCTGATTTTGTATTGAATACGGTGATTTGGTATTCAATATGGTGATTTGGTATTGAATATGGTGATTTTGTCCGTTTTTGAAATAAAGATTTTTACATGGAAAGAAACCTACAATGAGATCGTATCCATTTACTTAAAGTGAATACATGGATTTGACCAAAAATGTAAATACGTAGATGTCACCTAGATCACGGGTTCGAGTCATGAAAGTAGCCTCTTTAGAAACCAGGGGTATGGCAGCATCCAAGAATGACCGCAAGTTATGCCCCACATTAGCAACATAGGTCATGCACGCTTATACTAGGATAGCAAACGAGTTTGAGAACTCAATGACGCCGTACTTTGGTTCAAAAAATGACCGAATATTGAGTTTCCCTACAATACAAGTTCTTATTACATTACCTCAATGACGAATAGGGCATTTAAATACTTAAATAAGGTTAAAATAAAAACTAAAAATAAACAAAGTTTCCTTTAATGTTTCTTCTAGACAAGTAATGCATGCAACCTTCTCGAAATTCCTTGAGAATATATCTCTCGCACTCTCTCTCTCTCTCCCCCTCTCCCTCGCTCGCTCTCTCTCTCCCTCCCTCCCTCCTCTCTCCCCCCCTCTCTCTCTCTCTCCCTCTCCCTCTCCCTCTCTCTCTCCCTCTCTCTCTCTCTCCCTCTCCCGCTCTCCCTCTCCCTCTCTCTCTGCAATGACCTTATTTTTAGATATTCTTTTGGTCAAACAACCTTCTCGAAATTCAACAAATGAATTTATATCTACACACCCATGGTCTAGATATTTTGGAGCTAGATAGATGAATTTCTGGTTAAAGTTAACTAAAAAAGTGTTTATGGACACAAGACTTATCCTTGGGGTCTACATATTGTTTGATAGAGTTGAAACAATTAGAATGAAGTAGTGTTGATATAGCAATGAAATCAGTTATGACTCTCCCTTTCAATATAGTTTTGGCGAAGTTGTTCCGAATATGTCCAGCAAATTCACAATATCACTATACTATGCCTAAGCACCAGGTAACTCTACTAGTTCTAACTCTAATTTAGAAACTGACACTAGGGGAAAAGCTCAGACAAATTGATGAGGAATCCAATCGTTGAGAATCTTGAAAAAAGCCTCATGGGATGGCAAAGCCTTATCTTTCCAAGGATGGAAAAACCACACTAATCAATGGCACTTGAGCTTGCTAGTGTACTTTCTTTCTCTCTTTCCTATCCCAGCTCAGAGGATATTCAGAGGAAGTTCTCGTGGGGCAGAACAGAGGAAAGATAAAAATATCACTTGGTGATATCTGGTCCGGTCAATTTATTTATATCTAGATCTAGTTTAGGAGTATGATCTTGGTCCTGTTGTAACAATGCTTTGTCTGAAAATGGCTCTGAAGACATTTAAATGGCAAGAGCCACATCTGGAGACAACTCAGACAAGTCATAACAGAAAAATACACACAAAGCGGAGAGAATGGATCTCAAAGTTTGGGAAGGGTCAACATGGGAAGGGAGTCTGGAAATGGAAAAGCAACTCTAGGATTCTTCTATGAAAATTATTCTATTCATACCTTAGTGGGAGTTCTATTCTATTTTGGCATTTTGATTGGTTCTCATCAACACCTTCAAAGACAGTTTCATAGCTTAATCAGAATGACAAGCAACAAAGAAACGATCGTTCAATCTTGGATGAGTCAGGCAAATGGCAAAATCATTTGGGATGTCGAATTGATTGCAAACATTAATAATAGGGAGTCGTAGGAAGTGTCTGATTTCTTTCTATGTTGTAGTGGATGCAAAGGTGAACCTTAAGAGTATTGATTCTGTAAAATGGTCATTGACCAAAAAAAAGGTGTTCACCATGTATCTTATCGCTGGTGCATGAAAAAGGAGGAGAAAGGAAAGGATGATTCCCTAGAAGATTGATATGGATGAAACTTTTATTTGATTTTTGCTTGTGAAGCACCTTGGGGAAGAAACTGACTTTATATAACATGCGATGATGAGGTCAGATTTTGTGTTGTCTCTACAACAAGGAAACGAAATCTGTTGATGATTTATGGATACACTTTGGTTGGTCAAGGAGGCTTTGGATTTGGTTAGGTCAGTTGAAGGCATTCAATCCATAAGTGTAGAGACTGTGCAGAGACATGCAAAAATGAGGTCAGAATATATCATAAATCATGTTGCCACTTCTTACCAAGGCACAGGTTAAAAATACAATAGTGTTGGAAAATCTCCTATAATCTCTCCCAAATCTTTTAGGATATTATGTGATATTATTTGATTTGATTTGATTATGTGATCTGATTCCGTTAGCTGTAAATTAGCTACTGACAGAGATTAGGTCATCTATTCTTAATTTTCTCACCTAATTTAGATCTTCTATTCCTGTATTTATATACCATGTAATCACTTGATGATGATATGTGAAAATACATATTCTTTTCTACATGGTATCAAAGCCTAGTTTTCTGATCTGTATTTCCTGCCTCTATTTCTTCTTCTCTACTGCTGCTTCATTGCAGCCTTTTTTTTTTCAGCCTTATCATTGCTGTTCTGTTTCAACCTTATTGCTGACTTAACTAGCCTTATTGCTGGCTTTCAACTGTGTGATAACCACCCTTGTCTCTCGATCCCTTCTTAGTCTCCTCCTATAATCTGTCCTTAAAGTCGCTGGAATGGAAGATTCAAGGAAGGCTATCTCCGGCCAAACTGGGTCCTCTGTTCAAAATCAATCCAACTCATTGATTGGAGATTTTCCCAAGATGAAGGAGTACCGATTAGATGGGAAAAATTATCTTCCGTAAGCACAGATTGTGAGGACATTTCTTAAAGGAAGAGGGAAGCTTAGTCATCTAGAAGGCACTGGTCCAGGACAAGGTGATCCCAAGTTTCAGACATGGGATGAAGAAGATTCCTCAATTTTGTCATGGTTGTGGAGCTCAATGCAACCTGGAATTAGCACAAACTACATGTTTCTCCCTACTACCATGGAGATATGGGAGGCTGTTCATCAGTCTTATTTGAAAGTCCAAGATGCAGTAGTAATATATGAATTCAAGACAAAGGCTTCAACAACAAAACAAGGTAATCGTTCCATTACATAATACTACAATCTGATGAGAGGTCTTTGGCATGAAATAGATCACAATCTGAATATCTAGATGAGGTGTCTTGAAGACACTAATACTCTCCAAAACCATATGGAGAGATATAGGATCTTTGAGTTTTTGGTAGGTATGAATGCAAACTTTGACCAGATTCGAGTTCAGATTCTCGAAAAGAAGCAGCTGCCATCCTTGAATGAAGTTTTTTCTACTGTAAGAGGAGAAGAAAGCCAAAGAATTGTAATACTTGAAAACCAACACAGCGAAGGATCCACCATGAAAGCAATTAAGGAGGAAATAAATCCTTGCAAAAACAAGAGACCTGATCCGATTAAGACAACAGGCGGTGAAGGTTTATGGTGCAGTTTTTGCAAGAAACCCCGCCATACAAGAGAAAATTGCTTCAAGCTTCATGGAAGAACGCAGGTGCTCAGCAGAGCTAAAAGACAGCCGCAAGCGCACATGACCAGTGAAGGTGAAGCTGCTCTGATGGTCCAATACAAACCTGTCAATGAGGAGATATTTAACAGAGAAGAAGTTGGTAACATCAGGGCTCTCCTTGACTCCCTATCTAAGTCTTCTGATATGTGTTCATTGGTTCAGTTAGGTGCGTGTCTAATTTCCGAAAACTCAACAGCTTCTCAGTACCATAATTCATAGGGGTGAGCGGTTCCAGGTTCCGGTTCGGTTCCGTCTGGAACCTGGAACCTACCCTCGGGTACAGGTTCCTCAAAATGAGGAAACTGGAACCTACCAATCACGGGTTCCGTGGTCGGTTCCAGGTTCCGACGGGTTCTTTTTTTTTTTTTTTTTTTTTTTTTTTTTTTCAGATCTGATCCTTAGGCATCATAGCTACATTAAGTTTGTCCAATGACATCTATAGAGTAAATAGTCAATATAATATGCTTGAAGTTTCATATCAAACCAAGTAATGCATCTCACGAAAGGGAAACTCAAAAGCCAAGTGAAGACAGGTGAACTAACCATAAGTAGAAAAGATGCTTAGGGCTCATCCATTTTAATGAAAAAGATCTGCTACGGCAGCCCATACATAGCAGAGTTTACATCATTACTTGTTTTAGAAGAGGAACCACTGAATCCAGAACATTAATATTTCAAAAGTGGAAAAGCATAATGTCTTAGACAATATAGAGTAAAAACACCTCAAGCTTCAGTATCTATGCAGACATTATACATATACAGAACATTATTGTAATTGACACTTATATGCGCTAACTTTTTACTTTGAATATTGCAAAAGACCACACCTTATTCTCTCAAATTTTGTGCACTATTAACCACCAAAATAGGACATTTTAAATTATGTTATGCAGTTCTTTGCCCCATCTTGGCTTCATCACTCAATCGTCATCAAATAATTATTACTCAGGAAGTCAAGATGTACCCAAAGATCAGAACACATGAAATTTCACTGCCAGTCATCTTACAGTCAAAACAAATACTCAAGAAGAGCATTACATTGCATGAAAAAGCAGAAAAAGCAAATCAACTCCGGGAGGGAAAAGAGGAACAAATAATGATATCATCTTATTGAGATGCTTCAGCACAAATATATTGATGGTCAACAATGCTTAGAATAACGTGTACGTAAAAGGGGAAATTAGCACGGCTAGAAGAGGAATGGTTGCTACATTTCTCAGAGAGGATGCATCAGCTTCGTACAACTGGAGGAAATCTTGAACAATATTGATTCCTCTTGAAATCATGCGCTTATATAGAGCACCGTCTTTGGCTACTTTCTTTAAACGCCACACTTCGTCACTCAGTGATGGAGGGTGGTGCCTCTTGTACTACACATGACAGAGAAAACTTGTCAATCTTTAAGTCTTTTTTAGTTCAACCAAAAGGATCAGGAATTAGCAGTTAAAAATCAAATGTCATAGGCAACGAAACTAATAATTGCAAACTTACAAACTCCTCGATGATAAGCCATATTAGGCGAGCGGCGAGCAGTGTCGGGGCGGCTAGGCGAGCAAGTAGCCTCCACTAGGGGGACAAGCGGCGTCGACGTCAAGCGGCTGAGCGGCGAGGCAAGCGAGGGGTGACGGCGTCCAGCGGCGGTGTCGAGGGAGGTCCGGCGACGGCGAAGAAGACATGAGTCTCACAGTACCAACGACGGCACGGACGGCGCGGCGAAGATGGCGGCGGTCGCGGCTCAACCCACGGCCAAGGGGGGAAGAGCTCGGTTCTAACGGAGGCGGTGGCGGTTCGGAGCAACGACGGCCCAAACGGCCGCAGCGGCGGCAAGAGGTGGTGACGGTGGCTTAGGGGGCAGCGGTGGCTCGCGGCGGCGAGGAGCGACGCGGACGGCATGACAACTTGTCGGGCTCAACGGCGAGACGGCTCGTCGGACGAGCGGTGGGTGGTGGTGGTTCGGTGGCCAAGAGGTGGTGGTGAGTAGGGTGTGGGGCGGTGGTGTGGTGATGGGTGAAGCAGCAAGAGGAAGGAAGAAGATGAAGAAGAAGAAGAGAAGAAGGGAGGGGGGGGTTCGGCCGAGAGAGGGAGAAAAGAAGAGAGAGAGAGAAGAAAAGAAAAAAAGTTGGGGGGGGCAAGGAAGTGACGTGAGGAGGAAAAAGGTTGAAAAAGAGAGAGAGAGAGAAAGGGAAAGGGGAAAATCGGCAGAATGGGAGGGAAATCACGTGGGGGTTGTTGAGTGACATTTTAGGGTGTGTTTTTTATTTATTTTGAACTCAGACCGGTTCGGTTCCGGTTCCCGGTTCCCTTTTCTGAGAACCGGAACCGGAACCGGGAACGCCGGTTCCCAGAAAAAGGGAACCGGGAACCGGAACTGTTTTTTTAGAACCGGGAACCGAACCGGAACCTCCGGTTCGGTTCTCCGGTTCCCGGTTCTACCCGGGAACCGTGCTCATCCCTAATAATTCATGGATTCTTGATTCAGGAGCAACTAACCATATGACACGTGATCCCACTAAATTTGAAACTTATAAACCATTACCAGGAAATAGGAGTATTACCATAGCAAATGGATCTCCTGATACTGTAGCTGGCCAAGGAACCATAATTCTAAATCCCTCACTTAAACTTAACAATGTCCATGTTCCTAAGCTATCCACCGATCTCCTTTCCATTCATCAACTTACCAAAAATCTGAATTGTAAGGTGCTTTTCTCTACTAATCATTGCATTTTGCAGGACCTAAAAATGGGGAGGACGATTGAATTTGCTAAGGAACGGAATGGGCTCTACTACCTTGAGGATTCGAGCAGAAGTGGTTGGTCTCTTGTGGTATATAAGACCTCTTACAACTCTTGTAATTATATCCACTTATCTCAGATTTGGCTTCACCATTTTTGATTAGGACATCCACCGTTTAGTCTTCTTAGGACTATGTTTCCTTCCATTTTTAAAGACGTTGCTATTGAAAATCTTCATTGTGAAATTTGTGAACTCGCAAAATATCATCGTGTTTCATTTCCTTCGAATAATATTGCTAGAGTTTCAACACCATTCTCTCTTATCCATACTGATATATGGGGTCCATCTAGAACTGCTAATTTTACAGGAGCTAAGTGGTTTGTCTCTTTTGTTGATGATTGTACTCGAACTACATGGCTATATCTTATGAAAGACAAATCTAATGTTCAATATATTTTTCAGAACTTTCATAAGATGATAGTCAATCAATTTGGGGTGTCAATTAGGAGACTTAGGTCTAATAATGGGAAAGAATATTTCAATCAATATCTTGACCATTTTTTCCAAACTCAAGGTATTATTCATGAGTCTTCTTGTGTTGATATCCCTCAACAAAATGGAGTAGCCGAAAGGAAAGATAGGCACCTCTTAAATGTTACTTGGGCTCTTCTCTTTCAAATGTCTCTTCCCAAGCATTTTTGGGGGGAAGCTGTTTTAACTTCAGCATATCTTATAAATCGGGTTCCTTCCAAAACCTTAGGAAATAGAAGTCCCTTACAACTCCTGTCTACCTTTTATCCTTATGTCTCCCATAAATACCACATTTTTCCTCGAGTCTTTGGTTGTGTTGCATTTGTGCATATTCATAATCACAACGGAAACAAACTTGACCCTCGTGCTCTAAAGTGTGCCTTTATTGGGTATTCTAATACTCAAAAAGGCTATAAATGTTATGACCCTTTGACACGTTGAGTTTTTATCTCTATGGATGTCACTTTTAATGAAAACCAATCTTTTTTTACTTCCCACCACTATCTTCAAGGGGAGACTCCTAATGAAGATAGTGGGTTTGATGAAGATAGTGGGTTTGAACTAGTGCGTCGCTCAATCCTACTTCGTCCAATCCAACTTCGTCTCCTTCACCATTTCTATCAAGTCCTAGCCCTCTTAGTCCACCTAGTCCTTCATCAAGTCCATTAAGTCCTTTGACTAGTCCTAGTTCCCCGTCAAGTCCTTTGCCTAGTTCATCATCATCTTCATCTAGTCCTCCTAAGAATGAACCAACCAAACTGCAAGTTTACTCAAGAAGGACGAAGCTCAATCCGGAACTGAATCAAGTCCCGTTATGCAAACTATTATCAGGTAATGAAATCACTCACCCTTACCTTTCTTCTAATGAACCTGAGTCAAGTGATTTGGATTTACCTATTGTCTCGAGAAAAGCTACCAGGAAATGTACCCAACACCCTATCTCCCAATTTGTGTCATACCATAGTCTATCTACTCAACACAAAGCCTTTGTTACTGCTCTTGATTCAATTACTGTTCCTAACTCGGTACATGAAGCTTTTGAGGATAGGAATTGGATACAAGCTATGACAGAGGAAATGAATGCATTGAAGAAGAATGATACATGGGAAGTTGTGACTTTACCCAAAGGTAAGCAACTAGTGGGATGTAAATGGGTTTATACCCTTAAGTACAAAGTTGATGGCACCTTGGAGAGGTATAAAGCAAGGTTGGCTGCAAAGGGATATACCCAAACCTATGGGGTGGATTATCAGGAGACTTTTGCAGCTAATTTGGTTGGTCTTTGCAGCAATTTGATGTGAAGAACGCATTTCTACATGGAGATTTGGAGGAAGAAGTCTTTATGGAGCCTCCGCCAGGTTTTGATAAGGATTTTGGAAACAATCAGGTGTGTCGACTTAAAAATGCTCTATATGGTCTCAAACAGTCCCCAAGAGCTTGGCTTGAAAGGTTCACGAAGGCAATGCTTGAGATAGGTTACAAGTAGAGTAGAGGGGATCACACCCTCTTCATCAAACATTCAAATGAAGGTATGGTCACAACTCTACCTGTATATGTAGATGATATAGTTGTGACTGGTAAAGATAAAGCTGAACAAAATTCTCTTAAGAGCAATCTTGCTCAACAATTCGAGATCAAGGACCTTGGAAAATTGAGATACGTCCTTGGTATTGAGGTGGCCTACTCTAATAAAGGTATTTTGATATCTCAAAGGAAGTATGTACTTGATCTTCTCAAGGAAACATGATGTCTCAATAGCAAGGCGGTGAGCACTCCTATTAATGCAAACCATAAAATGGATGGACATGGAGAGAGTGGCATTGTTGATAGATGGAGATATCAAAGGTTAGTAGGAAGACTTATTTATCTATCTCATACTAGGCCAGACATAACCTATGTTGTCGAAGTTGCAAGTCAGTTCATGCATGATCCTAAAGAAGAACATATGCAAGCTGTCTACCGGATTCTTCACTACCTCAAAGCTACTTCTGGAAAAGGTATTCTATTTAAAAGGGGTGACAAGTTGAATCTTGAAGTCTATACCGATGTAGATTATGCTGGGTCACCAATAGATAGAAGGTCCACATCTGGCTATTGCACTTTTCTAGGGGGAAATCTTGTCACTTGGAGGAGTAAAAAACAAAATGTGGTTTCTAAATCGAGTGCCGAAGCTGAATTCAGGGCGATGGCGAATGGGATATGCGAACTTTTGTGGCTCAGGATTGTCATTGAAGACCTCAAAGTAGAACACGAAGGAACTATGAGACTTTATTGTGATAATAAATCAGCAATCAACATTGCTCACAATCTAGTTCAGCATGATCGAACCAAGCATATTGAGATAGACAGGCATTTTATAAAGGAGAAGCTTGAATCTGGTTTGATCAGTACTCCCTACACTCCTAGCAAAGATCAGCTAGCAGATGTACTGACCAAAAGTCTACCAGTGTCAGATTTCAAGAGATTATCAGCAAGTTGGGCATGAAATGTATTCACTCACCAACTTGAGGGGGAGTGTTGGAAAATCTCCTATAATCTCTCCCAAATCTTTTAGGATATTATGTGATAGTATTTGATTTGATTTGATTATGTGATCTGATTCCGTTAGCTGTAAATTAGCCACTGACAGAGATTAGGTCCTCTATTCTTGATTTTCTCACCTAATTTAGATCTTCTATTCCTATCTATATATACCATGTAATCACTTGATGATATGTGAAAATACATATTCTTTTCTACAAAAAGTTAAGCAGATTTACAAACCCCAACCCCCCTCCCCTCCCCAACCCCCACCCCACCCCAGCACACAACCACAGCCACAATACTTATACAATCTCATAATCATGTGCTGGAAGGAATAGTGGGGTAACACACAATCGATGACCCAGAAGTAACAAAGGAGAAGATTACAGAACTGGAGACAATTGGAATCATGAAAGATAGTTTCTAGTCTACATAAACCAATGTAGAATCGAATTAAATAGATCTATCTCCACAGCAATTTTTTCCACCAGCAACTGTCATTTAAGAACATGGAAGTAAACATATATCAGGGCCTGACCTGGCTGACCATAGATTGATTGCGGCACAGGTCGATATGAGCTTGTGGATACACCAACTTGCACCAAATCTTTATCATGTCCTAGAGTCAGATTTTGTTCTTGGCACTTCAGCTTCAGTTTTTTCCTCAAGGGTTGCTTGTCTAGCCTTCGCTTGTGTTCTCTAGTGAGTCCTAGATATGATAGAGGAAATAGACTCAGGTAAACATATTGGGTTATGAAAACCTGATAATCAACATAAACTACCAAAAGAATGTCGACAAGATATAATTTGAACCTGTGTGTAAGTAATACATATCGTCAAGAGCCTCGAGATTTCCATTGCAACCACCCACAAAGACGAGAACCCCACTCCTTACAGGATCCAGACAGTCCCCAGCCATGGAAAATCATGGTAACAGTCAAGCAAACGAGATAAAGAACATGAGGACTTGCATTTTAAGTCGAAGGAACAAAAGCAACATTCCCTTGCTTTTCCAAGGCATACAAAGGAATAGGAAAAAATTAAAAGAAGCAATAGATATCAGCTCAAAGTTTTTATTTTTTTCCAGATACATGAATGATTGAGCAAAGTTAACTAATCATTGGATATGAAATTGGATGGACAAGGAAAAAGGCCCTATTCTTGAAGCAGAAGTTCATCTAGCACTCCAATGTACCGCTCGCATCTCAAAAGAAAAGAAATATACTTGAGATTTATAACTGCAATCAACAAAGCATTGCCTAGAAATATATTAACCAACACAGGCTTCATATAAAACAGGCCAGTAAGAATGTGAGAAATAGCAATTTGAGTCTGTCAATATTACAAATCAGCAAATGCATATATCTGCATGATCTCTGTGGCAGACATTCAGAAAGCATATATGGAGCAAAAAGTACTTACCAACATCAAGCAGATACAGGTCATCATATGGCTTTTGGGCCTCTGTATATCCCCCATAAACCAACAGAAACCTCCCAAAAGTAATAGTCAAATATCCAGCACGAGGGGGTAGCATGTGGCCAGTGGTATTCAGCTCTTTCCACATGAGGGTATCTAACAAAATACAGAAAGGCCAAAAGACTAGTAAAAAGAGGATATTCGTTGAGAGAAAAAAGCAAGAAACCACTATTCAGGTAAACTAATAAAGGCTACAGTAGACAGTAAACCTGCATCGAGAATATGGACATCAGACAAATGGTTATCATGTCCATCTTCACCACCAATCAAAATCATTTTGTTCTTCCAAGTTGAGCAGCTATGGGTATGACGTGGTGAAGGAGGGATACTAGTCATCATGGCCTTATTCCATACAAATGTCTCTGAAGATTATCAGAAGGAAATGCATTAACTAGTATGTTCGTCTACCCAAGGAAGATAGAATACTGAACTAACCAATCTAAATCAATAAATATTTAACAAGCAGTGGTAACTGATGACGCATGCTACAAGTATAGTACTTTGATAAATTGGAGGACACGACATTCAAGGAAAGTAAAGTCTTTAACCCAGCTCTCATATGCACAGACAGGGAAATTTCACAAATAGATGTCAATGGGGACTACAGGCAAATAAGAAATGTCGACTTTTAAAAAAAGCATACCTGTGTTCAATATGAAGAGATCATTGTAATATACTTCATCATCATTATCAGGAGATTTTCCATACCCACCAAATATGAACAGCCTTTTATCCACAAGTGCTGCACTATGACCCTGCCTTGCCTCTGGTACCTCTCCCCTTGTAATGGGTGATATCCATGTATGAGAAGCTACAAAATATATTCGTGAACTACATTAAAAGAAACCCAACTTCTGCTGTTGCACATATAATGAATAGATCACAGATTATTAGTTGACAAGAATTTATGGCTACACCAGGGGCAAAAGGAGATGGCAACTGTAACTTACAAGTGTATAATATCTGCAAATCCCCAAGAGGGTTCATTCCATCCGTCCCACCAAACACAAACAAATTGTCACCAACATTAGTGCAGCTATGGCCATCCCTTGGAGCAGGTGGCATGCCTTTTATCGTGGGTTGGCTCCATGTTTGCTCCACTGCAAGTCAGAAAAACCAAATTATCAATTGAAAAAAAGGAAAATCACGACATACAGAGACAAACAATGGCAGATTTATCTCTCTCTGTCTCTCTCTGTCTCTCTCTCTCTGTCTCTCTCTCTCTCACGTACACACACACACACACACACACACCTAACCCCCAGGTCACCAATTAAGACTATGGTAAACGAGATCACCTCTCATAGTTCAACAACTTCCACATGCCACACAGGCTAAGCTCCAACGGAACACAAGATCAGGACACAAAAAGTAGAAGGCAACAAAATTGGAAGTACACCAAAAGCCGACCCTCATGAAATTCCAGCAGTAAATATAAACAGCAGAGAAATGCAAATGGGGAGAAAGCCAAAAACATCTTCAATAATTGTTCAAGATGCAAGAAGTACAGGAAACTATTGGTCATAGCAGTGCCATATATACCAATCATTGGACATATAATACCATGAAATATTCTCTTCCCACACACATTCAACGCATAAAACTAGCCACAAATCACCGATTCAAGACCGAAGCCATTGATTAAAGTAAAGGCAACGACAAACAAAAGGCATCAGCAAGTTATAACACAACCAAAAACAAAAAAGAAATCCCAACAAGCAGAATTGCACCAAAAAACACTGGGAGATCCCAGTCAGACAGAAAAAAGAAAAAAGAAAAGAAAAGAACCAATCTTTCTCTCAGCACCAAGCAGAGTATACCAATCTATATCGAAGCAATTCTCCAAAAAAACGCAAACTTCGAAGGAAAACCAGAATCTCCAGAAGATAAACTCGAAGACCCACCAGTGTCAAAGACGTGAACCTCGTTGGTCTGGCAGTTGTCTATGCCAAAGCCACCGAACACGTAGAGGAACCTCCCTCCTTTGATCGCATTGCAAGTGTGGGCCCACCTCTTTCCGGGGCCACCCGCCTCTTCGCTGCCCTGCTCTGGTTCCTGGGCTTGCGGCAACACAACTCTCTCCCACCTCATTTTGCTTTCTCGAGAATATCAAACGACAACGGTGGGTGCCGAAGAAAGTGCGAGAAAGTGACAGCCTTTGAAAGAAAGGAGTAGGATTTCGAAGTTCGAGGATAAGACTGGGTCTTCAAGGATCCAGAGGTGTCATGCAGAGGGTATGAGCATATAACACCTGAACAAATGTCGACGTAGGAGCAAGAACTGTGTCTTTTGCGGAGAGATGTTTTGAAAGATTGATTTTTGCGAGGGAACGCAAAGAGCTTTTCTTCTCTCTCTCTCTCCTTTTCCTTTTCTCCTTGCCAAAACGTTGTCGAGTACAAAGAATTCTCATGATACCCTTTTTGGCCCTTAGGATTAGATCTAGAAGGATCATATTAGGAAAATTTGCCCCATATATAAACTCGTTCTGGGACTAGCATTGTGAAAACTAAATCCGGCAAGAAAAATATGCTATTTAATTCAATACCAAAAATATCAATGGACAGAAATATTGGTACTAAAAGCTCATATATGGACATAAATTGAATTAAGGATAAAGTAACAATGAATTTATATTATATCATTGGAATCTAGATATTGCCCTTTTTTTTTTTTTTTTTTTTCAGATATTGCCCTTTTAACTTGCTTACTTTAGTAAGCCTAAATGTTTAAAGTACATTCTTTTTGAAATAGAGAAGAAGAAAATATTTTGCTAACCATTTGAAGCTTTAAATTTTAGACAAACTTTTCAAATAATTAATTGGTAGTAAAATTTAAAAGATGAAAATGGAGGAATTCTTGTTGAGTTCTCGAATCATGCGATCACATCACTCGATTCCATGAATTGAGATCATTATATATATAGACACACACATAATTAATGAAATCTTCATAATGATTGATAGTACTATGAATTCTTGGGTTGTTGATTGTGAATATGCTTTGGTATAAAAGTAAATAGATAACAAATTTGGCCAAACTTTGCTTTCTTTAATTCTTGCTCCCATCATACATTTATATATATAGTGTGTAGTATACGCAAATTTTAGAAAATCTTTTCATTTCAAGCTTCTTAAATTAAGAAATAATAATGTTGTCTTTTTGTCACTTTTTGCCTTTTGATTTTCATGAATTTTACAATATTTTAGTTAAAATATTTCAGGTCATGATCTCTATAATATTAGAAGTAAAACCTATTGTATCTGGCTGATGTTGATACTAAATATTTAACTAATAAAATTAAGAAAACACGAAACGTGAAAACTTCAAAATTTTATCTATTTAGTGGATGATTTCTCCTTCAAGGTCTCTGGTATAAGGTAAACCAAGTTATCATCTCATTGAGCCGTTAGGGAAGAAACAGAGAAGTGAAGACTTGAATGTTAAGCTCATCCTATAATCAGAAAGGCATTTCGATGCCAAGAACTATGATGCCTCCGGCGTGTTCGTCCCTCATGGATAAGAAATCTTCTAAAGAAAAGCTGCCACTCTGGTGTATAAAGTGATAGATTTTTTCCTTTTGATGGGCTTGAGTTGGCCCGTCATGGGCCCGGCTCGTGAGTTGAGGGCCCATGGAGAAAGCTATAATAGATAAAGGAAAAATCTAAGAAATAATTATTCCAACAACAGTGAAGTTACATGTTTTTTGAGAACAAGAGAATACGCTCTCTTTGTTTTTATCACGTCTTCTCCTACCGTTTTCTCCCGAGAAAAGAATTCTCCTTTGAAGAACCGTGTCCGGTTTTCTTCTCGAATTGCAACATCAGTGTCTAGTCTGTGGACAAAAGGTACGCTAGATCCCGTGGTGTGCCTTCGATCGGTGATTCATGTTTGTTTGTTCTTGGGCTCGTCTTCCGCTTTCTTTTAGGGGTTCGATTTAGTGTCGAATCCGATTTAGGGTATAAGCAATACCCAACATTGGTATCAGAGCCCTAATTCATGTTTCCCGATCCCCTTTTTATTGCTTTGATTAATTTTTTCTCGAAATACGAGAAAAATCTCTTTTGGTCGATCGGGGACGGAAAAACCCGACACCCGTGTACTGTTCGCCCTGTTTCATGATTTTGTGCAAGTCAAAATTCGTTTTTGATAGTGCAGGGATGAAGCTCTTGTCGATACGAGAAAAATGTGTCGTGGCTCGTCGCCGGAGGCCGCCGGACGCGCCGCAATGCGTGGCCGGAACGCAAGGGGGTCATCGGCGCGTGCGCACACGCCGATTCGTTCCCCCGCAAGCAGCGAGTCAAATGTGCCGTTTCGCCCAGGCGCGTGCGACGCACGCGCGCGTGAAACGGCGCGTCGGTTGCGCCTTTTCGGCCATGGCGCGTGCCTCGCACGAGCCAGGCGACGTCATCGTGACGTCAGCCAGGCACGTGCGTGGCACGTGCCAGTCGGTTCATCCAACCCGATCGTCCGTTGACTCGACCCGTTGACTGTTGACCGAGACCGTTGACCGTTGACCGAAGAAAAAAAAAGGATTTGTTTCTTTTTCCCAATTAAATTTATGTGGATTATATGTAATCCCTTATTTGTTCTGCATTTGTTGCAGGAACAATGGCTCCCCTTCGATTACGCACGCCTATTCGTGTAATTACCGATAAACAAAAAGAAATGCTTTCTAGTTTGATAGCTGAGCTGACTGATTATCGATGGGAGAGTGGTGACTTAATTGATCATGTTCTTGAAGTCAACGGGAATATACAAAAGGTTATATGGAATGGTCGTCCCATGCGACAGTCTGAGATGGTGCGATTTTTCGTGAACACTCTTCCATAAGAATGGAAAGGAGTGTTGAATCGCATATGGATGTCAACAAAGCCGCTTCATATAGGAGTACTGTAATGGCTTTTATAGATAATTATTACATGATTGTTACAAAAGAAAAGATCAAGAAATTGAAGAAAAAATGATCTTTCCCTGTTCACATTTTGAAGTGGTGTTAGTTGTTTTGGCTGATTTTTATTTAATGTGCTTTGTGGACATCTTATGTAATGTTGTCTATCTGGTTGTTGTTGATATAGCAACTAATATATAAGTTGTATTATGTGAAAGCATTATTATTCTATTGGAGGTCAAATATTATTTGTTTTATGTTATTGTTGACTATTGTGGGTAGTTCATAGAAGTTTTTTGTAGCTTCATAGAATTCATTTTGCATAAGACAATTATATATTAATGATAATTTTAAGTTAGGATTTTTGGAGGATGATTGGAAACATAGTGACATTTTGATTCTGAAACCTTACTTGAAATTGTTTATTAATATGATGGGTCTGTGCAAAATGGATGCATAAATGATAGGCATTAATTATTCGTGCATATATGTATGATGTGTTTAGATCAATGGCTTCAACCACAAAGAGCATAGTTGCCGAGCTGAACAAAGGTGAAAAGCTCAATGGCGACAACTATGAAATCTAGCACATGAAAATCCAATATGTGCTGGAAGAGTGAGAGGCACTAGAAGCTCTTAACCTGACCATGGTAGAACTTGAAGAAGGAAACACTGCGCAGCATAAGTTAGATAATGATGTTTTTGCTGCATGGAAAAGAAAGAACTCATTTGCTCGCATTACGTTGCTGAGTAGCATGGAAAATGACGTCATGCGAGAGTTTAGGCGTTTTGAGAATACCAATGAAATGTGGGAAGCGTTAGCAGCAAGGTTTGGTCATACTTCGGTGACCAGATTGAGACAACTCACTATTAGATTTGACTCTTATAAGAAGCCTCATGGTCAGACCATGAAGCAACACCTTAGAAAGATGTCAAACATGATAAATGAGTTGAAAGATGCTGGCCATGTCCTGATTGAAGAGCAGCAAGTGCAAGCAGTGATTCGTTCCTTGCCTCAGAGTTGGGAGCATATGAAGGTGCACCTGACCCATAATAAGAATATCAAAACCTTTGAGGATGCAATGCGTCATCTTGAGCTAGAAGAGGACCGCCTCTTAGCAGCTAAGCCGGAAGCTGAAATTTATCATGCTGGTTCTAGCTCACATGGAGCTTCGAGCTCCAAGCGCAAACATCCTAACTGGTTCGATAAAAGGAAAGGCAAGGGAGCAGGTCCTTCAGGGAAGAAGCTAAAGGTTGACCAACATGACAGAGGAAAACGTCCTCGAATAAAGAAGCTGACAATGGTGAAGTGTTACAATTGTGACAAGAATGGTCACTATGCTTGCAATTGTCGTGAGCCAAAGAAGGTATACACCTCTTGTGCTTTTCAGAACTTTGCCTATGTGTCAAGTTCTATATTTTTTACTGAGTCTAATCCTTTGTGGACTGTAGATTCAGGAGCGACAGACCATGTAGCAAAGGATAGAGAATTCTTCGTGGAATTCCGACGAGTACCAACTGGAACTAAGTGGATATATATAGGAAACAACTCCAGAGCTGAAGTAAAAGGAATTGGCACCTGCCAACTGAACATGTGTGGTGGACGCACTTTATTCCTACACGATGTATTGTATGCTTCGGAGATTCGTCAAAATTTAGTGTCTGTTTTATTGTTGGTCAAGCTAGGTTTTAATATGAACTTCCATAATAGAGGTGTGGATTTGTTTTTGTATACAAATTTCTATGGTTGTGGTTATTTTTTAGATGGTTTCATTGTATTAGATATTGACTATGTTAATGCAAATATTTGTTATTCCCTTCTCACGTCTCCTAATTCATATGATAATGATATGAATATGTGGCATGCTAGACTTGGTCATATTGGCCAACAACGTATGAATAGACTAGCTAAAGATGGCTTGTTGGGCAACATTGAAAAAGTTGATTTGCTTATATGTGAGCATTGCCTAGTAGGGAAAACGACAAGGAAACCATTTGGAAAATGTAAAAGAGTTGAATTTCCTTTGCATTTAATTCATACTGATGTTTGAGGTCCGATGAATGTGATAGGAACGTACGGGGCTGTTTATTTCATCACATTTATAGAGGATTATACTTGATTCGGATATGTCTATTTGATTTCTCATAAATCTAAAGCATTGAGTTGTTTCAAAAAGTTTATGAACTTGGCAGAAAATCAATTAGACAAGAAAATAAAAGTATTATGATCCGATCGAGGTCAAGAATATTTATCTGATGAGTTCAGAAAATTATATGATGAAAAAGGAATAGAAAGACAATTGTCTATTCCATATACTCCTCAACAAAATGGTGTTGCGGAGAGAAGGAACGGAACCCTACTAGAAATGGTTAGGTCCATGATAGCGCATGCTAATTTACCTATCACCTTTTGGAGTGATGCGTTATTAACTGCTACCTATATACTTAACCAAGTGTCTTCCAAATCAGTTACTTCCACTCCATATGAGTTATGGACAGGTAGAAAACCAGACTTAAGTTTTCTTAAGCTATGGGGTTGTGCTGCCTATACTCATGAGTCCTCTCACAAGTTTGGGAAATTGGGTCTTAGAGGAAAGAAGAGTATTTTCATAAGATACTCTGAACACTCGAAATGATATGTGTTCATAGGTGAGCAGGAAAGTGGAAGTATAACTGAATTCGAATCACGGGACGTCACATTCTTAGAGAATGAATTTCATAAGAAGGGCAAAATAGGTGAAGAACACTCCCTATTTGAAACATTGGATTAAGATAATGAACATAGTGGAGTTCGTCCAAGTGGGAGTAACATGAGAAGTAATGAATTTAATTCAACTCACTCTCAATACAACCACAAGATGAGATGATATCGTCATTATCTAATCCGAGTGGGAGCATAATGGGGAATGATGTAAAAAGTGCACAATCTCCCATACGGCGAACAAGTTGCAAAAGTATTCCCCGTCAACGTTTTGACATTGAAGGGGAAACTTTTATGGTTGCTCCACAAGATGAAGATGAGCCAAGAAATCTTAATAAGGCTCTAAATTGCCATAGTAAGTAAAAATGGATGCATGCAATGGAAGTGGCAATGGAGTCAATGAAGTCAAACCAAATTTGGAAACCGGTTGACCTTCCAAAAGGACGCAAAGCTATTGGGAACAAGTGGGTTCTCAAAATAAAGCGTAAAGCTGATAGCTCGATAGAAAGGCATAAGGCTCGCCTTGTGGCGAAGGGGTATAATCAACAGGAAAGAATTGATTATGAAGAAACATTTTTTCCTGTTGTGAGATTTACCTCGATTCGCATTATTCTGGCAATAGTGGCTAGTATGGATCTTGAGTTACATCAAATGGATGTAAAGACTGCTTTCCTCAATAGAGAATTAGAGGAAGAAATATATATGGAACAATATACTAGTTTCATTATGGAAGGCCAAGAAGGAAAAATATGTCGACTTTTGAGATCGATATATGGCCTAAAGCAGTCATCGAGACAATGGTATATACGTTTTCATAATGCCATAATAGCATATGATTTTACAATGATAGATGAGGATCATTGTGTATGTATCAAAAGATCCAAAGATTAATTGCTGGAAGCAAGATGGAGTTTGTTAATACTGTTAAGAGTGTGTTATCTTCCAACTTTGAGATGAAAGATATGGGTGAGGCTACATACATCCTTAGAGTTAAGATTTCAAGAGATCGTTCGAACAGATCATTATCTCTTTCGCAAGAAACGTACATAAATAAGGTTCTTGAACGATTTCGTATGCAAGATTGTAAACCCATTGATACTCCTATTGCAAAAGGTAAAGGATTGAGCCATAGACTATGTCCAAGGACTCTACAAGAGAATGAACAAATGAAACACGTTCCTTATGCTAGTGTTGTTGGGAGCTTGATGTACGCTATGATGTGTACAAGATCCGACATATGTTTTGCAGTTAGAATGGTGAGTAGATACCAATCCAATCCAGGTCAAGCACATTGGAAGGCCGTTAAAAGAATACTGAAATATCTGAAGGAAACTGCTGATTACAAGCTGAATTACCAAGGAAATGATCTGCAACTTGAAGGCTATACAGATACTGATTGGGAAAGAGATTTAGATGAAAGGAAATCTACCTCTGGATTTGCTTTATTACTGAACAATTGGGTCATATCATGGAGCAGTAAGAAGCAAACATGTATAGCCTTGTCCACGATGGAAGCTGAGTTCGTGGCATTATCAGCAGCGGTACAAGAAGGAGTTTGGCTTAAGAGATTTTTAGATCATTTAGGTGTTATTGAGAAAGCTGCAAATCCATTATTAGTTAACTGTGATAGCCAAGCAGCTATAGCGTACACCAAATATCCAAAATATCATGGCAAGACCAAACATATAGATACTAAGTATAACTTTGTGAAAGATATGGTTGCACGAAAGGATGTGAACTTACAGTACATATCTACGCATAGAATGGTAGCCGATCCTATGACAAAGCCAATACTTAGAGATGTGTTTTGTGGTCATGTAAAATCTCTAGGATTGCGTAGAGTCTGATGTACTGGATATTGTAATTTCCCTGAGTCGTTCACCTTTAATGAATTTGTGTTTTCATCATTAATGCCTATGAATCTTTGTTTGACATTTATGCATCTTAATGCTCAGTGCATTATATTATGTTGAGAAAGTATGTCGGACAAATAAGAGATTAGCCCACTCACACGGGTAATCGCCTCTATTTACTATGTGATAAATAGAGATAAGATGGTTTTTAAGCTTATTATTTAGGTGATAATCGAGAGCTCAAGCTTAAAATATATATGTCACATTAACTAAATGTTAAGATGAGGACATGATATTTACTATGTCCAAAAGTAAAATAACACACATATTTTACTTTATCTGTCTATAATGACAGATGTGAGTTCTGATGAATTCTGTGTATGAGTAGATATGTGAACTCAAGTTAAACATTGGGTATGTCTGAACTATCATCTGTACGGTATTAAAGATGTAGACATGCGCTCCATGGGAAATGAGTTAAATACCGTAATACATATTTCATACTACGTATGCATGATACGGCCAATAAGAGTGGCAAAAGTTTGATCTCAACTTTTATGCCATGTGACACTCTTGAGAAAAAGAGTTCCTCAATTTTAGTGCCCTCATGACTTTTACTTATTCTCAAGATTTCTATTTAGTATTTGCTATCTTAGGATGTTGCCAATGGTCATGAATTGATTCGATCTAATGGAACATTTCTAGAAAAGCAAGTTGAACTGAAATTGAGAGTTTGAAGGAAATAGGAAGATCGATTTTGGAGAATCACATTATAGTTTTGTATTCACTGGTCGACCAATTATGATTGTCTTTGGGATAATCATAATTGTGAATACAATATATATATATATATATATATATATATATATATATATATATATATATCATTGTTTAAATGAGATTAAGAGAGATATAAATGTGATCGATCGATCTAGGGTATTGCACACTAAATTTACTCGGAATGTGATGTCCATTATGAGCTGCTATATATTCCTAACATATGTATGGCAACGAGCTCTCAAAGTATGCTGGTCGCACGGACTATTCACAAGTATGAATGTTGCAGTGAGGAAAAGAGGATTTTGTTCGGCCCACCATGTCAAGTGGGAATTGATGGATTTTCAATTGATGGGCCTAAGTAGGGCCCGTCTGCCTATGTTGGTTTTGGCCCACCATGTGCGAGTGGGAGATGATAGATTTTTTCCTTTTGATGGGCTTGAGTTGGCCCGTCATGGGCCCAGCCCGTGAGTTGAGGGCCCATGGAGAAAGCTATAATAGATAAAGGAAAAATCTAAGAAATAATTATTCCAACATAAGTGAAGTTACGTGTTTTTTGAGAACAAGAGAATACGCTCTCTTTGTTTTTATCACGTCTTCTCCTACCGTTTTCTCCCAAAGAAAAGAATTCTCCTTTGAAGAACAGTGTCCGGTTTTCTTCTCGAATTGCAACATCAGTGTTTAATCTGTGGACAAAAGGTACGCTCGATCCCATGGTGTGCCTTCGATCAGTGATTTATGTTTGTTTGTTCTTGGGCTCGTCTTCTGCTTTCTTTTAGGGGTTCAATTTAGTGTCGAATCTGATTTAGGGTATAAGCAATACCCAACATAAAGAGAGATGTTAAAGCTCTTAGGCAGCATTTTGTATTGCACAAGAAACTCGCAGGATGCTATAAATGCAGCTGAAGAGTTCGTGCAAGCATATCTCAACCAACGTGCCTTTATGGACTATTTCAGAAAGCATTGGTTACCCCATATATAGGCATTGTTTAATTGATCTAAAATCTAAAATCTTGATTCTTGAATATGAAAGTTGATGGCTTTAGAAGGTGTTGTTTTGCCCCAAACTTTTGTGCCTCCTTTATCTTGCAGATGTTCTGATTAATGATGGGAGGTCTTTGCAAACAGTTGGTCCCAAACCCCAAGCTGCAATTGAGTCTTACCACCTGAGATCGAAGTGATGGCCAAGAATCAGCGGGTTGATCCGCATGTTAGCAACTGAATGTCTCTCTTTTTTTTAGTTCAATCAGTATTCTCTAGAAACTGGTTATTTTGAGAATGTCAGAGACTAGAGTTTCACAAGTAATCCTTGGCATCAGGCCCTCAACATTCTAAATGTGGATGTAATATTGGACGAGAGAAACCTCCCGCTTGCAAAAAGTTCTCTCTAGAGATAGAAGCTTAATATACACAGTGTAGAACTCAGGGTAAGTATAATAAGAGTACCATAACTTTCGTACAACGCTCACTTAAGTGTCATAACATTTTTTTCGCTCACTTGAGTACCACAAATTTAAAAAATCAATCACTCAAATGCCATTAACAAACTATCTTGTCAGAACATCTGACATGGACGTAGGTCATCCTACATGGCATCGCTAGCACTAACGTGAATAATTATTAAAAAAAATTCAAAAATAACCAAAAAATCCACATCAAAATGAAAATTTATTAAAAAAATCCACGTAGGATGATTTGTCAAGAATGGTACTTAAATGATCGATTTTACTTCGATGTCGCACTTAAAAAGTTATGGTACTTACGTGAGTTCCATACAAAAATTATGACACTTATACTGTCTTTATCTCAGCATTTTTATTTATAAGTAAAAAGGTTGGGAATGGCAAATGCAAGGTGCCTTGCATTAATTAATTCTTTATAAAACATATTAATAAAATGTGGTACCATATATATAAAACTAGGTAATTTTCATAAACGGGGCCCATTGCATATAAAACAAAATATTTTAAATTTAATTTTCAACAAAGATCAAAATTAATATATCATCAAAACAATTGTTATATATTAATACATAAATAGTATTAATTATAAAGTACTTTATTTGTCTCTCCTTTTTTCTCAATCATCGAATGGCCCTTGACTCTCATAATCCATCATACTCTCTCCTTATTTTATTCGCATCAACTCAAATATACATATATAGGTTAGGTTTAATATTTAAATGAGCAATTATATGAAAAGAATAAACGCATAAAAGATCGCACTTTTTCCATCCATTTTTTAACTTACGGTGCCTCATTTTACCTTAAATTGACCATAATATCTCTTACAAGTCTCAAATTTAAAACTATTTCTTAGATTCCTTTTTTATTCTCTTTTTTTTTTTTTTGGAATTTCCAATGCATTTAGGATTGAAAAAAATAATATATTTGCCAAAGTTTTGATCGGATTGTTTTATAGTGCAATTACACTTGTCATAATATTGTTGTTAAAAACTAATTATTCCACTTAATCAGCTCTACTTTTTAGTTTTGTCAATGTAGCTATGAACTTATGGGCCATATTTCAATAAAGTCTTTCTTGCCAATCGCCATAGAAAATTGCCGATGTGGTGTTTAGTCATTGCAAGTTGTCCTAAGTGGCATGCTGAAGTGGGTAATTTGTTTATTTCCATTTGCAATTTGTGATGACAATTGGCAGGAGAGATTACATTTAAATATTGCGCAAATGTGTAGGACTATATTGACAAAATTGGAAAGTTAAAACTGAATTGACATATGCACTATAGATATAAGACTAGATTGATAACTTTTCCAAATATTAAATAATCACTCCTTCAATGAACACATGTATAGGCATTTTTTATTTATGCATACTAGGGTTCTGCATGGTAACAATTCCATTTCTTTGTTTTTTCTTTTGTTCTTTTGCTCCTTGGAATAGAAAATAAATAGAAATTTATTTGATAACGTCAAGTTAATTTTTCTATTCCCCATAATAGAAAAATAGTCAGGGAATAGATTTGAAACAGAAACAAGAAATAGAAAAAAGTAATTTCTTATCATCGGGAGCAATTTCTAGAAATATGTCATCTTCTTTCTTTTCTTCTTCTTCCTCGTCATTGGCTGTGGCCCACAGAGGAAGAAGAAAAGAAGAAAAAAATATTAAAATATTAAAAAAATTCTACGTCATAAAAAAAACTTGTGAGTCGTACCAAACACATTCATGTTCTTCTTTTATTTCGAAAATAGGAATATTGTGTAGTTACCAAACGCGTTATTTTACTTAAAAATTATTTTAAGGAATAAAAATAGAAAAGAACTCTTTCTGAAATAAATTATTTCTAGGAACAGAAATGTTACTAAATGCATCCTATGAATACAATAACTTTCGTGTAGCGCTCACTTGAAGGCCACAAATTTGAAAAATCGATCACTTAAGTGTCATTGGTGTTTTGCCCCACCGGAATATCTGATATGGACATCAGTCATCTTATGAGGTATCACCGGCACCGACGTGAACAATTAATAATAAATTCAAAAAATATTAAAAAATATAGGACAATTTACCGAAAGTGGCACTCAAATGATCAATTTTACTCTGAAGTGACATTTGAGTGAGAAAAAAAGTTATGACATTCAAGCGTCGTACGAAAGTTATGACAGTATCGTTGTTCTTATCCTATAGCTGCTCTTGGTCAAGGTCTGGAAATCTATGTGAACATGTCATCAAGGTGGTGATCTAATGTAGAACTCGTCAAGTTGGAGGAACATCATCAGCATCCCTAGGTCATAGGCAGGCTCCGATCTATTGTTCTTGATCATGCCTTATGTGCAACCTGTTTGCATCATAATAAAGGTTTGGGAGAATTGTTAAGAGTGGGCCACTGCAACCTCTTTAGGTTGAAGCAAACTCGTAGCTGGTTGACTCTGTTCAGTTTTAACTTTGCAATCAGGGAATATCAAACGTGTGCCGTTGATAGTCTTCTTTCATTTCCTTTGTGCCTTGACCTGATGTTGTCAGATCTTATGTTTGGGTTTTATCTTTTTCTCCTAGTTACTATTGCCTCGATTCCTATATCGGAAATCTCTCCATAAATCACCTTTTTCTTTCCTTTCTACGAGAAGATTGTCTCACCTCTTTTTTCTGAAGTCATCGTATCCTCGTAAGTCCTCTAATCATGGCCAATGAAAATGAAACCTCTCTTAGTCTCCTTTGCTCCCTACTCGACTTCCTCAGCTAGAACTTCCTTTTCTTTCCTTTTGTTTTTTCCCTACACGAAATACTCTCGGTTTCATTCACTTTTCATTACTCTCTTACTAGATCTTAGAACATTGTAGGAACCTTGTGTCACGCCTCGAATTCCCAAGCGCACGAACATCCCTCAACAGTCGATTAATTGCAACGTCCCAAAACACATCGTCGACCCATTCTTTCTATCTTTCAATATAAATGCAAGTAGAAGCATTTGATAAACACCCAGTCAATCATCATAACATGGATAGTATAAACACAGCAAACATTCCCAACAGGAGTACTTTCATTTATAAACCGTTAACTCTAAGAAATTTAATAATTACAAGCCTTTCTATGGTCACTTCCTACCAACCATCTAAAGAACCTTCAGGGGTCATGGTTAACTTAAACTTCACTAATGGTAGGGCCAGCCGAGAAGTGATGCATCTTGCACCCACAACAAGCGAACAAGACGGTTTTCCACATTACAGCCTTGAAAAACAATAAACAATGGCGAGTGAGATAAAAATCTCAACAAGTTAACAATCTAAGTCTCAATTAGGATGCTAATTTGTCTTGGAGATAGTCTAAACATGCAACATTACTTAACCTTATCTCTCCTTGGTACACTCCTACATGTTAGTAATTCACATGTGCTACTAGTAAAGTAACAAGGTCAACCAATAATAAGAATACCTCTCATACATATCCATGCACATTGCATTCACACGTGTTCCAATTATTACGACTCTCAAGCTACGGCCAACTTAAGAGTTGGTGGTCTTCCGGCATGACTGGGCATCGTCCCACTCCATCGGGCACAACATCATCCCGCATACTCATACACATCAAGACAGCATTCCATTAGGAGCATTGGTCCGGCCTCAACTGCGACTCGACATCTGGACCCTCGCTGAACATCCAATAAAATCGGACATTGTCCCACATATTCATACTCATCAAGACAAGAACATTACCCTACATAATCATACACATCAAGGCTATTATGTGACCACACAAGCACTCAGCCATTTAAGCAAATTTTTATCTTCTGACTTAGCCAATGCAAATAGAGTTCATGCTCAAATAACAAACTTCGAAAATATTTACACTTAAAATTGCGGTAAGCACGTGGTCATGTACTTAAATTAACCTACCGAATTTTGTATGCTTACATTTTAAATTGCCCCATTTAACACATAAAACACGGCGTCCAAACACAACACCTCAAATTTGCAATTTTCTTGTCAATAAAACCTTCTTTAGAAATAGTAATTGATGCTTATAATTTGAGCAATCAATATCATGGCATAACAAGCTCAAACAATTAGAATTGTGCACAATTTCTTTTAATAAATCAAGCATACAAAAATTCTACTTAACGACTAATCCATAATCAATTTGCACCAATCGCGATTAATTAAGCTAACTGTGGTTAATTAAGCTAACTATGAATAATTGAACTTACTACGATTAATTAAGCTAAATCATAATTAACTAACACTAACCACCATTAGCTCTAAACTAAACCTACCCCTATAAGTAATTAATTTTCTAATCAAGGATTAGGAGTTAACTCACAGTTTTTCCAGTGACGGCAAGTGCATGGCGGCGGAAGTGTGACGGCAACGAGAACACGGGTCTCATGGCTTGAATGGAGCACCACGGTGTGGCGGTGGTGGCTCAAGCTCACGGCCACCTTCGAGGCCTCAGCTTGCTAGTTCAGCGGTGGTCCGACGATGCTGGTGGCAACTCACGAATGGTGAGAATGGTGGCACTGACGGATGGTGACGACAGTGCGAGCAATGACGGCGAATGGAGCAGCAAGGGAAGGTATGAAGAAGAAGAGGAGGAGGAAGGAGATGAAGAAAAATGAGAGGAGAATGGAGGAAGAGGGTGGTTCGGCCACTTGAGGGAAATTGAGGGGGAGGAGAGAGAGAGATTCTAAAAAATCTCATCATTTCCCCCAAAATTCTCTCTCATCATTTCCCCCAAAATTCTCCATAAAATCCTCTTCTTCACTCAATTTCTCTTTTTTGTTTTTTTGTCCATAAATGCAAGCTTCTAGAATGGGCGTTTTAGTCTTTTCATGACTTTTTGGCCAAGATTTCCAATTTTTCTCTTGGGACCGTTTACTTGAATGGGCTTGAATTGGGCTTGGCAGGCCCACTTAGGCTCTCATGGCCGAACAATATGGGCATGAGGCCCATTGGCCCTTGCGAGGCTTGGCTTCTAATTCTCAACCAATTAGTTCTTGTCCGAAAATTTTAAGCTTGCTAATGAATTGACAGACAAATGAGCCAATGTCCAATAGGTCGATCTTAGAAATCCTTAAAAGTTTGATACCCGAAATCGAATTAAATTTTGTGATTAAAATCGATCAAATGTGACTTTAATACAACCTAAATTATCATGTGGCTTTTAGGGATTTCCGTGCGATTAACCTATGGTCGATAATTTTCGAATCCACATTTGTGTCTCTTTGAATCTTGGACCCTTGATTATCATATAATCGCAATGGTTTAATTATGTCCTCTAAGTATAGGATCAATAGAAAATCGATTTATCATAGTTCGCAGCGAGTATTGTAATCGTGCGGAATTACCCACGAACCGGTTATGTACTTTTGTCAAATCGATTTATATACATTCGCTTATTGACTTATAATAGCGTAACACTGACCCTTGCTAATTCTTAGGCTACGTTTGGTCGTCTGGATTTCTAATCGAGATAGGACTGGATAGGATAGGATATGAAATCCTGTGATTTTTTTATATCACATCCATTGTTTGGTGAATCATAGTATTAAAGTCGGATATGTTCACATTATATCATGTACATTTTTTTGATATAAACGACATATCATTATAAATGAACCTAAATGTTCATAAACGAAGATGCTGAAAATCTCTCGTAACACTATTCCTTAATTTATTTTTATTTTATTTTTATTTTATTTTTTCTCTTTTTTATATTATTTTCATTATTATTTCTTTTTTCCCCTTTCATCATTCTTTAATAAAATTTTATCAAATAGTAAATTGTACTAACATACCTAAAATATATAATAAATATAAATATTTAATTTATAGATTGAATTTTTATTATAAGATAGAATTAAAGTTGAATATATAAATTAAAATAAGATTAATTAAAAATAAATTTTTATTTTTTTATTTTAATTTCTTAAATTAGAATTCAAATATTATTTATATTGAAATATAATTTCAATTTTGTTAATTTAATAAGTTTGTTATTTAAGAAAAATAACTTTCCTATTATAGATATTATAAATTATATCCATATTTATCCCACATCTTCCATGGGATAATTTTATCATGTCTATATACCCCTTATATATAACTTTACCATGTCCTGAGCAAGCACCAAACATAGGATATGATAAATTATATATTATCCTGAATTTTATCTCGACTTCCAAACGTAGCCTAATTGAGAATTCTCTGATTTTTCGCGTTTTAATCATTTACGACCTCTCTCAATAAATTAATTAACTCATGAGTGATTTGTTCATAGTAAATTAACTATCAGTGCATTGAATATTTTGAAATGGGGGAAATTTTAGGATATCATACCTTGATTACCCACGAGATTGACATAAACATTGTAAGAGAATCAAGTCCTCAGTCCCCTCTCTGAGCCTCCAACTTAGATGGGCGTAGCTCATTATAAGCCTAGGACTTACCTTTTTTTTTTCCGATTTTGGATAATGATAATCATAATTAAAATTGATGCGACAAGTTTATATTGAATGCTTAAATGAGCCAACTAATTAATCGATTTGCGTTTGTCTTATCATTTAGTACGGAAGTCTCGTTACTTTAGCATTTTAACTTGCTTTCAAAAACTAGCTATTGTGCAAGCTTTTTAACAATCAAAATTATTAATATTATATCCAAAACCTTAAGATTATTAAATAAAAAAGTCTGCCTGGAAACTTGTCGTCAGAGTCCCACTATAATGCTAGAGCCAAAAAATTATACACGTAAAATTTGCCCTAACTAGACAATTTAGCACCAACTTTTTAAAAATTCGCTTACTACGTAAATCAAACTTTTAATCTCATTGAAAACAAATGACCTATTTACAATTATACCAACCACCTCGATTATTAATATGACATAGTATTCTAGTTTGGAAGCCACTCATGTGCAAATCGAACTAAAAGCACGAGGAAGAATGTACGTGGAGTTAAAGTAGTTAAAAATTGTTATTCCAAGTGACTTGGATACAAAAATTTAAATGGGTCTTACGCGTGTACAGTCCCTCAGACAAAGTACTTAAACATTTAGGGGGGACATTATCAAAGTTGGCTACGTATACTTCATATCTCCAGTTTATATTGTTTGGTGACTGTTTGATCATCAATTTAACGTCCACAGATGTTTTATCTTACCCCTTGAAAACATGATTTTAATGAGTCTCCTGTACTTGTAATCTCGCTACGCTTAAGTGTTTAAGCTTTTTGAGTAGGGTTTCTAACGAAAAATTATTGACTCAATACAATCATAATTAGATGGATAAAAAAATCAGCATGCCAAAAATCATATATCTATAAGTCGAGCCATATCAATTGAGGTTGTCGATCTAGTGATCATCTCTGCTTCAAATTTTATGAGACACATGATCAATACCATTGGGTCATCTTTGGGGCACTTCTACAATACCATGAGATCACAAAGGATAAGGTCATTCTATAAGGGGAGAAGTGTTAAAAAAGTTATAAACCTTTTGCATTTGTGCCAATTTTGTCATAAACCTTTTATTGGTGCCAATTTAATCCTGAACATTTTTACTTGGCGCCGATTCAGTCATTTCCAGCCAATTTTGGTTGAATTTTGTTGACTAAGCGTCGGCCAGCTGACATGACCCCATTGGCGCTGATGTGTATAACTTTTAATAATATTTTAGTATTTTTGAATTTTTTATTTTCTTTTTCTTTTTTTCTTTTTTTCTTCTCCTCCTCCTTCCTCCAATCGGTCTCTGGACCTCGGTAACCGGCCAAAGGCAACGGCCTCGTGCTAGGTGGCAAGGCTCGCCCTCACCAGATCTGGCGAGGGTCGAGCCTCGCCCATGGCCGGCAAGGGCGAGCCTCACCGCCCAGTGCCAAGCTAGCTCGAGGTTGCCCTCGCAGCCTAGGTGGCCTCAAGCAAGCCTAACGCTGGGCGGCAAGGCTCGCCCACGCAGGATCTGGCGAGGTCGAGCCTCACTGGCCATGGGCAAGACTCAACCCTTGCTAGCCCAGTGCAAGGCTCGACCCTCCTTGTGCTGATATCTCTCTCTTTTCTTTTCCCATTATCTTTCATTGTGTTGATATTGACTAGTATGGGGAGGTCCTTGTTTTATACGTGATTGGTTAATTGTGTTAGGAAGGCTTGGTTAAGGATCTATCCATCTACTCTCAACTTAACTCATCTATTGGCTAGGTCCATTTGTGATTCGACATCGTCATGTTGATACCGTGTACATTTTTATTTTATTTTTATAATCTTAATAACGTCACGATAGCATCTTGACCTAATAGATAGTGGCAATAACCAAAGGCTCAATACATGTCGCACATCTAAAAAGTTAGAGTTTGATTACACAAAAGAAACTAGGGGAGGAAGTAAGAAGTAAGTCAGAAGAGCTTAAATCAGACTATGATCTTTTATGAAGATCGATTCGACAGCTTTTCTTGTATTTTGGTACTTTTTCTTAAGGGTTAATACCCTAAAAAACCCCAAACTGGTACACTTGTGACAAATTTACCCCAAACTATTTTTTTTACCACCAAAAACTCCAAACTGGTATACATGTGACAAATCTACCATCCGTTAGCTTCTGTTCAATTTTGCCGTTAACCTTGCTGACATGGCAAGTCATGTGGGAATTCATAAGTTTAATACCATTAAAAATCCAAAATTGGTATATTTATGACAAATTTACCCAAAAATGGTATATTACGACAAATTTACTCTAAATTAATTTTTTCGATCATAAAAAACCTAAATTGCTATATGTGTGGCATATTTACCCTATTTCAATTTTCCCAAATTTGACCGAGTTGTGATGTCTAATCAATTTTATTTTCCGGATTACTCTAACATTGCCTCCATATCATTAATACTTGATTTTTTTTGTCTTTTTATTGGAATCTTTATGATCGAAAAATTTAATTTAGAGTAAAATTGTTATAAATATACCAGTTTGGGGTTTTTAATGGTATTAAACTTATGAATTTTCACATGGCTTGCCACGTCAGCAAGGTTAACGGCAAAACCGAACGAAAGCTAATGGAGAGTAGATTTGTCATATGTGTACCAGTTTGGGGTTTTTAGTGGTCAAAAAAATAATTTGGGATAAATTTGTCACAAATGTACCAGTTTTGGGTTTTTTAAGGTATTAACCATTTTCTTAAAACCTAGTTAGAACATCATTTTCCTAGTTTACATCATTCACATATCTCTCTTTTTTATATCTCCCTTGTTGCTTCGTATCATAAAAACATTGAAAGGATTTGATGCTATTTCCATTGAATAAAATACAAACAACTAGTTTTCTTTTCTTTTCCTTTATTTCAAGTAGAAGTGATAACGTATGTGACTTTTCATTTTTATGATAGCTTATGTTAATCCACCACCAAAATTATCTTCTTCTTTTCATGGAGGTGACCGTTGTATCTATCATTATTTAGGAATTTTTCCAATAATATCAATATTCCAATAATATCTTTTTTGGCCCTTTAGGATGAGATCAAGAAGGACCATAGGGAGAAAATTTTCCAAATAAGAGCATGAAGTGTCCTTATTTTTTCAAATAAGAATCTAAAGTGGACATTATTTCAAATAAGGATATGTATTGACTATATCAGTCTTAAAGAAGTGCTTGAAGTGGTTATGACTATTTCAAATAATGGTCAAGCCTTGCTGGCTCGCTAACTGATTAGAGATATTTTTGTCCCAATACAATTTCAAATTTAAATTAAATTAGATTAAAATTAAAAAAAAAATAGAAACAGAGGTGGAAGGCTCTCACCCGCTTGTGTGGCTGTTGCCTCGTCATTGGTGGGGCGGTGGCGATGGCTAGTGGGGTTGCCGACCAAAGACAATATGGGCAATTCTCCTATCTTTGGTAATGGCTAAAAGGCCCTTGCCCAAGCGCCCACGACCTACTAGCCATTGTCACCACCCCACTAGCGATGGGACGGCAACCACAGATAGGAGGGAGCCCTCCCCCCTGTGTGTTCTTTTATTATTATTATTATTATTTTAGTTTGTAAAGAAAAAACAAAACAAAAAAAAGGAAAAAATTTAACATACAAAAGTGCCCTTCACTAAACCAATAAGTTCGAGCCCTTATTTGAAATTGATATTGCCACTTCAAACTCTTATTTGAAACAATATTCATTTCATACTCTTATTTGAAAAAAATTAGGCCACTTCGAGCCCCTATTTAAAATAATGTCCACTTCAAGTTATTATTTGAGAAAATAATGACACTTTAGGCTCTTATATGGAATTTTCCCTATTAGGGAAAATCGCCCCACATAGAAAGTCATTCCAAGGCTAGCAATGCCAAAGCCAAATCCAGCAAGAAAAACATATTATATGAGTTTTAAAAATATTTAGTTACCAAAAAATATTTTCTTTTTTCTCTATTCTAAATCTAATAATGTACTTTAAGCATTTATGCTTACTAAAGAATGCAAGTTAAAAGGGCAATATCTAAATTCCAATGACAAAATGCATATTCTTTGTAACTTTATCCTTAATTCAATTTATGTCCTTATTTATGCTTTTAGAACACATAATTCTGTCCATTGATAATTTTGGTATAGAATTAAATGGCATATTTTTCTTGCCAGATTTGACTTTGACAACGCTAGCCCTGGAACAACTTTATCTATTGGGCAACTTTTCCTAATATGATCCTTCTTGATCTTATTCTAAAGGGCCAGAAAAGGTGTTATGAAAATTCTTTATACTTGACAAAAAATAAAAAGAAAAAAAAAGCTATTGCGTTCCCCGCGGGAATCCATCTCTCAAAACGGCTCTCCACAATAGACACGGTTTTTGCTGCTTGGTCGACACTTGTTCATGTGTTATATGCTCTCGCCCTATGCATGACACCAAAGAGAAACCCCCTGGATCCTTTAAGCCCCAGTCTTCTTCTCAAACTTTGAAGTCCTACTCTTTTCTGGGAACTCCGACCCTATGATACATGGAAAAGACGGATCAAGCCTCGCCACAACCACAGGATATTAAACAATGACGGGTGCCCCAAAATTTTCACAGATTCAGAAATTAGCCAAACACAAGAGGAACTCCTCGCGACGAGATCATAGAAAATGGAAAGTTCTTTTAACAATCGAGACATATTTAAGAATACATACATATTCTTCAAAAATCTTTACCATGAATTTCCAGCCAATTAAAAATTATATTTGTAATAGAAGTTCGAGATAATATTAAAACTCTAATGTCAACTGACCTCATCCATTTCCGTGCCAAGAAAAGGTTGTGTTATATGCGAAATAGCAACTAGACCAGCAGGTTCTGCATGGGACTCTTGGGAAGAGGCTTCTTTTCCATACACGGTCATCAGCTTGCTCATCATCGACCGACTCCAGCTGGATACTTCTACATGCCTTGGGCTCTCTCTTGAATCCCCATAAGTTATTTTCCTGTTACAAGAATAGTGAATCAGAAAAGTGAACCAACATTTATTAAGTCAAATCGATCAGCTAAATGGGAAAAACAAAAGACTCACTTGCTGGAGCTGGAAAAGATATGGGGAGAGTGCTAAACTCATTAAAAAATAAAATTTCATGAAGAGCTTTTCTGTCTATGACAGTTTCGATGCTACGTTGATATCCAAAATTCTCTACCACTCTCCCCGAAATAATTATTTGCCTCGGATGGCTTTTGATTGGGTGAATGGATATCTTCGAGAACCTGCATTACAGTCCATAGATACTTACGATTTGGCACATACAAGCAATTAGAAAATAACCAGCATCACGACCATAATCCCACGTTTTCTAGACAAGTGAAAACTCCCGTGGGAGATCTATCGCTCTATACATTTGCAAGGGAAACATGTAAAATGAGCAATTGGCTTTTGGTTCGTGCAATTTTAATTACTCGACAAAATCTATAGCCGCACGGAAATCTCTCTAGATAATTTTGAAGAAAATTTCCTGATTTTGTATTGAATATGGTGATTCCTTATCGAATATGGAGATTTTGTCGATTTATGAAATTAAGATTTACATGGAAAGAAACCCACAATGAGATCGAATCCATTTACTTAGTATAAATACATATATTTGACCAAAAAAGTGAATACGTAGACGACTTCTAGATCATGGTACCGTAAGGGTGACCCTTAGTGGAACAGTAAAAGGTTGCTCAATTGTGACCTAAGGTCACGGGTTCGTGTCACAAAAATGGGTTCTCTAGAAATTAGGGTACATTAGCCCCTTCCTATACCCACGTAGTCAAGCCAAGTCATTGATACATGAACCCCTTCCTAGTTGTTATTTAGCAACTAAAACAGACTTGGGTTGTCAATTGGGATGACAACGAGGTATTTCTATAGTTCACGTCCTAAAGTTTTCAAAAATCTTAAAGATTTGCCAAAAATAAGAGGAACTCCTCATCTCACAATCATGAAAAATGGAAGAATTATTTTAACAATTGAGACTTATTCGAGAATGAATAAATGTTTGTCAGAATGGTATCACATAAGTGATGGACACAATGCAACATATATTGATATTTTACACACAATGTCAGTTATTGCAAAAAGCTTTTTTTTCACAAGCATAGGTCTACAATCAAACCATGCTCTGATCAGCTATAGAAACTTGAAACTGGATGAGAGCAATATATGATATTTAGCAGCACAAATGATTATTTTGTGGATCAAATTAGAGTCCTTGGTTGATGGAGATACTCTCTTTTGGAACTTCCACATTTAAATTTAGAGCTTCATCCATCCGATCATTATAGTATTGATAGGAGCCTGTAGTGATGATTCTTGGTCCGCAGGTATTTGAGGAGGTAGACAAAAGTCAAAATTTAAACAGAATTTTCAAGTAATTGACTGTTTATGTACGAAAATGGGAGAATTTTGAGTCTCGAATAAGTGGTACATCATTCAATTCCATGAATCAAGATCCTAATACGTGTAGATACGGATGGTTTGATGGGAGCAAGAATTAAGAAGAGCAAATGTCGGCTGAAGTTTTTTGTTATATATTTATTTTTATAGTGAGGCATATTTACAATCAACTCCGGAAGGATTCACACTCAATGCCAACTATGGCAACTGAGACTCAAAATAAAATCACGAGAGAAGAAAAATTTGTTCTAGTCGAGTGAAGATCAGGAGGTAGATCAGATCTTTATAGTTGGCTTGAAGACTCTGTCAGTTGTCAAATGCATTTGGTGCAACTTGATGATTGTACATTTTTTATTTGAAATACACATGAGATATGTCAAGAGGTTCAACTGACCAAAAGTAACTATGCAAAATCTTGTTTCATTATGAATTTGCCAAATCATCTCTTTCATCTTGGCCCCTTGTCCCCTCATCTGCCACAAAAAATATAACTAGTAGCTTGTAAGCATATATTAGATCATATACAGAAGCCCGCATCGAACTAATCCACCTAAAGATGGAGCTCCATTCGGAAACAAGATCACTATTTCATTGAGGGTTCCTTTCTTTTCTTCGCATCGGGATTCCCAGTAAATCTCGCAGTAAAAGTGTTTGTATTTGCATCCTGGTAAGCATAGGCATATACAGAAAGTATATAATGGAACGTGCTACTCATGGGTATACACACGCACAATTTTGGTCCTCCGAGTCAATGATACATGAGAAGACAGATGAAGCCATGCAACAACGACAATATATTAAGCAACTGAAATAGATCTGCGGCTGTCTATCCGGATGAAACGGAGGTACTTCCATTGTTCATATACCAAAGTTTTCAAAAACTTCAAAGATTAGCCAAAAACAGAAGGAATTCCTCATCTCAAGATCACGAAAAATGGAAAAGTTATTTTAACAATTGAGACTTTCGAGAATGAATACAGCTTTGTCAGAATGGTATTACATAAATGGTGGACATAATGCGATTTATACGATATTCTATACACAATGTCACAACCATCATTCACATATTTTGTATACACACATACACAGGATTTTGCTGAATAAAATATCTATTACTTGCGAGTCAATTATTGCAAAAAGCTACTATTTCACAAGCATGGGTCTACAATCAAAATATGCTCTGATCAGCTGTTAAAACTTGAAGTTTGGATGAGAGCGAAGCTGGACGAGAGCAACATATGACAATCAGCAACACAGATGATTCTTTTCGAGATCAAATTAGAGTCCTTTGTTGATGGAGATACACTCTCTTTCTTCAGTTCCACATTCAAATTTGGAGTTCCATCCATCGATCATCTTTGGAATTAATAGGAGCCTGCAATGATAATTTTAGGTTTCTTTGGTATCGAGGAGGTAGACAAAAGTCAAAATATTAAGGCAGATAATCCCATAGTGCACACCAAGCATAGTTGCATTCAGAGCACAGAAAATATTCCAATTATCAAATCACATTATGATGACTATGAACACCCAAATAGAGCTTAAAAAACACAAACGTTCTGCATAAAACAGCAAAATCATATTTGGGGGATCAATTTTTTGTTCCATTACTTTTCTTTCACCTCTTCCAGCAACAGAATCACATAAAGACACTTCAAGTTATTAAAGTGCCAACTTGATTGTCACATACGGGGAGGTCTAGAATGTTTCAATTTAAGTCAGTCCCCTGCTTCTGCATCTGAACTTCGGTCCAACTTGCTTTTGGCATCCCATTCTACTCAATAACCAACCATTAAGTAGAGAAGGACAGGGAAAAACAGAAGCTGTTTCCCCAAGCTTCTTTGCTTGTCCTTCTCAGTAAGATTGTCAACATTATCCTTCAAATGTGAGATTGTTGTTAAAACGACAAACAACGATTTTCAAAGTTAAAACTTCCAATTCTAAATTTAATAAATGTCAATTAGCTACAGCCAAGACTCAAAACCCAAAATTAAAGTCAAAACCCCACAGCAAGATGCCCATTCTTCTCCAGCTAGGCAAGTTGGGGTCCATCAGATGATATAAAATAATCTCAATAACATGACTCCAATCATGTCAAACTCCACGTAGATATGTCACATGAAGACATTACACAACTATTCAATACATGGTGAAGATGATAAAAACTACTTCCACATCTGAAATTTAGAGTTCTCTTTTCCCTTTTTTTTTAATCGTAAGTGATAAAGAGAATTCTTGGAAGTTAACTGCTCAAGTAGATCAGGAATGTAAAAGAACAGATCAAAGCTGGAAAAGGAACGATAAGAACTCCTCAAATTAGAGCACTCATTGCATAAGCGTTTATTAGTTCCTAAAACAAACAAAGTAAGAAGACTCAAAATCTTCAAAAATCTATTTCTTGACCAGCCTCTTAAATTTGTGATCAAAGTTCAAGAGACCGTTGGAACCGCAAGGTTGGTGACCTTTTCAGGTTAGAGCCATCAAAAGGTTGTGAGACATTCGAGACAACATCCTGGACCATTGGATTCTGCATGGGGCTCTGGGAAGAGGCTTCTTTTCCATGCATATCATCAGCTTGCCCATTAGCAATTGAGTCGGCTGGATACTTTTAGAGGCCTTTGACTCACAGTTATAATCACCATTTTTCATGACAGTACTTGGATCTCCATAGGCTCTTTTCCTGCTACAAGAATACAGAATCAGAACTAAACCAACATTTGTTAAGTAAAATCGATAAGCTAAGTTGGGAAAAGAAAAGACTCACCTGCTGGAGCTAGAAAAAGTTACAGGAAGAGTGCTAGGCTTGTAGGAAAATATAATTCCATGGAGAGGTTTTCCATCTATGACGGTTTCAATTGTGTATCGATCACCAAAATTCTCAGTCACTCTTGCTTGAAATATTGATTTGCCTCGAACAGCTTCTTGATTGTGTGAATGGATAACGGTGAGAACCTGCACTAGAGTCCATAGCTACTTATGATCTGCCACATAAGCAATTCATAAAAACAGTACCACGACCAAAATCCCACGATTTCCAGATAAGTGAAAACTCTAGTGGGAGATCTACAGCTATATATAATAGCAAGGGAAAACATGAAAAACTGGCACTTGGCTTCTGCTTCACGCAATTTTAATTACTTGACAAAATCTACAGCCTCACAGAAATCTCTCTAGACAATTTTGAAGAAAATTTCCTGATTTTGTATTGAATATGGTGATTTTGTCGGTTTATGAAAAAAGATTTACATGGAAAGAAACATATCGAATCCATTTACTTAAATTACATACATATATTTGACCAAAAAGGTAAATACCTAGCAAATACGTGGACGTCACCAAAATCGAGGTACCCTAAGGCTGAGCCTTAGTGGAGCAATAAAAGGTTACTCCATTGTGACCTAAGGTCACGGGTTCGAGTCGGGAAAATAGCCTCTCTAGAAAGTAGGATTATGGCAGCATATGAGAACCCCTTCCTAGACCCACGTAGTGCAGGGGAGTCTTGGGCACTGGGATGCCAATTTGTTGCCTAAAGTCTGAGCTTTAACTTCAAGATAAAATTATTTCTCAATCAAAACAAAACATAAAAATAATTTTGCATATTATATCGTAAGTGAAGTCCTTGTTTTGGAAGATTTTATGGTCAAAAACTTTAACACAAATAAGTTCATGGTTCATTGTTATCTTTTGGAGCTAGATAGATGAATTCGTGGTTAAAGTTAACTAAGTTGGTGTTTATGGACATAACACTTTTCGTTGGGGTCTCCATATTGTTTGATAGAGTTGAAACAATCAAATTGAAGAAGTGTTGATAAAGCAAAAAAATCAGTTATGACTCTCCCTTTCAATATAGTTTCAGCGAAGTTGTGCCAAATATGTCCAGCAAATTCACAATATCACTATACTTTGCCTAAGCACATGGTAACTCTACTAGTTCTAACTCTATTTTAGAAACTAACACAAGGTGAAAAGTTCAAATTCAAATTGATGTGGAATCCCATCGTTGAGAAGTTTGCAAAGAGGCTGGTGGGGTGGCAAAGCCTTATCTTTCCAAGGGATGAAAAACCAGAGAGTACTTGAGCTTGCTAGTTTACTTTCTTTCTCTCTTTCCCATCCCAGCGTCTGTGGTGGAAACATCGGGGGATATTCAGAGGAAGTTCTTGTGGGGCAGTACAGAGGAAAGACACAAATATCACCTGGTGATACTGGTCTGGTCGATTTACTTATATCTAGAGCCAGTTTAAGAGCATGATCTTGGTCCTGTTGTAACAATGCTTCGTCTGAAAATGGCTTTGAAGACATTTAAATGACCAGAACCACATACGGAGACAACTCAGACAAGTCATAACAGAAAAATGCGCACAAAGCAAAGAGGATGGATCTCAAAGTATGGGAAGGGTCAACATACAGTGGGAGTCTGGAAATGGAAAAGCAACTCTAGGATTCTTCCATGGAAAATATTCTATTCATTCCTTAGTGGGAGTTTTATTCTATTTTTGCATTTTGATTGGTGCCCATCATCACGTTTAAAGACAGTTTCATAGCTTATTCAGAATGACAAGCAACAAAGAAACGATTGTTCAATCTTGGATGAGTCGGGTAAATGGCAAGATCATTTAAGATGTTGAATTGATTGAAAACATTAATAATAGAGAGTTGTTGGAAGTGTCCGTTTTCTTTCCATGTTGTAGTGGATGCAAAGGAACCTTAAGGATATTGATTCTGTAAAAATCTTATCGCCGGGGCATGAAAAAGAGGAGAAAGGAAAGGATGATTTCGTTGAAGATTGATATGTATGAAATTTTTATTTCATTTTTGCTTGTGAAGCGCCTTGGGGAAAAAACGAACTTTATATAACATGCGAAAACGAGGTCAGATTTTGTGTTGTCTCTGCAACAAGGCAGCGAAATCTGCTGACGATTTATGGATATACTTTGGTTGGTCAAGGAGGCTTTGGATTCGAATAGGTCGGTTGAAGGCATTCAATCTGTAAGTGCAGAGACTGTGCAGAGACATGCGAAAATGAGGTCAGAATATATCATAAATCATGTTGCCAAAACGCGGGGCCACACGACCGCAGCCACATTACTTATACGATCTCATAATCATCTGCTAGAAGGAATAGGGGGATAACACACAATCGATGACCCGGGAGTAACAAAGGAAAATATTACAGAACTGGAGACAATTGGTATCACGAAAGATAGTTTCAGGTCTACATAAACAAATGTAGAATCAAATTAAATAGTTCTATCTCCACAGCATTTTTCTCCCACCAACAACCGTCATTTAAGAACATGAACGGAAACATATATCAGGGCCTGACCTGGCTGACCATGGATCGATTGCGGCACAGGTTGATATGAGCTTGTGGATACACCAACTTGCACCAAAGCTTTGTCATGTCCTAGAGTCAGATTTTGTTTACGGCACTTCAGCTTCAGTTTCTTCCTCAAGGGTAGCTTCTTTAGCCTTCGCTCATATTCCCTAGTGAGTCCTAGATATGATATAGGAAATAGACTCAGGTAAACATATTGGGTTATGAAAACCTGATAATCAATATAAACTGCCAAAAGGATGTCAACGAGATATAATTTGAACCTGTGTGTAAGTAATACATATCGTCAAGAGCCTCGAGATTTCCATTGCAACCACCCACAAAGACAAGAACCCCACTCCTTACAGGATCCAGACAGTCCCCAGCCATGGAAAATCTAGCAGAAGGTCCAGCACCTGCAGTAGTCACCGTGGACCATATCGCAGATTCTGCAAAAGCATGGTAGCAGTCAAGCAAAAGAGATAAAGAACATGAGGACTCGCATTTTAAGTCAAAGGAACGAAAGCAACATTCCCTTGCTTTTCCAAGGCATACGAGTGAATAGGAAAGAATTAAAAGAAGCAATGGATGATCAGCTCAAACTTTTTCTTCCAAATACATGAATGATTGAGCAAAGTTAACTAATCATTGGATATGAAATTGGACGGACAAGGAAAAAGGCCCTATCTTGAAGCAGAAGTTCATATAGCACCCCAATGTCCCGCTTGCATCTCAAAACAAAAGAAATATACTTGAGATTTATAACTGCAATCAACAAAGCATTGTCTAGAAATATATAAACTAACACAGGCTTCATATAAAACAGGCTGGGAAGAATGTGAGACATAGCAATTTGAGTCTGTCGTTATTACAAATCAGCAAATGCATATATCTGCATGATCTCTGTGGCAGACATTCAGAAAGCACAAATGGAGCAAAAAGTACTTACCAACATCAAGCAGATACAGGTCATCATATGGCTTTTGGGCCTCTGTATATCCCCCATAAACCAACAGAAATTTCCCAAAAGTAATACTCAAATATCCAGCACGAGGGGGTAGCATGTGGCCGGTGGTATTCAGTTCCTTCCACATGAGGGTATCTAACAAAATACAGAAAGGCCAAGACTAGTAAATAGAGGATACTCGTTGAGAGAAAAGAGGAGGAAACCGCTATTCAGGTAAACTAATAAAGGCTACAGTAGACAGTAAACCTGCATCGAGAATATGGACATCGGACAAATAGTTATCAAGTCCATCTTCACCACCAATCACAATCATTTTGTTCTTCCAAGTTGAGCAGCCATGGATATGACGTGGTGAAGGAGGGATACCGGTCATCATAGCCTTATTCCAGACAAATGTCTCTGAAGATTATGAGAAGGAAAAGCATCAACTAGTATGTTCATCTACCCGAGGAAGATAGAATACTGAACTAACCAATCTAAATCAATAAGTATTTAATGAGCAGTAGTAACTGATGACGCATGCTACAAGTATAATATTTAACCCAGCTCTCATATGCACAGATGGGAAATTTCACAAATAGATGTCGATGGGGACTACAGGCAAATAAGAAATGTTGACTTTTAAACAGAGTGTACCTGTGTTCAATATGAAGAGATCATTGTAATATACTTCATCATCATTATCAGGAGATTTTCCATACCCACCAAATATGAACAACCTTTTATCCACAAGTGCTGCACTATGACCCTGCCTTGCCTCTGGTCGCTCTCCCCTTGTCATGGGTGATATCCATGTATGAGAAGCTACAAAACATATCCGTGAACTACATTAAAAGAAACCCAACTTCTGCTGTTGGAGGTATAATGAAAAGATGCACAGATTATTAGTCGACAAGACTGTATGGCTATGCCAGGGAAAAAAGGAGATGGTAACCGTAACTTACAAGTGTATAGTATATGCAAATCCCCAAGAGGGTTCATCCCATCCGTCCCACCAAACACAAACAAATTGTCACCAACATTAGTGCAGCTATGGCCATCCCTTGGAGCAGGTGGCATGCCTTTTATCGTGGGTTGGCTCCATGTTTGGTCCACTCCAAGTCAGAAAAAACTAAATTATCAATTGTAAAAAAGGAAAATCACGACATACAGAGACAAACAATGGCAGATCTCCCTCCCTCCCTCCCCCTCCCTCCCTCCTCTCTCTCTCTCTCCTGCCCTCCCTCCCTCCCTCCCTCCCTCCTAATCACGACACACAGAGACAAACAATGGCAGATAGATCTCTCTCCCTCCTTCCCTCCCTCTCCCCTCCCTCCCTCGCTCCCTCCCTCCGCTCCCCTCCCTCCCTGTGCTCCCTCTCTCCCTCTCTCTCCCTCCCTCCCTCCCTCCCTCTCTCTCTCTCCCCCAGGTCACCAATTAAGACTATGGTAAATGAGATCACCTCTCATAGTTCAACATCTTCCGCATGCCACACAGGCTAAGCTCCAATGGAACAAAGATCAGGACACAAAAAGTAGAAGGCAACAAAGTTGGAAGTACACCAAAAGCCATCCCTCATGAATTTCAGCAGTAAATATAAACAGCAGAAAAATACAAATGGGGAGAAAGTCAAAAACATATTCAGTAATTGTTCAGATGAAAGAAGTACAGGAAAATATTGGTCATAGCAGTGCCATATATAACAATCACTGGACATAGAACATCATGAATTTTCTCTTTCAACCCCACATTCAATGCAAAAATTAGCCACATATCACCAATTCAAGAGCCAATCCATTGATTAAAGTAAAGCCAACAACAAACAAAAGGCATCAGCAAGTTATAACACGACCAAAAAAGAAAAATCCCAACAAGCAGAATTGCACCCAAAAACGCCAGGAGCTCCAAATCAGACAGAACAAAAGGAAAGAAAAGAATCAATCTTTCTCTCGGCACCAAGCAGAGAATACCAATCTGTATCGAAGACATTTTCAGAAAAATTGCAAACTTTGATGGAAAAGCAGAATCTCCAGAAGATAAACTTTATGACCCACCAGTGTCAAAGACGTGAACCTCATTGGTCTGGCAGTTGTCCATGCCAAAGCCGCCGAACACGTAGAGGAACCTCCCTCCTTTGATTGCATTGCAAGTGTGGGCCCACCTCTTTCCGGGGCCACCTGCCTCTTGGCTGCCCTGCTCTGGTTCCTGGGCTTGCGGCAACACAACTCTCTCCCACCTCATTTTGCTTTCTCGGGAAGATCAAACGACAACAGAAGGGGCCAAAGAAAGTGCAAGAAAGTGAAAGCCTTTGAAAGAAAAGAGTAGGATTCGAGGATAAGATTGGGGATTCAAGGATGCAGAGGGTCACTCTTTGGTGTCATGCAGAGGGCAAGAGCATAACACCTGAACAAATGTCAACGTAGAAGCAAGAACTGTGCCTTTTGCGGAGAGCTGTTTTGAAAGATTGATTTTTGCGAGGGAAGGTGAGAGCTTTTTTTCTCTGTCTCTGTCTCTCTCTCTTTTTCCTTTTCTCCTTACCAAAACGTTGCCAAGCACAAAGAATTTTCTTAATACCTCTTTTGGCCCTTTAGAAAAAGATCAAGAAGGATCATATTAGGAAAAATTGGCCCATATATAAACTCACTCCAGGGCCAGCATTGTCAAAGCCAAATCCGGCAAGAAAAATATGCCATTCAATTCAATACCAAAAATATCAGTTGACAGAAATATGGGTACTAAAAGTACAATTATGGACATAAATTTAATTAAGGATAAAGTAATAAACAATATGCATTATGTCATTGGAATTTAGATATTGCCCTTTTAACTTGCATCCTTTAGTAAGCCTAAATGTTTAAAGTACATTATTAGATTTTTTTCTTAGGTCATATAAGTACATTATTAGATTTAGAACAGAGAAAAAAGAAATTATTTCGGTAACTAAATATTTTTTAAGCTTTAAATTTTAAACAGTCTTTTCAAGTGATTTATTTTTCGTAAAATTTAAAAGATGAAATTGGGGGCATTACTGAGTCTTGATTCATGCAATAACATCACTCAATTCCAAGAATTGGAATTTTAAATACATATCGCTACAAATGTGTGATGGGAGCAAAAGTTAAGGAGAGCGAAGTTTGGCCGAAATTTTTTATTTATTTATTTTCATAGCAAATCATTTTCACAATTAACAACCCCAAAATTCACAATACTTAGTGAGATTTTATAATTACACTATTAACCAAGTTTTAGATAATCTTTTCATTCCAATCTATTTCCTAAATAAATAAATAACATATGCTGCCTTTTTATCACTTTTTACCTTTTGTTTTTATGAATACTATGATATTTTCATTTAGTATATTTTAAGTTGTGATCTCTATAATAGTAAAAGTAAAATCTATTGTATCATATTGATGTTCATACTTAAAATTTAATTAATAAAATTAAATCATGAAAAATGAAAGTTTTAAAATTTTATTTTATAATTTCACCATTCTCTTGGTTTGATGTGCTACTCTAGGCATCATCTTGTAAATTTATATGTAGACAAAATCCACCTAATTTCTAAATACTGTGTAAAGTGCAATTGACACTAAATAATCACATATCTAGTTTATGGGCTATATTTTTGTCCAACCACAACTAATGGCAATTGGATGACACTTCCTCCAGATACTCTTGTGACTACTGGATTATGAATTGCAAACATCGTCACATGCAAAATTAAACAAATATAAATATAGGTGATGTCCATGGCTATACCCCACGAATCAAACTAATAGTTGAAGAAAACTTCGAAGAATATGGTCCAATAATTTTTGTCTTTAGCATCCATTTTAGCTAAAAATAATCAAAGATTATCGCAAATACATGATTCACTAGCATTTAACATTTTTACCATAATACGATTCGGTGTAGACATTAATATGGTTTTCGGTAAAAAGAAAGTACCACAGTAAAGCTTAAGAACTATAGGAAGACCAATTACAGAACCTAAATCTTGTGTTTCATACCAATAGGAATTTAATACATAGATGAATAATAAACATCTGTAAGCCAAGGAAAACATAATTTTTTTCTTAAAAAAATTTGAGAATATAGCTTTTCTGAGAATGGCTGTATGTTTCTAGTAAACAGACCCATGTAAATAACTTGCTATGCTTTGGGAAGAACTTCCAAGAAATATGACAGTCGCAGGAGAAGCTCACTACTAGATAAATAAATATTCTTTGCATATCCTTATACAACCTGCACTATTGGCCATCTTGACAGATACCTTCCCATCAAAGTGCTCTGCTAACGGAGGGAGCAACAATGACTATTAGGTTCATACTTCCCAGTGCAGATTCAACAAAAGATCTCTGCAAATATTTCGGGCCTTGCATGCAGCAAACATATACCAGCGACATCTAAGAGCTATTGTGAACTTTGAACTGTGCAAAGATTGTCTAATTGTGTACGTCAGTAATGCTCCAGCCATAGCAGTCACAGTGCACATACCTTTCGCACAAATTAAAGAGCTCATCATCCATTGTTTTATGTCATCTCTTTCAGCATTCGATAAATCTCTGGAGCCATTTCTGCCAGCTGCTATATAAGTTTTCAGCAACACCTTGGAGGCAATCACCTTGACACCCACTTCATAAAAATGAAGAAGAACAGTGGGAAAAACAAAATCGCTTATCCATGCCGAAATCAACATGAGCAGCAGAAGATTTAAAACTGCCCTTTCCTGAGTCGGCTCATGTGATGGTAGCAACTGCAGCTCTTCCCAAGTCAGCCAATCCCAATATCTCACTGTCTCCCTGAACCAACCAAAAATATATGATAACAACTTTAACCAGAAATCTGGTCCAAAATTTCCCCCAATCTAACCGTACAACCAAATCAAAGGTACATAATTAATTAGAAAAAAGTAGAACACGGGATATTATCCATCAAATAGAAAAATCAAAGCACCAAAGTAAGGTATCTACTTATGCTGAGGCACAAAACCACAAATGGTACAATTGTACCTAACATATTTCAGAAAAAGGTCCCCATCATAAACATAAACATAAACAAAAGAGAAGCCATCCTTCCATGAGAAATGCATAAGAGTTACAGTCCTTCTATTGTTAAAGCTTCAAAATGAATGTAAGCAGTTCTTTAAAATCAAATACACAAAAGCATTAAAAGGTCAGGAAAACTAAAACATTTAACAGATGGGAAAAGACCACAAAAATTCCCAAACTATGTCCATTGTAACAAATTTATCCTGAACTTTTTTTGTGATATCAAAAATTTTAAATTATGCTCACTGCAACACATTAATCTTAAACTTTATCTTGTGACACAAACAACCCCAAAGTTGTACCTAAGGAACACATTTACTCTCTGTCAAGGTTCTATAAGATGATTTTTTGGCCAAAATAATGTCATATTTATTTCAATTAAGCCATTGAGTCGCCAAGTCAACACCGTTTGCTTTATTACGTCCAAGAATGTGAATTTTTAACATTTTTCATTGATAGAACTTTGACGGAAGATAAATGTGTCACATGGCTACAAGTTTGATATTTTTTGTGTCTTGGAAAAAAGTTGAGGGCAAATGTGTTCCAAAGCCTATTCCTAATCCATGTCCATTACAGTGGACATAGTTCGGGGTTTTTTATGGCTTTTGCCCTTAACAGAAAAGGCATCTTATCTCAAAGGAAATAAGAAGATGAAAAGGTGCTAGGTCATACATTATACTCCAAAAAGTAAAGTCCAATCATGTTGTAGATCATACACTCCATAGTCATATGGCTGAAAGAGGTTATCAGCGTGTGGAGACGATTCCTCTTAAAGTTGTCCAAGGAAATCTGCACTGAAGAATCATAGGCTCACTTGGATTGAGAAATGAAAATTTATAATTTAGACCAGCACCATCTGATGTAGTTTTATTGGAGACCTTTAGTTCTAGGACAGATATCTTTCTGTAAATTTTTTCGTCATAAGCAATCTGCCATAGCATATGAACAGCAACTTTTGCAATTATCAGCCCCAGAACCACAGTGTCAACCGTTAACCTTTCAAACCATAATTTCCTGCAGATAGAAAGACAAAATACCCTTGAAAATTGTGCTTTAGCTACATGAATCTACAATCAAGTGAACTTCAATCATAACCTAGTGTTTGCAACAGATGGTCAAAACCACAAAATTGCACCGGATAGTCGAAACCATAAAACCAAGGAAAGTCGAGGAATGCTAATTTGTACGACTCTAGAAAGCAGCTTATGCAGTAACCCTCACCTTCAGTTAAGTTTATCATGAGCGCTAATAGAAACAGTAATGAAGCATTCTGCTAAAGTGGCCAAGAACTTAAATTCTCATTGAAAAATGGCAGCAGATCAGGTGGTTACCATACCCCTGCATGAATCAAACCCTGCAACCACTGAGAGCACTCTTCACTCGCAGCCTCTTCTTGAACTTCCATCTTTAGAGAATCAAGAATGCTGACCAAGTGGTGATTGACCTCACCAACTTCCATGACCCCGACCACATAATTCTTGCAACTTCGTGCAAACTAGCCAGAGCTTGCCTCTTCATTTCTGGTCTTCCCCAATCTTCATCCTTGTTGACAAATATTTAACATAAAATCTCATGTCCTCCTCACAAGCCCAAAACCTGGGCTTTGAGACAACAATGGCATAACCAAGAGGAAAAAAATAGTTTTGCACATACCTGAGGGATTCTTGACATGGCGATGGATCTTTGTCAAGACCATGTCCAAATTGCTCTGCATAAACAGCTTCCCCCCATAGGAATGTACCATGTAATTCTCAGCAAGGCCATGGCAATCCCTGACTGTAAACATCAATTCTTGAACCATGCCTGCAAGCTCAGTGCTCTCATCAGAGATGGCCAATGCAGAAGATATGTCCATCAACTTGTTCTGAATGAGTTATCATCTCAAGGTGACAACTATGATTGAGCGAGAGAGGGAGGCATACAAAGAAATCAACTCGATGGCATGTTTGCAGGTGGGGTTTGGGTTGGCTGATTCTTGGAAACTATGTTCTTAAAGTGAATGTATTTGAATTTCTTCTGCTTCTTCTTCTTCCCCCATTTCTGCATCTAATAGTTGTTGTGGGAGAAGAACAATTTGTGGAGTTAGTGTCTGCAATTTGAGAGGGGATCAAAGAGGAAGAGAATCTTTTAATTTTTGGAAGAGGCTGAATCAGCTTGTGTATCCGTTCATGTTAGCACAAGAATTTGAGTATTCAGACTGTGGTGTCATGTAAAAATGTCGGTTCATAAAACTGTAAGAAAGTGACAAACACAGTCAAATTGAATGGTAAATGGTAAATTCATGTTCCGGACCTATTCAAGGTTGCAAATTTCCTTTTCATACTTTGCAAATTGAACATTTCCTTGGATAGATACAACTCTCTTCTCTGCATTGGCTTACCCTCAAACATAAATATGGCATTCCAATGTCAAAAGGCAGAAATGACACAGATACGAAAACGGATTTTTAGCTCATAGCAATTTTTGGCAACAAGACAGCGACAAACAGAGTCGTCTCTCTTCATTGGTTCGGTGATGAAAGCCCCCAGAAATCACAAACAAAAAGAAAGTGGAGAGGATACATTACCAACGTCGCCATTAAACAGAACCGAACATGTATTGGATATGATCTAAACTGGAAAATTGAACAGCCAGCGTCGAAACCCATTATCTAATCCCTCCTTCAAAATACAGTTCAACAAGAAAAACAGTATATATATCCATCACAGAAAGACACCCAAATTTTCAAGTGTAAGAAAGTCATCAGGATTATACCCATCGCCCTCGAGATTGGAGCGCATGAACTCCACTCCCGAGCTTCCACCGCCGGCGGCCCAGTTCTCCGTCGAAGACAAGATCCCGTCGCGGTCGCGATCGCGGTCGCCGACGCCGACGCAGCACTCGAAGAGAGAAAGAAAGTCGCCGTAAATACGCCCATAGCCGCCAACATCGGAGCGCGCGGGGCCGGACTCCACTCCCGAACCTCCACCGCCGGCGGCCGGGTCAGACCGTCGGAACTGGCAAGTTCCAACGAATTAGGTGTTTTTCAACTTTTTATTTGTGTTAATTAAATACACTACCTTTCACGATTCGTAGAATCAATGATCTGTTACAATTAAGGAAAGTGAAGAAATTATTTTAAAACTTACAAAATTCAACTTAACGTAAGGGATGATAAGTAGTGACACCAGTGTTAAGAGCACTAAAAAGTCTCATTCTGTACTATTCTTTTTTTTTTTTTTTTTGGTCTAATTTTATTCTATACTATTCTGCATGACAAGAGATAATATATGTACTTCTATCTATATCACAAGAGAAATATTCAAATCTTCAAGTATAACAAAGACATTGGAATTGTATCCATAACTCTCAAGATCGGAGCACATGGGCTCCTCTAGGGTGAGGAAGGGTTAGGTTCGGTTGTCTGGGCGCCCTAAGCTAACCTACCCAGCATGCATTCCTCAAAATGAGTGAATACTTTAACCCACCCGTTAGAGCAGGAACCCGAACCTACCCCCTCCACAAGTGCGGGTTCGGGTCGGCCCAGTGCTCCAACAGTGTTCTTTCTTTTTTTTTTTTTTTTTTTTGTTATTTTCATATTTGAACTATAACGTACGCGCACGTTACCAAAAAAATAATAATAATAATAACGTACACGCACGTTACCAAAAAAAACTATAACGTACGCGCACGTTACCAAAAACAAAATATAATGTACGCGCACGTTACCAAAAAAAACTATAACGTACGCGCACGTTACCAAAATATATATATATATATATATATATATATATATATATATATATATATATATATATATATATAACGTACACGCACGTTACCCAAAAAAACTATAACGTACGCACACGTTACCAAAAAAAAAATATAATGTACGCGCACGTTATAAAAAAAAAACTATAACGTACGCCCACGTTACCAAAAAAAAAAATAATAACATACACGCACATTACCAAAAAAACTATAACGTACGCGCATGTTACAAAAAAACACTATAACATACGGGGAGGGCGTCCCGCGTCGAGACTCGGGAGTCGGGACTCAAGAGTCAAGAGCAGAGCAATAGATGTGAGGTGAGCAGGGGAGGGGGTTCCTTTTGGAACCCTAAGCGGTTCCGCGACTGGCGTCCGGCGGTGGCGTCCGGCGAGAGTTTCAGAAGGTCGGGACTCGGGAGTGGGGACTCAAGAGTCAAGAGCAGAGCAATAGATGTGAGGTGAGCAGGGGAGGGGGTTACAAAACCGGTTCCAAAACCGGTTCTGCGACCGGTTCCGGTTCCGGTTCCGCGACCGGTTCCGGTTCTGAGTGGAACCGGAACCGGGATTGCCGGTTCCCGGAAAAATGGAACCGGGAACCGGAACCGGTCCTTTAAGAACCGGGAACCGAACCGGAACCTCCGGTTCGGTTCTCCGGTTCCCGGTTCTACCCGGGAACCGCGCTCACCCCTATCCTCTATTGAGCTTCCACCATCCACGGCCAAGTTCTCCGGCAGAGTCAAGAAACCGTCACGGACGAAGTCCTCAGAGAGATTAAGAAAGTCATAGGGATCAAACCCACAATCGTCAAGATCAAAGCATGTTGGGTTGGACTACTCCCTGAACTTCCACTGCCAATAGTCAAGTTGACCGGTCAAGCCAAGAAACTGTCACGATCACCATTACGCAATTCTCGAAATGAGTCGAAAGTGAAGGACGAGGAACTTCGAAACTCTCTAAAAGCGAAAGGATCTCGTCGTCGTATGAAATTTTGTAATCATGACCAACTCCAACTCCAGAATCACCACCAACATCAGCCTTAACCGATGGGTTGTTCTCCAAATCCTTCATCTTCTCACGCACACAATTGAGAACGCCCTCGTCTTTCATAATCAGGGACAAGAGGTCCGCCTTTGTCACACAACAATCGCACTTTTTTTCTCGATCCAGTCCACCCACTCTCTTACACTCGTTGGTGGCATCACATCGCCATTGCAACGGAGATAGTTTGAGACTATCTCTTCGACCGAGGGGTCACCAAAAGAGTAGAGCTTGTCCGTGGTGGAGAAGACAATGACAGCGGCGCGAGCGCCAGTAAGTTCGCCGAGAGCGGAGGCCTTCTTGAAGGGGCCCTCCTGCCTCTTCGAGAACGTTACACGCCGCTTGATCGGGTCATCGATCTTGGCAATTTCTTTTCGCCGGCGCCGAACCATTGGTGGAGTTTGCAAAGGTCTTCTACGTGGAGAGAGAGAGTGTGTGTGGGGGCGCCCGCCTAAACGAGTTTGCGGGTTTCTTGGTTTTCTTGGACGGAGAGAAGGTGAGGAACGAGTTTGCATGCTTCTTGAGTTTCTTAGAGAGAGAGATTGAGGGAGAGAATGAAGAGGTTTGTAGTATGAAGTGAGAATAGCATGGAGTGATTGGGAAAGATTGTGCTTTGAATTTGATGTTTCGTGATGTAGAAAAGAATGAGGCAAATGGCTATATTTATAGGCAAACATTAACATCAGTTGAATATCACAATTGATCAACTCGGCACAAATTACTATTTAATTTGATGTCGATGTATGTTGTAGGAATCCCACAACATACAATTCCTACAATATATATTTAATTTGATGTCGACGTATGTTGTAGGATCGTTCAATGGTTTTCTCCGATCTCCTCCACCTCCACTCCTTCTATCTCTCCACCGCCATTCACGTCCTCAAGAACCTGCTCACATTTCATGACCTTCACAAGACACCACTTCTTATCGCTCATTGATAAATTCCTGTCACAAACGCTCAGTGCAACCCTAAGCTGTCATTGTTGATGAAGAAGATTCTTACGAAAGATATCCTCGTCCTTTTCAATTCTCTAGCCTTTACTCCTTAATCTAATACAACATACGTCGACATCAAATTAAATAGTAATTTGTGCCGAGTTGATCAGTTGTGATATTCAACTGATGTTGATGTTTGCCCTAGTTCTTTTCTGTAACGAAAATAGTAATCTTGATGTTGACTTCTTTGGATCATAGCATTGACCATGCTCATTACCGGTAGGAAACCTGATGTTGAAATAATCCACACACAGAGGGAGATGGAAATTTCGACCGCAACCCATCCAACTTCAAAGCCGCTCTTACGTGGCATTAGACCAAATTCATAAGACCTAGCCAAGATCAATGTTGGATAAACAAAGAAATTTTAACGCATTTCGTTTTTTTTTAAATATTTTTTAGCATTCAGGTGTTACCGTACTTTTCCTTTCATCGATGCCTTTCTAGTTATAAATTTCTTGTTCTTTTAAATTCACTAGGCATTGAACATAAAGCTGAAGGAGATATTGAGACAAACCAATATATCACAAATATGTCGCATGGGGTGCGGCATCCAAGAGGAAAATTTATGGCGTTAGCGTGGACTTTTATGTCATGTCATGGCTTTCGTTAAATTACAAACCGGACAAGACAACTTCTCCCATGTTTAGGTACAAAGAATTTTTTATTATAAGCTTATCCTTTGGGGTTTTACTGGATAAATATTTCCATATTAAGATTAGAGAAGGACGACGATGATCTTAAATAGGCAAACTTTTTGTTATTATTTTATTCTCTTGGGGTTTGTCCAATAAATTATTATTTCATTGGGGTTGAGAAGGATCAAGGTAATTTTAAGTAGCATTGAGCAAATTTTCTATTATTATTTTATTCTTTTGGCTTTGGCTGACAGAATTTTATTCGGTGTTAGGGCTAGAGAAGTACCAAGGTGATCCTAAGCCGCATTGAGCAAATTTTTTATTTATTTTTTTTTTTAATTCCTGCGATTATCATTGAGCATTCCATTAGCAAAGGCCTGCCCCTGTCCAAACCAAACGGTCAAAGTCCTCCGCCCAATCCTTCGAATATCCCTTTGCAAGTTTTTGCAAGTCATTTCGAGATTTTTCTTCACTTCTTTATTTTTTGCATTTTCTAATATTCGGGTGTTAGTATTTTTCGTTTATGCCACTGAAGTCAAAAATTTCCATTATTTTAAATTCACTATGTATTAAAGACAAAGCTGAAAGAAACATCGATACAAAAAGGCCCAAGGGCCATCTTCCATTGCAACCGAGGAGGACTTCGACTCCCGGATCATGATCTACGACGCCATCCACGATTGCGTGCCCCAAGAAATTAGAGAATATTACATTGGTCATGGTTGGTGTTGGTCATCGTTCTGGAGTAGGAAGCCGAAAATTTTGGGGCAATTCAGATTTTCGTCCTTCCAAGTTGACCCATGCACATCATGAAATTAGGTTGCTCGGACTTTCGTTTGTGTTAATTAGATACTCTGCCTTTGATGATTAATTTTACTATTAACACCCGAAAGCCGAGAACGTTCTTAAAGCGAACAGCACGACGGGCTGTGGGTGGCCGGAGGGTTTTACTAAGAGAGAGAAAGGCTGACTATTCCACGTGTGAACGTGTGACAATGACGATCCTTAAAAAACATGGCTCGGTCGTGTGGTCCCCCACGGACGTCGCTACGAAAAGGTATAAGCGGATGGATCATGTAACCTGGAGGCCGAGGGACTTGTAGTTGAAGATTGGGTTGACAGCTAGAGGGTCGGATTTTCTTCTCTCGACATGCAGAGCTTTCGTCTACCATTAATCGTAGTTTCAACCTCAAACCCATCTGGAAATCACTCGATTCACCTTTCACCACTCCCTTACTCTGATTATCCCACAGCCCACTACCCCACCTGAGTCCTTCCGCTTCTTTTTTCCCTATTGTCCTTTGATTCAGCCTTTCTTTTCGCTAGACCCATCTATCTTGCTTCACCATCTTCTTCGTAATTCTAGTCCCCACTCACTTCCTATGCTGCCAATCTCTTTCTTTCAGGCTTTCTCGCCCCATCGATGGAAGAACTACCGGAAATAACCACCTCCTCAATCAGAAACCCTATGACAGCTCCTTCCACCATTTTAGTCGAACATCCCCTGTCCTCATTCACATGTCAATTCTACCTTTCTTGATAAGCCCTCCCGCTGTGATAGCCTAACTTTTCTGTTACATCCCCTGCATGACCCTTCCCCCCTGCCCTAATTCATCCAAAACCTACCTTGGGGACAGTCTCATGAAAACCCATGACCATGTAGAGGAATTGCGCCTTGCTGCCCTCTGCAATAGGATGGGACGTCTCTGGTCCAAGCAAGATATTGATGTCTGGGACGAATCGCCTCGCTGGAACAAATCGAGGAGTGCAAAAAAATGTTAGTCGGTACCATTCTTTCTAATCCCTTTATCAACATTTCGGCTTTTCAAAGTACTTTAAAGCGCGCTTGGCGCACAGAACAAGTCGAGATTACCCAACGCAAAGCCAGGATTTATGTGGCGAAATTCAATTCAGAGAGTGATAAACAACGTGTGTTAGAGGGTGGTCCATGGCTGTTTTCAAATCATCTAGTCATATTTAAACCTTGGACACCAAATACACCATTACATTGCTATGATTTCACTACGTGCACTTTCTGTGTACAAGTTTGTGGTCTTCCCCTAGAATGTTGTTCAGATCAAATGCTCTGCAAAGCGGTTAAACATGTAGGGAAAGTGTTGGAGGTAAAGATTGATACTAGGGAGGGCACTACTCTCAAAGTTGGCCGTGTCTGCATTGAACTTAACTTACGACAACCATTGACAACGGGACAGTTAATTCGTATAGAGAGCAAGGCAATATGGCTGGATTTTCGTTATGAATGCTCTCTCACTTTTGCTACTCCTGTGGTCGACTAGGTCACTATGCCATGCACTGTCCACACATCCCATTCAATGAAACAAAATTGGAAGGCAAGGAAAAGATGGCCTTTGGCCAATGGCTAAGAGCAGAAGTCAAGGAGTATAGTCCGTATTGGCTAACCTTTTATGGGGCAACGGTTGACTCTAATGATATTGCGAAGTAATCCCCGAAACTCCTCCCTCCAGACCACCAAACTACCCGCCTTACCTCTCCAAAGCAGAGCTCACTTCGGGGGGACCTCAACCTAGATCGGATGTGCGGCAATTTCATTACTTTGAACAACAACGAGATAAAAGAATCTGCATCGGCTCCGTAGAAGTCGTACCAGTGGGATCTCCACCTAGACTAGCCATGCCGCACTTCCACTCCAATGAACAGCAATAGCAAATCCAGCGCCTTTATCCCCAAAGTTCAAAATTTGGGAACCCCTCGACCAGCAACATAGTAAAGGCTTCAACCAAGATGAAGAGTATACAAGAAGAATTACCAACTATTACCAACAGGGATACAGGCAACCAGGAACAAGACTCCATGATACTTATCGCACCTGAGGCTGCTCCACTTCTGCACCATCTTCAAGGAGACACTCTGACAAAGAATCCTCCAACTGCAGCTCTAATTCTTTCACTAGTCCGGCATTCCGATCGACTCGAGAGGCTGCTTCCATTAAGAAATGAAGCATTCTCGACTATCAACTAAGGCTGGGATTGCAAAGAAACTTAAAAGATACAACCCGTATGAAGCGCGCACCTCCTTAATTGAAGGTCTAGATGAAACCTTACTTTTGGATACTCCTGTCATGTCGGCTGAAGAAGCCGGTAGGTGGGTTGAGGTGGCTTACCCTAAAAAGCCACCGCTTGAGAAATGAGACTCCTTCGTTGGAACAGTTAGAGATTGGGCTCTTCCCTCGACAGTTCAAGCCCTAAAGGCCCTTGTGGTCAAAGAGAAGCCCGATCTGGTGTTTTTGATGGAGACGAAGAACAAAGGGGATTTGCTAACAAAAATTCAGCGTCGTCTTAAATTCCCAAATTCCCACATTATCCATCCTTCAAGAATGGCTGGTGGACCGGCCATGTTTTGGCAGTCCCACATCACTCTACATGTGGAGCACTTTACTCATAATATTATTGATATTGTATGTTCAGATTCTAGGATGGGCATAATGATGAAGCTAACCTGTTTACACAGTCCAGTGAATTTCCACTCTCGCGAACTCATATGGATAGCTCTCCGTCAGATTGCCTCTACCAACTCCTTACCTTGGGTTTGTGTCGGAGACTTTAATGATATCCTCAACCACTGAGAGAAAGTGGGCAAAAGGTCAGCAGACTCACATCAAATACATTCTTTTCAAGCGTGATACAAGACTACTCACTAATGGATCTAGAGAGTAAAGGCTGTGCTTTTACCTAGATGAACCATCGTCAAGGTGAAGACTTGGTGAAAGAACGGTTGGCTGGGTACTTTGTACTCTGAATTGGAGGCTCACTTTCCCTGAAGCTGAGTTATTTGCTTTACCTGCTATGGGCTTTGACCATAGTCCTTTGTTGCTAAATACAGAGGCCAAATCAACTAGAAGACGCAGACCTTTTGTCTTTGAAGCCTATTGGTTACAGCACCAGGATTGTCGCAACATAGTTACATCATCATGGGTCTCAACAATGGGAGTTTGTCATGATCTGCCACACAAATTAAGGATCATCAGCTTAGCGCTAGATAAGTGGAGTCGAGTCAAGTTTTCCAATGCCCACTCACATATCTCAGATTTGCAACAACAACTACAACTTTTGACAAATCAAAATCAAGGCATCATGACAAACAACTAGCTGCAAAGTTAAAGGAAGAACTAGGCAAAAGAACAGCCCAAGTGCCATAACTTGGCACGGAGGGACTTAAGTGTCATAACTTCAAAATGGTACACTTGAGTGCCAGTTTCGAAGTTAAATGGAACACTTAAGTGCCACTCCGACGAAAATCCGGCCAAATGACTAACGTGGCAACTTTCCGGCGAGTTTGGTCCAAACGGCGTCGTTTTGCATGCGCCGACGTGGCGGGAGAGAATACAAAAACGACGCCGTTTCGTGTAAATAATAATATAAAAATTAATTAAATTAGATTTAAACTTAATTTTATTTAAAATATTCAAAAAAATTAAGAAAAATTAAGAAAAATTTAAAAATTTAAAAATTAAGAAAATTTAAAAATTAAGAAAAAAAAAAAAGGGGGAGGTGGAACGGGGCGGCTGAGGGTTGAGCCCTCGCCGCCGCCCCCCCGCCGTCGCCGGAAGGGTCGGCGACGGAGGGGGAGGGTCGGCCGGGGTCGCCGGCCCCCCGCCGACCAACGGCGAGGGCTACGAGCCCTCGCCGGATTGCGGCGAGGGCCGTGACCGTCGCCCCAAATCTGGGCGAGGGCTCGCGGGCCCTCACCGCCTCCCCGCCGCCACCACGGAAGGGCCGGCGACGGAGTGGGGAGGGTCGACGGGGTCGCCGAGCCTGGCCAAGGGCCGGCGAGGCCGGCCGGCCGGAGGCGAGGGCCCGTGAGCCCTCGTCCGGATCCGGGGCGAGGGTCGCGGCCCTCGCCGCGATCCGGCGACCCGGCCGACCCTCCCCCCTCCGTCGCCGGCCCTTCCCGGCGACGGCGGGGAGGCGGCGGCAGCGAGGGCTCAGCCCTCAGCTGCCCCGTTCGAACTCCCCCCACCTTTTTTTTTTCTTAATTTTTCTTAATTTTTTTTTATTTTTTGAATATTTTAAATAAAATTAATTTTAAATAAAATTTAATTAATTTTTATATTATTATTTACACGTAGACACGAAACGGCGTCGTTTTTGCATTTTCTCCGCCACGTTAGCGTGCAAAACGACGCCGTTTTGGACCAAACTCGCCGGAAAATTGCCACGTCAGCCATTTGGCCGGATTTTCGCCGAAGTGGCACTTAAGTGTTCCATTTTACTCCGATAGTGGCACTTAAGTGTACCGTTTTAAAGTTATGGCACTTAAGTATCCCTCCGTGCCAAGTTATGGCACTCCAGGTGTCCCATAGTCGAAGAACTACAAAAGGCATGGCAGCAAGAGGAGCATGACTGGGCAATGCGGTCAAGTATAAATTGGTTAAAGTGGGGAGACAAAAACACCAAATTTTTCACGCAACAACAATTCAACGCAGACAAAGGAACAAAATTAGCATATTACAAGACAACAACCAGCAATGGGTAAGCGTTGATTAGACTCTTCAAGAGATGACTACGGCTTTCTTTTCAGATCTTTATATGTTGGCAGGTTGCCGAGATTATGGCCCAATCCTGGATCAATGCTCGAGCGTGGTTACACTTGAGATGGATGCTCTCTTAACTGCTGTAGTCACATGAGAGGAGGTTCGTAGAGCCACTTTCTAGTTGGGTAAAATCAAGCCCCGGGCCCTGATGGTTTAAATGGTCTTTTCTACCAATCGCATTGGGATATTCTACAGGAAGATCTTTTCCTTTTGGTCCAGAATTTTTTCCAAACAGGAGTGATGCCCACAAACCTCAATCGGACCATAATATCTCTGATCCCGAAAGTCCCTAACCCGGAACGACTGGACCAATATCGACCCATTAGCCTTTGCAACTATGCATACAAAATAATATCCAAAGTCTTTGCCAACAGACTCAAACCTTTCCTTCTTACCCTAATATCTACAGAACATAGTGCTTTTGTAGGCGGCCGCCGGATCCATGATAACATTTTTATTGTTCAGGAGGTGTTATACCAAGGCGAAGACTCGGACCAGGAAAAGAAAATTTCAAGCAGTTTTAAAGATGGACATGCAAAAGGCGTACGACCAAGTAGAGTGGGACTTCCTCAAAGACTACTTCCTCGAGCTTGGCTTCCATTCCACTTGGGTGCAGTGGGTGATGTAGTGTATCATGACCATCTCTAGCGGTGTTAAGTTTAATGGTGATCAACTGAAATACTTCTATCCTACTCGCAAGATTCTAGTGGCAAAATGATAGTAGAAAGCTGGGTATTCATTGGAAACATTGGGATTTACTTAAGGAAAGAAAGGAAAAAGGTGGTCTTGGATTTAGAGATCTTATGGGTTTTAATAGAGCAATGCTCGGAAAACAGGCTTGGCGACTTATTCAGCATCCTTCATCTCTGTGGAGAAACTTTTTAAAGGTCTCTACTTCCACTCACAGGACTTCAGTAGTGCTACTAAAGGTATCCACCTCTCCGGGGAGGGCGAGCCTACTAATAAGGCGAGACTTAATTTTAACTAAGTTACAATGGTCAGTTGGGGACGGGACAAAGATCAGAATCCGTGAAGACCGTTGGCTACCCGGTGGACCCGAGATAGAGATGAGCCGCAAATGGTGGCTGATCTAATTTTACCGAATCATAACAAATGGAATGAAACTTTACTACATCGCTTCGTCGATGGGGACATTATCAAGGAAATTATCAGCATCTCGGTGAGGCCTAATTATATAGATGATCAGCTAATATGGACAAATACCCCTAACGGTCAATACACCGTGAAGAGTGGCTATCACACAATCAGACATGCAGCCACACACACTAATAAGAACAAAGTGCATCCTCTTCCTTTCAACCACCTCAACTCCTCTCGGAAGAGCATTTGGAAGCTAAAAGTCGCACCCAAAATTAGGTTTTTCCTTTGGTCTATATGTCGAATGGTCTGCCCACAAAAGCCAATCTTTTTAACAGACACATAAGTTCAGAGTCATAATGCAGTTTATGTGCAACTCAAGCCCCTGAAACGATGGAGCACATTTTCCTCCTATGTCCATGGACTTCGACAGTCTAGTCCCACCCATAGATCAACACCCGTATTCTCCCTACACAAGTAAACCACATGGAAGCTTGGATTGCGAGACAGATTTGCACGAAACAAAACTCACCAGGTCTAGCGGTTGTTGCTGCAACTCTCTGGCAAATATGGAAAGCAAGAAACGGGTTCATCTTCAGTCGCCAAAGACCCGATCCCTCATTTGTAGTTGAAGCGGCCTTCGCTCAATCTCGTTTAGCACAACAAATATCTTCCAATGCAATAGGATCAACGCAGACTCCTTCATATCCAGGTTCCATGTGGCGGCCCCCGACCCCCGGTGTGCTAAAGATCAACATAGATGAGGCTTTTCCGCTTAATAGTACATCAGGCTCAATAGCATATATTTGTCGAGATCATACGAGCAAAATGACAAAGGGAGTTACCAGTGGAGTCACTACATCCTTGGCCTTGCCAGGTCGAGATCCACGCTCTGAACACAGCTATGCGCTATCTTTTGCAGATCGACAAGTCTGGCGATCCCCTGATCATTGAAACGGATTGCCTCACGTTGGTAAAGGCTGTGACTAACCAACAGAAGACGCCATGGGAGGCTAGATCTATGCTTGTTGAAGAGGCCACCATCCTCCCCTGTTTCTCTTGTCTACAGATTAGGTTTTGCCGTAGAGAGGCTAACTCAGTTGCAAATTGGGTGGCCAAGGCCCATTCCCATGGGTTTCTATCTTCGTCGTGGGTTGCTTCCCCCCCCTTTCTTATTTTGTTAGACCTCATTCTCTCAGACGCCTTACAAGCGGGGTGTATATATTTTTTTACTTGAATGAAGCATTTCTTTTAGATCCAAAAAAAAAAACAAAACAAAACCTGGAGGCCGAGGATTCTAACGGGGAGCCACCAGAAATGTAAAATGACTGGGTCGGCTTCGTTCGTTCGGATTAATTATCGAATTTTGTGGCTTTCCAAATGCATAAAGGCGGCTTCAAGGTTGTATTTGTGACTTTCAAAATTTATAAAAAAAGAACACAACCGACAATCTCGAATGAGCACACGAGTTAAGGGAATCAAATGATCAATCCCCCCGTTGTGTTAAGATAATTAGGTGAAGTGACCAAAAGGAATGAGGGAATTAAAATACAGACCGTCGCCCACGCAGCACGTGGAGAATTCAGTGGTTCCCTAAGCATGTCTCTAATTTTCTAGAATTTGACATTTTACAAGTGGGATACCTAGCGCATATTATGCGGACAAAGTCTAATTTAATATAATAGACGGAATATACATGCATGAAACAGGAGAAATAAATGGTTCAAGTCATCAAATCCTTTCAGTGTCGTTACCCCGTCTCTCGTTGAATATCTTAATCTCCTATTGGCCTTTATTTGTTTACTATTCCCACTATGAATGTTTGTAATTCTCTGTATCCACCTTTCGCACACAATCGCGAACGGCTGCGTACTTCACGATCAAGGACTCCACAACATCCTCCTCCGTCACGATGCGAGATGGACATTGGGAACTTGTTTCGAGATTTAATGGTGGAGAACTTCATAAACTTCATTCCTTTTCGGCTAATGAAACAATCAAACCTCGCTTAGAACGTAGAAATTAGCCATTTAATTTTCCCTTTGATAACGCATGATCTTCCATCGGCTTTGCCTTTAGTACTTATCGAATTTCATGCAATAAGACAACGGGAACTAATGACTAGGGGTGTAAAAAATCGAACCGAACCGAACCGTTAGAAAAAACTTTCGAACCGAATACGAACCCAACTGAAATTTCGGTTCGGTTCGGTTCGGTTCGGTTCGATTTTTCAGTTTTTCCTTTTTCTACTTGTCTAAGAAGAACTCCAACATGCATTTCATCGAACAGCGGCAAAGAAGCGAGCGAGTCTTTCGGGATTGTCGGTTGTGTTCTTTTTTGGAAATTTTGAAAGCCACAAATACAACCTTGAAGCCGCCTTTATGCATTTGGAAAGCCACAAAATTCGATAATTAATCCGAACGAACGAAGCCGACCCATTCATTTTACATTTCTGGTGGCGGGATTATATCGACGGTCGAGTTCACCAAAGTCGTCGGGATTATATCCTCCGCGGACGGTCGAGTTTTCCAGGCGGCACCATCACTGATGTTAATCGTTAGAGAAATTAAGGAGGTCATCCATATTGAACTCACCAAAGCTTGTGGGGTCGGATGCTTGCCCGGCGGTCCTTAGTGAAGTCTAGAAACTCTTGCAATCAACATAGCCGGAACTCTTTAAAATGGAACCGATCCCCCGTCGGTCATTTCCTCGTTTCACAATCCTCTTTAACTCCAGAATCACCGACCTTAAACGATAGATTGTTCTCCCAATGCCTCAGTCTCTTGCGCGCATAAGCGAGACAAGCCTCCTAGTTTGCGATTACGGACTGTAAATCCTCCTTGGCCATGCATGCATCGCACTCTTGCTTGACCAAGCCCTCTTCCCACTCTTTCGGACCCGTAGACGAATTAACCTTGCCCTTGCGACGAGCAATGTTGGAGTTTATCAGCTTCCCCTCCGATAGCCGGAGTAGAAGGTCCCGCCCGTGGAGGACCGGACTTCGAGGAAGAGGTCAAAGTCGGTGAGTATGGCGAGTTCCCTGGCCTTCTTGAAGAGGGTCGGGCACCTCTTCGACAACGCCACACGCCGCTTCTGCAGGTCTAGGATCCTGATGATTTGGGTTTGCCGAGGCTTGCCCATTCTCTTTTGAATGTGTGTTGGGGGTAGGGTGGGGGTGAGAGACAGAGAGTTTGCAGGTGATCTGAAGAGAAGTTCTTGACGGAAGCTTGGTTGGAAGAGTGCTTATAAAGACGAGCTAACGCCATGGTTGGATCAGAAAATTTCTGGTTCCGGAAATTCTCAGACGAAGGCCAGGGTGGGACCTTGTGTATAGATGGTCCAAAAACAAAGGCATGGTTAGATGTCGAATTTCCGATTTCAGAAATTCTCGGGCGAAGGCCGAGGTGGGAACTTGCATTGATGGCCCAAGGCTGGATTGCGAAATGGCTTGCACCAATGGTAAAAAGGGATTAAAAGACATGTCCACTATCATTCATGAATTGACATTCACCCAAGTAAGAGATCAAATCAAATAACTCGAGCCGCACCAAGCAAAATTAAATGAGGCCTTGTTTTATGCCATGGGATAGAAACTCCGTAAGCAATAAGTAAAAAGTATCATCAATAAGGAGGAGGTGGTGGGGTCGGTGACCGAACGGTGATCTCGGCGGCATGACAAAGCACCGGGCAGGAGGTGCCGCCGCTTGTGGTTTCCGGTTGCAGACATTTTGCGGATGGAACAAAGAAGAGAGAGACAGACAGAAAGACTCGCTCGCTGCTTTGCCGCTGTTCGATGAAATGCATGTCGGAGTTCTTCTTAGACAAGTAGAAAAAGGAAAAATCGAAAAACCGAACCGAAATTTCGGTTGGGTTCGTATTCGGTTCGGAAGTTTTTCTAACGGTTCGGTTTTTTACACCCCTAGTCATTAGTTCCCGTTGTCTTATTGCATGAAATTCGATAGGTACTAAAGGCAAAGCCGATGGAAGATCATGCGTTATCAAAGGGAAAGGTAAAGGGCTAATTTCTACGTTCTGAGCGAGGTTTGATTGTTTCATTAGCCGAAAAGGAATGAAGTTTATGAAGTTCTCCCCATTAAATCTCGAAACAAGTTCCCAATGTCCATCTCCCATCGTGACGGAGGAGGACGTTGTGGAGTCCTTGATCGTGAAGTACGTAGCCATTCGCGATTGTGTGCGCGAAAGGTGGATACAGAGAATTACAAACATTCATAGTGGGAATAGTAAACAAATAAAGGCCAATAGGAGATTAAGATGTTCAACGAGAGACGGGGTAACGACACCGAAAGGATTTGATGACTTGAACCTTTTATTTCTCCTGTTTCATGCATGTATATTCCGTCTATTATATTAAATTAGACTTTGTCCACGTAATATGCGCTAGGTATCCCACTTGTAAAATGTCAAATTCTAGAAAATTAGGGACACGCTTAGGGAACCACTGAATTCTCCACGTGCTGCGTGGGTGACGATCTGTATTTTAATTCCCTCATTCCTTTTGGTCACTTCACCTAATTATCTTAACACAACGGGGGGATTGATCATTTGATTCCCTTAACTCGTGTGCTCATTCGGGATTGTCGGTTGTGTTCTTTTTTGGAAATTTTGAAAGCCACAAATACAACCTTGAAGCCGCCTTTATGCATTTGGAAAGCCACAAAATTCGATAATTAATCCGAACGAACGAAGCCGACCCATTCATTTTACATTTCTGGTGGCGGGATTATATCGACGATCGAGTTCACCAAAGTCGTCAGGATTATATCCTCCGCGGACGGTCGAGTTTTCCGGGCGGCACCATCACTGATGTTAATCGTTAGAGAAATTAAGGAGGTCATCCATATTGAACTCACCAAAGCTTGTGGGGTCGGATGCACTGCCAGCGGTCCTTAGTGAAGTCTAGAAACTCTTGCAATCAACATAGCCGGAACTCTTTAAAATGGAACCGATCCCCCCGTCAGTCATTTCCTCAGTTTCACAATCCTCTTTAACTCCAGAATCACCGACCTTAAACGATAGATTGTTCTCCCAATGCCTCAGTCTCTTGCGCGCATAAGCGAGACAAGCCTCCTAGTTTGCGATTACGGACTGTAAATCCTCCTTGGCCATGCATGCATCGCACTCTTGCTTGACCAAGCCCTCTTCCCACTCTTTCGGACCCGTAGACGAATTAACCTTGCCCTTGCGACGAGCAATGTTGGAGTTTATCAGCTTCCCCCTCCGATAGCCGGAGTAGAAGGTCCCGCTCGTGGAGGACCGGACTTCGAGGAAGAGGTCAAAGTCGGTGAGTATGGCGAGTTCCCAGGCCTTCTTGAAGAGGGTCGGGCACCTCTTCGACAACGCCACACGCCGCTTCTGCAGGTCTAGGATCCTGATGATTTGGGTTTGCCGAGGCTTGCCCATTCTCTTTTGAATGTGTGTTGGGGGTAGGGTGGGGGTGAGAGAGAGAGTTTGCGGGTGATCGAAGAGAAGTTCTTGACGGAAGCTTGGTTGGAAGAGTGCTTATAAAGACGAGCTAACGCCATGGTTGGATCAGAAAATTTCTGGTTCCGGAAATTCTCGGACGAAGGCCGTGGTGGGACCTTGTGTATAGATGGTCCAAAAACAAAGGCATGGTTAGATGTCGAATTTCCGATTTCAGAAATTCTCGGGCGAAGGCCGAGGTGGGAACTTGCATTGATGGCCCAAGGCTGGATTGCGAAATGGCTTGCACCAATGGTAAAAAGGGATTAAAAGACATGTCCACTATCATTCATGAATTGACATTCACCCAAGTAAGAGATCAAATCAAATAACTCGAGCCGCACCAAGCAAAATTAAATGAGGCCTTGTTTTATGCCATGGGATAGAAACTCCGTAAGCAATAAGTAAAAAGTATCATCAATAAGGAGGAGGTGGTGGGGTCGGTGACCGAACGGTGATCGGCGGCATGACAGCACCGGGCGGAGGAGGTGCCGCTGCTTGTGGTTTCCGGTTGCGGACATTTTGCGGATGGAACAAAGAAAGAGAGAGAGACAGAAAGACTCGCTCGCTGCTTTGCCGCTGTTCGATGAAATGCATGTCGGAGTTCTTCTTAGACAAGTAGAAAAAGGAAAAATCGAAAAACCGAACCGAAATTTCGGTTGGGTTCGTATTCGGTTCGGAAGTTTTTTCTAACGGTTCGGTTTTTACACCCCTAGTCATTAGTTCCCGTTGTCTTATTGCATGAAATTCGATAGGTACTAAAGGCAAAGCCGATGGAAGATCATGCGTTATCAAAGGGAAAGGTAAAGGGCTAATTTCTACGTTCTGAGCGAGGTTTGATTGTTTCATTAGCCGAAAAGGAATGAAGTTTATGAAGTTCTCCCCCATTAAATCTCGAAACAAGTTCCCAATGTCCATCTCCCATCGTGACGGAGGAGGACGTTGTGGAGTCCTTGATCGTGAAGTACGTAGCCATTCGCGATTGTGCGCGAAAGGTGGATACAGAGAATTACAAACATTCATAGTGGGAATAGTAAACAAATAAAGGCCAATAGGAGCTTAAGATGTTCAACGAGAGACGGGGTAACGACACCGAAAGGATTTGATGATTTGAACCTTTTATTTCTCTTGTTTCATGCATGTATATTCCGTCTATTATATTAAATTAGACTTTGTCCACGTAATATGCGCTAGGTATCCCACTTGTAAAATGTCAAATTCTAGAAAATTAGGGACACGCTTAGGGAACCACTGAATTCTCCACGTGCTGCGTGGGTGACGATCTGTATTTTAATTCCCTCATTCCTTTTGGTCACTTCACCTAATTATCTTAACACAACGGGGGATTGATCATTTGATTCCCTTAACTCGTGTGCTCATTCGAGATTGTCGGTTGTGTTCTTTTTTTGTAAATTTTGAAAGCCACAAATACAACCTTGAAGCCGCCTTTATGCATTTGGAAAGCCACAAAATTCGATAATTAATCCGAACGAACGAAGCCGACCCATTCATTTTCGGCTAATGAAACAATCGAACCTCGCTCAGAACGTAGAAAGTAGCCCTTTAGCTTTCCCTTGACATCGCATGATCTTCCATCAGCTTTGCCTTTAGTACCTATCGAATTTCATGCAATAAGACAATGGGAACTAATGACTAGAGGTTTCAACGGTTCAATTCGGTTCCGTTTTTCAAAAAAACCAAACCGAACCAAACCGAATACGATTTCGGTTCGGTTCAGTTCGGTTTTTCGATTTTTCCTTTTTCTACTTGTCCAACATGCATTTTGTCGAACAGCAGCAGAGCAGCGAGCGGGTCTTTCTGTCTGTCTCTCTTCTCTGTTCTATCTGCAAAATGTCCGCAACTGGAAACCACCGCCAGTAGCACCTCCTCCGCCTGGTGCTGCCATGCCGCAAGATCACCGCCCAGGTCACCGACCCCGCCACCTCCTCCTTATTGATGATACCTTTTACTTATTGCTTACGAAGTTCCTATCCCATGGCATAAAACAAGGCCTCATTTAATTTTGTTTGGTGCGACTCAAGTTATTTCATTTGATCTCTTACTTGGGTGAATGTCAATTCATGAATGATAGTGAGCATGTCTTTTAATCCCTTTTTACCATTGGTGCAAGCCATTTCGCAATCCAACCACAGACCATCAATGCAAGTTCCCACCCCGACCTTCGCCCGAGAATTTCCGAAACCGGAAATTCTGATGTTCGACCATGCCTTCGTTTTCAGACCATCTATACACAAGGTCCCACCCCGACCTTCATTCGAGAATTTCCGAAACCGGAAATTTTTCGATTCGACCATCGCGTTAGCTTGTCTTTATAAGCACTCTTCCAACCAAGCTTCCATCAAGAACTTCTCTTCAAATCACCTGCAAACTCTCTCTCTCTCTCTCATCCCCACCCCGCCCCCAACACATATTCAGAAGAGAATGGGCAAGCCTCGGCAAACCCAAATCATTAGGATCCCAGACCTGCAGAAACGGCGTGTGGCGTTGTCGAAGAGGTGCTCGACCCTCTTCAAGAAGGCTGGGGAACTTGCCATACTCACCAACTCTGACCTATTCCTCGGAGTCCAGTCCTCCACAGGCAAGACCTTCTACTCCAGCTACCAGAGGGGGAAGCTGATAAACTCCAACATTGCTCGTCGCAAAAGCAAGGTTAATTCGTCTACGGGTCTGAAAGAGTGGGAAGAGGGCTTGGTCAAGCAAGAGTGCGATGCATGCATGGCCAAGGAGGATTTACAGTCCGTAATCACGAACTACGAGGCCTATCTCGCTTATGCGCGCGAGAGACTAAGGCATTGGGAGAACAATCCATCATTTGGCTGGTAATTCTAGAGTTAAAAGTGGATTGTGAAACTGAGGAAATGACCGACGAGGGGATTGGTTCCATTTTAAAGAGTTCCGGCTATGTTGATTGCAAGAGTTTCTAGACTTCACTACGGACCACCGGCAAGTGCCGCCGCCCACTAGCCCCCGCGATGCCCCAGCGAGGCCGCTCCCGGCGGCGGCGGCGGCGGCGACGAGGTGCACACCCCTCGGATTGGGGACTGCAGATCGGATGGACGAGACCTATCTCGCCAGCTACTTCGCCGCCACCGAAGAGGTCTGAAAAGCTCGAATCTTTTTCCCCCTCTTTCCTCGTCGGTTTTGTCCTCCTGTTTTTGTGGGTCTCGATCTGTTCGTTGGGCGTTGCCGTTGTTGTTTGAGGGAGGTGACCGCGTGATTTCGATGGAGGTTGGGATGGGGTGTCTGATTGTGGGCTTTTCCTTTGTAGTTGTCGTTCGATTCGTTGTCCTTTGATCTCCCGATATATGGGTGATCGCCTTAATTTCGATTCCTTTGGATTAGAAGAATCATAGTGTAAGCAGTTTTGTTTGTTTGTTTGTGTTCAATTCGGCATAAAATTTATTTGATTTGGGACGATAGAATAAGGTAATTGATGGGAGAAGTTGGAGGGAATTTGATCCTACCAAAGGAGATTGGCTATAAAATTGTTTGTTACTAGCGTGTGGATTGAACGAGGCGTCGATAGCATACTCTAATTTGTAGATTTATTCGATGGGTTGGCTAAAGATAGCCGGCGAGAGATTTACGTGGAGAGGACCTTGTTTTCGTCAGCTCATTGAATGCTCTTGGTTGTTGCAAATGGCGATGGCAAACATGTTATAGCTAGATTTTGCCTTTTCCATTTTTCTGTTGGAATGTTAAGGGTTTCTATTAGCCGGATCGCTTATGTAATTGTCCATGATGACTAATGGTGGGGTGGGGATGAGAACTTTCACATGGGGAGTATATGAGCAGAGCCAAAACTAGCTGAGAAGAATGGTTGTTGCTGTGCCATCTTAAGTTGATGAGAAATCTTTTAGTCCGATGCAGCTCTCATGTTGTAACATTCACCTAAGACTTAGATTCGCTCCAATGCTGGTGGTAAAATGGATGCACAAGAAAATTGAATCATGTAAGTTTTGAACATCAAGTGTCTCGCCTCTTGAAGCTCTTTTTTTTTTTTTTTTTTTATGTAGGTGGCCAACGTAAAGGTTATCAGGAACAGGCAGACAATGCAACCAGAAGGTTATGGCATTGCTTCACAAGACCTAACACGTGTATTCAAAAGTCACCTATATCAATATCGACCAAATCTTCAAGATCACCAAAGTCATCCGGATTATATCCTCCACGGACGGTCGAGTTTTCCGGGCGGTCACCATCACTGATGCAATTGTTAGAGAAATTAAGGAGGTCATCCATATTGAACTCACCGGAGATTGTGGGGTCGGACACACTGCTGGCAGTCCATAGTGAAGTCCAGAAACTCTTGCAATCAACATAGCCAGAACTCTTTAAAATGGAACCGATCCCCCCGTCAGTCATTTCCTCAGTTTCACAATCCTCTTTAACTCCAGAATCACCAACCTTAAACGATAGATTGTTCTCCCAATGCCTCAGTCTCTCTCGCGCATAAGCGAGACAAGCCTCCTAGTTCGCGATTACGGACTGTAAATCCTCCTTGGCCATGCATGCATCGCACTCTTGCTTGACCAAGCCCTCTTCCCACTCTTTCAGACCCGTAGACGAATTAACCTTGCCCTTGCGACAAGCAATGTTGGAGTTTATCAGCTTCCCCCTCGGTAGCCGGAGTAGAAGGTCCCGCTCGTGGAGGACCGGACTCCGAGGAAGAGGTCAAAGTCGGTGAGTATGGTGAGTTCCTGGCCTTCTTGAAGAGGGTTGGGCACCTCTTCGACAACGCCACACGCCGCTTCGCAGTCCGGGATCCTGATGATTTAGGTTTGCCGAGGCTTGCCCATTCTCTTCTGAATGTGTGTTGGGGGTGGGATGGGGGTGAGAGAGAGAGTTTGCAGGTGATTTGAAGAGAAGTTCCTGATGGAAGCTTGGTTGGAAGAGTGCTTATAAAGACGAGCTAATGCCATGATCTGATGGGAAAATTTCCGATTCCGGAAATTCTCGAACGAAGGCCGGGGTGGGAACTTGCATAGATGGTCCATGGCTGGATTGCGAAATGGCTTGCACCACTGGTAAAAAGGTATTAAAAGACATGCCTAGATGATGGAGGAAATTTTATGTGATTGTTCATGATGAACCCAAAAAAACAGGTTGCGTGGTCATGACCTCGGTATACGGCTCTTCTATGGATCTTGTTCGGTGACGCACCGCGCATTAGACTCGAGTCAATGCAGCGTAGCGGAAATCCACCTCCCTCCCGTTTCCAAGTAGTGCATACAGATCATTGCGATTTCTTGTTAATTATCTTGTCGTGCTAGATCTATGTTCCCATGCAATTTCTCTTGTTAGTCGTCAAATGGCGGGGGAATCGAGTGTGATTAGGAAGGCGGTAATGTGAAGAAGGATTAGGAAGTGGCTCAATAAATAGACCAAGACTAGGCGTCCAAGAAATGAACCCTACAAAAATTTATGTCCTGACCTAACGTATGATCGAAGATTGACCTGAGAAACCAAAGCGAGATTGGAGGCATGAGGTTGCGGAGAACCTGTGGTTTGTTGCTCGTTAAATTCATCTCGTCGAAGACAATGGCAATGAGAGAGGGAACACGGTTTGCTCCGCCAAATTTTCCATCCGGGAATTGAGAGCCCGATTGTTCGATGGCTAATGGCCGAAGCCTTTTCATCTACATGTCTCTGCCTGACTAACGTAGGACTGGAACATATGGAGGCCGGTCCGATTTAACTAGCACCTCGTGTGGAATCTGCACTTGTAGGTCAAGAGCAGTTTGCCATAGCAGCAACAAAGTCGTGATAAACAACCTGGCGAACCATATCAAGAAGCGTCTGCTGGTTTGAAGCTCTCACTAGTCACAGCTCAAAACTAAAAACATTGCCATGTACTTGGAGATCTTGGAATGACAAGTTTAGCCTGATCAACTAAGGAGCCAGCAAAAGTGAAACCTCTCCAACACGGCACATGTAAGCACTCTTAAGATCATATGGATTGAACTTTGCAACCAACGGCCCAATGGCCGGCCACGCACAAAGCGAAAACAAGGGAAAATTAAAGATTCTGAGCTTCTCGGCTTGCACAAATTTGAAAGAAAATGTGGACCAAATGATCCTGCTTCTAAGAAGCTCTAGGACAACAGCGACGTCCTTCTCGATGGCGGGCGACACCAACTCCACAACGAGCCCCATGGTGGTGGTCGTCTCTGTTGCAATGGTCACTTAAGACTGCCATAATTGATTCTCCATCTCACGCGCACCCGTGAGAGATACAAAGGCGACCACCGCACACCATTCAGGTGAGAGATAGAGAGAGAGCGAGCAAGAGAGATGGCCACCCAATAAATAAAACAAGGTCACTGTTAGATATCATTGTAGCAACAAAATAGCACAATAGCACATGGCGAACAAAAAATTTAACTCAACTGATGAGCGAATAATATAACCAACCAACTCTAATATAAGCTCACATCCACCTAATGCGAACATTTAAACTCCAGCTTGAAATGAATATTCACAATACCTCTTCAGCTTTCAAGGCGACTCCAATTGAATCGCTGACATAAGATAAGGACACTTCCATATTGTATAGGGACAAATCAGGATAAACGAATGACTCCCCATTAGAGTATATCACTTAACCGGTTCAACTTCATACTTCTTCCCACAGTATGCTGAGAAGATTGTCACCTAAAGGAAAACACTTGCCCGCATTAGTCCTCTATACGAAGGATGGGTGTAGAGAAAAGGACAAACAATTGAGTATGCTCACCATTGTATTTAGAACTATCTTAGCCTTTGTTAAGTCCGTCGCAAAGTACATTCGATGAGAACATTTTTCATCTTTAAAGTTATTGCCGAATGTGCACCATTGATAATTGGTGGCGAGACGGGGACAGTTCGCATGGAGTAAAAAATTAGCCTTTTCGGTGATAAGAAGCTCGAGTCAACTGTATCATTTCAGTCAATGTAGATGCTCGCTAATCAATCGACTATACATCACAAATATCTGTCAAATTGTTGATTGCAAGACACCCAAAAAGTGGATGAAGCATCACTTTGCCCACACCGTTTGGCTATGACAGCTAAATAGTCACTACAATTTGTTCACATTGAGCATATTCAATGGGAGCCAAAATTGTGAAGCCAATGGCAACAATGTAATCTATCCGCAACTGGAGTAACCAAATATCATTGAACCTGAACGAGCTAGATTAGAACCCCATGTGCAAAAAAATTCGAAACCAATCTTTTTAAAAAGCTGACCCCTGTTCAAACAGGATAAACAGCTTAATGGTCAACCATAATTGGTTGTTACCTAATTAATACATTACCAATAAACATCATTCCACAGCTAATCAAGAATTTATGAAGCAATCAACTGTATCATTTCTAATTATTCAGGATGTCGAAAAGAAAATATCATCCACTGTTGTCAAGCAAGGCCCTAGCCTAAAATAAGGGACATGTTACATTAAAATTTTGGGATGCATCATCATATATTTTAACCACCAAGTGCTGAGTAGATGCATCCTCGATAATAAATTCGAAGTGTTCATTCCAGACTGGATTCAAGTCATTGTTCTGAAAAAATAGTTCTTCCACTGTTAGTTTCAAAAATTAAAGAGTTCAAGGACCAAGCAACTGCTAAGGAACTCACAATTGTTTTGCTCTTTTTCATTCTATCACGAAGAGGCCTGACATACAACACAGCGTAAGGATCTGATTTCCCAATGAGGCCCTTGTTTGTTAACTCCTTTGCTTGGACAAGTTTCGATTCCAACATTCCAACAGGCTCTAACTCTAGGTCACTGAACAAGAAAAGGTATTAACCCTCCTAGCATAAGGACAAAACATTTAGATTTTGCAACCTCATTTCCAAAGAACCAATATACTATTAACATGAGGCTAAAATTACAATAACAGCTATACTACACAAGTTGTAATCCAGCATTCCTCTTGATCAAATTACTTTCAAGCACTATCTTCTCCAAGATCGCATGTGCAAGCTCCATACAAGAAGATACTATTTGAAGAACTAGAAATGGTTCGATCCACATCTGTGATATCATAGTTAGGACTTTACCACATTAGGCCTAAATATTTTGATGTTGATCCTAGAATATATTTTTCATTTTTCCATCTTTTTCCATCTTTCATTGAAGCTAAAGAAGAACGAGGCAGCTCAGATCCAATCACCAATAGCTTGTAAGGGATGTCCCAACTGCTATTCTAACCATTCCTCTCATAAGGAGATTATTCTGTTACCTGCTATTTGAATGCATTTCTAACGAAGAAAAATGAGTCAATGAACCAAACTTGTAGTTCAGTAAATTTCTTCTACATCTCAATTTGCTTCACATTTACTGGGATTTCCCATATTCACCGCTTTCTTAATCTGACAAGTCACCGTTTCCAAAGAACCGATATAATAGGTTGGTTGCACACTTTGGACAGGGTGAAAACTTGGTCTAACATTGATAGCACCTGTGTGCCATGCGGAAAACATGAAGAATCTCGAATGTACTTGCTCTTTAAGTGTGTATTCTTAAAGCAGATTTTGGAAACAAGACTCTTACCGCTGATGTTAAGTGTTTGTGGAGAAATTGGCGAGTTCTTGTTGGCTAGCTTTGCTGTAATCCGGTGGCATGGTATTTGAGTTTGCATCTTGTTTTTCTGGGTAGTATTTTGCTGTTGCTACTGGTAGTGTAGATGGGGAAGACTATTATGTCATGTTGTCATTCGGTGCGTGGGGTCATCAAATTGAAAGTCAACCTGATGAATTATTCTCAAGTTATCAAGCTTTCCTATTATAATAGATTGCTCAAAGGGATCTCCCATTCTTTACATCGAGCAGGGACGAAAGTTCCCCTTAGTGATCGACAGTGCCGAGTAGAAGGGCCGTTGCTCAACAGATAAATGTTACTTTAGGGATAGCAAACTAATCTTATCCAAAAGTTCACAAATACAGGAAGGTTTGGCACCATGATCCAGCTGTATATGTGGGACAGTATGCTGCAATGGACTTGTACGGGATGTGGCCTCCCTTGTTTTTTTTTTCCACAGGTTGTCCAATAAAATGAAGACTTACTTAATAAAAAAAGATATTGTGTAAAGTTTGTGCTCAATTAATGCGGTTCAAACAGTCAACGACACGTGGAAATTTTATAAACTCTATTCATCTTACCAGTTTCCGAAAACCATTCTCCAATGAGCTTATCCGTTGCTGCATTGCTTTGAGAGCACTCTCCATATTCTCCACCGAGCTACACCATGGAAATTGACACCGTGAACAACTGCTGTCTTGTGGACTTATTCATAACAAATAGACAAATATCCATTCATAACACTTTAGGTACTAGTGCATATGAATGTCAGAATCAATTACCAGACTAATCAGATGCATTCCCTTGATCTAACGCGACATAGAAAAGTCAACGTAAAGCTGGAATACATATTAATCCAGTTCATAGATAGCAGAAGCAAGTAAAGTTAATTAGCAGCTATCTCTAAATGCACCACTTTCAGCGATAAAATTATGTGCAGGTATGACACTTTGCCGAACAGAATCATGGATTGATGGCACATGATATTTGATGATTTTTTTAGTTGGAGAGACAATATGGATCACAATTCTACTAGAGGAATCACTTGATGCATATAAGATACTGCCAACAAACCAATTGAACTATATTCACCTTTGAAGATTGTTAGCCCAGCAAGATATAAGAAGCTCCACCACTTTTCCGATCTGTCCAGCAAAGAGCAATAGAAGAACATAAGCAAAAATCATCTGTCATGTATCCATCACATTCTAGTTTCACATCACAGATATCTTTTGTCCTACTACATGCAAACTGTCATTGACCACATATTCCAGGATTCAAGCAGATAATTATGTCCAGGGCACTTCTTTGAAATTTTGTATCTTCTTTTGATCCATACTCTCCATAACAACATGAAAAGCCTAAATCATGTTCTCAGCAGAAACATTTCACAGGAAAACCCCAGAATTGTCAGCAGGTCATTTTTACCACTCAAACAATAGTTCTCTATATATCTTGCAGCAAGTTACTCATGCGGATTTCTATCCAGAAACTGACTGGACTTCTAATCAAAGAGATCAGCAATCGATATACAATGAAAACAGTATTTGTATGTCCAAGTAGGCTACTTTACTTGCCTTACCTCTCTCTGGCCATCCTCCAACATAAAACAACTACTTGGCACGAAACCCCTCTCAGACCCTTTCCATTCTTGACTGTGTGGAGATCAGCAAAAGAAAGAACAAAAAAAGGCAAGATAGGATAATTTAGCAAGCAAAAGAGCAAAGGGAATGATAACAGATCACTTGCTAGGTAAAAAAATCTAACAGGGTTCAATTCCAATAAGGAGAAAGTCCTGCAATTGGCGTAATGCGAAATCGCATGGCAGATTCAAGACGACAACATTTGATATATGTAAGTTTTCACATTAAAGCCGCAGCACAACCCCACAAACAAATGTTTACAAAATGCTGTACTTCGACGCAGGCTTCGATCTGACCCAAAAAAAAAAAAAAAAAAAACTTCAGGCTTCGCATCTTCAACTCAGCTCGAGCAAAGCTGAAACCAGCACGATCATCAAACGATTAATCAAGCATTGAAACATTAAGACGGAAAGAGTGAGCCTACATGTTTTGATCCAAGCATGGCCTCTTGGATCCACTTGGTTCACCCAAAAAGTGGAATCCGAAGCTCTCTTTTGCGTGGACATAATTTTTCTTTTCTTTTGTAGAGTTTGACAAGAACTGAGAAAGTGTCGGAATTTTGGGGGTGTTCACTCGCTGAAAGAACGTTGCGTGTAGAGCTTAACAAGAACTGAGAAAGTGTCTGGATTTTGGGAGCGTTCGCTCGAAAGAATGTTGCAGCGAAAAGAACAAATCAGTAGACAGTTTATCCGCGAACTCAAACTCAAGAGGGCAGAGAGAGAGAGGGGAGGTCGCACGCCGGTCGGTTGCTCGCGGTCGTCTCGCCGGTATCCTCCTGGTTTGTCGGTTGCTCGCGGTGGTTCGCTGGTCGGAAAGAGGGAGGGCAGAGAGAGAGGGAGGTCGCACGCCGGTTTGGTCGGAAAGAGGGACGGCATAGAGAGAGGGAGGTCGCACGCCGGTCAATTGCTCGCGGTCGTCTCGCCGGTATCTCCTGGTTCGTCGGTTGGAAAGAGGGAGGGTGGAGAGCGAGGGTAGAGAGAGAGGCGTGAAGAAAGAAAGCCAGGACTGAATTTTTTTTTAAATTGGCGCCTCTTTTTCTCTCCAGAACGTGGGTCCCACGAAGACACGTGTCGCGCTCCCACCACCTTCTTGTTTGCCACGCTGGAGCGTGAGACGTACCCAATATTTTCTCAGGAGGAGGCCGGGTGGTAAATGACGAACGGAGGAGGCCGAACCGAGCTTTGCCGTTGCGAGGAGCCACCGGAAAAGCTGCTTCAAGAAGAGGGTTTCGTGAAAGAAAAAAAACCGAAAAGCCAGAGAGAGAGAGACGGATGTAGAGAGAGAAACCGATGTCCGTCGAATGGCCCCCTTCAATTTGTTATATAATCTAAATCAAGATCAAATCTTAGCCCTTGGATTAATCCAAGGGCTATGGTTGGATCTTAAAGTTGTTAAGAGCACCTTTAATTGAACACATGCCCATTTCAATGGCCATGATGCATTTTTTATGAACGGTGATGATCAATTGTAAACTAATTGGGGTATTCTCTCTATATTCTTTTTTTTTCATAACATGCGGGGTCGATTTATGAATTTCGTAAAATCCATAACAAAATTGAAATTTTGAAAATTAAAGGGCGTGGATGCATTGCCATGAAGTGAGCCAGCTGATGGTGATTTTCGGCCAAAAGATGGCCGGAAAAATTCGCTAGTCAATGCCGGTCAACGCCAGATTGACCGGTTGACTTTTTGTCCGAATTTTGTTTTATTTTTTCTGGTTTTGCCCGATTTAAACGAAATCAAATATTTTTATATGAATTGGGTCAAATGAGATGCAATTGAACTATCTAAAGTCGAAATTTGTGCACAAAATTTTAAATTCATTGAATTCTTATTGAAGAGAGGCCATAAGCTAGTCTCATATCTTCAATTGAATCTCAACCGGCCAAGTTGACGCTCAATTACTTCAATTGCACTCTAGTCTAAAATGAGCCAAATCGAATTATGTAGATTGAACCACCTTAGCTGGGCTTTCTAATCTTTGAACAAGTCAAATCGATCAAATTAAAATGCATCCGAGCAAATCTCCCAAAATTGACCCCGAATTTGGGCTCATCTCTTTTAATGATGTATCGACTAAAAATCAGGTGTCAACAAACTTTGCCATCAAGGTCTTTTCTTTTTGTGCCCTTGGCAAGTTCAGATCGCTTTACTAAACTAAGCGAACGAACGCGTCTTAATATGTTAGAAATATTCGCGGCGCAGGAAATTGGGGACTTCGAGAACCTGGATGAAGATAATGGATTATGATTGCAAGAGCATCAATGCAGCCATCCGCAACATTCATCAAGCTTGATTTTCGGCAGTTGGATACTAAATCCATCCACATTCTCTCTGTTTGTCTTCCCCGTGTCGAAGGTACGGGATCGTGGCCCATCTTCTGTCCACTCATTTTTGCTATGGAAAGACAGCTTCTTTTCTTCTTTAAAAGGTTGATTGGGTGATGCCAAAGGTGGTAGAGTCACCGCTGGGACCAAGTGCGCAAAATGGATCTTTGTGATGTTGCTTGTACATTGGAATGTGCATGGAAGCTGATCACCGGCATTACAGTTATTTTCTCCAGGCTGGTAAAGCCGAAACAAACTCTGCTTATGCATGAAAGGGTGTTAAGAGAAGTTCGTGATGTGCTGAAACCTCATCTTGTACGCTTCATGGGAAATTGGGAATGGGAAGAAGGCTACATCGCATACATCACATTTATATCACAAGAGATACATCCAAACATATCAAGATCTGCAAGCATATCGTCGAGCGGAGTGCAACGATTACTCTACTCAGCTTACATAGTTCCAAGTTCCACGAAAAGGTGACAGGAAACAACACACGCATACATATATTTACATCACAAGAGATATATCCAAACTTATTAATAGCCGCAAGCATATCGTCAATCGGGGCATGAGGACCCCTCTCCTGAGGTTACATAGTCAAGGGCCAAGTTCCACGAAAAGTGACAGGAAACAACACACGCATACATATATTTACATAACAAGAGATACATCCACACTTATTAACAGCTATAAGCATATCGTCGATCGGGGCACAAGGACCCCTCTCCTGAGCTAAAATAGCCAACCACCAAGTTCTACGGCGAAGTCATGGAGCAATCGAGGTTTGGGAGGATAGTGATATCCTCAAACTGATCACAAACCTCATCGAAACCCGACCAGTTCACCTGTTAACTCATAAAGAACAAGCAATCAATTGTGTTCAATTTTGTCAATCGAATCCAACCGCTGTATAAAATGTGCAGGTGGTCCAATTCCATCAGCCAATATAGCCTAATGAGGTGCTCCTCAAAAAACAAATGACTCTTGCTGGTGGAAATTCCTTAAGCTATTGCACGTTGACGAGATGGGGTGAAATGTTATCGAGCGGTGATCGTGCGGAGGTCGTGCGGCAATCGTGCGACGATCGTGCGGCGGTCAACGGATCTTTGTGATGTTGCTTGTACATTGGAATGTGCATGGAAGGGCATTACAGTTATTCTTTCCGGGCTGGTAAAGCCGGAACAAACTCCGCTTATGCATGAAAGGGTGTTAAGAGAAGTTCATGATGTGCTGAAACCTCATCTTGTACGCTTCATGGGAAATTGGGAATGGGAAGAAGGCTATATTGCATACATCGCATTTATATCACAAGAGATACATCCAAACTTATCAAGATCTGCCAGCGTATTGTCGAGTGGAGCGTGACGGAAAAGGTGACAGAAAACAACACATGCATACATATATTTACATCACAAGAGATATATCCAAACTTATTAACAGCTGCAAGCATATCGTCGATCGGGGCACGAGGACCCCTCTTCTGAGCTTACATAGTCAAGGACCGAGTTCCACGAAAAGGTGACGGGAAACAACACATGCATACATATATTTACATCACAAGAGATACATCCACACTTATCAATCATGGGTAATTTAATAAAATAATTTACAACATCAAAATTCAAAAGACTTCAAGATTTGGCCACTTTGGTGACTAACAAACCATTCATAATATGAATTTTTAATATTGTAAAATACAAATATTTACCAAATTGCACACAAGGACAAAAACGTAATCAAAGCATAAGGGCAGAATCGTAAAATCATAATTCCATAAGGGCATAATCATAAATTTAAAATAAAGGGGCAAAATGATAAATAATCAGTAAGGGCAGAACCGTAAAATTGTAAATAAACAGAGGCAGAACAGTAAATAAATTGCGAGAAGGACAAAATGGGAATTTTCAAAATGGCATAGGGGCAAAAACGTAAAAGACCACATGGGGACGTCAGGCACGTGCCGAGCACGCACCGCGATACGTCAGGCGCGTGCCTCGCATGCGCGCAGGCACGGGCAACGCATGCGCATGGCAACTGCCGCGTGGGCGCGTGCAGTGCACGTGCCTTCACTGCCACGCGAGCACGTGTAGTGCACGCGCGGGCAATGCTGCAGCGTTGGCGCGTGGAGGCCACACGCCTACAACTGTTAGGTCTTGCTAACATGTGTATTCAAAAGTCACCTATATCAATATCGACCAAATCTTCAAGTTCACCAAAGTTGTCGGGATTATATCCTCTCGCGAACGGTCGAGTTTTCCGGGCGGTCACCATCACCGATGCAATCGTCAAAGAAATTAAGGAGGTCGTCCATATTGAACTCACGAGCTTGTGGGGTCGACGCATTGCCAGCAGTCCGTAGTGAAGTCCGAAACTCTTGCAATCAACATAGCCGAAACTCTTTAAAATGGAACCGATCCCCTCGTCGGTCATTTCCTCGTTTCACAATCCACTTTAACTCCATAATCACCGACCTTAAACGATGGATTGTTCTCCGAAGCCTCGGTCTCTCGCGCGCATAAGCGAGACAGGCCTCGTAGTTTGCGATTACGGACTATAAATCCTCCTTGGCCATGCATGCATTGCACTCTTGCTTGACCAAGCCCTCTTCCCACTCTTTCGGACCCGTAGACGAATTAACCTTGCCCTTGCGACGAGCAATGTTGGAGTTTATCAGCTTCCCCCTCGGTAGCCGGAGTAGAAGGTCTTGCTCGTGGAGGACCGGACTCTGACGAAGAGGTCAGAGTCGGTGGGTATGGCGAGTTCCCAGCCTTCTTGAAGAGGGTCGGACACCTCTTCGACAATGCCACACACCGCTTCTACAGGTATGGGATCCTGATGATTTGGGTTTGCCGAGGCTTGCCCATTCTCTTCTGGATGTGTGTTGGGGGCGGGTTGGGGGTGAGAGAGAGAGAGTTTGCAAGTGATCTGAAGAGAAGTTCTTGATGGAAGCTTGGTTGGAAGAGTGCTTATAAAGACAAGCTAACGCCATGGTCGAATTGGAAAATTTCTGGTCGTGCCGCACGACCGCCGTACGACCGCCGCACGACTGCTGCACTACGGTTGCATGACCGCTGCATGACGGTCGACGGTCCGTGAGGAAGAAGAAAAACAAATAAATAGAAAAAATTATAAATTTTTACTAAACGCATTTCTATTCTTTTTATTCCAATAATAGAAATTTTATCTAATTACCAAACACCATATTTTACTTAAAAATTGTTCCTAGAGTAGAATTTGAAAAAAAAAATTATTTCTGAAAAGAAATAGTTCCCTGGAATAGAAACATTGTCATGCGCACCCTTATCCGTCGCCTATCCTCCCTCCATTGTGGATTAATCGTCTCTACAAAGAGATTTTTTTTTTTTGTCGGTCCTACTCTACTCCTATTCTAATTCTCACTCTCAGACTTTTGCTTCATCTACTTTTTTCTCAAGTCATTATTTTATCCACGAACGTCGCTACGAAAAGGTATAAGCGGATGGATCATGTAACCTGGAGGCCGAGGATTCTAACGAGGGACCACCAGAAATGTAAAATGGCTGGGTTGGCTTCGTTCGTCTGGATTAATTATCGAATTTTGTGGCTTTCCAAATGCATAAAGGCGGCGATTCAGGCGGAAGCCACGCTCTCCTCGAAACCCTAGATCTCCTTTCTAACCGAGCGGAACTCTCTCGCAAGTACAATCGACTGTCTTCCACTCATGCAAGGCGTAACCTCTTCGACTGAACTGAACTGGCAAGTACAACCTCTCTTGGACCGGGCCCAAGCGAAATTGCAGAAGTTCCAAAATATTTTGGTGGCCCATTGCAAAACAAATACAAACCGGTCAGCAGATTGGCTTGTAAAAGCTTATCGTTTCAATTTTCTCCCCTTTAATTGGTTGTCTAATCCCCCACCCGATCTACTATACTTATTATGCACCGATGCTTTTGATGTATTTACTTGAAATTTGGTTAAGTAAATCAATAGTAATCCCATTTCCGATAAAAAAAAAAAAAAATGCATAAAGGTGGCTTCAAGGTTGTATTTGTGGCTTTCGAAATTTCCAAAAAAGAACACAACCCACGATCCCGAACGGGCACACGGGTTAAGGGAATCAAATGATCAATCCCCCCGTTGTGTTAAGATAATTAGGTGAACTGACCAAAAGGAAGGAGGGAATTAAAATACAAACCGTCACCCGCGTAGCACGTGGAGAATTCAGTGGTTCCCTAAGCGTGTCCATAATTTTCTAGAATTCGACATTTTACAAGTGGGATACCTAGCGCATATTATGCAGGCAAAATCTAATTTAATATAATAGACGGAATATACGTGCATGAAACAGGAGAAATAAATGGTTCAAGTCATCAAATCCTTTCAGCGTCGTTACCCCGTCTCTTGTTAAGCATCTTAATCTCCTATTGGCCTTTACTTATTTACTATTCCCACTATGAATGTCTGTAATTCTCTGTATCCACCTTGCGCGCACAATCGCGAGCAGCCGCATACTTCACGATCAAGGACTCCACAACGTCCTCCTTCGTCATGACGGGAGATGGACGTTGGGAACTTGTTTCGAGATTTAACGGTGGAGAACTTCATAAACTTCATTCCTTTTCGGCTAATGAAACAATCGAACCTCGCTCAGAACGTAGAAAGTAGCCCTTTAGCTTTCCCTTGACAACGCATGATCTTCCATCAGCTTTGCCTTTAGTACTTATCGAATTTCATGCAATAAGACAACGGAAACTAATGACTAGGGGTGTCAACGGTTCAATTCGGTTCGGTTTCGGTTTTTTTGAAAAACCAAACCGAACCGAACCGAACGGTTTTTCGGTTTTTCCTTTTTCTACTTGTCTAAGAAGAACTCCAACATGCATTTCATCGAACATCGGTAGAGCAGCGAGCGGATCTTTCTGTCTATCTCTCTCTTCTGTTCCATCCGCAAAATGTCCGCAACCGAAAACCACCGGTAGGAGCACCTCCTCTCAGTGCTGTCATGCCGCGGGGATCACCCCCAAGGTCACCGACCCCGCCACCTCCTCCTTATTGATGATACTTTTTACTTATTGCTTACGGAGTTCCTATCCCATGGCATAAAGCAAGGCCTCATTTAATTTTTCTTGGTGCAGCTCGAGTTATTTGATTTGATCTCTTACTTTGGTGAATGTCAATTCATGAATGATAGTGGGCATGTCTTTTAATCTCTTTTTACCATTGGTGCAAGCCATTTCGCAATCCAGCCACGGACCATGAATGCAAGTTCTCACCCCGGCCTTCGCCTGAGAATTTCCAAAACCGGAAATTCTCGACGTCCGACCATGCCTTCGTTTTGGACGAACTATACAAAAAGGTCCCACCCCGGCCTTCGTCCGAGAATTTCCAGAACCGGAAATTTTCCGATCCGACCATGGCGTTAGCTCGTCTTTATAAGCACTCTTCCAACCAAGCTTCCATCAAGAACTTCTCTTCGATCACCCGCAAACTCTCTCTCTCTCTCTCTCTCTCTCTCTCTCTCTCACCCCCACCCCGCCCCCAACACACATTCGAAGAGAATGGGCAAGCCTCGGCAAACCCAAATCATCGGGATCCCGAGACATGTAGAAGCGGCATGTGGCATTGTCGAAGAGGTGCCGACCCTCTTCAAGAAGGCCGGGGAACTCGCCATACTCACCGACTCTAACCTCTTCGTCGAAATCCAGTCCTCGATAGGCAGGACCTTCTACTCCAGCTACCAGAGGGGAAAGCTGATAAACTCCAACATTGGTCGTCGCAAGGGCAAGGTTAATTCGTCTACTGGTCCGAAAGAGTGGGAAAAGGGCTTGGTCAAGCAAGAGTGCGATGCATGCATGGCAAAAGGAGGATTTACAGTCCGTAATCACGAACTACGAGGCATGTCTCGCTTATGCGCACGAGAGCGAGGCATTGGGAGAACAATCCATCGGTTAAGGCCGGTGATTCGGAGTTAAAGTGGATTGTGGCGAGGAAATGACCAACGAGGGGATCGGTTCCATTTTAAAGAGTTCGGCTATGTTGATTGCAAGAGTTTCGGACTTCACTACGGACCGTCGGCAATGCGTCCGACCCCACAAGCTCCGGTGAGTTCAATATGGATGACCTCCTTAATTTCTCTGATGATTGCATCAGTGATGGTGACCGCCTGGAAAACTCGACCGTCCGCGGAGGATATAATCCCGACGACTTTGGTGAACTTGAAGATTTAGTCGATATTGATATAGGTGACTTTTGAATACACGTGTTAGCAAGACCTGGTTGCGGGCGCGTGGCCTCCACACGCCCGGCGCTACAGCGTTGCCCGCGTGTGCAATGCATGTGCCAACGCGGCAATAAAGTCGCGTGCACTGCACGTGCCCGCGTGGCAGTGAAGGCACGTGCACTGCACGCGCCCACGTGGCAGTTGCCATGTGCATACGCTGCACGCGCCTGACGTCCCCATGCGGTCTTTTACGTTTTTGCCCGTATGCCATTTTTAAAATTCCCATTTTGTCCTTCTCGCAATTTATTTACTGTTCTGCCCCTGTTTATTTACAATTTTACGGTTTTGCCCTTGCTGATTATTTATCATTTTGCCCCTGGATTTTAAATTTATGATTCTGCCCTTATGGAATTATGATTTTACGATTCTGCCCATATGTTTTGATTACGTTTTTGTCCTTGTATGCAATTTGGTAAATATTTGTATTTTATAATATTAAAAATTCATATTATGAATGGTTTGTTAGTCACCAAAGTGGCCAAATCTTGAAGTCTTTTGAATTTTGATATTGTAAATTGTTTTATTCAATTACCCATGATTGATAAGTGTGGATGTATCTCTTGTGATGTAAATATATGTATGCATGTGTTGTTTCCTGTCACCTTTTCGTGGAACTCGGCCCTTGACTATGTAAGCTCAAGAGTGGGGTCCTCGTGCCCCAATTGACGATATGCTTGTAGCTGTTAATTAGTGTGGATGTATCTCTTGTGATGTAAATATATGTATGTGTGTGTTGTTTCCTATCACCTTTTCATGGAACTCGGCCCTCGACTATGTAAGCTAAGTAGAGGAATCGTCACGCTCCGCTCGATGATATGCTTGCAGATCTTGATAAGTTTGGATGTATCTCTTGTGATATAAATGCGATGTATGCGATATAGCCTTCTTCCCATTCCCAATTTCCCATGAAGCGTACAAGATGAGGTTTCAGCACATCATGAACTTCTCTTAACACCCTTTCATGCATAAGCGGAGTTTGTTCCAACTTTACCAGCCCGGAAAGAATAACTGTAATGCCAGCGATCAGCTTCCATGCACATTCCAATGTACAAGCAACATCACAAAGATCCATCGACCGCCGCACGACCGCGCACGATCGCCGCACGACCGCTGCACGATCGTCGCACGATTGCCGCACGACCTCCGCACGAATTAACCTTGCACGCGTGAGCAACGCTGCAGCGCCGGGCGCGTGGAGGCCACGCGCCTGCAACTATTAGGTCTTGCTAACACATGTATTCAAAAGTCACCTATATCAATATTGACCAAATCTTCAAGTTCACCAAAGTCGTCGGGATTATATCCTCCGCGGGCGGTCGAGTTTTCCAGGCGGTCACCATCAACGATGCAATCGTCGAGAAATTAAGGAGGTCATCCATATTGAACTCACTGAAGCTTGTGGGGTCGGACGCATTGCCGGCAGTCCGTAGTGAAGTCCAGAAACTCTTGCAATCAACATAGCCGAAACTCTTTAAAATGGAACCGATCCCCTCGTCGATCATTTCCTCAGTTTCACAATTCACTTTAACTCCAGAATCACCGACCTTAACCGATGGATTGTTCTCCCAATGCCTCAGTCTCTCGTGTGCATAAGCGAGACAGGCCTCGTAGTTCGTGATTACGGACTGTAAATCCTCCTTTTGCCATGCATGCATCGCACTCTTGCTTGACCAAGCCCTTTTCCCACTCTTTCGGACCCGTAGACGAATTAACCTTGCCCTTGCGACGAGCAATGTTGGAATTTATCAGCTTTCCCCTCTGGTAGCTGGAGTAGAAGGTCCTGCCTATCGAGGACTGGACTCCGACGAAGAGGTCAAAGTCGGTGAGTATGGCGAGTTCCCCGGCCTTCTTGAAGAGGGTCAGGCACCTCTTCGACAATGCCACACGCCGCTTCTACAGGTCTGGGATCTTGATGATTTGGGTTTGCCGAGGCTTGCCCATTCTCTTCTGAATGTGTGTTGGGGGCGAGGTGGGGATGAGAGAGAGAGAGAGAGTTTGCAGGTGATCTGAAGAGAAGTTCTTGATGGAAGCTTGGTTGGAAGAGTGTTTATAAAGACGAGTTAACGCCATGGTCGGATCGGAAAATTTCCGGTTCTGGAAATTCTCAGACGAAGGCCGGGGTGGGACCTTTTGTATAGTTCGTCCGAAAACGAAGGCATGGTCGGACGTCAGAATTTCCGGTTTCAGAAATTCTCGAGCGAAGGCCGGGGTGGGAACTTGCATTGATGGTCCGTGGCTGGATTGCGAAATGGCTTGCACCAATGGTAAAAAGGGATTAAAAGACATGCCTACTATCATTCATGAATTGACATTCACCCAAGTAAGAGATCAAATCAAATAACTTGAGCTGCACCAAGCAAAATTAAATGAGGCCTTGCTTTATGCCATGGGATAGGAACTCCGTAAGCAATAAGTAAAAAGTATCATCAATAAGGAGGAGGTGGCGGGGTCGGTGACCGGGTCGGTGACCGGGTCGGTGACCTGGGCGGTGATCTTGCGGCATGACAGCACCAGGCGGAGGAGGTGCTCCTGCTGGTGGTTTCCAATTGCGGACATTTTGCGGATGGAACAAAGAAGAGAGAGACAGACAGAAAGATCCGCTCGCTGCTCTACCGATGTTCGATGAAATGCATGTTGGAGTTCTTCTTAGACAAGTAGAAAAAGGAAAACCGAACCGAACTGAACGTTGACACCCCTAGTCATTAGTTCCCGTTGTCTTATTGCATGAAATTCGATAGGTACTAAAGGCAAAGCTGATGGAAGATCATGCGTTGTCAAGGGAAAGCTAAAGGGCTAATTTCTACGTTCTGAGCGAGGTTTGATTGTTTCATTAGCCGAAAAGGAATGAAGTTTATGAAGTTCTTGGGGCACGCAATCGTGGATGGCGTCGTAGATCATGATCCGGAGTCGAAGTCCTCCTCGGTCGCGATGGAAGATGGACCTTGGGCGTTTTTGTATTGATGTTTCTTTCAACTTTGTCTTTAATACATAGTGAATTTAAAATAATGAAAATTTATGACTTCAGTGGCATAAACGAAAAATACTAACACCTGAATATTAGAAAATACAAAAAATAAAGAAATGAAGAGAAATCCCGAAATGACTTGCAAAAACTTGCAAAGGGATCTTCGAAGGATTGGGTGGGGGACTCTGACCGTTGGTTTGGACAGGGGTAGGCCTTTGCTAATGGAATGCTCAATGATAATCACAGGAATTAAAAGAATAAAAGAATAAAAAAATTTGCTCAATGCGAGTTAAGATCACCTTGGTACTTCTCTAACCCTAACACCGAAATAAAATTCATTAAGCCAAAGCCAGAAGAATAAAATAATTATTGAAAATTTGCTCAATGCTACTTAAAATTACCTTATCCTTCTCAACCCTAACGTCGAAATAATAATTTATTGGGCAAACCCCTATAGAATAAAATAATAATTAAAATTTGCCGATTTAAGATCATCTCGTCCGTCCCTAATCCTAATACAGAAATATTTATCGAGCAAAACCCCAAAGGATAAGTTTATAATAAAAACTCTTTGTACCTAAACACGGGAGAAGTTGTCTTGTCTGGTTAGTAATTTAATGAAACCATGACATGACAAAAAAGTGTACACTCTTGTTCTACAAAATCCGAGAGAAGGGGTGGGCTGGTGTTCACACGGTTTTTGGCCGTCCATTTCAGGGATATGTCCCGATTTACTGATTTTGCCGATCCCCGAGGCTCTTCATCTTCTGCATCTCATCTCAATCAATGTCTTGGACTCGTTATAATGGAAACAGGTGGTTGAACATTAAAAGAGACCGAACAAGTAAATAAACCAAATATCGGAGTCGGTATGACTTATGTCCACAGGACAAGCATTAAAGAATTATGCTAGGTGTATCTACCTTCTACTCTTGGTATCCTTTTGTCTTTTATGAAAACAATTCATGTGTTTAAAGGGCAAGTCACGGGAAAATGGAACGGACAATCTGGTTCTTCTTCCTTCTTTTTTCAAAACCCATTTATTATAATACTATTTCTTCAAGCATTAGGGGAAAATCAACCTTGGTTTCATTAGACAACCGACGGAGAAGAAGGAGGAAATCGATAGGGGACTTACGACGCTACCAGCACAATGCACGTAAACTCTCAATGCGATTTCCTATTTTGGCAGTCCATTTAGGACTGTTGCACGACCACCGCACGACCGCCGCATGACCGCCGCATGACCGCTGTACGATCGCCGCACGACCGCCGCACGATAGTCGCACGATCGCCGCACGACGGTCGACGGTCCGTGAGGAAGAAGAAAAAGCAAATAAATACAAAAATTTATAAATTTTTACCAAACGCATTTTTATTCTTTTTCTATTCCAATAATAGAAATTTTGTCTAATTACCAAACACCGTATTTTACTTAGAAATTGTTCATGGAATGAAAATAGAAAAAAACTATTTCTGAAAAGAAATAGTTACCCGGAATAGAAACGTTACCATGCGCACCCTTATCCGTCGCCGGTCCTCCCTCCATTGTGGAGTAATCGTCTCTGCAGAGAGATTGCTTCACCTATTTTTTTCTCAAGTCATTACTGTATCTTCGTTAGTGTTCTAGTCATGCCGAATTTATTGGGTACGAACCGATATACGACAGGAATGGAGTTTTGTAATTGAATTATCTTCTTTTTATTTTTATTTTTATTTTTTTGTGTATTTTCTAGTATTGGAGGCATTTCTGTCTGTTTCCTTTCGTCTAGGCCACTGGAGTCGTAATTTTAAATTCACTAGGGATTAAAGACAAGGCTAGAGGAGACATTGCGGCAAACTAAAAATATCGAATTTTGTGGCTTTCCAAATGCATAAAGGCGGCTTCAAGGTTGTATTTGTGGCTTTCAAAATTTCCAAAAAAGAACACAACCGACAATCCCGAATGAGCACACGAGTTAAGGGAATCAAATGATCAATCCCCCCGTTGTGTTAAGATAATTAGGTGAAGTGACCAAAAGGAATGAGGGAATTAAAATGCAGATCGTCACCCATGCAGCACGTGGAGAATTCAGTGGTTCCCTAAGCGTGTCCCTAATTTTCTAGAATTTGACATTTTACAAGTGGGATACCTAGCGCATATTATGTGGACAAAGTCTAATTTAATATAATAGACGGAATATACATGCATGAAACAGGAGAAATAAAAGGTTCAAGTCATCAAATCCTTTCGGTGTCGTTACCCCGTCTCTCGTTGAACATCTTAATCTCCTATTGAACTTTATTTGTTTACTATTCCCACTATGAATGTTTGTAATTCTCTGTATTCACCTTTCGCGCACAATCGCGAATGGCTACGTACTTCACGATCAAGGACTCCACAACGTCCTCCTCCGTCACGATGGGAGATGGACATTGGGAACTTGTTTCGAGATTTAATGGTGGAGAACTTCATAAACTTCATTCCTTTTCGGCTAATGAAACAATCAAACCTCGCTCAGAACGTAGAAATTAGCCCTTTACCTTTCCCTTTGATAACGCATGATCTTCCATCGGCTTTGCCCTTAGTACCTATCGAATTTCATGCAATAAGACAACGGGAACTAATGACTAGGGGTGTAAAAAACCGAACCGAACTGAACCGTTAGAAAAAACTTCCGAACCGAATACAAACCCAACCGAAATGCGCATGGCAACTGCCTCATGGGCGCGTGCAGTGCACGTGCCTTCACTGCCACGCGAGCACGTGCAGTGCACACGCCTATGCATGCATTGCACGCGCAAGCAATGCTGCAGCGCTGGCGCATGGAGGCCACACACCTACAACTGTTAGGTCTTTCTAACATGTGTATTCAAAAGTCACCTATATCAATATCGACCAAATCTTCAAGTTCACCAAAGTCGTCGGGATTATATCCTCTGCGGACGGTCGAGTTTTCCAGGCAGTCACCATCACCGATGCAATCGTCAAAGAAATTAAGGAGGTCATCCATATTGAACTCACCAGAGCTTGTGGGGTCGGATGCATTGCCAGCAGTCCGTAGTGAAGTCCAGAAACTCTTGCAATCAACATAGCCGAAACTCTTTAAAATGGAACCGATCCCCTCGTCGATCATTTCCTCAGTTTCACAATCCACTTTAACTCCATAATCACCGGCCTTAAACGATGGATTGTTCTCCTGAAGCCTCGGTCTCTCGCGTGCATAAGCGAGAGAGGCCTCGTAGTTCGCGATTACGGACTGTAAATACTCCTTGGCCATGCATGCATTGCACTCTTGCTTGACCAAGCCCTCTTCCCACTCTTTCGGACCCATAGACAAATTAACCTTGCCCTTGCGACGAGCAATGTTGGAGTTTATCAGCTTCCCCCTCTGGTAGCTGGAGTAGAAGGTCCTACCTGTGGAGGACCGGACTCTGACGAAGAGGTCAGAGTCAGTGAGTATGGCGAGTTCCCCGGCCTTCTTGAAGAGGGTCGGGCACCTCTTCGACAATGCCACACGCCGCTTCTACAGGTCTAGGATCCTGATGATTTGGGTTTGCCGAGTCTTGCCCATTCTCTTCCGAATGTGTGTTGGGGGCAGGGTGGGGGTGAGAGAGAGAGAGTTTGCAGGTGATCTGAAGAGAAGTTATTGATGGAAGCTTGGTTGGAAGAGTGCTTATAAAGACGAGCTAACGCCATGGTCAGATTGGAAAATTTCTGGTCGTGCCGCACGACCGCCGCACGACTCGCCGCACGACCGCCAAACGACCGCGCACGACCGCCACACGACTGCTGCACTACAGTTGCACGACCGCTGCATGACGGTCGACGGTCCGTGAGGAAAAAGAAAAAACAAATAAATACAAAAATTTATAAATTTTTACTAAACGCATTTTTATTCTTTTTTTATTCCAATAATAGAAATTTTGTCTAATTACCAAAGACCGTATTTTACTTAAAAATTGTTCTTGGAATAGAAATAGGAAAAAAAAAATCTGAAAAGAAATAGTTCCCTGGAATAGAAACATTGTCATGTGCACCCTTATCCGTCGCCTGTCCTCCCTCCATTGTGGATTAATCGTCTCTACAGAGAGTTTTTTTTTTTTTTTTTTTTGTCGGTCATACTCTACTCCTATTCTAATTCTCACTCTCAGACTTTTGCTTCACCTACTTTTTTCTCAAGTCATTATTTTATCCTCGTTAGTACTCTAGTCATGCCGAATTTATTGGGAACAAACCGATATACATTAGGAATGGAGTTTTGTAATTGAATTATCTTCCTTTTATTTTTATTTTTATTTTTTTGTGTATTTTCTAGTATTGGAGGCGTTACTGTCTGTTTCTTTTCGTCTAGGCCACTGGAGTCATAATAATTCCATTGTTTTAAATTCACTAGGGATTAAAGACAAGGCTGGAGGAGACATTGCGGCAAACTAAAAATATCGCAAACACATTGCATTTTCGAAAGGATTACATTGGCAAATTATCAAAAACACTTAGGACTAAATTAATCAAATTCAAAAGTTTAGGTTTAAGACTTTTTTCAATAATTTTTCTAGTAATACTCCGTTTGATTCGGTTTTCCTTATCCTCTTACGTTAATTTAGAACATCACAGGAGCTTCCTGGATTCCGCACAAGATTGACATGAACATAGTGAGAGAATCAAGTTGAGAGCGGCAAGTCTCCTCAATCCCTATATTTCTCACGAAATGTACATGAAGCCCTTCATATGAAAATCTAGATGTTAACAAGTTATATTGCAATTTCCCAAGGGGTCTATGTTTCATGTTAAATAGCTATGATAGTTGCAACATTTGATTAAGGAATGAAAGATTTCTTTTAAAAATAAAAGGCACTCCGAATATAAATAGGAATAAGTACACCATAAGTTTTCAAACTTAACGATTTTGGTGATTTCTAGCACGCGACCTGGATTGACCAAGCTCGTCACCTAATAATCTCTACACAACTGAGGGACGATGAATTGATTCCCTTACGCTGTGTTCCCCTCCCAGATCATCGAAGGAAACATGGGATATAATCGTTGACAAGCGGCCCGAAAACGAAGCCATGGTCGGACGGAAAATTCTTGTTTTTGCAATCGATCTCGTCTCGTTTCCTCTTTTGGAAATTCACGGACGGGAGTCAGGGTTAGGAATGCAAGGTTGATAGGCAAAGCCATGGGGGGAGGCGGTTGGTTCGCAGCAGGATCCTTGCAGGTGCTCAATGGTTAACGGAAAAAGGAATCAAAAGAATGCGCAACTTGTCCATCGTCTTTTTCTTTTTCTTTTTTTCTTCTCTCTATAGTCATTAGTTCTCGTTGTTTTCTTATTGTAATAAGACAAAGCTGATAGGAGATATTGAGACAACCTAATAAAATCACCAATATGTCGCATTTCCAGGGTAAGAAAAACATCCGAATAAAAGGAAAACTTGTCAACCTAGAGAATTAATTCTATAATGGATAGTAAAGTTCTCGAAACGTCACGTGTCATCAAGGGAAGCCAAATGGCTAATTCCCACGTTCCGGGCAAGGTTCGATCGTTTTATTGGCCGGAGAGGAATGAGTTTTATGAAGTTCGCCACTGTTAAATCTCGAAACAAATTCCCAACGTCCATCTCCCGTCGCGACGAAGGAGGACGTCGTCGAGTCCTTGATTGTGAAGTACACAGCCGTTTGCGATTGTGCGCGCAAGGTGGATACAGAGAATTACAAACATTCACGGTGGAAAATAGTAAACAAGCAAAGATTATAGGAGACCAAGACGCTCAAGGGGACATAGGGTAACAACACGGAAAGGATTTGATGATTTGAACCATTTATTTCTCCCGCTTCATGCATGTATGTTCCGTCCATTATATTAAATCAAACTTTGTTTGCACAATGTGCGCTGGGTATCCCGCTGGTAAAAAGTCGAATTCTAGTAAATTAGGGAACTACTGAATTCACCACGTGTTGCGCTGGTGACGGTCTGTATTTTCTTTCCTTCGCTGCCGGTCCGACGCCTGCTTTGGAAATCTCCCTTTCTAACCTAGGGTTTGATTAAAGTAGGTGTGTGTTTACCGTCTACCACGTGCTTTTGGTACCTTTCTCTATTTTATGAAAACAATTCATTCAATCCTTTTTCTACGCCCTAGAATAGGAAACCCGCAAGATGTCTTAGACGTAATAGCTACTCTATCGGACCCATGTGTTTCCATGAGACTCCGCGTGCGTGTGAACTGGTTGGCGATTAGAGCATCTTACGTCCCTTATCCCCCGCTTGATTGACAGTCTCTCCTCCTTCCTTCGTGCCTCCGGCAGAGCCACCGGCGCAACTTCTGTTTTTGTCTTTTCTCCGAATCGCTCTCGCTTCGTTTCCTGGGAAGGAAATCCCTCCTTTTAATTTTCTTTCTCCCAATCTGTCTGGCTTTTCTTTTCTTTTTTTCTCTCGCCTTTGATGATGTGCCGCCGCGCACCTTTGGTCCCGTTGCCTAATAATCTCAGCACAAAGGAGGGATGACCGATTGACTCCCTTACCTCGCGTAAAATGCTGGATAATCGACCGAGGGATAATTTTTCCCTCTCTGGCCGCAATGAAAAAGACATAAATAAGTTAAAAATTTCAGAAAATTTTAAAAAAATGAAAAATTATCCATATCGACGCTAATCGTGCCATGTAGAATTATCAGCGATCACATCAATAATTTCCTACCAACTACATTGACAAATTGACAAAAGGTTTATGACTATTGGCTAAATTGAAAATTTTATGACTGAATTAATATCCCTGTAATAGATTTAAGATCTTTTTGGGTAATTTTTCTCAAAATACTCAATTTCATTCAATTTTCTTTATTCTTTTCATAAATTACACTCCAAATATAAATAGGATTAAGTGTATCATAAGTTCTAAAACTTGGTGATCATGGTGATTTTTTACATGTGACTTGAACTGACCATGCTCGTCATCTAATAATCTTAATACAACCAAAGGATGATCAATCGATTCCCTTATCCTGTGTTTCCAACCGAAATTGTCAGAAGGAAACACGGGATAAGGGAATAGGGAACAAATTGAGATTGTCGGAAAGGAACACGGGGTAAGGGAATTAATTGATCATCCCTCAATTGTGTTCATTTTGGCAATTCGAATGCCACAATTCAACTCAGAAGTCGTTTTTACACATTTCGCGACCTTTTGTTTTCATATATTCTTAGTATTACTATTCAAAGATGGAAAAACCCTTCTAATGAACCGTGCAATTGTCGCAGTCGTCGCGAGGAAGTCCAAGCAAATTGTCAAGTGGGCGCGAATGGTCAGTCTTGCGAAGCGTGACTCTAGATTTCCCACAAGGACGTGCCCAAAGACGAAGGAAACGGACGCAGACAGCAAAGCATGAAAACCAGATAAAAACTGAATTAAACGCGACCATGGATGGAGACCCGGCACATCCATCAGACATGAGGATCGACTCGGGATGCATCAAGCGGACAAGGAGTGGCTGAAAAGAGAAAGAACGAGAAGAAGAGCAGATCTCCGAGGCTCCGTTTGTCCCGCACAAAACAAACGATTTTTTTAGAAAATATTTTTCCTAAAAATGATCGCTTATATTACTCACAAAAATGAATAAACAAAACACATTTTTCCTATTGTTCGTGAAATTGCTTGGATATAAATTATCATCGATATGAATACATTTTCAATTGATTAATTATTTCAAACGATACAAACAATCATTTTTAGGAAGTGGTCGAACGGAACGCATGCCCTTTATTTTGGAGCTAGAGAATTAATTTGCATCGGTCATGAGTGTTGGTGGACTCGTGGTAATTCTAGAACTGGACGTCGAGAATTTCGGGACAAATCTAATTTTTAGTCCTTTTAAATTGACTTATGTAAATAGTCGAATTAGGTGCTCAAATTCTTTATTTGTGTTACGTAGATACTCTACCTTCATGATCTATAGAATCGATAATATCCCTGTCAATTCCTTTCACCGTTAACCACCAACTTTCTTCAAATTATGAGATTTAATTTAATACAAGATAAGAAGAGAAGAGAGAGAGAGAGAGGGAGAGAGAGAGAGAGAGAGAGAATGAAAGCTTCCTTTGATCCTTATCGTTTTCGCTCTGAATTGTGTCATTGTGTGTGTGAATGCGTGGTGAATTTGAGAAGGACTAAAGAGTGCGTCGGTTTCCATGTGCCGCCCTTGACAATCTTCGTTTCTCCCAATCACTCCTTGTTCCGTTTCCTATTTGGGGAAATCTTCCATAAGGCGTAAATCACCCCTTTCCCATATCCTTTCTCTCATAAGTCTTCTAATCACGAGAAAAATTATCAAAAAATTCATAAATTTATTGTACGGATACCAATTCAAGTAGTAAATTATTTAATTTGGTCATAAACATTTTAATTGTTTGTCAATGTAATCCCTCCGGCCAATTTTGGCAGGCAATCATGACGTGAGGTCGTCCCCCTATGTGGGATTGCTGACAAAGGTCTCAAGGCTTTGTTGGTTAGCCCTCATTAGGCTTAGTAAGAAAAAATTAATAAGGAAAAAAAAAACAAAAGATAGTTCATAAAACTTTTAAAAATTGTAAGGATTACCTATATCATTGCCAGCCATGTCACATAAGATAATCGACGTTCATGTCAATATTTTCTAGTCAAAATTGACTGGAAGGGTTATATAGACAAATCATTAAAAAGTTCATGACTCAATTGGTAAAATCGAATAGTTTACGACTGAATTGGCATTTATGCAATAAGCTTATGAGTTTTTTTTTTTTTTCAATAATTATACCTTCGATCGTGGCCAATGAAATCTCTTTCTCTCTAGCCTTGATTGTCGCTAACCTCCTTGAACCTGTTTTTATTTCTCTTCTTTTTTCCCCCTACACGATATACTCTCAATTTCATTCACTGTTCATTATTCTCCAACTTTAACTTAGAATATCGAGGTAACCCTTAATTCTTCTCAAGATTGACATAAAAATAGTAAGGGAATCGAGTTGAGAGCAGCAAGTCTCCTCACTTTTATCGTGGATGCACGCGAGAGAGAGAGAGAGAGTTTTGTGGGCTCAAGTTGGAAACTCTAATGGATTTGAGGCTCATTTCGCACATTGGGCCGTTCATTGGGCCAATTTTGAAAGGAATTCACAATCGGGCCTCATGCTTTGTCCGACATACATGGCTTGTGCCGAAGTCTAAATGCAGACGATCCATTACCAAAATTATCACCAAACAAATCCGAACATGTATTGGATATGGTCTGAACTGAAATTTTGAACAACCAACGTTGAAACCCATCATCCAATCTATCCTTTACAATACAGTTTAGCAAGATAAAACCCAGATATCCGCGCAATCATCACAGAGAGACGCCCGAATCCTTAAGTGTAAGAAAGCCATCGAGATTATACCAATTGCCCTTAGGATCGGGGTGCATGAACTCCACTCCCGAGCTTCCACCACTGACGGCCGGGCTCTTCAGCAAAGCCAAGAAATCATCACAGTCACCGTCACCAACGGAATACTCGAAGAGACTAGGAAAGTCATTGGGGATACACCCATAGCTGCCAAGATCCGAGCGCAAGGGGGTGGACTCCCTTCCTAAACCTCCACCGCCGGCGACCGAGTCAAACTGTCAGAACTGAAAAGTTCATCAGGTGCCGCGGGACGTCCGTGTGCTTGTCACTGGGGTTCATTTACGGCAAAAGGCCAAATCGGTTTGAGAGTGGTCAACAAAGGCCCGAAGAAAAATAGTCTCCCTCGAAATTGGCTCTAGATTCCATCTCAAGCCCTCGGGCTCTGTTCTCATCAAAGCCCTTTTTTAATGGGCTTTTTCGGCTTTCCCTAGATCACCGAACTAGGTATTTTTCAACTCTTTGGCTGCGTTTGGTAGTTAGGATAAAATTCGGAATAAGATATGATTTATCATATCCTACGTTTGGTGCTCACTCAGGACAAGATAAAGTCGAATATAAGGGGGATATAAACAGGATAAAATTATCCCATGGGAGAGGTGGGATAAAGGTAGATAGAATTTCTAATGTCCATAATAGAAAAGTTATTTTTCTCAAATAACAAACTTATTAAATTAACAAAATTGAAATTATATTTCAATATAAATAATATTTGAATTCTAATTTAAGAAATTAAAAATTAAAAAATTAAAAAATTATTTTTAATTAATCCTATTTTAATTTATATATTCAACTTTAATTATATCTTATAACAAACATTCAATCTATAAATTAAATATTTATATTTATTATATATTTTATGTATTTTTGTATTTTAGGTATCTTAGTACTATTTACTATTTGATAAAATTTTATTAAAGAATGATGAAAGGGAAAAAAATAATAAAGAAAATAATATAAAAAAGAGGAAAAATAAAATAAAAATAAATTAAGGAATAGTGTTATGAGAGATTTTCACCATCTCCGTTTATGAATTTAGGTTCATTTATAATGATATGCCGTTTATATTAAAAAATTGTACACAATATGATGTAAATATACCCGACTTTAATATTGCGATTCACCAAACAATAGACAGGATATAAAAAAATCAAAATATTTCATATCCTATCTTATCCAATCCTATCCCGATTAGAAATCCGGATGACCAAACGTAGTCTTTATTCATACGATCGAATTTTTTTTTTTTTATTAGCACTTTATATGGCACGGTTAACATTAGGAACTTGGAAATATCATGCTAAATTATAAAATTCAGCTTAACATGCGGAAAAAATATATTGGCATCATTGTTAGGAGGACAAAAGTTGCATATCCCATGATGTTTCAAATTGGACCCCTGCAATCCTACTTCACAAGAAACAACACATATATTTATATCACAAGAGAGACATCCATCCAAATCTTCAAGTGCAACAAAGTCGTCAAGATTATGTCCATAGCCCTCAAGATCAGAGGGCATGGCCCCCTCTCCAAGGCTTCCACTGCCAATGGTCAAGTTCTCTAGCAAAGTTAAGAAACTGTCTCAGTCACCGTGACCAATGCAATCTTCGGAAAGATTAAAAAAGTCATCAAGATTGAATTCACCATCCTTAAGATCACAACATGTCGGAATGGACTCCACTCCCGAACTTTTACCACAAGTGACATTATATGTGCAACCCTTAAGAATGGAGCGCAGAAGAGTAGACCCTACTCTTGAACTTCCATTGCTAGCGGTTGAGATGACTAGCGAAGTCAAGAAACTGTTGCAATCGTTGAGGCGGACATAGTCCTTGACATGAGCAAAAAGTATGGGACAAGAAGCTTTGAAACTTGTAAAAGCGAATCGATCTCATCATTATTTTGAATTTCAGAATCACAACAAACTCCAACTCTAGAATCACCACCGGCACCCGCTTTAACCGATGCGCTATTGTCCAAATCCCTTCAATTTGTTGCGCACACAACCAAGCATGGTCTCGCACTCAACGATCAGGGAGTCAAAGTCCTACTCTCTCTCGTGCAAGAATCACGCTCTTTCTCGATCCAATCAACCCGCTCTCTCAGACCTTTTAGAGCGCGTTTGATAACGATTATATTCCCGGGAATAAATTCTAATCGGAAATGATTATTTTTTATTCTCGTTCCCGGAAACAATTTCTAAACATTTTAAGCCGTTTGGTAACCGTCCAAAATTTCGATTCGGAATAAAATTGTGTTTGGTACCGTGCTCATTGAGTTTGTTCCAAATCAATTTCTTTTAATTTTTAAATAATTTTTTTTACTTTTTCCTTTTTTTCCCCCTCCTCTCCTATTCTTCTTCTTCTTCAAGTGGTCGGTCACCGGATCGGTGACCGGCCACACGAGGGCCGGCGACCTTACCGGAGCGTCGCCGATCGAGCCTTGCCGGTGGCCGGGCCGGCCTCACGGGCCGGGCGAGGCCCACTTGGCCACCGGCGGGATTGGGCAAGCCTCACCGAGGCCGGGCGAGGCCCGCCGGCCACCGGCGAGGCTCGGCCTCGCCGGATCGCAAGGCTCGCCCGGCCTCACTAGTGGCTGGATTGCCTCCGGCGATCTCGTAGGACCTCGCCTTGGCCTAGCGAGCCTCCGGCGAGCTCGCCAGACCGGTTGCCAGCGACCGGTGGCAAATGGTGGCAGACGGCAGCGGCGAGATGGCCGTCGATGAAGAAGAAGAAAACAGAAGACGAAGAAGAGAAAAGGAAAGAAAAAGAGTTGATTTTGATTTTTAGATTTGTTTCTGGAACAATAATCAACTTTTTTATTATTATTATTTTGTTCCAAATCTACTTCTGAGAACAAAAAAGTAAAAATTTGTTCCTGGATACAAAAATTTTATCAAACGCAATTTTATTCTAAAATTACTTCCGGGAACAAAAAATCAAAATTTGGTACTGTTTGGATGGTTACCAAACAATCTCTTAGTGACTCACCTGAAGGTAAGGTAAAGGTGCTTTACCTCAATTTCCCACCAAGAGAGAGAGATAGAGAGAACTTGGAGTTTTAGATCTAGGATTTTAATGATCTTTTCAGAGATTCGATATCCTCGTGTTCTGTTTATGTACAAGTCCCCCACTTCCAGTTTCAATGATGATTGCGGAAGCTCTGGCGTCTCACTAAATTATAAAGATTTGCTATTCTAAAGGTTAAATATGTGTTTAATCAACCTATTTTGGTTGTCTCTGTATAACAATAGTGTAGTAGAAACCGAAGTTAGGTGTGCATTGCAAACTGGCAACGCCGCAATTATTGGAGAAGAAATTCCCAGCATGTGTTCATCATTGACGATGACACGGGATTTAGTGATTGATCGCCAATTATTTTGCTTGACAGAAATGTTCTTATGGAACGAGTGTGTGTTTAATCCCGCCGGTACTCTGTTGATCCTCCTTATTATCTGGATTTGGTTTTATTTTGTAGTATTTTGGCCTTTGCTCTGCTTCGATTTGCTTTGCCATCAAAATATATATATTTCTGATGTATCCTTTTAAGCGCTGAATAAAATTTTCTTTTGAACAAAGAAACAAGGTAAACTAACATCCAATTTGGAGGAAAATATTGTTGTGCTAGAAGACTTTTTTAAAGCGGGTAGTAAACTTCTTTAAATATCACGTGTCGCTGGTGGAAAGACACAGCGCAAACTCCGACGTTTTGAGTGATGTTTAATTATTCTATTAGCCAAAAAAAAATGAGACTTATTGCGCTCTCCATCGATAAATCTTGAAGCAAATTTCCAAGGTCCATCTCTAGTCACGACGCGCGGAGGAGGACGTTGAGTCCTTGGTCGCGAAGTACAATGCCATTTGTAATAATGTGCACAAAGAAGTTAGAGAATATTCCATTAGCCAAGGTAGGTGTTGGTCGTAATTATGTAGTTTGATGTCGAAAATTTCGGGGCAGTTTTTATTTTTTGTCATTTCAACTTGACCTATGTAGATCGTCAAATTAGGTGCCCAAACTTTTTACTTTTGTTAATTTAAATACTATGCCTTTTATAATTTGTTTTACCATTAACGCCCGATGTGGCAACTATAAGTAAAGAAATTCAAATTATAAAATCCAATTCAACATAAGATAATAGAAATAAATCAAGAAGGGAAAATATAGTGACATGTTCAAAGGGGAGAGAGAACATTGCTATTGACCGTCGTATTCCATCAATTTCCCAACATCACCTTACCACCCTGACATCCACCATCACCGTTGACCTTAGTATATCATGTCGAGAGGTTAAACGAAGGAAGCTTGTCACATGATTTTCAATCGAAATTATGTGAGTCCGTTTGTCTACATTAATTACATGATTTATTTTTTTTACTCTCTTCAAAAAATTGAATACGGAACTTTGGATAAAATATATGACCGGCTATATTATAATTTCTTGAAGAGTCAGTATTTCAAGTAAAATAGTTACGATAGTTCCAACATTTGACTAAAGTATAAAAGTTTTGAAAATTAAAGACACTCTAAAAGTTAAAATGCCCGGTTAATTTTTTTCTTAAATAATTAGGATATAAAAATGCATAATTCTATACTTTTACCATTCTCATGGTTCAATGTGCTACACTAGGCATCACCCCTTAAATTTACATGGATACAAAACCCACCCAGATTTCTACAAATCACGTAAAATTCAGGAACAAAAACCCACCTAATTATGTACCTGATATGTAAGCTATATTTTGCTCCAGTTCCTCCAACCACAACTAGTGGCAGTTGGAGGACACTTCCTCCAATCACCCTTGTGACTAGTGGATTATAACTTATGGACATCATTCACGTGCGAAATTAACCAAAAATAAATATAGGCGATGCCCATAATTAACCCCACCAGTCAGACCGATGGTTGGTAGGAACTTCGAAAAATATGGTGCAAGCCAATAGACAAATCCGCCCAAACAAAACCGAAAACTAATCCCAATGTCCAAAGGCTCAACAGCCTCAGTCCTACATGTCGAGACCCTCCCGGTGTGGTCCAAGAAAGACAGCTGAGATATGGTTAAGGAAACATCATATTAAAGCCTCCAGATGAGAAGGAAGTGAACACGATAAAACCCAACCCAACCCAAGCCTTAAGATTCAACCAATTTTTATAGACCGAGGCCCACTGAAGAAGCTGTATAAAAAAAAGTGCCAAACAAGAGTCTCAAGAGCGGATTAATGCCTGGGAATCACCGGGAGGGTGCAGCACGAGAGAAACAGAGTCGAAACACTTCATTGTTGACCGACCATCTGGAAACGACCTGAGATGGAAATTCTTAGCATGGGCCATCATTGAGTAGGGGATTGCATTTAGAAGGTGGAGCCGAATGTTCTCTAGAATGTCACTAGCTCACGTAGGGTCAATGTACTAGGGGTCTGTTAGTGCTCCTAACGTTGGTAAAAAGACCTTAAAACTCCAAATGCCAGAATGTCGGAAATGTTACGATCCGGGTCTTTTTTTATTACATTTTACGTAACAAATGGATAGTCGAGACTCAAGACAAAGCGTGGTCTTCGGAGGAGAGTCGCTCCGACCTATTGAGTCAACCATCGGCTTCTATCTTCAGTCTCTTTTGACAAAGCCACCTGACTCCAAGCTGTCGAGGCTTGCACACATCACAGCTCATCACTCCACTCTCGCTCACGGACCCTCCTTCACAACGCCGCAGACGCTGTGCTCCACGGGGACGAGGGGCAGTGCGTGGGCAAAGAAGAGGAAGGCATGGGTTGGCCCTTACATTGTCCTTTTCTTTTCCTTCTTGGGCTCACATTGTGGGTTTAAAGAAAGAAAGAAAATTGGGCCGAAAATACGATGGGCCAAGGGAGAGGGATGTTAGGGGGGCGAATGTTTAAAAAAAGAGTGGGCCGGTGTGTCCGGCCCACTTGACTGGATTATAGATATATATATATTCATTTTTATCTCACCTATTTTATTCATTTTTTTATTTTTTTTACTTTTTATATCTACAATTTTTTTATATTTTTATAAAATAAATATATACTTAAAATATCGACAAAAATTCAAGTGTCAACAAGAATATATAACAAACTAACCAGAAATTGAGACGTGGCAACTAGGTCCATTTATCAAAAAAATTGTCTTTTTTCTCCACCCTCTCCCGTGCTCCGCTCTCCATCAGTCCTCCACCCCCTCTCTCTCTCTAGAACCTTCGCTAAATTCGCCACTAAATTGGCACGTCGTAGGCGAGGAGATGGGTTCTACGTCGTGTACAATAAGTCCGCCATGCTAGCCACAATTTCAAAGTCCCCGGAGGTCGAATGCGTTGAGAAGTTGTTGCCAGAGATGGATCAGAGGCAGTGGCGGTGGTAGTGGCGTGATTCATCGGACTGGAGAGAGCGAAGGGTTTAGAGGGAGAGTGGGGTTTAGGCGTGGGGTTTGCAAAGATCGAGAGCAGAGCATGTGAGTGAGAAAAATTTTCTAACATATGAGCTCGATTGCCACGTGTCAATTCCTGGATGGTTCATTATTTGTCGTACTTGGCATATTTATCTATATTGTAAGGTTTAACCTAGACTATGCCGTCTCAATTTCCTTCGTGAAACAGAAGCAAAAATGGGTTTGTCTTGGGTTTACATACAGAAAGTTTGTAAAAGCACGAGCCATGATAAAAGAACCAATAGCTACTCCCTTGTATTAGCGTTACTATGACTCGTGCGCCAATGTGAAGTTCATTGTCAAGCGGCATCAGGAGTCCCCCAAACACTTCGAAAGCAAATTTATGAATAAAAGAACCAACAGCTACCTCCCTTGTATTAGCGTTAATATGACTCATGGATCGCTGCTCGCCACCGCACAACCGCCGCAAGATCGCCGCGCGCACGGCCATCGCACGACCGTCGCACGACCGCCGACCGTCGTCCCCGCCCACTGCCGCAAGATTGCCGCCCACAGCCCACCGGCCGCAGGAGATGTTAAGAATCCTTCTTCCTCCCTTCGTGCCATGCTATTTTTCGTCTCTCTTCCTCCCTTCGTGCCCCCTTCGTGCCATGCTATTTTTCGTCGCTCTTCCTCCCTTCGATCATGTTTGCGGATCATGTTTGAGGTTTTTTGTCCTTTTAGCACGAATCGATCATGTTTGAGGTTTTTGGTCCAGTAGCGAAAAGGCAAGGGAGATGTTAAGAATCCTTCTTCTGCCCTTCGTGCCTCGCTATTTTTCGTCGATCCCCACAGTTTGGACCGGGTCCAATGCAGCAGGTATGCCTTGCCATTTTTCTGAGTGTCTTTATGAGGTTTTCCATTTAGACTCATGATACTTCATAACTACCACGTGCTTGTAGTAATGAACTCAACTTTTGAGCAAGAGCCATCCACCCACGGATTACAATGCTTTTGTCCCTATTGATTAAAACTTGAGCTTGACTATGACTAGTACTGTTGCACTTTTTTATCCAATTAATACTGGATCATGATTGCTCCTATCTCTGTTATGGCAGTGATGGAGAAATCTTTCTGAAGTTAGCAATCGATTTAAGCATCTTCGAAAAGAGAATAATAGTAACACTCACGAGAAATAACCGATACACTTCAGAATAAAGCGGGAGTAAAAACTCTAAATTGATACGCCAGGTCAATTACTACGTATCACCTAATTTAGTAATTTGACGATAAATTTGTTACAATCATACTAATTTGGGATAAATTTTTCATGAGCTTATCAATTTTGGATTTTTCATAATATTAATCCTAAAAAAAATTGGTTTACGAGTTATGCACACGCGCGAGAACAAAAGTACAGACGTGAGGGTTCCGCACGTGTGGCAGAATTTTGCACAATAAAAGGTTGCAAAAAAAGAAAAAAAAAAAACAGAGAGAGGATCAGTAGCCCACGTGCAAGAATGGCTGTGGAGATAGAACTATTTAATTCAATTCTATATTTGTTTTCTTTTTTTTTTTTTTATTTGGGGGGTGGGGGCGGGGTGGGACCAATTAAACAGAGCCATTTTTTTTTTAAAATTAGGAAGCCGGGACTTTTCACTTTCAACCTTATTATACGCAGGGATTATATCTTGATGTAAATTGCTATTCTGAACTAAGAATAAGACAAAAGGAGAATAAAGAACAAGTGGTAATGAGCATCAGTTAATATGATCTCCATCACCATGTCACCTGTTATGACTACAATTTTAATTATCAGTCCTTAAATCAACAATTTCATAATATATAATAGTACCGTTAAATTATTTCCAGTCACCACATAGCAGTAGCAACCAATCTTTTTGTTCATAAGCGTGACTAATGTCTCAGCATCTAAAGTCACTACCAAGAAAAATGTGAATATAAAGCAAATAGCGACCTCGCAGATACTACGCAAAAAATACACAAATATTGCTATAATATGAAGCTCAAAGCTTAGATGAGATTCTAAAAATTCACATTTTACAGAAAAAGACTGCAGAAGCTTAACTAATGAGAGTTCGTTCTCAACTGTCACTAAATAAAGGATTATATCATTATGCATGCCACTTCTTATCAAGGCAAAGGCAAAATGCATAGGTTCAACAGATTTACAGGACTGACACGTCTACTCAAAAGCGACCCGTATCAAGAGAGACGTCCAAGTCTCCAAGTCCAGCAAAGTCGTCCGGACTATATCCTCGGCCGAGGGTCGAGTTTTCCGGGTAGTCACCGTCGCCGATGCAATCCTCAGAGAGATTAAGAAAGACATTCGGATTGAACTCACTACCATCGAGACCGGAGCACGTGAGGTTGGACGGACCGCCAGCGGCCGAGTTGACTGGCGAAGTCCAGAAACTATCGTAACCACCATGGTGGTCCACTATGGCCGACAGAGTCCTTGTAGAAAGCCAAAAGTGAACCAACAAAAGCTTCGAAACCTTCTAAAACGGAATCAAAGTTATTCGTTTTTTTTCTTACTCACGAACTGCCAACCGCTGCTCGCCGCCACACGACCGACCGCTGCACGATCGCCGCACGACCGCCGCACGATCACCGCACGACCGCTGACCGTCGTCCCTGCCCATTGCCGCAAGATTGCCACCCACAACCCACCAGCCGCGGGAGGGGGCAGTGGTCGGTGAGCTGTGGGCGGCGGTCTTGCGGCGGCGGTTGGCAGCGACAGTTGGCGGTTGTGCGGCAGCAGGCGGCGGTTGTGCGGCGGTTGGCGACGGCAAGCTGCCGATGGACGATGGCGGTCGTCGGCCGGTGGGCCGTGGGCGGCGACCGGTGGGCTACGGGCAGCGGCAATGACCTATTCTTAGATTTTGGTCAAATAATCTTTTCAGTAGTCCATAACCTGATTCAACAAATAAATTTATATCTACATGCCCATGGTTTGGATATTTAGGAACTAGATAGATAAATTCGTGGTTAGAGTTGAATAAGATGGTGTTTATGGACATACACTTATCCTTGGGGTCTACGTATTGTTTGATGGAGTTGAAACACTTATATTAAGGTAGTGCTGATAAGGCAATGAGATCAGTTATGGTTCTCACTTTCGATATAGTTTCCGCGAAGTTGTGCCGAATAGTCCAGCTAAGTCACAATATCGCTCTACTAGGCCTAAGCACATGGTAACTCTACTAGCTCTGACTCTAATTTAGAAACAAACACTAGGGGGGAAATTCTAAGACAAACTGATGAGGAATCCCATCGTTGAGACGTTGAGAAGTTGAAAAGAGGCTCGTGCGGTGGAAAAACCTTATCTTTCCAAGGAAGGAAAAACACACTTATCAAGAGCACTCGAGCTGACCAGTTTACTTTCTCTCTCTTTCCTATCCCAGCGTCTGTGGTGAAAACATCGGAGGATATTCAGAGGAAGTTCTTGTGGGGCAGTACAGATGGAAGATGCAAATATCACCTGGTGATATCGGGTCTGGTCAATTTATTTATATTTAGAGGTGGTTTATGAGTATGACCCTGGTCCTGTTGTAACAATGCTTTGTCTGCAAATGGCTTTGGAGACATCTAAATGGCAAGAACCACATCTGGAGACAACTCAGACAAGTCATAACGGCAAAAAGCAACTCTAGGACTCTTCCATGAAAAGTATTCTATTCATTCCTTAGTGGGGTTCTATTCTATTTCGGCATTATGATTTGTGCTCATCAACCCTCTTAAAGACTCAGTTTCATACCTTATTCAGAATGACGAGCGACAAAGAAGCAATTGTTAAATCTTTGGATGAGTTGGGTGAATGGCAAGATCGTTTGGCATGTTGAATTGATTGGAAATATTCATAATAGGGAGTTGTAGGAAGTGTCTGATTTCTTTCCGTGTTGCAGTGGATGCAAAGGTGAACCTTAAGGGTATTGATTCTGTAAAATGGTCATTGACGAAAAATAAGGTGTTCACCATGCATCTTATCGCCGGGGCATGAAAAAAGAGGAGAAAGGAAAGGATGATTTCGTTGAAGATTGATATGTATGAAATTTTTATTTCATTTTTGCTTGTGAAGCGCCTTGGGGAAAAAACGAACTTTATATAACATGCGAAAACGAGGTCAGATTTTGTGTTGTCTCTGCAACAAGGCAGCGAAATCTGCTGACGATTTATGGATATACTTTGGTTGGTCAAGGAGGCTTTGGATTCGAATAGGTCGGTTGAAGGCATTCAATCTGTAAGTGCAGAGACTGTGCAGAGACATGCGAAAATGAGGTCAGAATATATCATAAATCATGTTGCCAAAACGCGGGGCCACACGACCGCAGCCACATTACTTATACGATCTCATAATCATCTGCTAGAAGGAATAGGGGGATAATACACAATCGATGACCCGGGAGTAACAAAGGAAAATATTACAGAACTGGAGACAATTGGTATCACGAAAGATAGTTTCAGGTCTACATAAACAAATGTAGAATCGAATTAAATAGTTCTATCTCCACAGCATTTTTCTCCCACCAACAACCGTAATTTAAGAACATGAACGGAAACATATATCAGGGCCTGACCTGGCTGACCATGGATCGACTGCGGCACAGGTTGATATGAGCTTGTGGATACACCAACTTGCACCAAAGCTTTGTCATGTCCTAGAGTCAGATTTTGTTTATGGCACTTCAGCTTCAGTTTCTTCCTCAAGGGTAGCTTCTCTAGCCTTCGCTCATATTCCCTAGTGAGTCCTAGATATGATATAGGAAATAGACTCAGGTAAACATATTGGGTTATGAAAACCTGATAATCAATATAAACTGCCAAAAGGATGTCAACGAGATATAATTTGAACCTGTGTGTAAGTAATACATATCGTCAAGAGCCTCGAGATTTCCATTGCACCCACCCACAAAGACAAGAACCCCACTCCTTACAGGATCCAGACAGTCCCCAGCCATGGAAAATCTAGCAGAAGGTCCAGCACCTGCAGTAGTCACCGTGGACCATATCGCAGATTCTGCAAAATCATGGTAACAGTCAAGCAAAAGAGATAAGGAACATGAGGACTCGCATTTTAAGTCAAAGGAACGAAAGCAACATTCCCTTGCTTTTCCAAGGCATACGAGTGAATAGGAAAGAATTAAAAGAAGCAATGGATGATCAGCTCAAACTTTTTCTTCCAAATACATGAATGATTGAGCAAAGTTAACTAATCATTGGATATGAAATTGGACGGACAAGGAAAAAGGCCCTATCTTGAAGCAGAAGTTCATATAGCACCCCAATGTCCCGCTTGCATCTCAAAACAAAAGAAATATACTTGAGATTTATAACTGCAATCAACAAAGCATTGTCTAGAAATATATAAACTAACACAGGCTTCATATAAAACAGGCTGGGAAGAATGTGAGACATAGCAATTTGAGTCTGTCATTATTACAAATCAGCAAATGCATATATCTGCATGATCTCTGTGGCAGACATTCAGAAAGCACAAATGGAGCAAAAAGTACTTACCAACATCAAGCAGATACAGGTCATCATATTGCTTTTGGGCCTCTGTATATCCCCCATAAACCAACAGAAATTTCCCAAAAGTAATACTCAAATATCCAGCACGAGGGGGTAGCATGTGGCCGGTGGTATTCAGTTCCTTCCACATGAGGGTATCTAACAAAATACAGAAAGGCCAAGACTAGTAAATAGATACTCGTTGAGAGAAAAGAGCAAGAAACCGCTATTCAGGTAAACTAATAAAGGCTACAGTAGACAGTAAACCTGCATCGAGAATATGGACATCGGACAAATAGTTATCAAGTCCATCTTCACCACCAATCACAATCATTTTGTTCTTCCAAGTTGAGCAGCCATGGGTATGACGTGGTGAAGGAGGGATACCGGTCATCATAGCCTTATTCCAGACAAATGTCTCTGAAGATTATGAGAAGGAAAAGCATCAACTAGTATGTTCATCTACCCGAGGAAGATAGAATACTGAACTAACCAATCTAAATCAATAAGTATTTAATGAGCAGTAGTAACTGATGACGCATGCTACAAGTATAATACTTTGATAAATTGGAGGAAACGACATTCATGGAAAGTAAAGTCTTTAACCCAGCTCTCATATGCACAGATGGGAAATTTCACAAATAGATGTCGATGGGGACTACAGGCAAATAAGAAATGTTGACTTTTAAAAAGAGTGTACCTGTGTTCAATATGAAGAGATCATTGTAATATACTTCATCATCATTATCAGGAGATTTTCCATACCCACCAAATATGAACAGCCTTTTATCCACAAGTGCTGCACTATGACCCTGCCTTGCCTCTGGTCGCTCTCCCCTTGTCATGGGTGATATCCATGTATGAGAAGCTACAAAACATATCTGTGAACTACATTAAAAGAAACCCAACTTCTGCTGTTGGAGGTATAATGAAAAGATGCACAGATTATTAGTCGACAAGACTGTATGGCTATGCCAGGGAAAAAAGGAGATGGTAACCGTAACTTACAAGTGTATAGTATATGCAAATCCCCAAGAGGGTTCATCCCATCCGTCCCACCAAACACAAACAAATTGTCACCAACATTAGTGCAGCTATGGCCATCCCTTGGAGCAGGTGGCATGCCTTTTATCGTGGGTTGGCTCCATGTTTGCTCCACTGCAAGTCAGGAAAAACTAAATTATCAATTGTAAAAAAGGAAAATCACGACATACAGAGACAAACAATGGCAGATCTCCCTCCCTCCCTCCCCCTCCCCCCCCTCCCTCCCTCCCTCCTCTCTCTCTCTCTCGTGCCCTCCCTCCCTCCCTCCCTCCCTCCCTCCCTCCTAATCACGACACACAGAGACAAACAATGGCAGATAGATCTCTCTCCCTCCTTCCCTCCCTCTCCCCTCCCTCGCTCCCTCCCTCCGCTCCCCTCCCTCCCTGCGCTCCCTCTCTCCCTCTCTCTCCCTCCCTCCCTCTCTCTCTCTCTCTCCCCCAGGTCACCAATTAAGACTATGGTAAATGAGATCACCTCTCATAGTTCAACATCTTCCGCATGCCACACAGGCTAAGCTCCAATGGAACAAAGATCAGGACACAAAAAGTAGAAGGCAACAAAGTTGGAAGTACACCAAAAGCCATCCCTCATGAAATTTCAGCAGTAAATATAAACAGCAGAAAAATACAAATGGGGAGAAAGTCAAAAACATATTCAGTAATTGTTCAGATGAAAGAAGTACAGGAAAATATTGGTCATAGCAGTGCCATATATAACAATCACTGGACATAGAACATCATGAATTTTCTCTTTCAACCCCACATTCAATGCAAAAATTAGCCACATATCACCGATTCAAGAGCCAATCCATTGATTAAAGTAAAGCCAACAACAAACAAAAGGCATCAGCAAGTTATAACACGACCAAAAAAGAAAAATCCCAACAAGCAGAATTGCACCCAAAAACGCCAGGAGCTCCAAATCAGACAGAACAAAAGGAAAGAAAAGAATCAATCTTTCTCTCGGCACCAAGCAGAGAATACCAATCTGTATCGAAGATATTTTCAGAAAAATTGCAAACTTTGAAGGAAAAGCAGAATCTCCAGAAGATAAACTTTATGACCCACCAGTGTCAAAGACGTGAACCTCATTGGTCTGGCAGTTGTCCATGCCAAAGCCGCCGAACACGTAGAGGAACCTCCCTCCTTTGATCTCTTTGCAAGTGTGGGCCCACCTCTTTCCGGGGCCACCCGCCTCTTGGCTGCCCTGCTCTGGTTCCTGGGCTTGCGGCAACACAACTCTCTCCCACCTCATTTTGCTTTCTTGGGAATATCAAACGACAACAGAAGGGGCCAAAGAAAGTGCAAGAAAGTGAAAGCCTTGGAAAGAAAAGACTAGGATTTGAGGATAAGATCGGGGATTCAAGGATCCAGAGGGTCTCTCTTTGGTGTCATGCAGAGGGCAAGAGCATAACACCTGAACAAATGTCGACGTAGAAGCAAGAACTGTGCCTTTTGCGGAGAGCTGTTTTGAAAGATTGATTTTTGCGAGGGAAGGTGAGAGCTTTTCTTCTCTGTCTCTCTCTCTCTCTCTTTTTCCTTTTCTCCTTACCAAAACGCTGTCAAGCACAAAGAATTTTCTTAATACCTCTTTTGGCCCTTTAGAAAAAGATCAAGAAGGATCATATTAGGAAAAATTGGCCCATATATAAACTCACTCCAGGGCCAGCATTGTCAAAGCCAAATCCGGCAAGAAAATATGCCATTCAATTCAATACCAAAAATATCAGTTGACAGAAATATGGGTACTAAAAGTACAATTATGGACATAAATTTAATTAAGGATAAAGTAATAAACAATATGCATTATGTCATTGGAATTTAGATATTGCCCTTTTAACTTGCATCCTTTAGTAAGCCTAAATGTTTAAAGTACATTATTAGATTTTTTTTTCTTAGGTCGTATAAGTACATTATTAGATTTAGAACAGAGAAAAAAGAAATTATTTCGGTAACTAAATATTTTTTAAGCTTTAAATTTTAAACAGTCTTTTCAAGTGATTTATTTTTCGTAAAATTTAAAAGATGAAATTGGGGGCATTACTGAGTCTTGATTCATGCAATAACATCACTCAATTCCAAGAATTGGAATTCTAAATACATATCGCTACAAATGTGTGATGGGAGCGAAATTTGGCCGAAATTTTTTATTTATTTATTTTCATAGCAAATCATTTTCACAATTAACAACCCCAAAATTCACAATACTTAGTGAGATTTTATAATTACACTATTAACCAAGTTTTAGATAATCTAAATAAATAACATATGCTGCCTTTTTATCACTTTTTACCTTTTGTTTTTATGAATACTATGATATTTTCATTTAGTATATTTTAAGTTGTGATCTCTATAATAGTAAAAGTAAAATCTATTGTATCATATTGATGTTCATACTTAAAATTTAATTAATAAAATTAAATCATGAAAAATGAAAGTTTTAAAATTTTATTTTATAATTTCACCATTCTCTTGGTTTGATGTGCTACTCTAAGCATCATCTTGTAAATTTATATGTAGACAAAATCCACCTAATTTCTAAATACTGTGTAAAGTGCAATTGACACTAAATAATCACATATCTAGTTTATGGGCTATATTTTTGTCCAACCACAACTAATGGCAATTGGATGACACTTCCTCCAGATACTCTTGTGACTACTGGATTATGAATTGCAAACATCGTCACATGCAAAATTAAACAAATATAAATATAGGTGATGTCCATGGCTATACCCCACGAATCAAACTAATAGTTGAAGAAAACTTCGAAGAATATGGTCCAATAATTTTTGTCTTTAGCATCCATTTTAGCTAAAAATAATCAAAGATTATCGCAAATACATGATTCACTAGCATTTAACATTTTTACCATAATACGATTCGGTGTAGACATTAATATGGTTTTCGGTAAAAAGAAAGTACCACAGTAAAGCTTAAGAACTATAGAAGACCAATTACAGAACCTAAATCTTGTGTTTCATACCAATAGGAATTTAACACATAGATGAATAATAAACATCTGTAAGCCAAGGAAAACATAATTTTTTTCTTAAAAAATTTGAGAATATAGCTTTTCTGAGAATGGCTGTATGTTTCTAGTAAACAGACCCATGTAAATAACTTGCTATGCTTTGGGAAGAACTTCCAAGAAATATGACAGTCGCAGGAGAAGCTCACTACTAGATAAATAAATATTCTTTGCATATCCTTATACAACCTGCACTATTGGCCATCTTGACAGATACCTTCCCATCAAAGTGCTCTGCTAACGGAGGGAGCAACAATGACTATTAGGTTCATACTTCCCAGTGCAGATTCAACAAAAGATCTCTGCAAATATTTCGGGCCTTGCATGCAGCAAACATATATCAGCGACATCTAAGAGCTATTGTGAACTTTGAACTGTGCAAAGATTGTCTAATTGTGTACATCAGTAATGCTCCAGCCATAGCAGTCACAGTGCACATACCTTTCGCACAAATTAAAGAGCTCATCATCCATTGTTTTATGTCATCTCTTTCCGCATTCGATAAATCTCTGGAGCCGTTTCTGCCAGCTGCTATATAAGTTTTCAGCAACACCTTGGAGGCAATCACCTTGACACCCACTTCATAAAAATGAAGAAGAACAGTGGGAAAAACAAAATCGCTTATCCATGCCGAAATCAACATGAGCAGCAGAAGATTTAAAACTGCCCTTTCCTGAGTCGGCTCATGTGATGGTAGCAACTGCAGCTCTTCCCAAGTCAGCCAATCCCAATATCTCACTGTCTCCCTGAACCAACCAAAAATATATGATAACAACTTTAACCAGAAATCTGGTCCAAAATTTCCCCCAATCTAACCGTACAACCAAATCAAAGGTACATAATTAATTAGAAAAAAAGTAGAACACGGGATATTATCCATCAAATAGAAAAATCAAAGCACCAAAGTAAGGTATCTACTTATGCTGAGGCACAAAACCACAAATGGTACAATTGTACCTAACATATTTCAGAAAAAGGTCCCCATCATAAACATAAACATAAACAAAAGAGAAGCCATCCTTCCATGAGAAATGCATAAGAGTTACAGTCCTTCTATTGTTAAAGCTTCAAAATGAATGTAAGCAGTTCTTTAAAATCAAATACACAAAAGCATTAAAAGGTCAGGAAAACTAAAACATTTAACAGATGGGAAAAGACCACAAAAATTCCCAAACTATGTCCATTGTAACAAATTTATCCTGAACTTTTTTTGTGATATCAAAAATTTTAAATTATGCTCACTGCAACACATTAATCTTAAACTTTATCTTGTGACACAAAAAACCCCAAAGTTGTACCTAAGGAACACATTTACTCTCTGTCAAGGTTCTATAAGATGATTTTTTGGCCAAAATAATGTCATATTTATTTCAATTAAGCCATTGAGTCGCCAAGTCAACACCGTTTGCTTTATTACGTCCAAGAATGTGAATTTTTAACATTTTTCATTGATAGAACTTTGACGGAAGATAAATGTGTCACATGGCTACAAGTTTGATATTTTTTGTGTCTCGGAAAAAAGTTGAGGGCAAATGTGTTCCAAAGCCTATTCCTAATCCATGTCCATTACAGTGGACATAGTCCGGGGTTTTTTATGGCTTTTGCCCTTAACAGAAAAGGCATCTTATCTCAAAGGAAATAAGAAGATGAAAAGGTGCTAGGTCATACATTATACTCCAAAAAGTAAAGTCCAATCATGTTGTAGATCATACACTCCATAGTCATATGGCTGAAAGAGGTTATCAGCGTGTGGAGACGATTCCTCTTAAAGTTGTCCAAGGAAATCTGCACTGAAGAATCATAGGCTCACTTGGATTGAGAAATGAAAATTTATAATTTAGACCAGCACCATCTGATGTAGTTTTATTGGAGACCTTTAGTTCTAGGACAGATATCTTTCTGTAAATTTTTTCGTCATAAGCAATCTGCCATAGCATATGAAAAGCAACATTTGCAATTATCAGCCCCAGAACCACAGTGTCAACCGTTAACCTTTCAAACCATAATTTCCTGCAGATAGAAAGACAAAATACCCTTGAAAATTGTGCTTTAGCTACATGAATCTACAATCACCCCGACCACATAATTCTTGCAACTTCGTGCAAACTAGCCAGAGCTTGCCTCTTCATTTCTGGTCTTCCCCAATCTTCATCCTTGTTGACAAATATTTAACATAAAATCTCATGTCCTCCTCACAAGCCCAACACCTGGGCTTTGAGACAACAATGGCATAACCAAGAGGAAAAAATAGTTTTGCACATACCTGAGGGATTCTTGACATGGCGATGGATCTTTGTCAAGACCATGTCCAAATTGCTCTGCATAAACAGCTTCCCCCCATAGGAATGTACCATGTAATTCTCAGCAAGGCCATGGCAATCCCTGACTGTAAACATCAATTCTTGAACCATGCCTGCAAGCTCAGTGCTCTCATCAGAGATGGCCAATGCAGAAGATATGTCCATCAACTTGTTCTGAATGAGTTATCATCTCAAGGTGACAACTATGATTGAGCGAGAGAGGGAGGCATACAAAGAAATCAACTCGATGGCATGTTTGCAGGTGGGGTTTGGGTTGGCTGATTCTTGGAAACTATGTTCTTAAAGTGAATGTATTTGAATTTCTTCTGCTTCTTCTTCTTCCCCCATTTCTGCATCTAATAGTTGTTGTGGGAGAAGAACAATTTGTGGAGTTAGTGTCTGCAATTTGAGAGGGGATCAAAGAGGAAGAGAATCTTTTAATTTTTGGAAGAGGCTGAATCAGCTTGTGTATTCGTTCATGTTAGCACAAGAATTTGAGTATTCAGACGGTGGTGTCATGTAAAAATGTCGGTTCATAAAACTGTAAGAAAGTGACAAACACAGTCAAATTGAATGGTAAATGGTAAATTCATGTTCCGGACCTATTCAAGGTTGCAAATTTCCTTTTCATACTTTGCAAATTGAACATTTCCTTGGATAGATACAACTCTCTTCTCTGCATCGGCTTACCCTCAAACATAAATATGGCATTCCAATGTCAAAAGGCAGAAATGACACAGATACGAAAACGGATTTTTAGCTCATAGCAATTTTTGGCAACAAGACAGCGACAAACAGAGTCGTCTCTCTTCATTGGTTCGGTGATGAAAGCCCCCAGAAATCACAAACAAAAAGAAAGTGGAGAGGATACATTACCAACGTCGCCATTAAACAGAACCGAACATGTATTGGATATGATCTAAACTGGAAAATTGAACAGCCAGCGTCGAAACCCATTATCTAATCCCTCCTTCAAAATACAGTTCAACAAGAAAAACAGTATATATATCCATCACAGAAAGACACCCAAATTTTCAAGTGTAAGAAAGTCATCAGGATTATACCCATCGCCCTCGAGATTGGAGCGCATGAACTCCACTCCCGAGCTTCCACCGCCGGCGGCCCAGTTCTCCGGCGAAGACAAGATCCCGTCGCGGTCGCGATCGCGGTCGCCGACGCCGACGCAGCACTCGAAGAGAGAAAGAAAGTCGCCGTAAATACGCCCACAGCCGCCAACATCGGAGCGCGCGGGGGCCGGACTCCACTCCCGAACCTCCACCGCCGGCGGCCGGGTCAGACCGTCGGAACTGGCAAGTTCCAACGAATTAGGTGTTTTTCAACTTTTTATTTGTGTTAATTAAATACACCACCTTTCACGATTCGTCGAATCAATGATCTGTTACAATTAAGGAAAGTGAAGAAATTATTTTAAAACTTACAAAATTCAACTTAACGTAAGGGATGATAAGTAGTGACACCAGTGTTAAGAGCACTAAAAAGTCTCATTCTGTACTATTCTTCTTCTTTTTTTGGTCTAATTTTATTCTATACTATTCTGCACGACAAGAGATAATATATATACTTCTATCTATATCACAAGAGAAATATTCAAATCTTCAAGTATAACAAAGACATTGGAATTGTATCCATAACTCTCAAGATCGGAGCACATGGGCTCCTCTATTGAGCTTCCACCATCCACGGCCAAGTTCTCCGGCAGAGTCAAGAAACCGTCACGGACGAAGTCCTCAGAGAGATTAAGAAAGTCATAGGGATCAAACCCACAATCGTCAAGATCAAAGCATGTTGGGTTGGACTACTCCTGAACTTCCACTGCCAATAGTCAAGTTGACCGGTCAAGCCAAGAAACTGTCACGATCACCATTACGCAATTCTCGAAATGAGTCGAAAGTGAAGGACGAGGAACTTCGAAACTCTCTAAAAGCGAAAGGATCTCGTCGTCGTATGAAATTTTGTAATCATGACCAACTCCAACTCCAGAATCACCACCAACATCAGCCTTAACCGATGGGTTGTTCTCCAAATCCTTCATCTTCTCACGCACACAATTGAGAACGCCATCGTCTTTCATAATCAGGGACAAGAGGTCCGCCTTTGTCACACAACAATCGCACTTTTTTCTCGATCCAGTCCACCCACTCTCTTACACTCGTTGGTGGCATCACATCGCCATTGCAACGGAGATAGTTTGAGACTATCTCTTCGACCGAGGGGTCACCAAAAGAGTAGAGCTTGTCCGTGGTGGAGAAGACAATGACAGCGGCGCGAGCGCCGTAAGTTCGCCGAGAGCGGAGGCCTTCTTGAAGGGGCCCTCCCGCCTCTTCGAGAACGTTACGCGCCGCTTGATCGGGTCATCGATCTTGGCAATTTCTTTTCGCCGGCGCCGAACCATTGGTGGAGTTTGCAAAGGTCTTCTACGTGGGAGAGAGAGCGTGTGTGGGGGCGCCCGCCTAAACGAGTTTGCGGGTTTCTTGGTTTTCTTGGACGGAGAGAAGGCGAGGAACGAGTTTGCATGCTTCTTGAGTTTCTTAGAGAGAGAGATTGAGGGAGAGAATGAAGAGGTTTGTAGTATGAAGTGAGAATAGCATGGAGTGATTGGGAAAGATTGTGCTTTGAATTTGATGTTTCGTGATGTAGAAAAGAATGAGGCAAATGCCTATATTTATAGGCAAACATTAACATCAGTTGAATATCACAATTGATCAACTCGGCACAAATTACTATTTAATTTGATGTCGATGTATGTTGTAGGAATCCCACAACATGCAATTCCTACAATATATATTTAATTTGATGTCGACGTATGTTGTAGGATCGTTCAATGGTTTTCTCCGATCTCCTCCACCTCCGCTCCTTCTATCTCTCCACCGCCATTCACGTCCTCAAGAACCTGCTCACATTTCATGACCTTCACAAGACACCACTTCTTATCGCTCATTGATAAATTCCTGTCACAAACGCTCAGTGCAACCCCAAGCTGTCATTGTTGATGAAGAAGATTCTTACGAAAGATATCCTCGTCCTTTTCAATTCTCTAGCATTTACTCCTTAATCTAATACAACATACGTCGACATCAAATTAAATAGTAATTTGTGCCGAGTTGATCAGTTGTGATATTCAACCGATGTTGATGTTTGCCCTAGTTCTTTTCTGTAACGAAAATAGTAATCTTGATGTTGACTTCTTTGGATCATAGCATTGACCATGCTCATTACCAGTAGGAAACCTGATGTTGAAATAATCCACACACAGGGAGATGGAACTTTCGACCGCAACCCATCCAACTTCAAAGCCGCTCTTACGTGGCATTAGACCAAATTCATAAGACCTAGCCAAGATCAATGTTGGATAAACAAAGAAATTTTAACGCATTTCGTTTTTTTAAATATTTTTTAGCATTCAGGTGTTACCGTACTTTTCCTTTCATCGATGCCTTTCTAGTTATAAATTTCTTGTTCTTTTAAATTCACTAGGCATTGGACATAAAGCTGAAAGAGATATTGAGACAAACCAATATATCACAAATATGTCGCATGGGGTGCGGCATCCAAGAGGAAAATTTATGGCGTTAGCGTGGACTTTTATGTCATGTCATGGCTTTCGTTAAATTACAAACCGGACAAGACAACTTCTCCCATGTTTAGGTACAAAGAATTTTTTATTATAAGCTTATCCTTTGGGGTTTTACTGGATAAATATTTCCATATTAAGATTAGAGAAGGACGACGATGATCTTAAATAGGCAAACTTTTTGTTATTATTTTATTCTCTTGGGGTTTGTCCAATAAATTATTATTTCATTGGGGTTGAGAAGGATCAAGGTAATTTTAAGTAGCATTGAGCAAATTTTCTATTATTATTTTATTATTTTGGCTTTGGCTGACAGAATTTTATTCGGTGTTAGGGCTAGAGAAGTACCAAGGTGATCCTAAGCCGCATTGAGCAAATTTTTTTATTCTTTTTTTTTAATTCTTGCGATTATCATTGAGCATTCCATTAGCAAAGGCCTGCCCCTGTCCAAACCAAACGGTCAAAGTCCTCCGCCCAATCCTTCGAAGATCCCTTTGCAAGTTTTTGCAAGTCATTTCGAGATTTTTCTTCACTTCTTTATTTTTTGCATTTTCTAATATTCGGGTGTTAGTATTTTTCGTTTACGCCACTGAAGTCAAAAATTTCCATTATTTTAAATTCACTATGTATTAAAGACAAAGCTGAAAGAAACATCGATACAAAAAGGCCCAAGGGCCATCTTCCATTGCAACCGAGGAGGACTTCGACTCCCGGATCATGATCTACGACGCCATCCACGATTGCGTGCCCCAAGAAATTAGAGAATATTACATTGGTCATGGTTGGTGTTGGTCGTCGTTCTGGAGTAGGAAGCCGAAAATTTTGGGGCAATTCAGATTTTCGTCCTTCCAAGTTGACCCATGCACATCATGAAATTAGGTTGCTCGGACTTCTCGTTTGTGTTAATTAGATACTCTGCCTTTGATGATTAATTTTACTATTAACACCCGAAAGCCGAGAACGTTCTTAAAGCGAACAGCACGACGGGCTGTGGGTGGCCGGAGGGTTTTACTAAGAGAGAGAAAGGCTGACTATTCCACGTGTGAACGTGTGACAATGACGATCCTTAAAAAACATGGCTCGGTCGTGTGGTCCCCCACGGACGTCGCTACGAAAAGGTATAAGCGGATGGATCATGTAACCTGGAGGCCGAGGGACTTGTAGTTGAAGATTGGGTTGACAGCTAGAGGGTCGGATTTTCTTCTCTCGACATGCAGAGCTTTCGTCTACCATTAATCGTAGTTTCAACCTCAAACCCATCCGGAAATCACTCGATTCACCTTTCACCACTCCCTTACTCTGATTATCCCACAGCCCACTACCCCACCTGAGTCCTTCCGCTTCTTTTTTCCCTATTGTCCTTTGATTCAGCCTTTCTTTTCGCTAGACCCATCTATCTTGCTTCACCATCTTCTTCGTAATTCTAGTCCCCACTCACTTCCTATGCTGCCAATCTCTTTCTTTCAGGCTTTCTCGCCCCATCGATGGAAGAACTACCGGAAATAACCACCTCCTCAATCAGAAACCCTATGACAGCTCCTTCCACCATTTTAGTCGAACATCCCCTGTCCTCATTCACATGTCAATTCTACCTTTCTTGATAAGCCCCCCCGCTGTGATAGCCTAACTTTTCTGTTACATCCCCGCATGACCCTTCCCCCCTGCCCTAATTCATCCAGAACCTACCTTGGGGACAGTCTCATGAAAACCCATGACCATGTAGAGGAATTGCGCCTTGCTGCCCTCTGCAATAGGATGGGACGTCTCTGGTCCAAGCAAGATATTGATGTCTGGGACGAATCGCCTCGCTGGAACAAATCGAGGAGTGCAAAAAAATGTTAGTCGGTACCATTCTTTCTAATCCCTTTATCAACATTTCAGCTTTTCAAAGTACTTTAAAGCGCGCTTGGCGCACAGAACAAGTCGAGATTACCCAACGCAAAGCCAGGATTTATGTGGCGAAATTCAATTCAGAGAGTGATAAACAACGTGTGTTAGAGGGTGGTCCATGGCTGTTTTCTAATCATCTAGTAATATTTAAACCTTGGACACCAAATACACCATTACATTGCTATGATTTCACTACGTGCACTTTCTCGTGTACAAGTTTGTGGTCTTCCCTAGAATGTTGTTCATATCAAATGCTCGCAAAGCGGTTAAACATGTAGGGAAAGTGTTGGAGGTAAAGATTGATACTAGGGAGGGCACTACTCTCAAAGTTGGCCGTGTCGCATTGAACTTAACTTACGACAACCATTGACAACGGGACAGTTAATTCGTATAGAGAGCAAGGCAATATGGCTGGATTTTCGTTATGAAGGCTCTCTCACTTTTGCTACTCCCGTGGTCGACTAGGTCACTATGCCATGCACTTGTCCACACATCCCATTCAATGAAACAAAATTGGAAGGCAAGGAAAAGATGGCCTTTGGCCAATGGCTAAGAGCAGAAGTCAAGGAGTATAGTCCGTATTGGCTAACCTTTTATGGGGCAACGGTTGACTCTAATGATATTGCAGAAGTAATCCCCGAAACTCCTCCCTCCACGACCACCAAACTACCTGCCTTACCTCCAGCAGAGCTCACTTCAGGGGGACCTCAACCTAGATCAGATGTGCGGCAATTTCATTACTTTGAACAACAACAGATAAAAGAATCTGCATCAGCTCCTGTAGAAGTCGTACCAGTGGGATCTCCACCTAGACTAGCCATGCCGCACTTCCACTCCAATGAACAGCAATAGCAAATCCAGCGCCTTTATCCCCAAAGTTCAAAATTTGGGAACCCCTCGACCAGCAACATAGTAAAGGCTTCAACCAAGATGAAGAGTATACAAGAAGAATTACCAACTATTACCAACGGGGATACAGCAAACCGGGAACAAGACTCCATGATACTTATCGCACCTGAGGCTGCTCCACTTCTGCACCATCTTCAAGGAGACACTCTGACAAAGAATCCTCCAACTGCAGCTCTAATTCTTTCACTAGTCCGGCATTCCAGATCAGACTCGAGAGGCTGCTTCCATTAAGAAATGAAGCATTCTCGACTATCAACTAAGGCTGGGATTGCAAAGAAACTTAAAAGATACAACCCGTATGAAGCGCGCACCTCCTTAATTGAAGGTCTAGATGAAACCTTACTTTTGGATACTCCTGTCATGTCGGCTGAAGAAGCCGGTAGGTGGGTTGAGGTGGCTTACCCTAAAAAGCCACCGCTTGAGAAATGAGACTCCTTCGTTGGAAAGTTAGAGATTGGGCTCTTCCCCTCGACAGTTCAAGCCCTAAAGGCCCTTGTGGTCAAAGAGAAGCCCGATCTGGTGTTTTTGATGGAGACGAAGAACAAAGGGGATGTGCTAACAAAAATTCAGCGTCGTCTTAAATTCCCAAATTCCCACATTATCAATCCTTCAAGAATGGCTGGTGGACCGGCCATGTTTTGGCAGTCCCACATCACTCTACATGTGGAGCACTTTACTCATAATATTATTGATACTGTATGTTCAGATTCTAGGATGGGCATAATGATGAAGCTAACCTGTTTACACAGTCCAGTGAAATTTCCACTCTCGCGAACTCATATGGATAGCTCTCCGTCAGATTGCCTCTACCAACTCCTTACCTTGGGTTTGTGTCGGAGACTTTAATGATATCCTCAACCACTGAGAGAAAGTGGGCAAAAGGTCAGCAGACTCACATCAAATACATTCTTTTCAAGCTGTGATACAAGACTACTCACTAATGGATCTAGAGAGTAAAGGCTGTGCTTTTACCTAGATGAACCATCGTCAAGGTGAAGACTTGGTGAAAGAACGGTTGGCTGGGTACTTTGTACTCGAATTGGAGGCTCACTTTCCCGAAGCTGAGTTATTTGCTTTACCCGCTATGGGCTTTGACCATAGTCCTTTGTTGCTAAATACGAGAGGCCAAATCAACTAGAAGACGCAGACCTTTTGTCTTTGAAGCCTATTGGTTACAGCACCGGGATTGTCGCAACATAGTTACATCATCATGGGTCTCAACAATGGGAGTTTGTCATGATCTCGCCACACAAATTAAGGATCATCAGCTTAGCGCTAGATAAGTGGAGTCGAGTCAAGTTTTCCAATGCCCACTCACATATCTCAGATTTGCAACAACAACTACAACTTTTGACAAATCAAAATCAAGGCATCATGACAAACAACTAGCTGCAAAGTTAAAGGAAGAACTAGGCAGAAGAACAGCCCAAGTGCCATAACTTGGCACGGAGGGACTTAAGTGTCATAACTTCAAAATGGTACACTTGAGTGCCGGTTTGAAGTTAAATGGAACACTTAAGTGCCACTCCGAGCGAAAATCCGGCCAAATGACTAACGTGGCAACTTTCCGGCGAGTTTGGTCCAAACGGCGTCGTTTTGCATGCCGACGTGGCGAGAGAATACAAAAACGACGCCGTTTCGTGTAAATAATAATATAAAAATTAATTAAATTAGATTTAAACTTAATTTTATTTAAAATATTCAAAAAAATTAAGAAAAATTAAGAAAAATTTAAAAATTTAAAAATTAAGAAAATTTAAAAATTAAGAAAAAAAAAAAGGGGGAGGTGGAACGGGCGGCCGAGGGTTGAGCCCTCGCCGCCGTCGCCGCCGGAAGGGTCGGCGACGGAGGGGAGGGTCGGCGGGGTCGCCGGCCCCCGCCGACCAACGGCGAGGGCTACGAGCCCTCGCCGAATTGTGGTGAGGGCCGTGACCGTCGCCCCAAATCCGGGCGAGGGCTCGCGGGCCCTCACCGCCCCCCGCCGCCACCGGGAAGGGCCGGCGACGGAGTGGGGAGGGTCGACGGGGTCGCGAGCCTCGGCCAAGGGCCGGCGAGGCCGGCCGCCGGAGGCGAGGGCCCGTGAGCCCTCGTCCGGATCAGGGGCGAGGGTCGCGGCCCTCGCCGCGATCCGGCGACCCCGGCCGACCCTCCCCCTCCGTCGCCGGCCCTTCCGGCGACGGCGGGAGGCGGCGGCAGCGAGGGCTCAGCCCTCGCCCGCCCCGTTCGAACTCCCCACCTTTTTTTTTTTTTCTTTTTTTTTTTTATTTTTTGAATATTTTAAATAAAATTAATTTTAAATAAAATTTAATTAATTTTTATATTATTATTTACACGAAACGGCGTCGTTTTTGCATTTTCTCCGCCACGTTAGCGTGCAAAACGACGCCGTTTTGGACCAAACTCGCCGGAAAATTGCCACGTCAGCCATTTGGCCGGATTTTCGCCCGAAGTGGCACTTAAGTGTTCCATTTTACTCCGATAGTGGCACTTAAGTGTACCGTTTTAAAGTTATGGCACTTAAGTATCCCTCCGTGCCAAGTTATGGCACCCAGTGTCCCATAGTCGAAGAACTACAAAAGGCATGGCAGCAAGAGGAGCATGACTGGGCAATGCGGTCAAGTATAAATTGGTTAAAGTGGGGAGACAAAAACACCAAATTTTTCACGCAACAACAATTCAACGCAGACAAAGGAACAAAATTAGCATATTACAAGACAACAACCAGCAATGGGTAAGCGTTGATTAGACTCTTCAAGAGATGACTACGGCTTTCTTTTCAGATCTTTATATGTTGGCGGGTTGCCGAGATTATGGCCCAATCCTCGGATCAATGCTCGAGCGTGGTTACACTTGAGATGGATGCTCTCTTAACTGCCTGTAGTCACATGAGAGGAGGTTCGTAGAGCCACTTTCTAGTTGGGTAAAATCAAGCCCCGGGCCCTGATGGTTTAAATGGTCTTTTCTACCAATCGCATTGGGATATTCTACAGGAAGATCTTTTCCTTTTGGTCCAAAATTTTTTCCAAACAGGAGTGATGCCCACAGACCTCAATCGGACCATAATATCTCTGATCCCGAAAGTCCCTAACCGGAACGACCGGACCAATATCGACCCATTAGCCTTTGCAACTATGCATACAAAATAATATCCAAAGTCTTTGCCAACAGACTCAAACCTTTCCTTCTTACCCTAATATCTACGAACATAGTGCTTTTGTAGGCGGCCGCCGGATCCATGATAACATTTTTATTGTTCAGGAGGTGTTATACCAACTGAAGACTCGGACCAGGAAAAGAAAATTTCAAGCAGTTTTAAAGATGGACATGCAAAAGGCGTACGACCAAGTAGAGTGGGACTTCCTCAAAGACTACTTCCTCGAGCTTGGCTTCCATTCCACTTGGGTGCAGTGGGTGATGTAGTGTATCATGACCATCTCTAGCAGTGTTAAGTTTAATGGTGATCAACTGAAATACTTCTATCCTACTCGCAAGATTCTAGTGGCAAAATGATAGTAGAAAGCTGGGTATTCATTGGAAACATTGGGATTTACTTAAGGAAAGAAAGGAAAAAGGTGGTCTTGGATTTAGAGATCTTATGGGTTTTAATAGAGCAATGCTCGGAAAAAGGCTTGGCGACTTATTCAGCATCCTTCATCTCTCGTGGAGAAACTTTTTAAAGGTCTCTACTTCCACTCACAGGACTTCAAGTAGTGCTACTAAAGGTATCCACCTCTCCCGGGAGGGCAGAGCCTACTAATAAGGCGAGACTTAATTTTAACTAAGTTACAATGGTCGGTTGGGGACGGGACAAAGATCAGAATCCGTGAAGACCGTTGGCTACCCAGGGGACCCGCAGATAGAGATGAGCCACAAATGGTGGCTGATCTAATTTTACCGAATCATAACAAATGGAATGAAACTTTACTACATCGCTTCGTCGATGGGGACATTATCAAGGAAATTATCAGCATCTCGGTGAGGCCTAATTATATAGATGATCAGCTAATATGGACAAATACCCCTAACGGTCAATACACCGTGAAGAGTGGCTATCACACAATCAGACATGCAGCCACACACACTAATAAGAACAGTGCATCCTCTTCCTTTCAACCACCTCAACTCCTCTGGAAGAGCATTTGGAAGCTAAAAGTCGCACCCAAAATTAGGTTTTTCCTTTGGTCTATATGTCAGAATGGTCTGCCCACAAAAGCCAATCTTTTTAACAGACACATAAGTTCAGAGTCATAATGCAGTTTATGTGCAACTCAAGCCCCTGAAACGATGGAGCACATTTTCCTCCTATGTCCATGGACTTCGACAGTCTAGTCTCACCCATAGATCAACACCCGTATTCTCCCTACACAAGTAAACCACATGGAAGCTTGGATTGCAGACAGATTTGCACAGAAACAAAACTCACCAGGTCTAGCGGTTGTTGCTGCAACTCTCTGGCAAATATGGAAAGCAAGAAACGGGTTCATCTTCAGTCGCCAAAGACCCGATCCCTCATTTGTAGTTGAAGCGGCCTTCGCTCAATCTCGTTTAGCACAACAAATATCTTCCAATGTAATAGGATCAACGCAGACTCCTTCATATCCAGGTTCCATGTGGCGGCCCCCGACCGGTGTGCTAAAGATCAACATAGATGAGGCTTTTCCGCTTAATAGTACATCAGGCTCAATAGCATATATTTGTCGAGATCATACGAGCAAAATGACAAAGGGAGTTACCGGTGGAGTCACTACATCCTTGGCCTTGCCAGTCGAGATCCACGCTCCGAACACACGGCTATGCGCCATCTTTTGCAGATCGACAAGTCTGGCGATCCCCGATCATTGAAACGGATTGCCTCACGTTGGTAAAGGCTGTGATCGACCAACGTAAGACGCCATGGGAGGCTAGATCTATGCTTGTTGAAGAGGCCACCATCCTCCCCTGTTTCTCTTGTCTACAGATTAGGTTTTGCCGTAGAGAGGCTAACTCAGTTGCAAATTGGGTGGCCAAGGCCCATTCCCATGGGTTTCTATCTTCGCCGTGGGTTGCTTCCCCCCCCTTTCTTATTTTGTTAGACCTCATTCTCTCAGACGCCTTACAAGCGGGGTGTATATATTTTTTTACTTGAATGAAGCATTTCTTTTAGATCCAAAAAAAAAAACAAAACAAAACCTGGAGGCCGAGGATTCTAACGGGAGCCACCGAAATGTAAAATGACTGGGTCGGCTTCGTTCGTTCGGATTAATTATCGAATTTTGTGGCTTTCCAAATGCATAAAGGCGGCTTCAAGGTTGTATTTGTGGCTTTCAAAATTTCCAAAATAGAACACAACCGACAATCCCGAATGAGCACACAAGTTAAGGGAATCAAATGATCAATCCCCCCGTTGTGTTAAGATAATTAAGTGAAATGACCAAAAGGAATGAGGGAATTAAAATACAGACCGTCGCCCACGCAGCACGTGGAGAATTCAGTGGTTCCCTAAGCATGTCTCTAATTTTCTAGAATTTGACATTTTACAAGTGGGATACCTAGCGCATATTATGCGGACAAAGTCTAATTTAATATAATAGACGGAATATACATGCATGAAACAGGAGAAATAAATGGTTCAAGTCATCAAATCCTTTCAGTGTCGTTACCCCGTCTCTCGTTGAATATCTTAATCTCCTATTGGCCTTTATTTGTTTACTATTCCCACTATGAATGTTTGTAATTCTCTGTATCCACCTTTCGCGCACAATCGCGAACGGCTGCGTACTTCACGATCAAGGACTCCACAACGTCCTCCTCCGTCACGATGCGAGATGGACATTGGGAACTTGTTTCGAGATTTAATGGTGGAGAACTTCATAAACTTCATTCCTTTTCGGCTAATGAAACAATCAAACCTCGCTTAGAACGTAGAAATTAGCCATTTAATTTTCCCTTTGATAACGCATGATCTTCCATCGGCTTTGCCTTTAGTACTTATCGAATTTCATGCAATAAGACAACGGGAACTAATGACTAGGGGTGTAAAAAATCGAACCGAACCGAACCGTTAGAAAAAACTTTCGAACCGAATACGAACCCAACTGAAATTTCGGTTCGGTTCGGTTCGGTTCGGTTCGGTTTTTCAGTTTTTCCTTTTTCTACTTGTCTAAGAAGAACTCCAACATGCATTTCATCGAACAGCGGCAAAGAAGCGAGCGAGTCTTTCGGGATTGTCGGTTGTGTTCTTTTTTGGAAATTTTGAAAGCCACAAATACAACCTTGAAGCCGCCTTTATGCATTTGGAAAGCCACAAAATTCGATAATTAATCCGAACGAACGAAGCCGACCCATTCATTTTACATTTCTGGTGGCGGGATTATATCGACGGTCGAAATCACCAAAGTCGTCGGGATTATATCCTCCGCGGACGGTCGAGTTTTCCGGGCGGCACCATCACTGATGTTAATCGTTAGAGAAATTAAGGAGGTCATCCATATTGAACTCACCAAAGCTTGTGGGGTCGGATGCACTGCCAGCGGTCCTTAGTGAAGTCTAGAAACTCTTGCAATCAACATAGCCGGAACTCTTTAAAATGGAACCGATCCCCCCGTCAGTCATTTCCTCAGTTTCACAATCCTCTTTAACTCCAGAATCACCGACCTTAAACGATAGATTGTTCTCCCAATGCCTCAGTCTCTCGCGCGCATAAGCGAGACAAGCCTCCTAGTTCGCGATTACGGATCTGTAAATCCTCCTTGGCCATGCATGCATCGCACTCTTGCTTGACCAAGCCCTCTTCCCACTCTTTCGGACCCGTAGACGAATTAACCTTGCCCTTGCGACGAGCAATGTTGGAGTTTATCAGCTTCCCCCTCCGATAGCTGGAGTAGAAGGTCCTGCCTGTGGAGGACCGGACTTCGAGGAAGAGGTCAAAGTCGGTGAGTACGGCGAGTTCCCAGGCCTTCTTGAAGAGGGTCGGGCACCTCTTCGACAACGCCACACGCCGCTTCTGCAGGTCTAGGATCCTGATGATTTGGGTTTGCCGAGGCTTGCCCATTCTCTTTTGAATGTGTGTTGGGGGTAGGGTGGGGGTGAGAGACAGAGAGTTTGCAGGTGATCTGAAGAGAAGTTCTTGACGGAAGCTTGGTTGGAAGAGTGCTTATAAAGACGAGCTAACGCCATGGTTGGATCAGAAAATTTCTGGTTCCGGAAATTCTCAGACGAAGGCCAGGGTGGGACCTTGTGTATAGATGGTCCAAAAACAAAGGCATGGTTAGATGTCAGAATTTCCGATTTCAGAAATTCTCGGGCGAAGGCCGAGGTGGGAACTTGCATTGATGGCCCAAGGCTGGATTGCGAAATGGCTTGCACCAATGGTAAAAAGGGATTAAAAGACATGTCTACTATCATTCATGAATTGACATTCACCCAAGTAAGAGATCAAATCAAATAACTCGAGCCGCACCAAGCAAAATTAAATGAGGCCTTGTTTTATGCCATGGGATAGAAACTCCGTAAGCAATAAGTAAAAAGTATCATCAATAAGGAGGAGGTGGTGGGGTCGGTGACCTGAACGGTGATCTGGCGGCATGACAGCACCAGGCGGAGGAGGTGCCGCTGCTTGTGGTTTCCGGTTGCAGACATTTTGCGGATGGAACAAAGAAGAGAGAGACAGACAGAAAGACTCGCTCGCTGCTTTGCCATTGTTCGATGAAATGCATGTCGGAGTTCTTCTTAGACAAGTAGAAAAAGGAAAAATCGAAAAACCGAACCGAAATTTCGGTTGGGTTCGTATTCGGTTCGGAAGTTTTTTCTAACGGTTCGGTTTTTTACACCCCTAGTCATTAGTTCCCGTTGTCTTATTGCATGAAATTCGATAAGTACTAAAGGCAAAGCCGATGGAAGATCATGCGTTATCAAAGGGAAAGGTAAAGGGCTAATTTCTACGTTCTGAGCGAGGTTTGATTGTTTCATTAGCCGAAAAGGAATGAAGTTTATGAAGTTCTCCCCCATTAAATCTCGAAACAAGTTCCCAATGTCCATCTCCCATCGTGACGGAGGAGGACGTTGTGGAGTCCTTGATCGTGAAGTACGTAGCCATTCGCGATTGTGCGCGAAAGGTGGATACAGAGAATTACAAACATTCATAGTGGGAATAGTAAACAAATAAAGGCCAATAGGAGATTAAGATGTTCAACGAGAGACGGGGTAACGACACCGAAAGGATTTGATGACTTGAACCTTTTATTTCTCCCGTTTCATGCATGTATATTCCGTCTATTATATTAAATTAGACTTTGTCCACGTAATATGCGCTAGGTATCCCACTTGTAAAATGTCAAATTCTAGAAAATTAGGGACACGCTTAGGGAACCACTGAATTCTCCACGTGCTGCGTGGGTGACGATCTGTATTTTAATTCCCTCATTCCTTTTGGTCACTTCACCTAATTATCTTAACACAACGGGGGATTGATCATTTGATTCCCTTAACTCGTGTGCTCATTCGAGATTGTCGGTTGTGTTCTTTTTTTGTAAATTTTGAAAGCCACAAATACAACCTTGAAGCCGCCTTTATGCATTTGGAAAGCCACAAAATTCGATAATTAATCCGAACGAACGAAGCCGACCCATTCATTTTCGGCTAATGAAACAATCGAACCTCGCTCAGAACGTAGAAAGTAGCCCTTTAGCTTTCCCTTGACATCGCATGATCTTCCATCAGCTTTGCCTTTAGTACCTATCGAATTTCATGCAATAAGACAATGGGAACTAATGACTAGAGGTTTCAACGGTTCAATTCGGTTCCGTTTTCAAAAAAACCAAACCGAACCAAACCGAATACGATTTCGGTTCGGTTCAGTTCGGTTTTTCGATTTTTCCTTTTTCTACTTGTCCAACATGCATTTTGTCGAACAGCAGCAGAGCAGCGAGCGGGTCTTTCTGTCTGTCTCTCTTCTCTGTTCTATCTGCAAAATGTCCGCAACTGGAAACCACCGCCGTAGCACCTCCGCCTGGTGCTGCCATGCCGCAAGATCACCGCCCAGGTCACCGACCCCGCCACCTCCTCCTTATTGATGATACCTTTTACTTATTGCTTACGAAGTTCCTATCCCATGGCATAAAACAAGGCCTCATTTAATTTTGTTTGGTGCGACTCGAGTTATTTCATTTGATCTCTTACTTGGGTGAATGTCAATTCATGAATGATAGTGAGCATGTCTTTTAATCCCTTTTTACCATTGGTGCAAGCCATTTCGCAATCCAACCACAGACCATCAATGCAAGTTCCCACCCCGGCCTTCGCCCGAGAATTTCCGAAACCGGAAATTCTGATGTTCGACCATGCCTTCGTTTTCAGACCATCTATACACAAGGTCCCACCCCGACCTTCGTTCGAGAATTTCCGAAACCGGAAATTTTTCGATTCGACCATCGCGTTAGCTTGTCTTTATAAGCACTCTTCCAACCAAGCTTCCATCAAGAACTTCTCTTCAAATCACCTGCAAACTCTCTCTCTCTCTCATCCCCACCCCGCCCCCAACACATATTCAGAAGAGAATGGGCAAGCCTCGGCAAACCCAAATCATTAGGATCCCAGACCTGCAGAAACGGCGTGTGGCGTTGTCGAAGAGGTGCTCGACCCTCTTCAAGAAGGCTGGGGAACTTGCCATACTCACCAACTCTGACCTATTCCTCGGAGTCCAGTCCTCCACAGGCAAGACCTTCTACTCCAGCTACCAGAGGGGGAAGCTGATAAACTCCAACATTGCTCGTCGTAAAAGCAAGATTAATTCGTCTACGGGTCTGAAAGAGTGGGAAGAGGGCTTGGTCAAGCAAGAGTGCGATGCATGCATGGCCAAGGAGGATTTACAGTCCGTAATCACGAACTACGAGGCCTATCTCGCTTATGCGCGCGAGAGACTAAGGCATTGGGAGAACAATCCATCATTTGGCTGGTAATTCTAGAGTTAAAAGTGGATTGTGAAACTGAGGAAATGACCGACGAGGGGATTGGTTCCATTTTAAAGAGTTCCGGCTATGTTGATTGCAAGAGTTTCTAGACTTCACTACGGACCACCGGCAGTGCCGCCGCCCACTAGCCCCCGCGATGCCCCAGCAGGCCGCTCCCGGCGGCGGCGGCGGCGGCGACGAGGTGCACACCCTCTGGATTAGGGACCTGCAGTACTGGACGGACGAGACCTATCTCGCCAGCTACTTCGCCGCCACCGAAGAGGTCTGAAAAGCTCGAATCTTTTTCCCCCTCTTTCCTCGTCGGTTTTGTCCTCCTGTTTTTGTGGGTCTCGATCTGTTCGTTGGGCGTTGCCGTTGTTGTTTGAGGGAGGTGACCGCGTGATTTCGATGGAGGTTGGGATGGGGTGTCGATTGTGGGCTTTTCCTTTGTAGTTGTCGTTCGATTCGTTGTCCTTTGATCTCCCGATATATGGGTGATCGCCTTAATTTCGATTCCTTTGGATTAGAAGAATCATAGTGTAAGCAGTTTTGTTTGTTTGTTTGTGTTCAATTCGGCATAAAATTTATTTGATTTGGGACGATAGAATAAGGTAATTGATGGGAGAAGTTGGAGGGAATTTGATCCTACCAAAGGAGATTGGATATAAAATTGTTTGTTACTAGCGTGTGGATTGAACGAGGCGTCGATAGCATACTCTAATTTGTAGATTTATTCGATGGGTTGGCTAAAGATAGCCGGCGAGAGATTTACGTGGAGAGGACCTTGTTTTCGTCAGCTCATTGAATGCTCTTGGTTGTTGCAAATGGCGATGGCAAACATGTTATAGCTAGATTTTGCCTTTTCCATTTTTCTGTTGGAATGTTAAGGGTTTCTATTAGCCGGATCGCTTATGTAATTGTCCATGATGACTAATGCTGGGGTGGGGATGAGAACTTTCACATGGGGAGTATATGAGCAGAGCCAAAACTAGCTGAGAAGAATGGCTGTTGCTGTGCCATCTTAAGTTGATGAGAAATCTTTTAGTCCGATGCAGCTCTCATGTTGTAACATTCACCTAAGACTTAGATTCGCTCCAATGCTGGTGGTAAAATGGATGCACAAGAAAATTGAATCATGTAAGTTTTGAACATCAAGTGTCTCGCCTCTTGAAGCTCTTTTTTTTTTATTTATGTAGGTGGCCAACGTAAAGGTTATCGGGGAATGTGCGAGACAATGCAACGAAGGTTATGGCATTGCTTCACAAGACCTAACACGTGTATTCAAAAGTCACCTATATCAATATCGACCAAATCTTCAAGTTCACCAAAGTCGTCCGGATTATATCCTCCACGGACGGTCGAGTTTTCCGGGCGGTCACCATCACTGATGCAATTGTTAGAGAAATTAAGGAGGTCATCCATATTGAACTCACCGGAGATTGTGGGGTCGGACACACTGCTGGCAGTCCATAGTGAAGTCCAGAAACTCTTGCAATCAACATAGCCAGAACTCTTTAAAATGGAACCGATCCCCCCATCAGTCATTTCCTCAGTTTCACAATCCTCTTTAACCCGTAATCACCAACCTTAAACGATAGATTGTTCTCCCAATGCCTCGTCTCTCGCGCGCATAAGCGAGACAAGCCTCCTAGTTCGCGATTACGGATCAGTAAATCCTCCTTGGCCATGCATGCATCGCACTCTTGCTTGACCAAGCCCTCTTCCCACTCTTTCAGACCCGTAGACGAATTAACCTTGCCCTTGCGACGAGTAATGTTGGAGTTTATCAGCTTGCCCCTCTGGTAGCTGGAGTAGAAGGTCCTGCCTGTGGAGGACCGGACTCCGAGGAAGAGGTCAAAGTCGGTGAGTATGGTGAGTTCCCTGGTCTTCTTGAAGAGGGTTGGGCACCTCTTCGACAACGCCACACGCCGCTTCTGCAGGTCTGGGATCCTGATGATTTAGGTTTGCCGAGGCTTGCCCATTCTCTTCTGAATGTGTGTTGGGGGCGGGATGGGGGTGAGAGAGAGAGTTTGCAGGTGATTTGAAGAGAAGTTCCTGATGGAAGCTTGGTTGGAAGAGTGCTTATAAAGACGAGCTAATGCCATGATCTGATGGGAAAATTTTCGATTCCGGAAATTCTCGAACGAAGGCCGGGGTGGGAACTTGCATAGATGGTCCATGGCTGGATTGCGAAATGGCTTGCACCACTGGTAAAAATGTATTAAAAGACATGCCTAGATGATGGAGGAAATTTTATGTGATTGTTCATGATGAACCCAAAAAACAGGTTGCGTGGTCATGACCTCGGTATACAGCTCTTCTATGGATCTTGTTCGGTACTGCACTGCGCATTAGACTCGAGTCAATGCAGCGTAGCGGAAATCCACCTCCCTCCTGTTTCCAAGTAGTGCATACAGATCATTGCGATTTCTTGTTAATTATCTTGTCGTGCTAGATCTAATGTTCCCATGCAATTTCTCTTGTTAGTCGTCAAATGGCGGGGGAATCGAGTGTGATTAGGAAGGCGGTAATGTGAAGAAGGATTAGGAAGTAGCTCAATAAATAGACCAAGGCTAGGCGTCCAAGAAATGAACCCTACAAAAATTTATGTCCTGACCTAACGTATGATCGAAGATTGACCTGAGAAACCAAAGCGAGATTGGAGGCATGAGGTTGCGGAGAACCTGTGGTTTGTTGCTCGTTAAATTCATCTCGTCGAAGACAATGGCAATGAGAGAGGGAACACGGTTTGCTCCGCCAAATTTTCCATCTGGAATTGAGAGCCCGATTGTTCAGATGGCTAATGGCCAGAAGCCTTTTTCATCTACATGTCTCTGCCTGACTAACGTAGGACTGGAACATATGGAGGCCGGTCCGATTTAACTAGCACCTCGTGTGGAATCTGCACTTGTAGGTCAAGAGCAATTTGCCATAGCAGCAACAAAGTCGTGATAAACAACCTGGCGAACCATATCAAGAAGCGTCTGCTGGTTTGAAGCTCTCACTAGTCACAGCTCAAAACTAAAAACATTGCCATGTACTTGGAGATCTTGGAATGACAAGTTTAGCCTGATCAACTAAGGAGCCAGCAAAAGTGAAACCTCTCCAACACGGCACATGTAAGCACTCTTAAGATCATATGGATTGAACTTTGCAACCAACGGCCCAATGGCCGGCCACGCACAAAGCGAAAACAAGGGAAAATTAAAGATTCCGAGCTTCTCGGCTTGCACAAATTTGAAAGAAAATGTGGACCAAATGATCCCGCTTCTAAGAAGCTCTAGGACAACAGCGACGTCCTTCTCGATGGCGGGCGACACCAACTCCACAACGACCCCCATGGTGGTGGTCGTCTCCGTTGCAATGGTCACTTAAGACTGCCATAATTGATTCTCCATCTCACGCGCACCCGTGAGAGATACAAAGGCGACCACCGCACACCATTCAGGTGAGAGATAGAGAGAGAGCGAGCAAGAGAGATGGCCACCCAATAAATAAAACAAGGTCACTGTTAGATATCATTGTAGCAACAAAATAGCACAATAGCACATGGCGAACAAAAAATTTAACTCAACTGATGAGCGAATAATATAACCAACCAACTCTAATATAAGCTCACATCCACCTAATGCGAACATTTAAACTCCAGCTTGAAATGAATATTCACAATACCTCTTCAGCTTTCAAGGCGACTCCAATTGAATCGCGACATAAGATAAGGACACTTCCATATTGTATAGGGACAAATCGGGATAAACGAATGACTCCCCATTAGAGTATATCACTTCAACTGGTTCAACTTCATACTTCTTCCCACAAAGTATGCTGAGAAGATTGTCACCTAAAGGAAAACACTTGCCCGCATTAGTCCTCTATACGAAGGATGGGTGTAGAGAAAAGGACAAACAATTGAGTATGCTCACCATTGTATTTAGAACTATCTTAGCCTTTGTTAAGTCCGTCATAAAGTACATTCGATGAGAACATTTTTCATCTTTAAAGTTATTGCCGAATGTGCACCATTGATAATTGGTGGCAGAGACAGGACAGTTCTGCATGGAGTAAAAAATTAGCCTTTTCAGTGATAAGAAGCTCAGTCAACTGTATCATTTCAGTCAATGTAGATGCTCGCTAATCAATCAGACTATACATCACAAATATCTGTCAAATTGTTGATTGCAAGACACCCAAAAAGTGGATGAAGCATCACTTTGCCCACACTGTTTGGATATGACAGCTAAATAGTCACTACAATTTGTTCACATTGAGCATATTCAATGGGAGCCAAAATTGTGAAGCCAATGGCAACAATGTAATCTATCCGCAACTGGAGTAACCAAATATCATTGAACCTGAACGAGCTAGATTAGAACCCCATGTGCAAAAAAATTCGAAACCAATCTTTTTAAAAAGCTGACCCCCTGTTCAAACAGGATAAACAGCTTAATGGTCAACCATAATTGGTTGTTACCTAATTAATACATTACCAATAAACATCAGTCCACAGCTAATCAAGAATTTATGAAGCAATCAACTGTATCATTTCTAATTATTCAGGATGTCAGAAAAGAAAATATCATCCACTGTTGTCAAGCAAGGCCCTAGCCTAAAATAAGGGACATGTTACATTAAAATTTTGGGATGCATCATCATATATTTTAACCACCAAGTGCTGAGTAGATGCATCCTCGATAATAAATTCGAAGTGTTCATTCCAGACTGGATTCAAGTCATTGTTCTGAAAAAATAGTTCTTCCACTGTTAGTTTCAAAATTAAAGAGTTCAAGGACCAAGCAACTGCTAAGGAACTCACAATTGTTTTGCTCTTTTTCATTCTATCACGAAGAGGCCTGACATACAACACAGCGTAAGGATCTGATTTCCCAATGAGGCCCTTGTTTGTTAACTCCTTTGCTTGGACAAGTTTCGATTCCAACATTCCAACAGGCTCTAACTCTAGGTCACTGAACAAGAAAAGGTATTAACCCTCCTAGCATAAGGACAAAACATTTAGATTTTGCAACCTCATTTCCAAAGAACCAATATACTATTAACATGAGGCTAAAATTACAATAACAGCTATACTACACAAGTTGTAATCCAGCATTCCTCTTGATCAAATTACTTTCAAGCACTATCTTCTCCAAGATCGCATGTGCAAGCTCCATACAAGAAGATACTATTTGAAGAACTAGAAATGGTTCGATCCACATCTGTGATATCATAGTTAGGACTTTACCACATTAGGCCTAAATATTTTGATGTTGATCCTAGAATATATTTTTCATTTTTCCATCTTTTTCCATCTTTCATTGAAGCTAAAGAAGAACGAGGCAGCTCAGATCCAATCACCAATAGCTTGTAAGGGATGTCCCAACTGCTATTCTAACCATTCCTCTCATAAGGAGATTATTCTGTTACCTGCTATTTGAATGCATTTCTAACGAAGAAAAATGAGTCAATGAACCAAACTTGTAGTTCAGTAAATTTCTTCTACATCTCAATTTGCTTCACATTTACTGGGATTTCCCATATTCACCGCTTTCTTAATCTGACAAGTCACCGTTTCCAAAGAACCGATATAATAGGTTGGTTGCACACTTTGGACAGGGTGAAAACTTGGTCTAACATTGATAGCACCTGTGTGCCATGCGGAAAACATGAAGAATCTCGAATGTACTTGCTCTTTAAGTGTGTATTCTTAAAGCAGATTTTGGAAACAAGACTCTTACCGCTGATGTTAAGTGTTTGTGGAGAAATTGGCGAGTTCTTGTTGGCTAGCTTTGCTGTAATCCGGTGGCATGGTATTTGAGTTTGCATCTTGTTTTTCTGGGTAGTATTTTGCTGTTGCTACTGGTAGTGTAGATGGGGAAGACTATTATGTCATGTTGTCATTCGGTGCGTGGGGTCATCAAATTGAAAGTCAACCTGATGAATTATTCTCAAGTTATCAAGCTTTCCTATTATAATAGATTGCTCAAAGGGATCTCCCATTCTTTACATCGAGCAGGGACGAAAGTTCCCCTTAGTGATCGACAGTGCCGAGTAGAAGGGCCGTTGCTCAACAGATAAATGTTACTTTAGGGATAGCAAACTAATCTTATCCAAAAGTTCACAAATACAGGAAGGTTTGGCACCATGATCCAGCTGTATATGTGGGACAGTATGCTGCAATGGACTTGTACGGGATGTGGCCTCCCTTGTTTTTTTTTTCCACAGGTTGTCCAATAAAATGAAGACTTACTTAATAAAAAAGATATTGTGTAAAGTTTGTGCTCAATTAATGCGGTTCAAACAGTCAACGACACGTGGAAATTTTATAAACTCTATTCATCTTACCAGTTTCCGAAAACCATTCTCCAATGAGCTTATCCGTTGCTGCATTGCTTTGAGAGCACTCTCCATATTCTCCACCGAGCTACACCATGGAAATTGACACCGTGAACAACTGCTGTCTTGTGGACTTATTCATAACAAATAGACAAATATCCATTCATAACACTTTAGGTAATAGTGCATATGAATGTCAGAATCAATTACCAGACTAATCAGATGCATTCCCTTGATCTAACGCGACATAGAAAAGTCAACGTAAAGCTGGAATAGATATTAATCCAGTTCATAGATAGCAGAAGCAAGTAAAGTTAATTAGCAGCTATCTCTAAATGCACCACTTTCAGCGATAAAATTATGTGCAGGTATGACACTTTGCCGAACAGAATCATGGATTGATGGCACATGATATTTGATGATTTTTTTAGTTGGAGAGACAATATGGATCACAATTCTACTAGAGGAATCACTTGATGCATATAAGATACTGCCAACAAACCAATTGAACTATATTCACCTTTGAAGATTGTTAGCCCAGCAAGATATAAGAAGCTCCACCACTTTTCCGATCTGTCCAGCAAAGAGCAATAGAAGAACATAAGCAAAAATCATCTGTCATGTATCCATCACATTCTAGTTTCACATCACAGATATCTTTTTGTCCTACTACATGCAAACTGTCATTGACCACATATTCCAGGATTCAAGCAGATAATTATGTCCAGGGCACTTCTTTGAAATTTTGTATCTTCTTTTGATCCATACTCTCCATAACAACATGAAAAGCCTAAATCATGTTCTCAGCAGAAACATTTCACAGGAAAACCCCAGAATTGTCAGCAGGTCATTTTTACCACTCAAACAATAGTTCTCTATATATCTTGCAGCAAGTTACTCATGCGGATTTCTATCCAGAAACTGACTGGACTTCTAATCAAAGAGATCAGCAATCGATATACAATGAAAACAGTATTTGTATGTCCAAGTAGGCTACTTTACTTGCCTTACCTCTCTCTGGCCATCCTCCAACATAAAACAACTACTTGGCACGAAACCCCTCTCAGACCCTTTCCATTCTTGACTGTGTGGAGATCAGCAAAAGAAAGAACAAAAAAGGCAAGATAGGATAATTTAGCAAGCAAAAGAGCAAAGGGAATGATAAGAGATCACTTGCTAGGTAAAAAAATCTAACAGGGTTCAATTCCAATAAGGAGAAAGTCCTGCAATTGGCGTAATGCGAAATCGCATGGCAGATTCAAGACGACAACATTTGATATATGTAAGTTTTCAAATTAAAGCCGCAGCACAACCCCACAAACAAATGTTTACAAAATGCTGTACTTCGACGCAGGCTTCGATCTGACCAAAAAAAAAAAAAAAAAAAAAAAAAAAAGAACTTCAGGCTTCGCATCTTCAACTCAAGAGCTCGAGCAAAGCTGAAACCAGCACGATCATCGAACGATTAATCAAGCATTGAAACATTAAGACGGAAAGAGTGAGCCTACATGTTTTGATCCAAGCATGGCCTCTTGGATCCACTTGGTTCACCCAAAAAGTGGAATCCGAAGCTCTCTTTTGCGTGGACATAATTTTTCTTTTCTTTTGTAGAGTTTGACAAGAACTGAGAAAGTGTCGGAATTTTGGGGGTGTTCACTCGCTGAAAGAATGTTGCGTGTAGAGCTTAACAAGAACTGAGAAAGTGTCTGGATTTTGGGAGCGTTCGCTCGAAAGAATGTTGCAGCGAAAAGAACAAATCAGTAGACAGTTTATCCGCGAACTCAAACTCAAGAGGGCAGAGAGAGAGAGGGGAGGTCGCACGCCGGTCGGTTGCTCGAGGTCGTCTCGCCGGTATCCTCCTGGTTTGTCGGTTGCTCGCGGTGGTTCGCTGGTCGGAAAGAGGGAGGGCAGAGAGAGAGGGGAGGTCGCACGCCAGTTTGGTCGGAAAGAGGGACGGCATAGAGAGAGGGAGGTCGCACGCCGGTCAATTGCTCGCGGTCGTCTCGCCGGTATCTCCTGGTTCGTCGGTTGGAAAGAGGGAGGGTGGAGAGCGAGGGTAGAGAGAGAGGAGTGAAGAAAGAAAGCCAGGACTGAAATTTTTTTTAAATTGGCGCCTCTTTTTCTCTCCAGAACGTGGGTCCCACGAAGACACGTGTCGCGCTCCCACCACCTTCTTGTTTGCCACGCTGGAGCATGACAAATACCTAATATTTTCTCAGGAGGAGGCCGGGTGGTAAATGACGAACGGAGGAGGCCGAACCGAGCTTTGCCGTTGCGAGGAGCCACCGGAAAAGCTGCTTCAAGAAGAGGGTTTCGTGAAAGAAAAAAATCGAAAAGCCAGAGAGAGAGAGACGGATGTAGAGAGAGAAACCGATGTCCGTCGAATGGCCCCCTTCAATTTGTTATATAATCTAAATCAAGATCAAATCTTAGCCTTTGGATTAATCCAAGGGCTATGGTTGGATCTTAAAGTTGTTAAGAGCGCCTTTAATTGAACACATGCCCATTTCAATGGCCATGATGCATTTTTTATGAACGGTGATGATCAATTGTAAACTAATTGGGGTATTCTCTCTATATTCTTTTTTTTTCATAACATGCGGGGTCGATTTATGAATTTCGTAAAATCCATAACAAAATTGAAATTTTGAAAATTAAAGGGCGTGGATGCATTGCCATGAAGTGAGCCAGCTGATGGTGATTTTCGGCCAAAAGATGGCCGGAAAAATTCGCTGGTCAATGCCGGTCAACGCCAGATTGACCGGTTGACTTTTTGTCCGAATTTTGTTTTATTTTTTCTGGTTTTGCCCGATTTAAACGAAATCAAATATTTTTATATGAATTGGGTCAAATGAGATGCAATTGAACTATCTCAAGTCGAAATTTGTGCACAAAATTTTAAATTCATTGAATTCTTATTGAAGAGAGGCCATAAGCTAGTCTCATATCTTCAATTGAATCTCAACCGGCCAAGTTGACGCTCAATTACTTCAATTGCACTCTAGTCTAAAATGAGCCAAATCGAATTATGTAGATTGAACCACCTTAGCTGGGCTTTCTAATCTTTGAACACGTCAAATCGATCAAATTAAAATGCATCCGAGCAAATCTCCCAAAATTGACCCCGAATTTGGGCTCATCTCTTTTAATGATGTATCGACTAAAAATCAGGTGTCAACAAACTTTGCCATCAAGGTCTTTTCTTTTTGTGCCCTTGGCAAGTTCAAATCGCTTTACTAAACTAAGCGAACGAACGCGTCTTAATATGTTAGAAATATTCGCGGCGCAGGAAATTGGGGACTTCGAGAACTGGATGAAGATAATGGATTATGATTGCAAGAGCATCAATGCAGCCATCCGCAACATTCATCAAGCTTGATTTTCGGCAGTTGGATACTAAATCCATCCACATTCTCTCTGTTTGTCTTCCCTGTGTCGAAGGTACAGGATCGTGGCCCATCTTCTGTCCACTCATTTTTGCTATGGAAAAACAGCTTCTTTTCTTCTTTCGGAAAGGTTGATTGGGTGATGCCAAAGGTGGTAGAGTCACCGCTGGGACCAAGTGCGCAAAATGGATCTTTGTGATGTTGCTTGTACATTGGAATGTGCATGGAAGCTGATCACCGGCATTACAGCTTATTTTCTCCAGCTGGTAAAGCCGAAACAAACTCTGCTTATGCATGAAAGGGTGTTAAGAGAAGTTCGTGATGTGCTGAAACCTCATCTTGTACGCTTCATGGGAAATTGGGAATGGGAAGAAGGCTACATCGCATACATCACATTTATATCACAAGAGATACATCCAAACATATCAAGATCTGCAAGCATATCGTCGAGCGGAGTGCAACGATTACTCTACTCAGCTTACATAGTTCCAAGTTCCACGAAAAGGTGACAGGAAACAACACACGCATACATATATTTACATCACAAGAGATATATCCAAACTTATTAATAGCCGCAAGCATATTGTCAATCGGGGCATGAGGACCCCTCTCCTGAGGTTACATAGTCAAGGGCCAAGTTCCACGAAAAAGTGACAGGAAACAACACACGCATACATATATTTACATAACAAGAGATACATCCACACTTATTAACAGCTATAAGCATATCGTCGATCGGGGCACAAGGACCCCTCTCCTGAGCTAAAATAGCCAACCACCAAGTTCTACGGCGAAGTCATGGAGCAATCGAGGTTTGGGAGGATAGTGATATCCTCAAACTGATCACAAACCTCATCGAAACCCGACCAGTTCACCTGTTAACTCATAAAGAACAAGCAATCAATTGTGTTCAATTTTGTCAATCGAATCCAACCGCTGTATAAAATGTGCAGGTGGTCCTTCCATCAGCCAATATAGCCTAATGAGGTGCTCCTCAAAAAACAAATGACTCTTGCTGGTGGAAATTCCTTAAGCTATTGCACGTTGACGAGATGGGGTGAAATGTTATCGAGCGGTGATCGTGCGGAGGTCGTGCGGCAATCGTGCGGCGATCGTGCGGCGGTCAACGGATCTTTGTGATGTTGCTTGTACATTGGAATGTGCATGGAAGGGCATTACAGTTATTCTTTCCGGGCTGGTAAAGCCGGAACAAACTCCGCTTATGCATGAAAGGGTGTTAAGAGAAGTTCATGATGTGCTGAAACCTCATCTTGTACGCTTCATGGGAAATTGGGAATGGGAAGAAGGCTATATTGCATACATCGCATTTATATCACAAGAGATACATCCAAACTTATCAAGATCTGCCAGCGTATTGTCGAGTGGAGCGTGACGGAAAAGGTGACAGAAAACAACACATGCATACATATATTTACATCACAAGAGATATATCCAAACTTATTAACAGCTGCAAGCATATCGTCGATCGGGGCACGAGGACCCCTCTTCTGAGCTTACATAGTCAAGGACCGAGTTCCACGAAAAGGTGACGGGAAACAACACATGCATACATATATTTACATCACAAGAGATACATCCACACTTATCAATCATGGGTAATTTAATAAAATAATTTACAACATCAAAATTCAAAAGACTTCAAGATTTGGCCACTTTGGTGACTAACAAACCATTCATAATATGAATTTTTAATATTGTAAAATACAAATATTTACCAAATTGCACACAAGGACAAAAACGTAATCAAAGCATAAGGGCAGAATCGTAAAATCATAATTCCATAAGGGCATAATCATAAATTTAAAATCCAGGGGCAAAATGATAAATAATCAGTAAGGGCAGAACCGTAAAATTGTAAATAAACAGAGGCAGAACAGTAAATAAATTGCGAGAAGGACAAAATGGGAATTTTAAAAATGGCATAGGGGCAAAAACGTAAAAGACCACATGGGGACGTCAGGCACGTGCCGAGCACGCACCGCGATACGTCAGGCGCGTGCCTCGCATGCGCGCAGGCACGCGCAACGCATGCGCATGGCAACTGCCGCGTGGGCGCGTGCAGTGCACGTGCCTTCACTGCCACGCGAGCACGTGTAGTGCACGCGCGGGCAATGCTGCAGCGTTGGCGCGTGGAGGCCACACGCCTACAACTGTTAGGTCTTGCTAACATGTGTATTCAAAAGTCACCTATATCAATATCGACCAAATCTTCAAGTTCACCAAAGTTGTCGGGATTATATCCTCTGCGAACGGTCGAGTTTTCCAGGCGGTCACCATCACCGATGCAATCGTCAAAGAAATTAAGGAGGTCGTCCATATTGAACTCACCAGAGCTTGTGGGGTCGGACGCATTACCAGCAGTCTGTAGTGAAGTCCAAAAACTCTTGCAATCAACATAGCCGAAACTCTTTAAAATGGAACCGATCCCCTCGTCGGTCATTTCCTCAGTTTCACAATCCACTTTAACTCCATAATCACCGGCCTTAAACGATGGATTGTTCTCCTGAAGCCTCGGTCTCTCGCGCGCATAAGCGAGACAGGCCTCGTAGTTTGCGATTACGGACTATAAATCCTCCTTGGCCATGCATGCATTGCACTCTTGCTTGACCAAGCCCTCTTCCCACTCTTTCGGACCCGTAGACGAATTAACCTTGCCCTTGCGACGAGCAATGTTGGAGTTTATCAGCTTCCCCCTCGGTAGCCGGAGTAGAAGGTCCCGCCCGTGGAGGACCGGACTCGACGAAGAGGTCGAGTCGGTGGGTATGGCGAGTTCCCCAGCCTTCTTGAAGAGGGTCGGACACCTCTTCGACAATGCCACACACCGCTTCACAGGTCTGGGATCCTGATGATTTGGGTTTGCCGAGGCTTGCCCATTCTCTTCTGGATGTGTGTTGGGGGCGGGTTGGGGGTGAGAGAGAGAGTTTGCAGGTGATCGAAGAGAAGTTCTTGATGGAAGCTTGGTTGGAAGAGTGCTTATAAAGACAAGCTAACGCCATGGTCGAATTGGAAAATTTCTGGTCGTGCCGCACCACCGCCGCACGACCGCCGCACGACTGCTGCACTACAGTTGCACGACCGCTGCATGACGGTCGACGGTCCGTGAGGAAGAAGAAAAAACAAATAAATAGAAAAATTTATAAATTTTTACTAAACGCATTTCTATTCTTTTTTTATTCCAATAATAGAAATTTTGTCTAATTACCAAACACCATATTTTACTTAAAAATTGTTCCTAGAGTAGAATTTGAAAAAAAAATTATTTCTGAAAAGAAATAGTTCCCTGGAATAGAAACATTGTCATGCGCACCCTTATCCGTCGCCTATCCTCCCTCCATTGTGGATTAATCGTCTCTACAAAGAGATTTTTTTTTTTTTTGTCGGTCCTACTCTACTCCTATTCTAATTCTCACTCTCAGACTTTTGCTTCATCTACTTTTTTTCTCAAGTCATTATTTTATCCACGAACGTCGCTACGAAAAGGTATAAGCGGATGGATCATGTAACCTCGGAGGCCGAGGATTCTAACGAGGGACCACCAGAAATGTAAAATGGCTGGGTTGGCTTCGTTCGTCTGGATTAATTATCGAATTTTGTGGCTTTCCAAATGCATAAAGGCGGCGATTCAGGCGGAAGCCACGCTCTCCTCGAAACCCTAGATCTCCTTTCTAACCGAGCGGAACTCTCTCTGCAAGTACAATCAGACTGTCTTCCACTCATGCAAGGCGTAACCTCTTCGACTGAACTGAACTGGCAAGTACAACCTCTCTTGGACCGGGCCCAAGCGAAATTGCAGAAGTTCCAAAATATTTCGGTGGCCCATTGCAAAACAAATACAAACCGGTCAGCAGATTGGCTTGTAAAAGCTTATCGTTTCAATTTTCTCCCCTTTAATTGGTTGTCTAATCCCCCACCCGATCTACTATACTTATTATGCACCGATGCTTTTGATGTATTTACTTGAAATTTGGTTAAGTAAATCAATAGTAATCCCATTTCCGATAAAAAAAAAATGCATAAAGGTGGCTTCAAGGTTGTATTTGTGGCTTTCGAAATTTCCAAAAAGAACACAACCCACGATCCCGAACGGGCACACGGGTTAAGGGAATCAAATGATCAATCCCCCCGTTGTGTTAAGATAATTAGGTGAACTGACCAAAAGGAAGGAGGGAATTAAAATACAAACCGTCACCCGCGTAGCACGTGGAGAATTCAGTGGTTCCCTAAGCGTGTCCATAATTTTCTAGAATTCGACATTTTACAAGTGGGATACCTAGCGCATATTATGCAGGCAAAATCTAATTTAATATAATAGACGGAATATACGTGCATGAAACAGGAGAAATAAATGGTTCAAGTCATCAAATCCTTTCAGCGTCGTTACCCCGTCTCTCGTTGAGCATCTTAATCTCCTATTGGCCTTTACTTATTTACTATTCCCACTATGAATGTCTGTAATTCTCTGTATCCACCTTGCGCGCACAATCGCGAGCGGCCGCATACTTCACGATCAAGGACTCCACAACGTCCTCCTCCGTCATGACGGGAGATGGACGTTGGGAACTTGTTTCGAGATTTAACGGTGGAGAACTTCATAAACTTCATTCCTTTTCGGCTAATGAAACAATCGAACCTCGCTCGAACGTAGAAAGTAGCCCTTTAGCTTTCCCTTGACAACGCATGATCTTCCATCAGCTTTGCCTTTAGTACTTATCGAATTTCATGCAATAAGACAACGGAAACTAATGACTAGGGGTGTCAACGGTTCAATTCGGTTCGGTTTCGGTTTTTTTGAAAAACCAAACCGAACCGAACCGAACGGTTTTTCGGTTTTTCCTTTTTCTACTTGTCTAAGAAGAACTCCAACATGCATTTCATCGAACATCGGTAGAGCAGCGAGCGGATCTTTCTGTCTATCTCTCTCTTCTCTGTTCCATCCGCAAAATGTCCGCAACCGAAAACCACCAGCAGGAGCACCTCCTCTGGTGCTGTCATGCCGCAGGATCACCCCCAAGGTCACCGACCCCGCCACCTCCTCCTTATTGATGATACTTTTTACTTATTGCTTACGGAGTTCCTATCCCATGGCATAAAGCAAGGCCTCATTTAATTTTTCTTGGTGCAGCTCGAGTTATTTGATTTGATCTCTTACTTGGGTGAATGTCAATTCATGAATGATAGTGGGCATGTCTTTTAATCTCTTTTTACCATTGGTGCAAGCCATTTCGCAATCCAGCCACGGACCATGAATGCAAGTTCTCACCCCGGCCTTCGCCTGAGAATTTCCGACACCGGAAATTCTGACGTCCGACCATGCCTTCGTTTTCGGACGAACTATACAAAAGGTCCCACCCCGGCCTTCGTCTGAGAATTTCCAGAACCGGAAATTTTCCGATCCGACCATGGCGTTAGCTCGTCTTTATAAGCACTCTTCCAACCAAGCTTCCATCAAGAACTTCTCTTCAGATCACCTGCAAACTCTCTCTCTCTCTCTCTCTCTCTCTCTCTCTCTCTCTCTCTCTCTCTCTCACCCCCACCCCGCCCCCAACACACATTCGTAAGAAGAGAATGGGCAAGCCTCGGCAAACCCAAATCATCGGGATCCCGGACATGTAGAAGCGGCATGTGGCATTGTCGAAGAGGTGCCTGACCCTCTTCAAGAAGGCCGGGGAACTCGCCATACTCACCGACTCTAACCTCTTCGTCGAAGTCCAGTCCTCGATAGGCAGGACCTTCTACTCCAGCTACTAGAGGGGAAAGCTGATAAACTCCAACATTGCTCGTCGCAAGGGCAAGGTTAATTCGTCTACTGGTCCGAAAGAGTGGGAAAAGGGCTTGGTCAAGCAAGAGTGCGATGCATGCATGGCAAAAGGAGGATTTACAGTCCGTAATCACGAACTACGAGGCCTGTCTCGCTTATGCGCACGAGGGCGAGGCATTGGGAGAACAATCCATCGGTTAAGGCCGGTGATTCTGGAGTTAAAGTGGATTGTGAAACTGAGGAAATGACCAACGAGGGGATCGGTTCCATTTTAAAGAGTTCTGGCTATGTTGATTGCAAGAGTTTCTGGACTTCACTACGGACCGCCGGCAATGCGTCCGACCCCACAAGCTCCGGTGAGTTCAATATGGATGACCTCCTTAATTTCTCTGATGATTGCATCAGTGATGGTGACCGCCTGGAAAACTCGACCGTCCGCGGAGGATATAATCCCGACGACTTTGGTGAACTTGAAGATTTGGTCGATATTGATATAGGTGACTTTTGAATACACGTGTTAGCAAGACCTAACAGTTGCAGGCGCGTGGCCTCCACACGCCCGGCGCTACAGCGTTGCCCGCGTGTGCAATGCACGTGCCAACGCGGCAATAAAGTCACGTGCACTGCACATGCCCGCGTGGCAGTGAAGGCACGTGCACTGCACGCGCCCACATGGCAGTTGCCATGTGCATACGCTGCACGCGCCCGACGTCCCCATGCGGTCTTTTACGTTTTTGCCCGTATGCCATTTTTAAAATTCCCATTTTGTCCTTCTCGCAATTTATTTACTGTTCTGCCCCTGTTTATTTACAATTTTACGGTTTTGCCCTTGCTGATTATTTATCATTTTGCCCCTGGATTTTAAATTTATGATTCTGCCCTTATGGAATTATGATTTTACGATTCTGCCCATATGTTTTGATTACGTTTTTGTCCTTGTATGCAATTTGGTAAATATTTGTATTTTATAATATTAAAAATTCATATTATGAATGGTTTGTTAGTCACCAAAGTGGCCAAATCTTGAAGTCTTTTGAATTTTGATATTGTAAATTGTTTTATTCAATTACCCATGATTGATAACTGTGGATGTATCTCTTGTGATGTAAATATATGTATGCATGTGTTGTTTCTGTCACCTTTTCGTGGAACTCGGCCCTTGACTATGTAAGCTCAAGAGTGGGGTCCTCGTGCCCCAATTGACGATATGCTTGTAGATGTTAATTAGTGTGGATGTATCTCTTGTGATGTAAATATATGTATGTGTGTGTTGTTTCCTATCACCTTTTCATGGAACTCGGCCCTCGACTATGTAAGCTAAGTAGAGGAATCGTCACGCTCCGCTCGATGATATGCTTGCAGATCTTGATAAGTTTGGATGTATCTCTTGTGATATAAATGCGATGTATGCGATATAGCCTTCTTCCCATTCCCAATTTCCCATGAAGCGTACAAGATGAGGTTTCAACACATCATGAACTTCTCTTAACACCCTTTCATGCATAAGCGGAGTTTGTTCCAACTTTACCAGCCCGGAAAGAATAACTGTAATGCCCGCGATCAGCTTCCATGCACATTCCAATGTACAAGCAACATCACAAAGATCCATCGACCGCCGCACGACCGCGCACGATCGCCGCACGACCACTGCACGATCGTCGCACGATTGCCGCACGACCTCCGCACGAATTAACCTTGCACGCGTGAGCAACGCTGCAGCGCCGGGCGCGTGGAGGCCACGCGCCTGCAACTATTAGGTCTTGCAAACCATGTATTCAAAAGTCACCTATATCAATATTGACCAAATCTTCAAGTTCACCAAAGTCGTCGGGATTATATCCTCCGCGGGCGGTCGAGTTTTCCAGGCGATCACCATCACTGATGCAATCGTCAGAGAAATTAAGGAGGTCATCCATATTGAACTCACTGAAGCTTGTGGGGTCGGACGCATTGCCGACAGTCTGTAGTGAAGTCCAGAAACTCTTGCAATCAACATAGTCGGAACTCTTTAAAATGGAACCGATCCCCTCGTTGGTCATTTCCTCAGTTTCACAATCCACTTTAACTCCAGAATCACCGGCCTTAACCGATGGATTGTTCTCCCAATGCCTCAGTCTCTCGTGCGCATAAGCGAGACAGGCCTCGTAGTTCGTGATTACGGACTGTAAATCCTCCTTTTGCCATGCATGCATCGCACTCTTGCTTGACCAAGCCCTTTTCCCACTCTTTCGGACCCGTAGACGAATTAACCTTGCCCTTGCGACGAGCAATGTTGGAATTTATCAGCTTTCCCCTCTCGGTAGCCGGAGTAGAAGGTCCCGCCTATCGAGGACCCGGACTCCGACGAAGAGGTCAAAGTCGGTGAGTATGGCGAGTTCCCGGCCTTCTTGAAGAGGGTCGGCACCTCTTCGACAATGCCACACGCCGCTTCTACAGTCCTGGGATCCCGATGATTTGGGTTTGCCGAGGCTTGCCCATTCTCTTCGAATGTGTGTTGGGGGCGGGGTGGGGGATGAGAGAGAGAGAGAGTTTGCAGGTGATCTGAAGAGAAGTTCTTGATGGAAGCTTGGTTGGAAGAGTGTTTATAAAGACGAGTTAACGCCATGGTCGGATCGGAAAATTTCCGGTTCTGGAAATTCTCAGACGAAGGCCGGGGTGGGACCTTTTGTATAGTTCGTCCAAAACGAAGGCATGGTCGGACGTCGAATTTCCGGTTTCAGAAATTCTCGAGCGAAGGCCGGGGTGGGAACTTGCATTGATGGTCCGTGGCTGGATTGCGAAATGGCTTGCACCAATGGTAAAAAGGGATTAAAAGACATGCCTACTATCATTCATGAATTGACATTCACCCAAGTAAGAGATCAAATCAAATAACTTGAGCTGCACCAAGCAAAATTAAATGAGGCCTTGCTTTATGCCGTGGGATAGGAACTCCGTAAGCAATAAGTAAAAAGTATCATCAATAAGGAGGAGGTGGCGGGGTCGGTGACCGGGTCGGTGACCTGGCCGGTGATCTTACGGCATGACAGCACCAGGCGGAGGAGGTGCTCCTGCTGGTGGTTTCCAATTGCGGACATTTTGCGGATGGAACAAAGAAGAGAGAGACAGACAGAAAGATCCGCTCGCTGCTCTACCGATGTTCGATGAAATGCATGTTGGAGTTCTTCTTAGACAAGTAGAAAAAGGAAAAACCGAACCAAACCGAACGTTGACACCCCTAGTCATTAGTTCCCGTTGTCTTATTGCATGAAATTCGATAGGTACTAAAGGCAAAGCTGATGGAAGATCATGCGTTGTCAAGGGAAAGCTAAAGGGCTAATTTCTACGTTCTGAGCGAGGTTTGATTGTTTCATTAGCCGAAAAGGAATGAAGTTTATGAAGTTCTTGGGGCACGCAATCGTGGATGGCGTCGTAGATCATGATCCTGGAGTCGAAGTCCTCCTCGGTCGCGATGGAAGATGGACCTTGGGCGTTTTTGTATTGATGTTTCTTTCAACTTTGTCGTTAATACATAGTGAAGAGAAATCCCGAAATGACTTGCAAAAACTTGCAAAGGGATCTTCGAAGGATTGGGTGGGGGACTCTGACCGTTGGTTTGGACAGGGGTAGGCCTTTGCTAATGGAATGCTCAATGATAATCAAAGGAATTAAAAGAATAAAAGAATAAAAAATTTGCTCAATGCGAGTTAAGATCACCTTGGTACTTCTCTAACCCTAACACCGAAATAAAATTCATTAAGCCAAAGCCAGAAGAATAAAATAATTATTGAAAATTTGCTCAATGTTACTTAAAATTACCTTATCCTTCTCAACCCTAATGTCGAAATAATAATTTATTGGGCAAACCCCTATAGAATAAAATAATAATTAAAATTTGCCGATTTAAGATCATCTCGTCCGTCCCTAATCCTAATACAGAAATATTTATCGAGCAAAACCCCAAAGGATAAGTTTATAATAAAAAACTCTTTGTACCTAAACACGGGAGAAGTTGTCTTGTCTGGTTAGTAATTTAATGAAACCATGACATGACAAAAAAGTGTACACTCTTGTTCTACAAAATCCGAGAGAAGGGGTGGGCTGGTGTTCACACGGTTTTTGGCCGTCCATTTCAGGGATATGTCCCGATTTACTGATTTTGCCGATCCCCGAGGCTCTTCATCTTCTGCATCTCATCTCAATCAATGTCTTGGACTCGTTATAATGGAAACAGGTGGTTGAACATTAAAAGAGACCGAACAAGTAAATAAACCAAATATCGGAGTCGGTATGACTTATGTCCACAGGACAAGCATTAAAGAATTATGCTAGGTGTATCTACCTTCTACTCTTGGTATCCTTTTGTCTTTTATGAAAACAATTCATGTGTTTAAAGGGCAAGTCACAGGAAAATGGAACGGACAATCTGGTTCTTCTTCCTTCTTTTTTCAAAACCCATTTATTATAATACTATTTCTTCAAGCATTAGGGGAAAATCAACCTTGGTTTCATTAGACAACCGACGGAGACGAAGGAGGAAATCGATAGGGGACTTACGACGCTACCAGCACAATGCACGTAAACTCTCAATGCGATTTCCTATTTTGGCAGTCCATTTAGGACTGTTGCACGACCACCGCACGACCGCCGTACGATCGCCGCACGACCGCCGCACGATCGCCGCACGACGGTCGACGGTCCGTGAGGAAGAAGAAAAAGCAAATAAATACAAAAATTTATAAATTTTTACCAAACGCATTTTTATTCTTTTTCTATTCCAATAATAGAAATTTTGTCTAATTACCAAACACCATATTTTACTTAGAAATTGTTCATGGAATAAAAATAGAAAAAAACTATTTCTGAAAAGAAATAGTTACCCGGAATAAAAACGTTACCATGCGCGCCGTTATCCGTCGCCGGTCCTCCCTCCATTGTGGATTAATCGTCTCTGCAGAGAGATTGCTTCACCTACTTTTTTCTCAAGTCATTATTGTATCTTCGTTAGTGTTCTAGTCATGCCGAATTTATTGGGTACGAACCGATATACGTCAGGAATGGAGTTTTGTAATTGAATTATCTTCTTTTTATTTTTATTTTTATTTTTTTGTGTATTTTCTAGTATTGGAGGCATTTCTGTCTGTTTCCTTTCATCTAGGCCACTGGAGTCGTAATTTTAAATTCACTAGGGATTAAAGACAAGGCTAGAGGAGACATTGCGGCAAACTAAAAATATCACAAACACATTGCATTTTCGAAATGATTACATTGGCAAATTATCAAAAACACTTAGGACTAAATTAATCAAATTAAAAAGTTTAGATTTAAGACTTTTTCGATAAGTTTTCTAGTAATACTCAGTTTGATTCGGTTTTCCTTATCCTCTTACGTTAATTTAGAACATCACAGGAGCTTCCTTGATTCCGCACAAGATTGACATGAACATAGTGAGAGAATCAAGTTGAGAGCGGCAAGTCTCCTCAATCCCTATATTTCTCACGAAATGTACATGAAGCCCTTCATATGAAAATCTAGATGTTAACAAGTTATATTGCAATTTCCCAAGGGGTCTATGTTTCATGTTAAATAGCTATGATAGTTGCAACATTTGATTAAGGAATGAAAGATTTCTTTTAAAAATAAAAGGCACTCCGAATATAAATAGGAATAAGTACACCATAAGTTTTCAAACTTAACGATTTTGGTGATTTCTAGCACGCGACCTGGATTGACCAAGCTCGTCACCTAATAATCTCTACACAACTGAGGGACGATGAATTGATTCCCTTACGCTGTGTTCCCCTCCCAGATCATCGAAGGAAACATGGGATATAATCGTTGACAAGCGGCCCGAAAACGAAGCCATGGTCGGACGGAAAATTCTTGTTTTTGCAATCGATCTCGTCTCGTTTCCTCTTTTGGAAATTCACGGACGGGAGTCAGGGTTAGGAATGCAAGGTTGATAGGCAAAGCCATGGGGGGAGGCGGTTGGTTCGCAGCAGGATCTTTGCAGGTGCTTGATGGTTTTTTATTTATGTGTTGATGGGCCTAAGTGGGCCCGTCCGCCCATATTGGGCCTAAAAGCCTGGCTCGCAAGATAAGGGCCCATAAATGAATGGTTACGATGTGAAAAGCTACGTTATTTAGATATGAGGGGTTACATCTTTTGGAATGGGTGTTACGTTGAAAAGTTACATCTTTTGGATAAGACGTTTTTAAGGGAAGAAAAGAAAAAGAGAACGTACCTTTTGGAAGTACGTACGTTCTCCAGAAAAGAGTTCTCTCTCCCCCTCCAAAAAAGACCAACCTAAGACCAGTATACTTACGTTCAAAGTTTTCTCCCCCTAATAGCAACAATATGCTCCCCGGTAGAATAGGATCGTGATTCTTCCTCGAACTTCAACATTGGTGTGTAATCTATGGACAATAAGGTACGCTCGATTCCATGGTATATTTTTAATCAGTGATACATGTGATTCCTGAGCTCGTCTTCCACGTTCGTTTTAGGGGTTCGATTGAGTGTCGAATTCGGTTTAGGAAATCCGTTATTCCCAACAGTGCTCAATGGTTAATGGAAAAAGGAATCAAAAGAATGCGCAACTTGTCCATCGTCTTTTTCTTTTCTTTTTTTCTTCCCTCTATACTCATTAATTCTCGTTGTTTTCTTATTGTAATAAGACAAAGCTGATAGGAGATATTGAGACAACCTAATAAAATCACAATATGTCGCATTTCCAGGGTAAGAAAAACATCCAAATAAAAGGAAAACTTGTCAACCTAGAGAATTAATTCTATAATGGATAGTAAAGTTCTCGAAACGTCACGTGTCATCAAGGGAAGCCAAAGGGCTAATTCCCACGTTCCGGGCAAGGTTCGATCGTTTTTATTGGCCAGAGAGGAATGAGTTTTATAAAGTTCGCCACTGTTAAATCTCGAAACAAATTCCCAACGTCCATCTCCCGTCGCGACGAAGGAGGACGTCGTCGAGTCCTTGATTGTGAAGTACGCGGCCGTTCGCGATCGTGCACGCAAGGTGGATACGGAGAATTACAAACATTCACGGTGGAAATAGTAAACAAGCAAAGGCCTAGGAGATTAAGACGTTCAACGGGAGATAGGGTAACGACACGGAAAGGATTTGATGATTTAAACCATTTATTTATCCCACTTCATGCATGTATATTCCGTCCATTATATTAAATCAAACTTTGTTTGCACAACGTGCACTAGGTATCCCACTTGTAAAATGTCGAATTCTAGTAAATTAGGGAACTACTGAATTCTCCACGTGCTGCGCTGGTGATGGTCTGTATGTTCTTTCCTTCGTGGCCGGTTCGACGCCCGCTGCCTCTTGTTCTTGGTTTGATCTTCCCCTCCCAATCGCTCTTGTATCATTTCCTACTTTGGAAATCACCCTTTCTAACCTAGGCTTTGATTACACTAGGTGTGTCAGACCTGAGCAGGTCTTTAAACTGCTCAATGAGGGAAACGGAGGGAAAACCTCCCTGAGGAGAGTGACCCCTTACGCCCCTCCAAGGCCGGGATCCGGGCCTTGTAAAAGATTCCGGCCCCGCTGGAGGGAATTTGCTTTACGCAAAGGGGTTCCCACCTCTATCCCGGGTCTGATAAGGCTCTACTTCCCTGGAGATCATTCCTCTGGGCACGCATCCCTAAATGATGGCAGCTTTGGAAATCACCCTTTCTAACCTAGGCTTTGATTACACTAGGTGTGTCTTGTGTCTACCATGTACTTTTGGTACCTTTTTTCTCATTTATGAAAATAATTCATGCAAGCTTTTTCATTTTATTATTCTTAAAACATGTATCTGGCATTCGTGCATAGAGATTCGCTCAAATAAAAGATCAAATCAGACTAATTAAACCCTAGAAAGAGTGGAATAAGCGCTGAACCATCCAGGGGGACGGCACTAAATCCTGTGCAGAATATCTTTTATTTGTGTACTCTCTTTCTTTTTTTTCGTTTTGTTTATATTCGAGAGAAGATGGAATTTTGATGTTACGTGTCGACGGCGTCTTTGTCTTTCATGTTCGGTCAATGGGGTACGCAAGGTGCGACATGGAGATTTCAAACACGATAAAGAAACCCGTCTCTTTTCTTTTCTTCTCTTATTGTCTATGCCACCCAGGGAGTCATATAATTTCCGTTCGTTTCAAATTCACAAAGGTATTAAACGTAAAGCTGAAGGAGGTATTGAAACAAACCGATATGTCACAAATATGCCGCATTTTGAGGGTAAAATATCGTCCAATTTGGAGCTAGAGAATTAATCTACATCGGTCATGAGTATCGGTGCGCTCGTGATAATTCCAGAGCTGGCTGTTGAAAATTTCGGGACAAATATGATATTTAGTCCTTGCGAATTGACTTATGTAGATAGTCGAATTAGGCACTCGGACTTTTTATTTGTGTTAATTAAATACTCTACCTTCATGATCTATGGAATTGATAATTTGCCCAATCCATTCCTTGTACCATTAACCCCCAATGTTCTTCAAATTACGAGATTTATTTGTGTTTTATTTCACGATGACGTACAATTGTATAAAAAATGCAATGACTAATTAAAGCTAGGCATGCAATCCAATTAAATTAGAAAAATATATATATAGTAACATGTAATTTATAATAGCCAAAGAGAGAGATGTAGGTCATCCAATTAGACGGGAAAAGTACCAAAAAAATCCTAAACGTATTGCATTAATACCAATTCAGTCCTAAACTTTTCAATTGGACCAATTTAGTCCTAAACCTTTTGATATTGGTACCAATTCAGTCCTTCCGGCCAATTTTGGCTGGCTGGGCCGACGTGGACGTCGGCCGGACGGACGACATGGAAATTTTTATGATTTTTTCGATTTTTTTTTTTTTATTGGTCTTTTTCCTTTTCTTTTCCGGTAGTGACCAGCGAGCCTCCGGTGAGGCTCGCCGGCCCACCGGGCGAGGGCCGCGAAGGCCCTCGCCGCCGCCGGCGAGGGTCGCGGCCCTCGCCCGGCCTCTCCCTAGGTGCCGACGAGGCCATGGCGACCATCGCCGGGCGGAGGGGAGGGCCGCGAAGCCCTCGCCAGCCGACGGCGAGGGTCGCGGCCCTCGCCTTCGCCCCGGCGATGGCCGCCATGGCCTCGCCAGCGGTGGGAGAGGCCACCCTCGCCCACGGCAAGGCCAGGGCGAGGCTGGCCTCGCCCAAATCCGGGCGAGCGAGGGCCGCAACCCTCGTGTTAGTTAAAGATTCCATCTTTGCACGATGTGTGTAATTGGCAACTCCTTTCATGGTACCTTTCAGATCAATCTAAGGAAAGCAACTCAATTAATACTCACAAATGTAATGTACCCTCAATTGCATCTTGAGAGAGAGAGAGAGAGGGTGACGACAGGAGATAAGTTAAACAAATCATGATCTCAAATTCTCAATTAATTATAAAATGATGCTTTCTAACCATGATATATCCTCATAAAACTTTATCAAGAAGAGGAGAGCCCGGTGGTTCAAATCATACGTATTACTTCACTCCTTTTCAGCACTGATTTGGAAACTAGAGAAAGAGAAGGAAGATCAATGGGAAAGAGTCGCTCTTGTTTCGTTTCCTAATTTGGAGTTTTTCCTCGGGAGACTATTTCACCGCCTTTTTCTCAAAGTCATTATCACACCCTCGTTGGTGCGCTCCAATCATAGCCAATGAATCACTAGGGGTTTGCCCCAGTGGCCACCCTTCCATCTTGGAATGGAGAGGTTGGGGGTTCAAATCCCCACCTTATCAGGGGGGATTGGGGTGGGGACGATTTCATTTTAAGAGTGGGTTTCGACTCCCACGCCCTGCACGAAGGCATGGCAAAAGTCTGAGGGTGAGTGTTAGAGTAAGATTAGCGTAGGACCGACCAACAAAAAAAAAAAAATCATAGCCAATGAATTGGGAACAACTCAGGATTGTTGTAAGAAAGTGAAAGAAGACTATAGAGATTTGGAATTCTTGTATATTTCGTATACTTCTGATGTACAATGCTTAGGCAAACAAATATTTATGAAATCGTATCCAATCTCAATCTAGAGATCCTGACTAAAATATGTACAATTTAAGATCAATTGAGATTCCTAGCATATCTTCAAGGATTGGATTTAATGCATATCTTCCAACAATTGTTTTAATTCCCACGACGTTTGGAGCGAGGATTCATTGTTTCATTGGCCAAATAAAAATGAGGATTATTGCGTTCTCCATTAATAAATCTTGAGACCAATTTCCAAGGTCCATCTTCAGTCGAGATGGACGGAGGAGGACGGTTGAGTCCTTGATCGTGAAGTACCAGGCCATTCGTAATTGTGTGCGCAAGAAATTAAAGAATGTTCCACCAGTCAAGGTCGATGTTGGTCGTATCTTGGGGCAGTTTTGATTTTTCATCCTTTCAACTTGACCTATGTAGATTGTTAAATTATGCACTCGAACTTTTTATTTTTGTTAATTAATGCTCTTTCTTTCATGATTTGTTTTACCGTTAACACCCGATGTGGCAATTAAATGTCAAGAAATTGCTTTAAGAAAATTTAATTTTACATAAGATAAGAGAAACGGAAATGACAAGGAAAAATATATAGGAATGTCAGGAGGCGAGAGAATATAGCTATCGACTGTCTTATTCCATCGGTAACCTGAGCATGACGCTCGTCATCATCGTCGAGCTTGGTGGATCCCATCAAGAGGCTAAATGATGGGAGCTAGTCACAAGATTTTGAATTGAGATCTTTTAGATGGATTGTCGGCCTATTTTTCTGTGCTACCTATATGAGATTTTTTACTCTGTTCAAGAAATTGAATATGAAACTTTCTATAGAATATATGACCAACTATATTGTAATTTCTTAAGGGTCAATTTTTCAAGTAATATATTGATGAGAGTTGCAACATTGAATTAAAGGGATAAAAGCTCTTGAATATAAAAGACACTCTAAATAATATTATAATACCTTTTTAATATTTTTTTGTCGAATTGTAGGATATAACAATGCATAATTCTATACTTTTGCCATTATCATGGTTCAATGTGCTACACTAGGGATCATCTCGTAAAATTATATGTAGACAAAACCAACCTAAATTTCTAAATAGTCATTTTACACTAAACAGTCATATATCTGGTTTATGAGCTATAATTTCCTCCAACCACAACTAATGGTCGTTAGAAGACATTTTCCGTGAGATTTGATGGGACCACCACCGACTGTTTTAAAAGTTTAAGTTATTAGATAAATGCATGATTTAATATTTAGATATTCTAACACTCTCCTCATGCTTAATCTGGTCATTTTGCTTAGTACTAATTACTAGAGAATATCATTAGAGATATAATTAGATATCAAGGATATTATTTAATATTTCGTGATTCTGTAAGGTAGCTAATTTCCTAACCTACACATATTGTTCAGGTATAAATAACCTTCTCTACTTATAAAGTCAAGCCAATTAAGTGAAGATGTAGTCTCTACTCATTTTCTCTCCTTTCTTGAAAATCCTAGAATATTTACACTTACTCTCATTGCTCTCGTGATCAATGGATAGTAAGTTATAAACATCGTCTACGTGCAAAATTACCAAATTATAAATATAAGTAACATCTATGATTATACACCACTAATCATATTGATGGTTGGAGGTAACTTCGAAAAACACGGTCCGATAATTACTGTTATCAGCCATTCCCATTTTTCCAAACATTATCAAAGATTATCACATATACGTGATTCACTAGCATTTTAGCATTATCAAAGATTATCACATATACATGATTCGCTAGCATTTTAACATTCTTAGCTTAATATGATTTGGTGTAGACCATATTATGGTTCTATGTAAGACCAATTACAAACTCTGAATCCTGCGTTTCATACCCAATAGGAATTTGACGCATAGATGAATAATAATCACCCGTAAGCAAAGGTAAATATCATTTTTTTTTCTATAAAAAAATGTGTGAATATAGCTTTTCTGAGAATGGTATACCAATGTAAATAACTTGCTATGCCTCGGGAAGAACTTCCAAGAAATATCATAGTTGCAGGAGAAGCTCATTACTAGATAAATAAATATTCTTTGCATATCCTTATACAACCTGCACTATTGGCCATTTTGACAGATACTTTCACATCAAAGTGCTCTGCTCACAGAGTGAGCAACAATGACTATTAGGCTCATACTTCCCAGTGCAGAATCAACAAAAGATCTCCGCATATATTTCAGGCCTTGCATGCAGCAAACATATACCAGCAACATCTAAGATCTATTGTGAACCTTGAGTTGTGCAAAGATTCTCTAATTGTGTCCGTCAGTAATGCTCCCGCCATAGAAGTCATGGTGCACATGCCTTTTCACACAAATTAAAGAGCTCATCATCCCTTGTTATGTCATCACTTTCAGCATTTGACAGATTCTCTGGAGCCGTTTCTGCTATAAAAGTTTTCAGCAACACGTTGGAGGCAATCACCTTGACACCCCCTTCATAAAAATGAAGAAGCGAACAGGAAAAAAAAATTAGTTATCCATGCCGAAATCAACATGAGAAGCCGAAGATTTAAAATCGCCCTTTCCTGAGTCGGGCCCATGTGAGAGCTGCAACTGCAGCTCCTCCCAAGTGAGCCGATCCGGATATCTCACTGTCTCCCTGAACCAACCAAAAATATAGGATTACAACTCCAGACTTGTTGGTCCAAAAAAATTATACAAGTTTACAGGCACTTAGTACAAGACAGATTCAGAAAATTTCCTGAGATGGCAGAGGACAGTTTCTGACGCTCGTGCACTAAGAGTCTCTCTTTTTCTTTGACAAAAAAGCCGACACTTCGTTGGTAACTTGATAAGTTACAGGCGATAATTTGCAATCTCTATTATCCACAAGTTGCAAGCTATTCTAAATTCAGAATTAGTATGCTCATGCTGCTATATTAGCAAGACTACTCATTCCCAACCATCACCAAGGACATCTCCTGAAAAACTACTCTGAGTTCTAAATTAGGAGAATGTATATCAGTGATACACCACATCATTGAAGATGTGGTGTCACATTGATTCACATATCTTAATGTTCACGATTGTTAAGTAATAAGAAGAAATCAGCACACTTGATATCATCGTTGCTGGAGATACTTCTTTATAATATTTGATAAAATCATGCTTTACACTAGTTATCCTATCACTATGCATCAATCATGACGACACCGCAACATATCAATCATTCATCTAGATCCAATCGAGGGATCAACCGACTAAAATGTTGATCATCATAGAAAGACACAGGTAATTCAGCGAAAAAACTAGCTGATCCTATAGAAAGTAAAAATCAAAAAATAAAAATAAAAAAAGAGTCAATGCATACCTGGATTATCCTCAACACATCTTTGCCGACCAGAAAAATTCCCTAACAAGTATTAGTGTTTGATTTAGAGAGAGATTGAAACTAACCTCCTGAATAACAACATTTTTATCAAAACCACAGAAGAATTACCAGTAAGATGGCAGGAACTGGAATGATAAAGTCGAAGTAGAGTGTGGCTTTTGGAAAGAGAAATATATCAAGTAGCATGATAGCATTGACAGCTCCACTAGCCCCCTAAAAGGATATCATAAGTCAGACAAAACTCAAGTATTCAACATGCCAGTTGAATTACAGAACAGTTGCAGGTTTAGAGATTATTCCCTAAACTGAGCCCAGGATCTTCCAGAAAATGATATCACACACTTGCAGCACCAAGAAGTATGCTTTACTTCTGATCATGTCTATGAGCATTATTTCGGATTATAGATAATGGACCTCAACATGATGTGTGGAATATAAGAAGGGAAAATGACACAAATGGTCCCTGAACTTTGGCTAAATGTGAATGTGGTATGAACTTCTAATTTGTTCAATGTGGTCCTTGAACTTTAGTCTAATGTTCAATGTGGCCCCTAAATTTTTAATTTGTCCAATGTAATTCCTAAACTTTTGGTACATGTTTAAACTAGTCCCTAGACTGTATAAAAATGTTTAATGTTGTCCTTCATTAAATTAAGTTCAAGAACCACATTGAACATTTCATATGGTCCAAGGACTAGTTTGAACATGTACTAAAAATTCAGAGATCACATTAAATAAATTTAAAGTTCAGAGATCATATTGAACAAATTGAAAGTTTAGGGACCACTTTTCACATTGGGCCAAAGTTCAGGGACCATTTATCCTATTATCCCATATAAGAAGCACTATTTTATGTTTTGGGACTGGAAACTACAATCACCTATCTCAAAGTAAAGCATAACTTTTCTAGACCTATTCACATTGTCAACATATTCACATTCAAAAATAAACTTAAAGTGGACAGGATGTGCCTGGTGGATTTACATAAATTATTGTCAATCTCTATATTAGTTGCTCTATTTACACATACCAATCCTGGCATTCTTGAAGGGTCTATGCTGAACATTCCTTGACCCTGCAAAGTTTGAGGTAATCAAAATTTGCATTAACTACAAGTCCACAAAATAATTCTGCACAGATTTCCATAAATTCAGTTTACCTTTGACTGTGAATGCATGAAAGCATGGTGCACCAAATAGAATACTGAACCACCAAAAGCCCCAGCCAGATACAACTTTAACAAGAATTCTGGTCCAAAATTTCTCCCGATCTAACCATACAACCATTTAAAAGGTACATAATTAATCAGAGAAAAAAAACACAAGATATTATCCACAAAATAGAAAAATCAAACAACAAATGTAAGGTGTCTACTTACGCCGAGGCACAAGACCACAAACGGTACAATTCTACCTAACATATTTCAGAAAAAAAAGGTCCCCATCGTAACCATAAAATGAAGAGAAAGAAATCTCTATCTGCCTCTCTCTCTCCCTCCCTCCAGAAAACTTGCCCATTCTTCCATGAAAATTGCATAAAAGTTACAGTCTTTCCATCGTGAAAGCTTTAGAATCTAGATTAACACGAGCATTGTATAGTCATAAAAAATGAAAGCTTTTAAGGGAAAAAGGCATCTTATCTGAAAGGAAATAAGAAGATGAAATGGTGTTAAGCCATACATTGTACCCGAAAAAGTAAAGTCCAATCATGTTGTAGATTAAATGCTCCATAGTCATATGGCTGAAAGCAGAAGTTATCAGCGTGTGCAGACGACCGCTCTTAAAGTTGTCTAAGGAAATCTGCTCGAAAGAATCAAATATTAAGTTAGATTGAGAAATGAAAATTTATAATTTAGATCAGCACCTTCAGCTCTGGTCTCATTGGAGACCTTTCATATTAGGACAGAGATCTTACAGTGAAGTTTTTTATCATAAAACTACGATCAGCAATCTGCCATAGCATAAAAACAGCAACATTTGTAATTATCAGCCCCAGAACCACATTGTCAACTGTTAGCCTTCTAAACCATGATTTCCTGCAGATGGGAAGACAAAATACCCTGGAAAATTATGCTTTAGCTACACAAACCTACAATCAAGTGAACTTGAATGATAATAATATGTTTCCACAGGATTGTTGAAACCACAAATCCTAACCCAGGAAAGTCGATGAACGCTCAGTTGTACAGCCCTAGAAAGCAGCTTAAGCAGTGGCCCTCACCTTGAGTTAGGTTTGCTATGAGGGCTAATAGAAACACTTACAAAGCATTCTTTTAAAGTGGCCATTAATTTCTCATCAATAAGTGGCACCAGACGAAGTGACCACCTAAAATACTGTATCCGACTAGCCTTCCTTTTCTCTGTCTGTCACCTAGGCTAAGAAACAATAGAATTTACGAGTTTGCTACAATCTTCCTTTTCATTTTCTTGCACTATACCATTCACTCTCTGATTGTTAAGCATGCCCCAAAGCTGCCATATGCTGCACGCAAGATCACAAAGAGGACAGCTAAAACCAATTGATTCATTTATATTTTCATTGCAAGCATTGAGAAATCCACTTGCCCTATCCTTACACCTAATGTCGAAACTCACCCCTCTGACAACTATATTTGGTTTGAGTCCTATCCTAATAGTGCAACAGGCAAATCATGATCCAATTAGAATATGAGACTGAACTTGGATGGCAAATCGTAAATTTATATTCCGAAACAATTCAAGGTTGCAAATTTCCTTTCATACTTCGTAAGTTGAATATTTCCTTGGACTGATATAACTCTCTTCTCTGCTTTGGCTTTTTCTGGAACATGAAGATGACATTATAATGCAAGAAGCGGAACTAAACAAAAATAAGGGAACGGATATTCACCCTTTTCATTTATTTGCCCCTTACATAAGAATTAGAATCCAATGAATATAGTTAGTTTGAAAGTGGGTTTGGCTCATAGCAGTTTTCAGTAGCAAGACAAAGACAAACACAGTCATCTCTCTTCATTGGTTTTCTCTCGGGAGAAAAGGAAATGGGTCAGTTCGGTAACGGAAGCCCCTGAAATCCCAAGCAAAAAGAAAATGCAGAGGATCCATTGCCAAATTCCCATCAAACAATTCCGAACTTATGTTAGATATGATCTGAACTGGAAAATTGAACAACCAGCGTAGAAACCCATTACCAAGTCTTTATGTAATCATCATTCTAGAGAGATACAAAACCTAACAAAGATCAAGAATTCCCCAAAACCAAGAATGACAAAACAGAGAACACTAGGGAACACTGACCAGCCGCGTCTATAGGAGTCGAAACCGCTGCCGAATCCCGAACGCGAGTTGAAAGGCGAGGGCGCCCGGAAAAACCCAGCTCTGGAATTCGCGAGGCTCCTGAGCGGCGACCCGAGAAGGGCATTCGAATAAGCCGGCGCCGGGGCGTTTCTCGCCAGGAGGCGCCATGATGCGTTGTCGGGGAAGAAGGAACGGGGCGAAGAGACGCAGAGCTCGGCGCGGCACGGCCCGGCGACGGCGGAGGAGGCGCAGAGGCGAGAATGGCGAAGAGACGAAGACGTCGAGGCGGCGGAGGCGGCGGTGGCCGAGAGCTTTCTGGGGAGGCTGGAGGCGAGCTTGAGAGAGACGAGCCTCTGCATCGTTCCTCTGGATCGAAACTGCGTTTCTTTTGAATCAAGAATTTCAATTCAGAGAATACAGAGCCATTTCACTGTGCAAGTTTTGGTTTTTATTTTTTTTAAGGGTCGGGATTTTGGGCACGAACGAAATTAAGGTTTAATGAACTTTCTTGTTCTTGAATGCAAGCGTTGTGCAATGCCGGGTCCTTAGATTAACCAAGAATGCAAAAGAATATAATACCATGAAAAATCTTAAATTAATACATATAATAAATTTATTTCAAGCACAAACAATTGGCTTAACGAAGGATATTGGACCTTAGATAAATGTGTCGAATTTCTATAAATGGAAAAAAGTCATTAAAAAATCTACTTTTTGTCACCTTGTATTTGTTATTTTCTTAATCAGGTTCTTGTAATTTCTACTTTTCTAATCAAGTGCTCGTAGTTAAACAAAATATATAATCAAATCTCTCTGGCTCAAAATATGGCCAATTCCAATTGAGATACCCTCGTAGTGTGAAGTAAAATCAATTAGTGCCTACATAAACACCAACATAAGTTGTAGATGGTGACTAGATTAACCTTGTTTAATTTGTCTTCATTGCTTCCACTACATCATTACTTGTGGTTGGTGTTAGGTATATGCCATCAGACCAAATTGCCTTGACCTATTGGAATCGGTCTAGTTTCTAGTTCCAAATTTTTGGAGCAAATGAGAATCGATCCAATCTCAGTTTTAAGTAGAGAACCCAATCGGAAATCGCTTTGATGTTGGAATCATTTTCGTAAAATCCAAAAACTCTAACTTTTTTCTCAACATCTTTTCCTCTCTCATTACTGACCTTGCTTTTCGCTTTTTCATGGCTCATCCTAGTTAGTTCGAATCTCCTAATCTTTGCTCGTTCTTGACTCGCCTTTGCTCACTTACCTTTATTCATCTTTTATATTGAACCGTTTTGTTATTCATTGATTTTGGAATAAAAAAAAAAGAAACAAAAGAAAGGAAGAAAAGAAAAATAGATTTTTGAATAAACCCTCAAAATAGATCAGAAAAATGAAATAGGATCCAAAGCAAATAAGGTAAGTTTCCAGCTTCAAAAGTTGGAAATCAATTCTAGTAGGGTAAGTTCCAAGTTTTAAGTCCGGAACTTATCTAATCCTAAAATCGATCACTCTCTAACGATGTTAGATTTGGACGGATTTAATGTAAAATGGATTTGATTAGACATTCTGTATAAATAAGAGGATTTAATTAGAAATAGTTGCAAATATAGGGACTCGATTACAATACTAATAAAAGGTACAACTTTTGGTTAAAAGAAAAAGAAACACACTGTAGCTTCTCAATTAAGTTCTCTGCGCATCTTAGCGGCGACGAAGAGCGTGCATGATAACACTTTTGTTTCTCGATTTCTCTGTTTCTGTTCCTCGGAACAGGTTTGAAACTGAAATAGAGAACCTACCCATCCTCGCCGTCGCCTCCTCCGTCCGCATCTCCGAAGTCCATCCTCGCCGTCGCCGTCGCCTCCTCCAGGCCGTCGTCGTCGCCTCCTCCGTCCGCCTCCTCCGTCCGCGTCTCCTCCATCCATCCTCGCCGTCGCCGTCGCCTCCTCCGTCCTCATCCTCCGTCCGCGTCTCCGAAGTCCATCCTCGCCGTCGCCGTTACCTCCTCCGATTCGAGGTCTTCCCTCTCTCTCTCTCTCTGTGCGCGATTTGTTTGTTCTGTTTTCCTTGGTTGGGGTTTCGCTGTTCTTGGCCGTTCTTGTGCCGAGCTCGATCGATGCGTGTTGTGCTGCTATCTGGTGTTTCCTTGGAGATCATGGGCGGACAACCCATGCCGTCCCGGGTCCGAATTCTTCCTCATCCCAGGCGGAATTAGATGAAAAAATTAGATTCTTGATTGCGTTCGGACGATGTGGGCAGTTGCGATGTGCTGTGAATTCTGGTTTTTTGGCTTCGTCGATGGGTTCTGTGTTCTTTTAGTTGTTTCTATCATTTATTTGCTTCACCCATAGAGAACATGCATTTCAGGAAAACGTATATGCCAGCGCTTTCATTGCTTGCAACTGTTGTTTTATTACCAGAATTGGATTGACATGCCTATTCATTTTGTATACTTGGCAAAATCTGGAATAACCATACCTATGATATGAGCCCTTTGATCGATGAGCACAGAATATATGCAAAATCCATACAGCAATGAGAAGCAGGGTCATATGTACAAGTTTTTAGTCTTCATCTCCATCTTTTCATCTGGGACTTGAGTTGGGATCATTGTCACTCTCAAGTTATGCATTGGTTTTGGTTGCATTTAATGGTTGAATAGCCTAGAACTGCCTCAGAAGTTGATGTTGTTGGGCATTATTTGATGAGCATTGCTTGGTTGTAATGTTGTGCTTTCGTCTTTAATATGCCTCTTGAAGATATGATTTCCACATATGTAACTGATTTCCACATATGTGATGTTTTAGTATTATTTCGATTATTATTTTGTATTTGAGGATGTCTTATGTTGTTATCTAATTAATTTTTATTCCTAGAAATAGAAATTTTATTTTGTTATCAAACGGATTTCTGTTCCAGAAATAGAAATTTTGTGTCGTTATCAAACGGGTTTCTTTGCTCAGAAACTTGGCCGGGGAATAGAAATTGAGAAATCAATTTCTGGCCAGAAATCAATTTCTGGAACAGAAATTTTGTCATGCGCGCCCGAAGAAGTTGAGGCGGCGGTTCGCGGCGAGAGCGCCGCCGGAAAAAGACCGACCAGGAGCTCGGTGCCCACGTACAGCTGAACCTGCAACAGGCCATCATCGCGGCAAGCGGGCTCACGCGAGAAGAAAACGAAACCCCATCATCCTCTTTTGACCAGATGAGGCCGCGGCTGCCATTGCTTGCGTTTCGCGAAACGGGGCGCCGCTGTTTCTCCGGAAGAGTCGCTACCGACTCTTCCGGCCCGAACCCACGATTCCTTTCGCCGTCACGGCACGGGAAGCAGGCCTCCCTGGCGAGTCTCTTCCAAAGGTACGGCCTTTCTCCGTCCCAGTCGCCAGATATCCTCGCGAAGAACCGGTTCTTGCTCGATGCCAGCTTGCACGACACCGAAAGATCACTGAGCATTTTGTCCTCGCTCAAGATACCCAATGAATTGGTGGTCTCCGTGATGGGTCGGTGTCCCGGGGTTTTGGAACATGAGTTCCTGAGGAAATGGGAGGTGGTGTTTCGGGAGTTTGGCTTTCTTGGTGTTTCTCCTGCTGGCATTGTAAGTACCCTCCAGTTTTCTAGGAAATTCAACGTCGGTCCGGAGAGGTTCGGTAGTACTTTCAAGGTTTTGAAGGGTTTAGGAGTTCAGGATTGCACTTATTGCAAGATAGTGGAGGAGTTTCCTGGAGTTATTGCGATGGGGGAGGGTGAAATTTCGGGGAAAGTCGAGTTCTTGGAGGGAATCGGCATACTGAAAGATGCGGTGGACCGTGTGTTTCGCACTTTTCCTGGCATTTTGGGATTGAGTGTGGAGAATCGGTTGAAGCCGTTGATTGTTGAGTTTAGGCATTTGGGTTTTGGTAACAACATGGCTCGAGATGAGATTCTTAGGGAGCCTAGAGTTCTTGGCATGGAACTTGGGGAACTCTCACGTTGCTTGGAACTGCTACGGACTTTAAAATGCCGAGAGATGATTAAAGAGAAGATTTTAAAGGGAGGTGAATTTAGAGCTGGGTTTGAAGTGAAATTGAGACTCGACTGCTTGTGCAGGCATGGTTTGATTCGCAGAGATGCTTTCAAAGTGTTGTGGAAAGAGCCAAGGTTGATTGTATATCCGATAGGGGAGATTGAGAGGAAGATTGATTTCTTGTTGAGTGATATGAACTACAAAGTGGAGTGTCTAGTCGAGGTGCCTGAGTATTTAGGTGTGAATTTTGAAAAACAAATCCTTCCTCGATACAATGTGATCAAGTACTTAAGATCCATTGGGGGACTAGGCGATCCAGTAGGCTTGCAAAATTTGATAAAGCCTAGCACGCTTAAATTTTATAACTTATATGTCAAGCCATATCCAGAGTGCGAAAAGATTTTCAGATGTGAAGCAGACGAAGCTGAGAAGCAGCATCCGGTGGGACTGTGGAAGCTCTTCAAACCACAAAAGTATCCCCAGTCCAAGGATGATGCAGAAAACATAAAGTCCTTTATGGAGTTGGGGGGTTAGGATGGGACAGTTGTAGCCTCTCATCCATTATTATACTTCAAACTGAGGATCGTGAATGGTTCACATCTATTTGAAACATCTACAGGTATGAAAATCAACTTTACACAGGACACAGCGTGTTTGACATCTTCTGAAGTCGGAACCATATCTTTAGAACCTTGATCTAACCAGAGTAGGAATTGGCACGTGGATGTTACATCTCTAGGTACTGCATGAGCATGGTCATTTCTAATCGGGGTTCAGCACTCAATTGTTGCACCTCTAGGAAATACATCATCACCATGTATCAGTTTGTTCTTGCCAATGCGGAGGAGACGTTGAACAAGACACATTCTGCCCTTCCTATTCTGGTCAAGTTGCTTCCGATATGGAGGAGACGTTGAACAAGACACATTCTGCCCTTCCTTATTCTGGTCAAGTTGTTTATATACTGCTTTCTGCAAAACTATGTGAAACTTATAAAATGAGTCAAAAGTCATTATGTAACATGATATTGATGACACCTATGCAGCTGGATTGTGAAAAAAATTTTGATTTTCCAGTTTAAATCTGTGGCACTAATTTCATAGATATGTTTAGCCCTAAACTCTTGTCCTTTGTCTTGCAATTTATTACCTTGTCAAATTTTGTCTCATGAAGCTGCTCCTTGTTTACTTTACCTTATCAATTTTCATAAGCTGGCATTGCTCCCGTAGCGAAGTTTATTCTTGTAAAATCTTTTGGTGAGGATGTCAATTCTGTCGCAAGTATGAAGCCTTTCAGAAAAAAATTTAACATGCCTGGTCCTGAAACTGTTGCTTTAGTGGGAACTATTAGACTAGATACATTAGTTTTAATACATTTCTGATGAAGTTGTTTGTGATATTCATGTCTATCACGGCTTACGTATCTGTACCTTTACTTCTATGAAACAGTACTCAGTGGACAAACTCTCTTGTTATTATTGTTTCTAAGTTCACTATATTCTTGATGTTTTTCTTGGAATTGTATTGAGTATCGAGGTATTGAGAAAATAACCAATGAAGTACATACAAATCATGAAATGCGATGAATTTATTACTGTTCAGCAAGTATATTATTGATGATAGATTAGATATCAATAGGCGCAGCTCCTGAGACTCATGTAGGAGTAGCTTTGCATGTGGTCTTATCATTTTAAGGCTTCTTAGAGTGTTGTGTCCTTTCTCCAAGCAGGATAGACTGATTGAATAATTCTTGCAAGTGACAATGTGAGCTTAATAACAGGGCATGATTTTTCTTTATATTGCTTTTCGTCATTTGCGGCTTTATTTACTAACTTTTTATGGCCCATATACACCTATGACTGTGCTGTCAGCCTGATTAAATGTCCATAAGTGCAATGCACCCTGGAGACATGAATCTTTAATCTACTACATAATTAGATTGGACTATGTAGGCTTTTTCCTCAAATTAAGATAATTTGTTGAATATTCTCTCTGCTTAGACCTGATAGACCTGATCCGGTTGTTTATTCTGCTTAATCCTATTACGGTAATATGTTGATGGGTTTTCAATTGTTTTCATAACAGACTTCTTACGACAGATGCAAGGGAAGTTTCAAATGGTGGTTGTCAGGCATCCTGGCCAAGCCATTCAGGTTTTCACGACTCCTCAATGTTATATTGCTTTTTAGTCTAGATTTGTCTTTACGATATTCAAAGTTCTATTTTGGACCATATACAAGAAGATGTACCTGATACGCTAGTCTGATGGTTAACTTTATTTCTCACAACAGAATAGCCCTTGTGGAATTGAGGAAAAACTATGCAGAGCTTTTAGCTTTTTGCATTGAGGCATTGTTATTGCTATCTCATTACTCCAATTATATGGAGGTGCTACCTGAATTATGTAGAAAATGATGATTTAATGCATGAAAAAGCGAATTGGGAACTAATATGAAGCAGATGAATTTGTTTAATCTACTGAGTACTCTCTGATGAAAAGGAAAAAACCAACGAATACTCAAGTGGAGTCACCTGTAAATGCTGTTGTAGCTCATGGTGTCAAATTTACTAGCATGGCTAGGAAATCTGACCTTGCCTAACTGTGACTCGAACTGGTAGTTTTGGTTCGCCACTCGACGAAAGACTTTTTCTGGTCAGGTCAGAAGATTCAATTTCAGGGTCAGGAAACCGATAGAAGTACTATGTTCAGTTTGGGTGACGGGAGAAACCCATACCAGTTTGTTGACTGGGTATAATGTTAAAAATTCCAATTTTAGGCAAAACAAAAGGGAAAAATATTTGGATTTTTCAGACTAGTTCTATCTGAAATGCAGTTGAATTTGACTTGGTTATCGAACAAATGAGCCGCATAGTGAAGCGAAGTGGCCAATCGCTTTGACATCACTTGGGTTCAAGTGAACATTGACTGGCACTTTTTGCCGAGCTGGGATGACCACATTCTAATTTCTGGTGCATTCAGTTATTGCAGCAGTCATTTGCTTAACATTATGCTGTTATACACTGCAGATTCCGGGGATTCGGCCATGGAGATCTTGAATCTAGAGCGCCCTTGATGGCTGAAGGCTGCAATAACTGGACTTGCATAGAGTTAGGAGTCAGTAGTATTACTGGACTTATCAAATTCAACATCTCCGTCGATGAATGGTCTCACATCTGGGATTTTGTTTGTAAAGATGCCACGAACAATCCAAACATGGAGATTTGCCAGTCTCCCATTGCCTGGTTCTTGTGATTGAGTAAATGAAGGCTACAGTTTCTAGCTCATGGTTCGTACATAATCTCTCTTTCTTGGTAGTTAGTCTGGAAGTTGTATAATTGTGTGTTGCTTGCTTTGACAGTATGCTTCGCTATGACGAGGTCTCTCTCCCTTTTGTAAGCTCAAGCTACGAATTTATTTTACACTAAATTGATATATTGAGAACTGTATTATTAGATTACCGAATCTCGAAAATAGATAATATAAAAAGACGAAACATTGGTAGCATGCAACTATTTAAGAAGATTGGGAATAATGGCCTCTTTAATTTTTATTTCATTTTTTGTTTTTTCGCCTATTAGCAAGAGAGAAAGGAACTTCCAATTTTCAAATTTTATTTTGTTTAGGGCTAGTGAATAGGATAATTTCTTAAAAGGGGATTATGATCTCAACACTCACACAATAATACATAATTAATTAACCTTAGTCGGGTGTGAAGACGTTTTTTTTTTTTTTTTTTCTTTTGTGAGATTTGAAAAAAGTAATATGGACGAGTTCAAGAACAACGACCAAATAATGAAATTAGTAGATGGTGGCACGAGATGTTTCGAACAATATGGCCATGGGTTGCCAAATATGATCAAACTTGGCCTCTATGCAAGTGGCAAATAGAATATCCACGCATCATGTTGGTCTGGTTGGGCTGGTCAACTATTCAACTTTTGTTTGACCAAAAAAAATAAAATCCAACTTTTGGCCTTGATGAAAAGTTCTTCTAAGGAAAAAAGATAAATAATTCTCCAATTTTGGTCCAATATGTAATATTATTTCTAAACTTTTAATTTGTTCAATGTGATCCTTAAATTTTGGTCCAATACGCAATATTATTTTTGAATTTTTAATTTATTTAATGTGACTCATGAACTTTAATCTAATATTCAATGTGATCCTTAAACTTTTGAATATCTTTATATAGTTTAGAGGCTATATTAAACATTTACTCATAGTTCAGGGACCACACCAAATAAATTGGAATGTCTAGGATGACATCGCACACTAAATCAAGGTTCGGAGACCACACTAAACAGATTAAAAGTTAAGGAATGTCTTTGTTCGTGCCTTTCTACTAACAAGCACAACCCAAGTAGCCTAATTAATCAACTGAATCAAATTATGGTGTATTTCTATATTTGGCGACTTGCCTTAATATCAAAATCAAGCAACACCCCCCCGGTAGCTATTCTCCCAATGGATACCTAAGCAGATTCCTCAAGTATGGCAAATATAGTGACAACCAAATTCCCATAGGAACACATATCCCGTATACAAGGCAACACCTTAGGCTCGTTTAATTGTCCAAATTTGCATTGGGATGCGATAGGATAAAGTAAGATTAGAAAGGATCGTAGAATATTCCATTATATGTTTTGTGCACCTGAGATAGGATTGAAAATCTTTTAAAAACAAGTTGTTCCATCTCCACCCGCCACTTCCAACACTTCCCTTAGCGCAGCAAATCTGCCATCCCGTTTGTCGGCCCCTTGATCGTCTTCCTCATGGCCGCCATTGTCTATTGCACTCCTTTATGAAGGCAGGTGGGGACTGCGTTTTGCACCAACCCCCTCCAGTTCCAATCCCCAGCTCCAACAATTTTTCTGTTTGTTTTTTGGTAATTGATTCTTGTATATGGCTAACTTTGCCGATCTTGTGATTCTTGATTTGGACAGTTTAATCCCCTTCAACTTCAATGGAGATTCGGAATAGATTTGGAAGGACATTTCGTTTTCCATCTGGTTAAGGAGTGGATCCTGGTTAATTATGGTGGCGTTTGCTAAGTAGAGCTGAGTGCAATACTTTGATCATTCCAGTAAACGTTTTGGTAAGCAAATGAATTGGTTGCCTTCTGGAATTTTGGTTAAATGGGTTCAGGTCAAACTCAGTCAAATTGCAATTAATTAGTTCTTGGGTAAGATATGGAAGAAAATGCTTTGTTTTTATCGGTTCTGGTGAGGCCCGGATTGGCCCAAGCAGCTATGGATGGTTATCTTTGGCTTCAAAGAAGAGAGGTTGCAGAATGTAGTTATGAGTTATGCCCCTGAGAAAGATGGATCGGAAGATGGGTTGAATCTATAGTCGATGGAAAACTCAATTTGGGTTTAATCTTTCCATGCGGAATGCTTTGTAGTTTGTACTGTTGAGCCTCTTTTGTTTCTTTGGTTTCATTGTGGATGGATGCTTCAGAGTGTATATTGATGCCGCATATTGCATTTCTTCCACTCTTTTGGGGCATCCCAAGATGTCGAGAATCTGAGTATTTTTCCCATCACCTCCTTTTTATCTTTTACTCAATCCTTATCCATCTTGTTTATCGGTTGCGTCATGTTGCTTTTGCTTGTTTGTTATTTCCTGTCGGCGATCTCATATGGAGCATTGTAAGGTGTGTTCTCCGTTTTGATGAAAACGAAAAGGTGAAATCTGTCTTCTGATCTTGTTTCGATCAGGAAATGATCTTCAGAGGCACCGACACGGTGGCCGTCCTCCTGGATTGGATTATCGCCAGGATGATCCTCCACCCAGACATCCAAGCCAAAGCCTGGTCCGTGATCGACACCACCCTTGGCTCAGCCCGGTCTGTCGAGGACTCCGACCTCCCGAAACTCCGGTACCTTCGGGCCATCGTCAAGGAAACCCTAAGGATGCGCCCACCGGGTCCGCTCCTGTCCTGCCCCAGGCTTACCATCCATGACACCCATGTCGGCGGCCACTTCATCCAGGCCAGGACTATGGCCATGGTGAACATGGGGGCCATAACCCATGACAAGGCGGTTTGGGCCGACCCGGAAGAGTTCAGGCCGAAGAGGTTTTTGGAGGAGGCCAGCGGTAGCGATTTTCCGATCATGGGCTTAGACCTGAGGCTTGCTCCATTCGGTACCAGGAGGAGGGTCTGCCCTGGCCACGGCAGAGCTCTGGCTTGCCTAGCTGCTGCTGAACTACAAATGGGTCGGTTCGGATCGCAGGGAGGACTTGTCCGAGTACCTAAATCTGTCAATGGAGACGAAAGAGCCCTTGGTCTGTAAGGCCATTCCTAGGGTTTGGGTTTGATTGACCATAGTTTTGTTAGCTCTCTATCGAGAGGTCAAAAAAGACTAGCTAGTTTGTTTGCGAATGGCACGATTAAACTCCCATTTTCTTCTGCTTTCTCTTTCTTCCACTTGGGCTCCGATTGTTTCACAAAAATAAATTTACAAAAAAATATTTTTATCATTTTTCGACATTTGATTTGTTTGGAAAAACGAGTTATCTAAAAATGGTGCGCTTACTTGAATAAAAGTGTTTTTCGAAAATTAATTTTCCAAACTTTTACCCAGTTGGTCGAAAATGATTAATCAATTGAAAATATTTATCAATCAACGAAAATTGCCCTATGAAGACTTGCTTTCGCTACGGCTCCGGTGGGTAAAATTAATGTATTAAATTAGAGAAGTGAAAACACTCTTCCGAGCTAAGCAACTACTTTTTTTTCTTCTTCAAAAACAGATCTGAAAAATGTTACTATAAAAAATTAAAAACTACAAAAGAGAAACAAACAGATTTTCACTGTGCTGATTGTCATCGCCATGTTCACTACCTTTCCTCTTTCCTCTTCGCACGTCCGAGCACCGCTACAAACATCTCTCTCTGTCACTGTGAAACTCAAGTGCAACCATGGTCGTCATGGAGTCACCAAGCACACCACCGCGGCCATACAGGTCACTAGGCTCACGTGACCACAAATCTAAATAGCGCTAGCCTAACGACCTCCATTGAAGCAAATTGACGGAGCAATGCTCCTACAACTCTCTCTCTCTCTCTCTCTCTCTCAAACTCAAGCGTAGCCACAGAAGTCATGGTGTGACCAAGCCACACCACTGCGGCCATGGAGGTCGCCAGCCTCGAGTGGTCACATATCTGGATAGCGCGAGCCTGGCAACCTCCATTAAAGCAAATCGACAGAGCACTGCTCCTACAAACGTCTTTCTCTGTCCCTATAAAACTCGAGCATAGCCATAGATGTCACGGAGGTCATATAGTCACCGAGCCATGCCACCGTGGCCATGGAGGTTGCCGGGCTCACGCTACCCCAATCTGTGGTCACGTGAGGCCGGCGACCTCCAACGAAGCCAATCGATGGAGGTTGTGCCCTTTGTGGCCAAGGCTCATGAACTTAGCGCATAGTGATTGAGGTAGAGAGAGAGAGAGAGAGAGAGAGAGAGAGAGAGAGAGAGAGAGAGAGATGGATGCAACAATGACTCCAACGGACTGGTGTGGAAGGCGAATGGAGGCTGGATAGCGAGGGCTTATGGCGGTGATGGTCGGGTGGTGACACGGCGACGGGTGAGTGGCAGATCTATGCAGCCTAGGCCAGGGTGGGGAAGAAGAGGGAACAAAAAAAGCAGAAAAAAGAGAAAGAAAAGGGAAAGATATGGAGCACATCTCGACCATTGAGTAGTTGCTCAACGGTTGAGATGTGTTTTCCTAAAATGTTCTAAATTATTTTTCAAAGGGTTAATACTACAAAAAATCCCAATTGGTATGTCTTTGACAAATTTATCCCAAATCGATATATCTGTAATAAATTTATCATTTGTTAGTTTTCGTTAAATTTTACAGTCAAAGTACTAAATTTGATGGCACATGGTAATTAATGGGTGTACCGATTTGGTGTTTTAACCCTCTGTTTGTCACAAGCTATGTAGCACCGACACGGACACGCGACATGCGACACGACACGACACGCCGACATGTCATTTTCCAAAAACTAGAAAATTCCGACACGTTCCGACACGTTATATATTAAATAAATATTTTTATATATAAATGCAAAAAAAAAAAAAAAAAAGAGCATAGAATTAATTCATACTAAAAATATTAATCCAACATTTGTTAATATCATTTATTTTTTTAATTTGACAAAGATTGAACGGGAAATTCAAAAATTGCAAACATGAAAGAATAAACTTGAAGGAACATGTCCTATTTTATTATACTCGTCGGAGATTAGTGAGATTTCTTATAGTCTTAAACAGAGTTCAGAGTTCATGATATAGACTAGCTTGGAGCTCCTCTGCAAAACAAGACTCGAGAAAAATGAAAATCCATGACAAGAACCCTTGAAGTATGACCAAAAGAAAATGAAATTACTAAATTCGCCATTGAAAATGTGAGAGATAACTCACAAATTAATAACATAGACTAAAAGAGATAATTCGCAAGTGATATTTGCCAGAGGCAGAAAGAAGCAAAAAAAAGTATAACTTTAAGTATGTGGGAGCAACGGAACGAGATGCGTTCCATTGTCACTTACGGGAAAATCAAAACTTATAAGTAAGAAATTTGAGAGTAAGAACTTTATTCTTTCCCCTTTATTTTTGTTATTTTCATTATTTTTCATATATTTACATTTTGACCCTTTAAGTATTGAAAATTTTTAAAATTGACCCTGTGCGTATCGGAATCGCGTGTCGAGAAGAGTTGACCATGTGTCGGATTTTCCAACACTCGTTGACCGCGTGTCGGAACGTGTTAGACACGACATGAAGGCTTTCGGAGAGTGTCGGTGCTTCTTAGGTCACAAGTGCACTAATTTTGTAATTTTTCGTGTTATTAATTTGATTTAATGGAAACTAACGGAGGGTAAATTTGTTACAAAAGTACCAGTTTGAAGTTTCTGATGGTCAAAATATTAGTTTATGATAAATTTGCCATATATATAAGTTTTGGATTTTTCAAAATTTTTCATGGGATTAACCTTTTTACAAATTATATCCAAACAATAAAAAACATTTTCAGTCACATAATACCAAACAAAGGAAAATACTATAAGATGATTTATTAGAAAATATTTTCCTTCATCATGAAGTTTTCCCTCAAACAAATGCACCGTAAGCTTAAATTAAAAAAAAAAATGTTTTAGTTTTTAATGAATCGGAAATCATTTTTTAAAATATAACTAGGTATCAATGTTTGACTTTTTTTATCAGCATGTGCAAACAATCATTCTTAGCATTGTCTAAGGAGATCTACATTCGATTCACTTGGATTGAAAAAATTTATAATTTAGATCCACGCACAAGTCAAGTCGGGTCTTGTTGGAGACTTTTAGTTCTAGGACAGAGATCTCACAGTGAAGGTTTTCATCATAAACTACAGCCTGCGATCTACCATAGCACAAAAACAAAAGCATTTGCAATAAACAGCCCCCAAACCGTGTTGTCAACTATTATCCTTCTGAACCAGGAATTCCAACAAATGGGAAGATAAAATCTTGACCTATTATAGGATAAGTTTCGGGTTTCAAGAAAAAAAGAATTTGTTCTAGCGAGTAGGTTATTTATTCCAAGTGGACCCTCTATGAAGCCTGAAATCTGAAACCTTGAACCCCTGTTTACAGTCTAACTTTAGTTCAACAAGTATTTGGTGCTGACCAAACCACGTGAGCAGAAAGAGAACTGGTCCAATAGTGCAGTAGTTTAGGCCCTGCATGATAACATTTCTCTTCCTCAATATTTCTGTTCTTTTGTTCCCGGGAACAGAAAAAGAACAGAAACCTGTTTGTTAACGCCACTTAATTTTTCTGTTCCCGGGAATAAAAACCTGGCTGAGAAATGGTTTGGGAAGAGAAATCAGAAACAAAAAAAATTCACTTCTCTTCCCGGGAATAAAATTGAAGAACAAAAACCTAATTCCTCTTTCTCCCCCCCCCCCCTTCAACTCACGCTCTTCTCAACTCAGCTCTTCCTTCCTACACGACCTCTGTCCAATTTCTGAAACCTCCCGTCGCCGCCCGTCCCGTCGTCGCCGCCGGTCCCGTCGTCGCCGGTCCTTCGTCGCCGGTCCGTCGCCGCCGCTGGTGAGGTCGCCGCTGGTCCCGTAGCGAAATCACCTCCCGTCGAAGCCCGTGACCTCGCCCGAGAGAAGTCACCTCCCGTCGCCGCCCGTACCGTCGCCCCCGCCGGTCCCGTCGCCCTGCCCGGTCCCGTCGTCGCCGCTGGTCCGGTCGCCGCTGGAGCTCACCTCTTCCGAAGCCCGCGACCTCTGTCCGAGAGAAATCGCCGCTGGTCCCGTCGCCGCCCATCCCGTCGCCTTCGGTCCCGTCGTCGCCGCCGGTCCCGTCGTCGCCGCCGGTCCCGTCGCCGCTGGTCCGGTCGCCGCTGGAGCTCACCTCTTCCGAAGCCCGCGACCTCTGTCCGAGAGAAATCGCCGCTGGTCCCGTCGCCGCCGGTCCCGTCGTCGCCGCTGGTCCCGCTGGCCTCTTACCCCAAGCCCGACAACAAGATCCGGAGCACCTTTCTTCTACAAGTCTCTCCTTCGTCCCTCTTCCTTTTGTAGTTTTTGCACAAATTGTCGAGTTTTGCAACGATAAGCTCAGACGTTTTCAGGATTTTTTTCTCAAAGACATTGTGTTTGGATCTTTTGTTTCTTGTTTCGGGATCTCCTGTTTGTTCGTGCTTTATCAAGTCTCGGGCCTTTCGGATTTTAGGTGAATGAGTGGGGTCGGTGATTCGTATTGAAATTTGGGGTGGAGGAAATGGAGGAATGAGTCGCTGTACGTGCGTCCGCTGCTGTAGTTTTGGGATTGGCCAGGCTTGAGCTTGTCTTAGCTGCTATTGAGGTGGAATGAGTGTTAGCTAATTGATTGCTCATGTCTATTCGGTTTTAGTGGCTCAGTTAGCTTTTTAAACTATTTGTTTTCTGTTTCATCTACTCCGAATTGGCTTTTGGGTAGGTTGTACAGATCTGCATCGGTGATTGCTGCCCTTTGGAATCGATAAAAAAAATTGGGTTACTTTTGTTTTCCCCCATAATTGATGGAAAATCCCATTTGTAGTGATCGGGAATCTGAAGAACATCGAAGGGTTATCATTTACTATACCTGAATGGTTCTTGGTGCTCTTAAAAGAGGAATGTATTGTGTAGTTTTAATGATGAAGTATGTTAGTGCGTTAAAAGTTCTTCTTTTCATGCAATCTTACATGTAATTGTTTCCCGACCATGATATTGCGAGTGATTCCTCGTGGAAAAGGTTGGGTTCATGTGGAGGTCTGTTATTGTGTCAGCTGGTCTTCTTAGGATTTTTGGGAGGGAGGAAACATTTGCCATTTCTGGTTTATGGGGTTGCTAGTGAAAGGACGTGCCTTTCCGTTTTTGGTGTCCCATTGTTGTAGAGTTTTAGATCTTCATCGTTTCTTTTGCATGTGGGTTTTGCCATGTTTGCCACATGGTCATAGAGTGAGAGTAGCTCAAAATGATGGAGTTGGGGTATTCTGTGGGAGGGTGATCCCTCATTCGGTGGATTTATTAATCTGGCTTTTTATTTTGCAGCTGAAGGCGTGGGTTATGTGAAGCGGAGCTATTCTAGTGGTGATTCTCACTTTTTCTAAAGTTGAATCCGCCGCTTCTAGTGCCGTCGCCTCCAATCGCCTCTCGTCCGATCCCATTGCCTCTAGTCCCGTCGCCTCTAGTCACTTTTCTCCGGTTGCATCACCTCTCGGTCGCATCGTCTCGTGGTCGTCTTGCCCTAAATCAGGTTTGTTGCTTTGATTCCTTTTGATTGTACCTATTCTAGTGATGATTCTTACTTTTTCTGAAGTTGAATCATGTCGCCTCCGTCGCGTTGCCTCTGTTTGTGCTCGCCTCTCTCATGTTGCTTCCCTCGTGCTTGTGTTGCCCTTGATTCTCACATGTATCAGCTAGGCTGAGTAACAAATACCAGAGCGATATGATGATCAGCACAAAAATTCTGGTGCACTTATCTCACTTTTTGTCTCTCCAAACCAAAGTGGGAGTATGAAATGAAATGAGATAGTTGTGTATGTATGTAGCTTGCGTGAGTAGTTTGTCGATGCTCTGTTTTAGTTATAGCCTGTGATAAAGGATTTGTTTTAGCTAATCCGAGGGTTGTGAATGTGTGTGTCGATGCACTGCTTGTATAAGGCAATCGTAGTATGTTTGTATGGCAATGTACGACCTATACAGAAGCTGTAATGAATGAAGGTATAGCGACATTTGCACTCTCTTTTTAATTGTCTTGAACTCATATGATGTTCAACTAGTGAAGGTTACATGGCATCCCAAAAAGAGGCATTCACTGCAAAGTGGGTCGAGCCTCTAACCAACTTGTACGTCGTTTGTTGGTAGAAGAGGTCAAAAAGGGAAATCGCACCTCTTGTACTTTCAACAAAGCAGGCTGGAATAACATCCGGACAGAATTCAATAAACGAGCAGAACTTCAATATACTTCAATACGGTTGAAGAACAAGGTGAACAAATTGAAAAAGCAAAGTATGCTAGTTTCAAGAAGCTGCTTTCACAATCCGGATTTGGCTGGGATAATGTGAACAAAACAGTTGTTGTTGATGATCCAAATATATGGGAATCTCACATCAAGGTATGATTTAACCTTTGATCATTTTGAGATCAATATAGATATACATGGCAATATGTTTAATTGTATTGCTGATATGCGTTGTCATTGTGAAAATTGCAGGATAATATTGAGTGGGCAAAATTCAAGAAGGATGGATTTCCTCAATATCCCGACTTGTGTACTTGTATTTGGTGATACATATGCTACTTTTGGGGAGTATGTAGTAGGAAATGCCATAGATTTTGTGATGTCAGATGAACTTGGTGTTGGTGGTGATGATGCAGACAATGAAGCAGCGAACTTCAATGAACACCAGAACGATGATGAAGTTTTTATGTCTGATAAAACTCCTACTCCAGTTCGTGACAAACATAGGATGGATAAAACTCCAAATAGTAAGAGAAGAAGGAGAAGTCAAGCAAATGATGTCGCTAGCACCTGCAAAGTTTTACAAGAGATGATCAAAAGTAGGGCTAGTCAATCGTGAGTGGTTACGTGAACTCACAAGTCACATCACCACCTATAGATCCATTCTCGGTATCTATTGTGATTGATATCCTACTTGCCATGCCTATGTTGGATCCAGATCTTTACAGCAAAGCTGTGGAACGAGCCTGCGTTAATGCCACGTGGAGGGAGGCTTTTATCAAAACCCCAAGTGAAATGAGAAGCTCACTTCTCCGATTGCTTTAATGGATGTTAGGGAATGCATCGTGGATTGAATTGAGTTTTATTAGACTATGTTTTTTATATTGTTGGTTGTTATTTTATTATTCAAGATATTGATGTTGAGACTTTTGCATTTGTGTTGTAGTTTGGATATGATGGATTGTGTTGAATTTTTATATTTGGTTTGCTTTCACTCTATTACTTACGTTATTGGTTTTTTTTTTCTTTTTTTGTACATGTATCTATATTGAATTTCTTGTATTTGTGTGATTGCATAGGTACTATGGAAGATCAATCAAATAGTGTGTCTAATGCGAGAGGTAGCAGCAGTTGAATGGTATTTGGATGAGGTTGATATTGACATAATAATAGCATGGTTATGTCTTGTTACTTTGGACATGTCTTTGCATACTAGAGAGCCTATTAGGGACAGTAAATTATCAGGAGCCGAATGGGTAAGGGAAATTGTTTACGGACATTCAGATAGGATATATGAAGCATTTAGGTTAGAGAGACATGTTTTTCTTAACCTATGTGATCTATTGAAGGCAAGAGGCTGGCTGAAAGATACTCGATATGTAAGGGTAGATGAACAAGTTGGGATTTTCTTATCTATGGTTGGTCACAAAAACTCCAATAGAGATTTATGTGAGAGATTTCAACATTCGGGACAAACAATCAGTAAGTTCTTTACTCTAGTATTAAAAGCAATTCTCGAATTATCAAAAGAGATTATCAAGGCGCCTTCTTTTGATATTGTTCCAGAAGAGATTCTTATCGATCCTAACCATGGACGTTACTTCAAGGTATGATTTTTATATTAATTTTACATTATTAAAATATTTATATAGCTAATAATATTGTTTAACGCTATACTTTCATAAAATCATAGGGCTGCATTGGTGCTATTGATGGCACCCACATTAATGCATCCGTCCCTCTAGCGAAACAAATCCCATTTAGAGGCAGGAAAGGGACTACCACTCAAAATGTGCTGTGTGCTTGTTCGTTCGATATGAAATTTACTTTCGTATTAGCTGGGTGGGAAGGATCTCGCCAATGATTGTCGGGTTCTTTCGTCAGCACTCGAGACTCCTCAATTGCAATTTCCTCGACCACCGCCAGGTATTTGCTTTGTCTATATCAAGTGATTTTTTTTTTTATGATTGTATAGCTATTGCATATTATAACAATTTTATGTATATATTCTTGTAGGAAAATACTATGTACTAGATTCTGGTTATGCAGCACTTCCAGGATTTATGACTCCATTTAAAGGTGAACGGTATCATTTGAATGAGTATAGGGGTAGAATTAGACGGCCCGAGATCAGCAAAAGAATTTTTCAACTATAAGCATTCTTCATTGAGAAATGTTATCGAGAGGTCATTTGGGGCATTAAAAAATCGCTTCTCCATTTTGAGACACATGCCTCCATTTTCAATTCGAAAGCAAGCATATATTGTAATCGCATGTTGTACTCTTCATAATTATATTCGCGACCAAGACAAGATGGACAGGAACTTTGCCCTATATGGAGATCCGGAGCATCCCTTTGAACCTACACAAGACGAGGTTGTAGATGATGCACCAGGTGATGAGGCGGCTGAGATAAACATGATCAGGAAAAATATTGCAAATATGATGGCAAGGGATCACAATATGCAAGAGATTCCATGACTTTTTATTTCCAACTTTTGCGATGTGATTTTGTTTTTTGGTGAAAACACTTTTGCGATGTGTATGTAAACTATTATGAATACATTTCTATTAATCGTATTAAGGTATTGCAAATTCTATATCCGCGAGCACAAATGTCATTGAATATATCATAAATGTGGACAAATAGAGGAGAGGAAAAACACCTCCCTTCATCAAAATTAGCCAAAACCTTATAAGCTTATGTGAAACACGAAAATGAAATAGTTTGTAATTCGGAAGAAGCAAGGTAAAAAGTAGCATTAAGATGGGATGCATCGACGGCTCAAAATACAAGAGACCGAGGTCTTTACTAAGTGTTTTAGGAGCATATTATGAACTAAATACATAATGATAGTAAAGCAACGCCATGCATGAACCATTCCAATAGTTGGAAATTTCCAACCCCAACCCGACATCCATGTCAAGATTAGAAGACTAAAATCCCCAAGCCACGCATGCACTAGAATTACAAATTTTTTTTAAAGAGTAAAAACTTAGTTCCAAGGAAATCACTACAAATTAATTTGGCTAACAATATCCAATGTGCTTTTTCCGTAATATTTGCTATACCAAACAACAAATTCGCAAAAAGATAATATATTCTTGAGAATTATAGTTCAAAACGCTACCAAAATTCGCAAAAAGATAATATATTCTTGAGAATTATAGTTCAAAATACTACCTAAATTCAATAGGCTATAAACTACGTGAGTGAAGATACTCACACACATATATAAGATAATAGTTCACGTTCCATTACAATACAACTTCATCTTCGACTAGAATTCTTACCCCTAAGTAAATGTATTATTATTCTAATAATATTTTGATCTTGTCAATTTTATGTAATATCTAATCTACTCCTTTTTCTTATTTTTAATTTTTTAAAAAAAATTAAAATTTGGAATAGAAATTTTGTGCGATTCCAAACAAGGTTTTACTTTTTTTTTTGTTAGAAATAGAAATTTTGTGCGATTCTACCAAAAAGGTTTTTTCTTCGAAATTGTTAGAATGAAATAGAAAAAAACTATTTCAAAAAAAAAACTCTTCCCCCGTAGAAATTTTATCACGCGCAGCCTTATTGGCTTTTTTGCCCAACCTTCGCTTAGTCCATTGCTCTAGGACTCAGAATAAGGTTCCGGATTGGGTCGCCAAAGCCCAACTCCGCAACACTCATCCTCTATATTGGGCCTCATTTATCCCACCACCTCTCTTGGAATTGTTATGTTTTCGAAGAACATCTGATGTATCCATCTACATTTCCTTTCTGCAATTAAATGATCTTTTACCGACCCAAAAAAAAATAATAATAATAAAAGGAAAATTCAACCTTTTCCTTAACTTCTGTGTACACAGAAAGCACTATTACAAAGCATAACGACAATAGTAAGACCAGTTTCAAAATTTGAATTTTATGTTTCAAACCCAATAGGATATTGAGGTATAGATGAACAATACAATTCTACAAGGCGAATAGCTTTTCAGAGATCGTGGGATGTTTCTAGTAAACAGACCAACTATAAATGCTCTCTCGCCAGGAAGAGATGGCCTCTACCCACCATGGTGGTAGAAACCCTAACCCTCCGAACCCACCTTAAACCCTAATCCCCTAATACAGTTTCCCTTTCTCTTCCCCTTTCAACCACCCTTCTCATTGTCTTCGTAAAACCCTACCCCACCTTTGGCGAATGCTCTACTTATTTCCTTCATTGAAGGTGAAGTCAATCCCCCTGAAGCGCAGCAACCCCAACGACTTAGGTGAGGACTTGTTGCTCTCTACAACTCTCGGACCTCTCCACGCACTCACCTGCAAGGAACAATGGAGGAATAGGAGTTAGTGGAAGCCCGTCTCAATCTGATAAGCAAGAGACTAGGTAGCCTCTGGTCCGAAAACAAATAAGCAGTGCTAGATGATTCTGTTACAGAACGGCAAATGATGGATTACCGCCTCACCCTTTCTGGGCAACTGTTCTCAAAACCAGCTATTAACATCCAAGCTTTTCTGAATACGATGAAGAAGGCTTGGTGCACGGACAACTTCTACTTTAAACAAGTTAGTCCATGATTGTTCGCCTTCACATTTAAATATGAAACTGAAAAGGAAAGGGTATTGTCGGGATCATGGTGCTTTGCTAATCATTTATTAGTATTGAAGCAATGGGAAGAAAACATCCACATACACCCCCCAAAAAAAAAAAAACAAAAATCGTTGCACCTTTTTCCACTGTCCTTTTTGGGTTCAAATACATGGACTACCTTATGAATTATCCACAGAGAAGGGGTTACACACCACAGCTTCTGTCCTGGGTTAGTTGACGTGATAAAGGCTGATGATAGAAGTTTCACAGCCTCTAGAATGGACAAGGTAAGGGTAACTCTAAGGCTGACCAGGTTCTTTTATAAGTTTTAAAGCGCAGAAACACTGGGTGGATTTTAAATACGAAAGACTACCACATTTCTGTTACTCATGTGGGCAAATTGGGCACTATGCTAAGCATTGCGAGCTGGTTCCCTTTGATGAGGATTAATTTGAAGCGGGTATAGATGTGAAGTTCGGCCATTGGTTGAAAACTGAGGCAAATGAGCATCGTCCATTATGGAAACTCTTTAATGGCGAAAGGGATGAGGAAGTGTTTGAGGAAGAAATTGTTCTAGAATCTCCTGCTTTGTTGATGCAGGACCCAAGAGAAAACATTAACAGCCTCGACTGGGAGAAAATTCAAAAGGAGAGAATAAACAAAGGTAACTTGGACAAAGGAAAGTCCCTGCACAGTATCATGGACAAGCGAAAAACCAGGGACCTGTCCTGTTACTCACGGGACCAAGTAATGCTCGGGCAGACCAGATTCCTCTTCCAGACATGTTGAAGACTGGAAATCTAAAGACAAAGCCAACGACCTTTAAGGTCTCAGGTAGCTAGAAAGCAAGACGCCAAAAGAATGACCCTCTTGTATCTGATGAAATGATGTTACTGGACACTCCGATCCAGATTTCTGGAAATTCCAAAGAATGGGCTTTGGTGGAAAGCCTGAATAAGCCACAGAGGGACAAATGAATTTTGTATGCTGGAACTACCAGGGGTTGGGCACAACATTGACAGTAGAGCCTTAGAGGCTCAAGAAAGGCCCAATGTTTTGTTCTTAATAGAGACGAAAAATCAGAACCAGTGGTGCAAAGGCTGAAAAGGAGACTGAATTTTCAGAACTTATTTGTGGTGAACCCAGTAGGTATCCCTGCCCCGGCGGGGTGGGGTGGGTGGGGGGTTGTTGGAACAATGAAGCTTCAATCACAGTTGATTTGGCTGCACCAGAGTTTTTGCATTTGACATGTAAGGATTTACTTAGCAGAAGCACCGTAAGAGTTACTTTCATTCATGCTCCGACAAACTTCTAACAGAGGGTTCATCTCTGGGAGGACTTGACAAACATCAGCTCTTATAACACTCATCTATGGATTTCTATGGGGGATTTTAACGAAGTTCTCTATCATTGGGAGAAAGTTGGGAAGAGACCTCCTGAGTACTATCGAATGAATGCGTTTCAAGACTTCTTTAATAACTGTTCGTTAATGGATTTGGAGCGTAAAGGCTGTGCTTTCAGCTGGGCTAATAACAGAGGAGTAGAATTTGTGAAAGAGAGACTAGACAGAGTTTTATGCAATATTGAGTGGAGAATCCTATTCCCTAAGGCTGAAGCTTTTGCTTGCCGGCGATTAGGTCTGACCACAGTCCCATTCTACTATCTTTATTTGCTGATCCAGTTAAACGCAAAAGGGAGATCAAATTCAAGGCCTACTGGTTAGAAGAGGAGGAATGCAGAAGAATTATAAATAAGCCTGGGAGGCTCCGGACCTGGTGGGAAAAAGCCTAGTAGTGAGACAAATGGATGTGAAATAGAATCTAACAAGATGAAGTAGGGAGAAATACTCAAATGGGCAGAAAATGATGAAAGAGTTGAAGGAGGAGCTGCAGTACATAACTAATTATCAACACCTCAGTCAAGAATCGGGAAGAGCCAAAGAGTTGAAAAAAGAAAACCATTGAAGAGATTTGGAGACGAGGAGAAGCATTAGGGGATGCGCTCTCATATAAATTGGCTAAAGTTTTTTTCTTTTTTCTTTTCTTTTTTTTTTTTTGGGGGGGGGGGGTGGTGTTTGTAGAACAACAAAATACTTCCAAACAACAACCATACAAAGAAGGCAGAGAAAAAGAATTTCCATGCTAAAAAATTCAGAGTGGGTAAGAAACCCTAGCAGTTGAAGCAGATGATCCTGAATTACTACGGGATTTGTATAAATCAGTAGGAGCAAGAAACTTGCAGCCTTTGCTTGACATTTGCCCCAGTTTGGTCACGGAAGAGATGAATCACAGCCTAACTGAGAAAGTCACCATGGATGGAGACATGGATGAAGATAAAGCAGCTCTTTTTTCCAGCTTGGAGCAGCAAAAGCGCCCACCCTGTTGGCCTCAATGGCCAATTCTATCAGCACTATTGGGAAACTCTTAAACAAGAGATTTTTGACAAGATAGAGGAATTCTTTATCTCAAGGAGGATGCAACCAGGTTTAAACGAGACTCACATATTGCTTGTGCCTAAAATACAAAACCAAGAAAAGCTAGACCATTTCAGACCCATCAGCCTCTGCAATTTTGCCTTTTAAGATTATTTCAAAAATCTTGGCGAATAGATTAAAACTATCGCTTCCAGTCTTGATTAAGGAGGAGCAAAGTGCCTTTGTGGGAGGTCAACTAATCCAAGATAACATTATGATTGTCCAAGAGGTCCTTCACCAGCTAAGGATTCAGAAGAGGAAAAAATGATTTCAAGCCTTTCTTAAGTTAGACATGAGGAAAGCCTATGATCAAATTGAGCGGGACTTCTTGGAAGCAAGTGTAATGAAGATGGGGTTTGATGAGAGGTTGGTTAATTGGATAATGCAATGCGCGACAACATCTCTTAGTGTAAAGTTCAATGGTGAACCCATTACCTTGTTCCCACCCACAAAGGGCATTAGGCAAGGGGGATCCCCTTTCCCCTTATCTATTCATACCGGTTGCCAACTTGCTGTCTATCCTAATGTCAAAAGCGATAGAAGATGAAAGTATCAAAGGGATTAGGCTGAAAAGAAGTTGCCCAACATTACCCCACTTACTATTTGCTGATGATTCTATCTTTTTCCTAGGTGGATCAGTGTTGGAATGCCAAAACTTGGCAAATATCCTATACCGATATTACTATGCAACTGGACAGGAGATTAGTCCGAACAAATCGGGGATTTTCTTTAGCGCTGGCTATCTGCAAAGGCTGAGAAGTAACATGGCAGAAGCACTACGAATCCCAGAAATTGCAAAAACAGGGAAATACCTCGGAATCCCATCTGATTGGGGAGCATCCAAGAAGCAAATGTTTGCTTGGATACTAGCTAGGGTAAATTCCAGATTAGAATGATGGAAGGAAAATCTTATGTCAAGAGCAGGAAAGGAAATTCTCATTAAAACGGTGTTCAAGCATTACCTCAAATATGCCATGTCGATCTTAAAACTCCAGCGTTTATATGTCGTGCCATTGAACGAAAAATAGCTCAATTTTGATGGAGAAGTAATGGCTCGAAATCTGGGCCACATTGGAAGAGGTGGGAAGTGCTGAAAACAAGGAAAGATGTCGAGGGCTAGTTTAGAGACCTAATGTCCTTCAACAAGGCCATGCTTGGGAAGCAAGCATGGAGATTAACCCAACAACTGATGACATTAAGGAGCAAAATCTTTAAGGGTCTTTATTTCCCTCAGAGGAACTTCATGCAGGCAGTGAAAGGCTCTTGACCATGTTGGAGATGGCAGAGCCTTATTATGGGCAGAGACACAATTGCTGATTCAATTATGTGGTCAGTGGGGAAAAGTGAGCGCGTTAACATCAGAGAAGATAAATGGTTAAAGAGGGGAATTATAGGAGGATCAGCAAACAAGAATGACCCCAAAATAGTTAGCAAGCTGATCAACAGAGAGGAAAATGCATTGAATGAACAGGCGATACAAGGGACTCCTGGTGACCAACTAGCGAACGAAATACTAAAAATCCCTTTGAGAAACAATGTTTTAGAAGACAAAATTGTGTGGACGGGAACTAAATCCGGTGATTTTTCAGTGAAAAGTGCCTACGATGTTATCAGAACAGAAGACACAAAACCAAACAGCAATCGACCTACAATGTTATCAGAACAGAAGCCACAAAACCAAATAGCAATCAAATATCGACCTCCTTTCAGCCCCCACGAATGCTGTGGAACAGAATTTGGCATATGTTATCCTCCCCAAAAATAAAATCTTTTGTCTGGAGCTTATGTAAAAATGCCCTTTCTACTAAGGACAACTTGTTCGGTAGGAGAATCGCACCTGACCACTCGTGCCCGATCTGTTCTTGTTTTGCCCTTGGACGAAGCTTGACTGGGAGAATCCGGCCCTGCAAATCAATATTCAAAGCCATGGTTTAACCCGTGTAGAAGAGTGGCTATTGGGTTTTGTCAGAAATCAAGGAAACTCACCGAAATTTGAACTGGTCTCAGAACTGTGTCTACAATTTGAGAGAAATCAAACAGGACGAGCCTTGACCCTTGATTTCTGGAAGAAGCTGAATTGGGCCTTCGTGTTCATACGTGCTAGCACGAGTAAATCCACATTCCGGACCTATTCAGGGTTGCGAATTTCCATTTTTCATATTTTGCAAATTGAACATTTCCTTGGAATGTAAATATGTCATTTCAACATCAAGAAGAAACCCAGAAATCACGAGCGAAAAAGAAATAGCAGCGGATCCATCACCAAATTCACCATCAAACGAGTCAGAACATGTGTCGGCTGCGATCTGAACTGTAAAATTGAACAACCAGCATTGAAACCCATTATCCAATCTCTACTTGACAGTGCATTTTAACAAGAAAGAACACGGATATCCATACCAACATACATCACGGAGAGACACCCAAATCTCGAAGTGTAAGGAATGCATCAGGATTATACCCATCGCCCTCAGAGATCGGAGCGCATGGACTCCACCTCCAGAATCGCCTCCGCCGCAAGACCGATCAATTCAGCCCGCTCTGCAAGAGCTGCCAGTTCAGCCATTTGCAACTCCCTCCATCTCTCCTCCAGCTCTGCCCTTTTCTCCCTCTCGATCAAGCCCAAACCAGCCCTCAGAAATTCCTCATCGACTCCAACAGCACCAAACCTCTTCACCTCGCTCAAGAACCCAGAGCCCATCGACACAGCATCAGCGTCCAAGCTCTACGCGGATCACGTGCACGGCACTGATCCGTTCAAACACCAGCAAACGAACCCCACCACACCAACAGATCACAACAAAAGCCCCGCGAAATCCCGCACAGAGCGAGGACTAGAGGAAGACAACAACAGTGAAAATCCACGAGAAAACGGAGGAATCGGCCGCGACACTCACTCGCATTCCACAAGGATTCACTCCACGCTCAGCTCCCGCCAACCACCCGCGCCACACGAAAACGGCCGGCATTGTCGCCGAATCAGAGCTGGGAAACAATGGCTAGAAGCAGACATTCACTTACCATTAGGGTTTGTGAGGAGTGCAGGACCAGTGACACCATGACGATTGAGCTGTCGGACGACCTCGATGGGCGGCGATAGGTGGCGGCAAGCGGCGAACAGCGGCGGCAAGGCGACGATCGGCGATGGAGGTGGCGGTAAATCAGATTCGTGGAAACCTGGAAGGGGTGGAAACGGAGAGGAGACTGTTTGGTTCATTTTTAATGGTCGATAAATGGTTTTAAATTGGTTCAGATTAGATCATTTAAGATTCATATATTTCATTCTCTTTATCTTTAGAATTAATTATGAGTATTTTAGGAAATAAGATTTGATTTATTAGGGTCCGTTCGTTTTACAGAAAATGAGTCATTCCATGAGTCATTTTCCAAGAAAATGACAATATTTTCTGGTGTTCGACTAAAACCTGAAAATGTTTTGGAAAATATTTTTCGGTGTTCGATAAGGAAAATATTTTCCACTCCTCAAATCGACGAACACAAACGTCAATCAAGACTCGTTAGATCGACGATCACGAGTTTGAGATCGATGAGCTTGAGGTTGTTTGACGACATGACAAGAAAGAAAAAGATGAGAAACAAAGAAAAGAAAAAGAAAAGGAAAAGGAAATTAAAAATAATTCGAATTAAAAAATAATTCAAATAAAAAAAGAAAAGAAGAAGAAGAAATGAGAGGAGGAAGTGAGGATTTGTAGTGTGAGATAAGAGAGATCAGTGAGGAAAATGTTTTCACTTTTCAAAAGTGGAAAACATTTTTCCTACTTTAGAAACTTTTTTTCTTTGATGGAAAATATTTTTCCCAATGAATTTATTTTCCATGAAACGAACGCCAGAAAATCCAGAAAACGTTTTCTTATAAATCATTTTCCATAAAACAAACGGATTCTTAATGATCTATTTAAATAAATATGGGTTGTGTGCCTTTTACATCTCTACTCCTCAGGCCCAAAGAAAAAGCCACGGTTGAAAGGGCTTTTTTATTGGCTCCTGGGATTTTAGCTTAAAAGATCCCCGAATTAGGTAGTTATCGACTTCTTCTTGTGTTGATAATTAAGTACTGTGCCTTCACCGATTTGTGAAATCCGCGATTCGTCGGATCAGATTCCCTTTTTTGGCTATTAACACCCCGATATTGCATTATTACATTCCACTTAATACAATATGAGAGTATAAAAGGAATGTGATTACATAGTGTGTGAAGGGAGGACTTAAAAAGGGGACGGAAACAGCACACGTATACGTATAGTCGTATTCAATAAGCCATGTAGTCGGCTAATTGCTGCAGGATGTTCTCAATCCTCTTCTGATCTTACACAGCTGAATGGCGACGGAGTCCTGATGTAGTCGTCTGGATTGAAACCCGTGGAGTTGGAATCCACTCCCGAACTTTCACCACCAGCAGCCGAGTCGCCGCGATCCGGAGCAAAGTAGTGCGTGAAGAAGATATCATGATAAGCTTCAGGTGCACTAGCTCCGAATTCATGTATCAGTGGAATAGTCTCGTCGACCTCCAAACCTTCAGGATCCCAATCGGCTCCAATTCCAGACTCATGACCATCATCGGTACTGTTGACCGTCAAACCCTCAGGATCACGACCAGCTCCGACGCTGGACTCATGACCAGCACCGGCATTAACCGATCGGTTGTTCTCAAAGTCGTTCAACTTTGTGAGCAGGCGGACCACAGTGTCGAGGTACTCAATCATCAGGGAGGCGCAGCTCTCCGTTGTCAGGCAAGATGCAATCTCTCTCTCGGCCTCAGCACTCATTGGCGGCCTCACGCCATACTTGTGACAGAGGTACATCGGGAATACCTCTTCGACCGAGGGACGGCCGAAATACTTGAGGTTGCCAGCAGAAGAGAACATGATGACAGCAACGGGAGTGCCGGTGTCTTTGCTGAGATCAGACGCTTTATTGCGGATGCACTTGCTCCTCTTCGAGAACATGTTGCTTCGCCTTTTTCGGTAAGATGATGATCCTGTCTGCATGTTTCTTCTAGAGAGAGAGCGAACGCGTTGGAGGAAAGATGGGTCGTTCTCAAAATGCACTGACTTCTTGAGCAGGCGGACCACACCGTCTAGATACTTCATGATCAGGGAGGCACAGTCCTCCTTTTTCAGGCAAAACTCACATTCTCTCTCGGCCTCAGCACTCATTGGCGGCTTCAAGCCATACTTGTGACAGAGGTACATCGAGAATGCCTGTTCGATCGAATGGCTTTCGAAATGCTTGAACTTACCAGCAGGGGAGAACATAATAACGGCAACAGGAGCATCGGTGCATTTGGGGAGCTCAGAGACTTTGTTGATGATGCACCGGTGCCTCTTTGAGAACGTGTTGCTGCACCAATGCCGGTCGTAGATCTTTTCGGTTTCTTTTGGCAAGGGCTGAACACTTTGCCGTGGTTTTCCTGGAGGGCCAGATGAAACTGTAATCACGGTCCTCATGTTTCTTAGGAAGAGAGAGAGTTGAAGGGGCTGGAGAAAAGAAGAGGCGTTGCTTTGCTTCTCAAACAGAGCGATGGGGTGCAATATATAGCATGATGGGTGAATCCAGGGCAAATTAGTCATTTATATGATGCATGAAGCTGGCAAAGATATCAACAGAGACTGTAAAATGAAAATGTGACGCATTTCAAATGAAAAAATATCATACCACTTGGAGAAAAACCTGTCGACCTAGATAATTAATCGACATCGATCAAGGCCAGTTCTGGCTGTGGTAATTGTGGAATTTGGACGTAAAAAAATTTAGTACTATTCTAGTTTTCTGTCCTTTCCTTTCTCCATGACCCATGGAGATCCTCCACGGAATTTCGCTTTTGTACTTTGATGCTCTTCTCTTAGGTTGTTTTCTTCTAAGCCTGAGGCTGTCCTCCCGATCCGGGTGATAATCATGACGATTCTTTTTACTCTTTCTCTTGTACACACGTGCATTGGGCTAGCACCTTTAGCTATTAAAGCGATACTTAAAACAAACAAGTTCAATATCATAAAAGAGCAAAGTCTAATGCAAAACTTAAAGAATCAATGCAGATTCAAGCCGATACAATGAAGGATTGATGCAGATTAACATGCTTCGGGCCGATACAATGAAGGATTGATGTGGATTACTAAATTTATGATGGAAAATAGAATACAAGGCAAGGAATGTTGTGTCTCCTAAGGAAGATGACAACCTGTTATTTGCTTCCCCACAGAAAGTCGTCTCACCTCCGTTTTTGTCTCAATTATATATCTCTTCAGTGACTTCAGCCATCCTCCCAAATTGGCAGAATTTTGCAACGCATTTTAGGCTTTCTGTCTTCTTCCTCCTGTTGTATTCTACTCAGGTGTCACTATCCTTTTCTTTTCTTTTCTTCTTGTTTATGCTACTTTAGTCATTAATATCCATTGTTTTATTCACGAGGTATCAAACATAAAGCCGGAGATATTGAGACAACCTAGAATATCACATATACGATGTATCTCTAGAGTAAATATCGCCCAATTAGAAGGAAAATTTGTCGAGCTAGAAAATTGATCTATAACGGTCAAGGTCTGTGCTAGCGGTGGTTCTGGAGTTGGGCATCGAAAATTAGGTGGTTCTAGTTTTTTCGTCTCTTCCATCGATCGTGGTCCATATTGGTCGTAACTCTGAAGTTGGACACCGAAAATTTTGGGGCAAATTGGATGCTCGAACTTTTTGTTTGTGTTAATTAAACACTCCATCTTTCATGATTTGTTTTACCATAAGCACCCAACATGGCAACCAAAAATTAAGAAATTGCCATTCCCTTTCAGCTAAAAATAATCAAAGATTATCACACATACATGATTCACTAGAATTTAACATTTTTATCATAATACAATTCAATGCGTTTCTTTTGAATCAAGAATTTCAATTCAGAGAATACAGAGTCATTTCACTATGCAAGTTCTGGTTTTTTTCAGGGTATTGATTTTGGGCACGTCCAAAATTAAGGTTTGAAGAACTTTTGCTCTTGAATGTAAGCGTTGTGCAATGCCGGCTTGATAAAATAATCAAGAATGCAAAAGAATAAAGATACTGTTAGTATCATGAAAAGTCTTAAATTAACATATTTCTAATAAATTTACTCCAAATTAATGTTTATCATAAAAAACTCTAAACAAATTTACTCTTCATTTATTTTTATTAAATTAAATTAATATCATAAAAAATCATAAATTAGTACACTTATAACAAATGAATGGTGAAATCTCAAATTAGTACACACGTCAACTGTCATGTATTATCTAACTAACATAAAGTAAATCTAACAAATTGAAATTGAACATCTTCTGAAAATTGAGAACACAAGGTCTTGGGATTCAAGCACAAACATTTGGCTTAATGAAGAATACCAAACCTTAGATGAACATGTCGGATTTTTAGTTGAAAAAATCATAAAAAAATCTACTTTTTGTCACCTTATCTTTGTTATTTCCTTGACCGGGTTCTCGTACTTTCTACTTTTCTACTCGTAGTTAAACACGATGCATAATTAAATTTCTCTTACTCAAAATTAATTTGGTCAAATTCAATTGGGTCACCCTCGAAGTAAGACATAAATTAAATAGTGCTTACTGTTATAATATGTAATGTATTTTATTATTTTGAATATGATCCCAATATTGTATTCCCAATTGTATTCCGTTTTATTGCTCAATTTATTACCCACGTATATTATGTGATATTTGCCCGTTAATATATTACTATAATAGTCTTGATGGAAGATACCGGTAATGTAATAAACGGAATAAAAACGTCAAGTCGTCTAGTTCAAACTCTAATCACTACAGAAAACCACATTAGGTTTGAGGGGTGTTGACTAGTAGAACAGGACGTACAGATTTGGTGTTCCCCATATTGCAGATCAATCGCGCTACGTGGATCCTTGAAGGTTTTTGGGTCTTCTACTTTTGCAAATTTCATCAATGGCCAGAGGTATGTTGATTTTACGTTTCCGCAATTCGATCCCGACTCGTATGAATTTATCTATTATTGATAAATCGGGATCGCCAGGTTTTAAGTTTATATTTAGTCTAATAGTTGGTATCAGAGCATGTTTACCTCTGCCTTGATGAAATTTTGAAATTTATTTATTTTTCATAGAATTATGTACTGGGGTAAATTCGGATTTTTATTGCTTGGTATGGAATTTTAAAATTCCGGTCAAATTCGAGCGACCCACCTCGTGATAATGAATGCATGATCACACCGCCATTAGGAAGAAAAACCCTTAAATTTTTCGACATATTATTGATCGTCGGAGGTTAATCGAGCAGTGAATTTTTTATGGTTAGGGTTTTTAGGGCAGATTCTTTTGGCTTAATTCTGGTCCATACATGGTCGTTTTTGCTGGATCTTGAATTTATTCGTGCGTCCCGACGTTCTCTTCAAAACCCATAAATCAATTTGGTTGGACATGGGCTGTGGGAGGAGCCCTAGGCGACGGAAGAAGAAAGCTGAAAAAAAAAAAAAAAAAAAAAAAAGGTCTCGCGCGCGTGCGACGCACGCGCCCGAAGGACTGCAGCGAGCGTGCAACGCACGCGCACCTGTGGTTTCTTTTTTTGCCCCTCCACTTTTCGGAAAATTGCGTTTCTGCCCTTGCCTAAATAAAATTCCGATTTTGCCCCCTGGGGCGTGGAAATTTGCGAATTTGCCCTTTTGGGTGTAAAATTCCTGTTTTACCCCCTCATAAGTAAAATTCCAATTTTACCCCCTTTGCATGTGATTTTACTGTTCTACCCTATGGTGCAATTTTATGAATATTTTTTCATAAAATTAAATGTCTAGTGATTTGTATATATTTAATCAATTAAGGATTAGCCACAACATCTTTGATTATATTAAATTATATACATTAAGAGCCTTTGGATCACATATAGTCAAAGACAATAATTGTAATTATTCACATTAATATTATGAATTTTATCCCACGGGAATTTTCAATATATTAATGTGATTAATTATGATGAAATATTATTTTATCTTTCTTAATTTACCCACAGGGATTAAGGAAGGGAATATAATTTGATAGTTTCATCATGAAGTAATTATGAATCAATTTAAATTAGAAACTTTGCCCACAGGCAATTTTTGATGTTATGTGATTCGTATTTTATAGCATGTTTTACATTGGTAAAATATGATTTAAGTTTATTAACCTCAAATATATTAATACATAAGTTTTCTTTGATTATGATGCAGTCTTACCACCTACGATTAGTTATGGTATAATTGTTCCCGAGCTTAATGGAAATAACTTAAAGAATGGAGAGAATTAATTCTTCTTCAATTGGGGTGCATGGATCTTGATTATGCTCTAAGGTCAGATGAACCACCCGAACCTACTGAGAATAGTACTCATGTTGAACATACTCGTTATGCTCAATGGGAGCGGTCCAACGGTCTCAGTGTGATGTACATAAAGATAAAACTCTCTGCTAGCATTCGTGGTTCAGTCATTCAGCCTAACAATGTCAGGAAATTACTGGAGGCTATTGATGCACAATTTGAGTCTTCAGAGAAGGCGCATGCCATGACCCTAATTATGAAGTTATCATCATTGAAGCTTACCAGTGTAAGAGGTGTGCGTGAGCACATCATGAAGATGAGGGACATTGCAGCTCAACTGAAGAATCTTGAGGTTGGGATATCATAATCCTTTCTTATATACTATATCCTAAATACTCTCCCACAAGAGTATATCCCTTTCAAGATCTCTTACGACACACATAATACTAAATGGTCAATCAATGAACTCATGACCATATGTGTTCAAGAGGAAGAGAGGCTGCTTATGGATAAAGGAGAAAGTGCTCATATGGCAACACGGGATAAGTATAAAGGTCAAGGCAAGCAAAAGGGAAAAGGTAAGATGCATCTACCTCCCCAAGCTGGCATTAAGAAGGAATCCAAGTGCTTCTTCTGTAAAAAGAATGGGCACATGAAGAAGGATTCCCGGGTGGATCTATGGAACCGGTTTCACTGACCACGAGATGAAAATCTTAAGCTAGAGAAAACCCAACATCAAAAGAGAGGACATAATTGATCTCAATTCTCAATTGCACAGCAAGCATCATCAAAGCAAGCCAAAAAGCTTCAAGAAAACACAATCATCCCATCTTTTCCGTTGTCTGTACAGATCAGCAACAACCCTATCTTTCCCTAACCTAAGTTTTTTCGCGAGGCTATATAGATTAAACCTTTTGGGAGGTCCCCCCGGAAGCTCTCATGCGACGTTGATCATGTTGTCCCCCTTGCCGAAGCTCGGGGTCATCTGGAAAGCCAAGGGTCTTCTCGATCGCTCGCTTTGGTCCGAAGGCGACACCAAAGATAAGTTGAGATCATGGACAGCTAGAGCATGAGGAGCTGGAAGAATGGGGATCGGGTGCACTAGCTTCGCTGGAGAGTTGTCGAATTGGCCCCCCGGTCCAAAGCTCAAATTTTTCACAGGATTCTCTGCTAGAACTGGTGGCACAACGGGCACTGTTGGTGGCATCATTGAGAAAGCTCATATGTTGCTGGATTCCAAAGGCACTGTTGGTGTTGGTGGTGTAGGATATGACTCAGTCGCAACATCCACTGGAGGAAACAATCGATCGCCGTAAAACGAGCTCGAGCTATCCGAAACAGACGCAATGTCGGAATCGCGAGGGATCGAAATGCGAGGGAAGAAGACGGGAGGGGAAAGTTGAATCGAGAGCACCGACCTAACATGGTGCGACGTGAGGCGGAGGGATCCGGAGGTTTGGGGGAGACTTCCGGCGGGGGGGATCCGATCGGAGAGTTTCCTCGTGCGCGAGGGGGAGCTAGAGCAACCTGCGAGAGATTCCGAACGGGAATGGAATGGCGTGCGTTTTTGGGGAAGAGAGAGAGAGAGAGTCGAGAGACACAGCTGCTATGCTATCTAGGGTTTGTTTTAGTAATTTTTTTTTTAATATTAAAAATTAATCAGTCCGGTCCGGGTGGACGGGCGGATGGATCCGCCCATGGAATCGGGAACCAAACTGGTTCCCTCAAGAAACACCGGATCCGAGCGGTTCTGGTCTGGTTCCAGGCGATCCGAGCGGATCCCGTTCTTTTGCACAACCCTAATAGTGATAGAGAGAGAGAGAGAGAGAGAGAGAGAGAGAGGGGGGATGAATGGACGCAACAATGACTCAGACGGACTGGTGTGGAAGGCGAATAGAGGCTAGATAGCGAGGGCTTATGGCAGTGATGGTTGGGTGGTGACACAGCGACGGGTGAGTGGTAGATCTATGCAGCCTAGGCCAGGGTGGGGAAGAAGAGGGAACAAAAAAAGCAGGAAAAAAAAAAGAGCAAGAAAATGGAAAAATATGGAGCACATCTCAACCATTAAGTAGTTGCTCAACGGTTGAGATGTATTTTCCTAAAAAATTTTAAATTATTTTTCAAATGGTTAATACTACAAAAAATCTCAATTGGTATGTCTTTGACAAATTTACCCCAAACTGATATATCTGTAATAAATTTATTCTTTGTTAGTTTTCGTTAAATATGATCAAACTTAGCCTCCTTATAAGTGGCAAATACAATCCATTTGGGAACTGTTTTCCAATGGGCTTTAGGGGGCTAAAGGCCTTTAGGCCAAAATGAAGGTGTTTGGGAACTACTTTCCATGGGACAGTAAGGCAAAGCTGGCATTTGCAAGGCTGAAAGCCTAAGGCAGGTCCTAGGCTGCCCTGGGCTTTCAGCATTCTCGAAATGCCTCATGTCACTGTTCATATCTACTGTTCATCTTCTTCTCCAGCGATGGTCGATTAGAGACAAGCTCGAGAGGCCGGCGAGGTCGCGGCGACCGTCACCAGCCAGTCGCGCGACCCCAGTGAGTCGCGACGACCGCTTGCGAGTCCCAACGACCGCCCGCGCAACCTTAGGCGCGACCCAGATCTAGTCACCGCGACCTCAGGCACAACCCAGATCTAGTCGTCGCGCCGATTGCCGCGAGGTCGCGCGACCTCCGGCGACCAGATCTGGGTCGCGTCGGTCGCCGCGAGGTCTTGCGACCTCCGGCAGACCCAGATCTGGGTCGGGCGACCTCTATGAAGGGCCGACGAGGGTCGGGCGACCTAAGGCGAGCCCGACCCTAGGCAACCCTCGCCTTAGGTCGCCCGACCCTAGGTGGCCCTCGCCAATTGTCTCTGGAGGCTGCCTGAGGCCACCTGCCTCGCTGACAAACTCTTTTATTTTTTATTTTTATAATTTTTTTTCTTTTTTTTATTAATCACCAAAGTCCTTTGTAAATATAATCTTTCCAAACACTATTTTACTCAAATGTACTTCACAAAGGGCTTTCAAACTATAATGTACCAAACACAGTTTGCATTTTAAAAAACACATTTAACTCAAAGGTCTTTGCATTTTCCTAAAGACTTTCCCCAAAAGCATTCCCAAACGCACCCAATTATCCATGTATCCTGTTGGTCTAGCTGGGCTCATCAACTATTCGACTTTTGTTTGACCACAAAAAAAAAAAAATCCAACTTTTGGCCTTGATAAATAGTTCTTATGAGGAAAAAGGATAAATAATTCTCCAATTTTGGTCTACTATGTAATATCATTTCTGAACTTTTAATTTGTTTAATGTGGTCTTTAAATTTTGACCCGATGTGCAATATTATTTTTGAACTTTTAATTTGTTTAATATGGCCCATGAATTTTAATCTAATATTTAATGTGATTCTTAAATTTTTGAATATCTTTATATAGTTTATGGCTATATTCAACATTTACTCATAGTTCAGGGACCACACCAAATAAATTGAAATGTCTAGGATGACATCACACACTGAATCAAGGTTTAGAGGCCACACTAAACAAATTAAAAGTTTGGGAATACCAAAATTCAAAGATTGTTCGTGCCTTTCTACAAACAAGTGCAACTTGAGTAGCCTAATTAATCAATTGAATCATATTATGGTGTATTTCTATATTTGGCGACTTGCCTTAATATCAAAATCAAGTAACCCCCAACCTATTCTCCCAATGGAGACCTAAGCATATTCCTCAAGTATGGAAAATATAGTTGACAACCAAATTCCCATAGGAACACATATCCCGTATACAAGGCAAAACCTTAGGCTCGTTTAATTGTCCAAATTTGCATTGGGATGCGATAGGATAAAGTAAGATTAGAAAGGATTGTAGAATATCCATTATATGTTTGGTGCAGCTAAATCTTTAAAAACAAGCTGCTCCATCTCCACCCGCCACTTCCAACACTTCCCTTGGTGCTGCAAATCTTAATCGAGGGAAGTTAATTAATGCTAGTTTGTGTGACCCTAGAGAGCAGCTTAAATAGTATATCTCACCTTTAGTTAAGTTTATCATGATTGTTGGAAAAGATATTACGTATCGAAGGAAAAATACGTAACACTGTTTGTTGTGACAAGAATAGAGATGAAAATTCTAAGAAAGCGATAACAAATATACTAACAACCAAGCCATTGTTTATAAAGTCTTTACAAATAAATATTACAAACCAATTAAATTTGTTGTAAACTCGCAAAGGAATTGAACAAGAGGTGAGGTACCGGCAATGGTGCCAAGTAGTTTCACAAACAATGTCTCACAATATACAACATCTTGAAACCATTTGTATCAACACTATATGAACAAGTCACTATCGAATACTTCTCAAAAGCAACACACTTAGAGCGCTACTACTTAAGAACTAGAGTACTTTGAGAAATTTTTTATGTTGTGTGTTTGAACTAAGAAGACACATCTATTTATAGATAGGAAAAACAATTGTAGAAAACTAAAAGGACATGATCTCAAGAGTAGTGTTGGTTATGCTTATACTAGTTAAGTCATTAACCCTAAATAAGAACAATATCAAATTTAGAAACTACAGTAAAACGAAAAGTGAAGTTAACTAAAAAGACACATCACTTAATATTAAGCCATTTAAACCTATAATTACAACAATTATTACAACAATGAGGGCTCTTAGAAATATATATGAAGCATTCTGTCAAATTTCTCATATAGGTGGCAACACACAAGGCAATCACCACACCATTGCATGAATCAAACCCTGCAAGCACTAAGAGCACTCTTGCAACCTCTTCTTGAACTTCTATCTCCAGAGAATCAAGAAAGCTAACCAAGAGGAGAATGACCTCACCTACTTCCATGACTCCCTTCATAATTTCTCATCTTCACTCACAACTTCACGCAAACTAGCCAATGCTTTCCACTTCATTTGTGGTTCTTCCTCAACTTGTCAACAAGTCCCTAGCATAAAAGTAACAATGCCATATCCATGAGATAAAAAATAAAAAAATAATAAAAAAAAAAAAACTAGTTTGCACATCCCAGAGAGACTCTTGACATGGCAATGGAACTTTGTCAAGACCATGTCCAAATTGCTCTGCGTCAATAGCTTCCCACCTTAGGAATGAGCCATGCACTTCTCAGCAAGGCCACAACATTCCTTGATCGTGACCTTCATTTCTTGAACCATGCCTGGAAGCTCAGTGCTCCCATTAGAGGCTACCAAGACAATGGCAAACACAATCATCTCTCTTCATTGGTCCACCCTCGAGAGAAAAAAAAATGTCATCGGTAGATCTAAACATGTATTGGATATGATATGAACCAAATAAGTGAACAACTAGCATTGAAACTCAGTTCCTAGTGTCTCATTTACAATGTGGTGTAACAAGCACAGAAATACATCCAAATTTTCAAATATAATAAAGTCATCAGAATTATATTCATCACCCATAAGATTGGGCCACATGAACTCCACTCCAAAGCTTTCATCACCGACAATCGAGTTCTCCAGCGAAGCTAAGAAACCATCGCGGTCCTTGAAGAAACAAAGTCAGTCGTCAGGAATATACCCATAGCTATTAAGGTTGGAGTGTGTGGGTTGGACTCCACTCCTGAACTTCCATTGCTAGCAGTCGAGTCAAACTATCAATTGAGTGTATGGATTTGTTGGCCCATTTCTCCAATATATGGGAACTATTCTTTATAGCTGAAAAACCTATTCGATTGAGCAAAGGCCCACTTGTCTCATCAAAGCCTTTTTTTATGGGCTTTTCAGGTTTTCTTTAGATCATCATAGATACATCAACTTTAATTTGTGTTAATTAAATACTCTAACTTTCATGATTTGTGAAATTAATGACTCATTAATTGATTCCTTTTGCTATTAACATTCGGAATGACACTATTACAATTTGGAAAGTGGAGAAATAATTTATAAAATTATAAAATTCAACTTAACATGGGGGAAAAATAGTAGTGACATCATTGTTCGGAGGACAAACTAGTGTTTTGAATTGAATCCCGTGCAAATTTTGTTAGAGAAACGACAAATATACTCATTTTTATATCACAAAAGATATCTAAATCTTCAAGGGCAACAAAACCAATGGGATTATATCCATAGCTCTCAAAATTGAAGCGTGTGGACTCCTCTTCTGAGCTTCCACCTCCGATGGCTGAGTCCTCCAGCAAAGTTAAGAAACCATCGCGGATGAAGTCCTAGAAGAGATTAAGAAAGTTGTTTGGATTGAACCTGCAACCCTCCAGATTGGAGCACACTAGGGTGGACTCTAATCTCGAACTTCCACCACCAGCGGTTGAGTGGACCGGCCATGTCTACATACCACCTTGGTCACCGTCACAAGTGCAGTCCTTGAAGAGAGCCAAATGTGAAGGACAGGGAGCTTGGAAACTCTCTAAAAGCCAAGAGATCTCGCCGTACAAAACTTTTTAATCCATACCAACTCCAACTCCAACTCCAAAATCACCACCAGCACCGACATCCTTCAATTTCTCGTGCACACAATGGAGAATGGCCTTGCACTTCACGATCAAGGATTTGAAATCCTCATCCGTCGAGCAAGAACCACTCTCTTTCTTGACCCACTTCATTCAGTCTCTTAGACCCTTCATTAGCATCACATTGTCGTTGTGACGAAGGCAATCAGAAATTATCTTTTTGACTAAGGGGGAGCCAAAATAGTAGGGTTTGCTTGTGGTGGAGTAAAAAGGAGAGCAGCACTAGCGCCAGCATATTCACAGGGAGCAGAGGCCATCCCGAAGAGTCCCTTGCACCTCTTCGAGAACGTCACACATAGTTTGGCCGGGTCGGTGATAGTGGTGATTACTTTATTGACGGTGGAGTTTGTGAATGTTTTTTAACTTAGAGAAACCGAGTGTGTGTGTGGGAGCCAACACCTAAACAATTTTCCATGTTTAGAGAGTGATGAGATATGTAGTATGGAGTGAGACTATTTTGGAGTGATTTGGAAAAAAGAAAAAAAGTGCTTTGAATATGATGTTTTGTGATGCTCAACAAGCGTGAAGTTGGGGCTAACAATACAACCGAGATGTGAATAAGTTGAATGAGAAACTATGAATAACTTTTGTGGAACATAACAAATTAAATTTCACCGGCATCAGAAACAATTCAATGTAATCAGAAGTATTGATAATAAAGCGATAGAAAATAGAACACTAAGATTGGTTCGGCTTTATCCTCAAGCCCATGTCCACTCTAAATACTAACAACCACAACAAGACTGGAATTCAATAGTTTTCAGCATTGCAAGTTTCAACTATGATTACACTTGTCCACTTAACTCTACTATGATTATAACTCCATAACACCTCACAGAGACATTATCAGCATCACAGTTGCTAAAAAGTAAAAAAGAACACTCAAGAGCTATGGATTTGGCTTTTCATTTCCACCAAACCTCACTACTTCTCTTAAATTGCAAATATATAACCATCCAATCCTTAGATGAATATTTGCAACTCAACTCCATGAAATAGTCATTGGTTCTACTGTTCTTCTAGAACAACTCTCTGACACTTGCTAGCGTCAGAACAGCTCTTTCTAATTGTGTCAGTTTCCCAAACCAGTCAGACAAGCTCCGATTCATCATTAGTGCTTCTGATGCAAACTTCAAGCTTTTGTAGTGGCTACTTTCATCTTGATCAACATTTCAATCAGATGAATAGATGAACAACGCCTTTTATGACTTGATATCAACATGGTCTCTTGCCCATAATTCGGACCGCTAATTATCATTGATTTGTTGCTCTTGGCTTCATTAGCTTCCTAAGACATCAATTTTTGTTACTTTTTGTGGCTTTTTCCCTAATTTAAACATGGAGTTTTGCCAATTTCTCAATGCCCGGTTCTTGTAATTGAGTAAATGAAGATTGTAGTTTCTAGCTCATGGTCAGTACGTAATCTATCTTTCTCGGTAGTTAGTCATGAAGTTGTATAACTGTGTTTGTGTTCAGGGATTTCATTGATCTTGTCGCTTGCTTCGACAATATGCTCCACCATGACGAGGTCTCTATCTCTTTTCATTGCATTGCATTATATGACATTCTATCTATCTAAACCTACCTTTGTCCCAGAGATTCATATTGATATTTGCAAAGACTATATATGACATTCGCGTTGACCACTCTACACGATTGATCTGTCATGAGACATGCAAGGTAGGTATCAACCATTTGAGCCTCTGTCCGCATGCAATGCATCTAAAAAAATGCTGGTTTTCAGGAGCGCACGGTTCAACTGGGAGTCTAGTCAGCACAGCAAACAACAAAATCTGAAGCTGCTGATCAAGACAGATCTCAACTTCAGACAAGCTCACGGGCTTACCAGGGTGGATCCGACCCTCCATTTGCCGATCGATTCGCGAGCTTCTCCAGGATCAAACTTGTTTGCATCCGGCCGAGCCGTCTCATTGTAGGTTACGGCCCACGTGGCCGACGTAGCTGTGTACTGGCGGGAACAAGGTGCCGGCCTGTGTTGGTTTTGTGCTGCAAGCCAAGCCCAAGTAGGAATCTGCTCTAGGCCGAGCATCTTTCGGAAGATCCATGCCGAATGACTGTCGGGCCAGGCCCATTGAAGATCTAGTCCAAGCATCCACGTCAGGCGTGTGTATTCCCAATGACCACCACTGATCAGTTGACCGCCATGTCCAGCCCATCCTCCCACCAAAGATTATTTCCTTTCTGTAGCTGCAAAAACTTTCCTCTTCTAATAATTGATAAGTTGGGAATAAATTCTAGACAATGTCTGACCTCGCAGGCTTGAGGGACACCATTTCTTGAATTATTAACAAGATGGCAAAATATAATATAAAAAAATAAAAATAAAAAGAAAGAGAACGACCATTTCTTGTTTGCGATTGCCAACTCTATTCCTGGATAAAGGCGAAATATAGAAACAAAAGGAATTTTAGGATGTGTTTAGTCAACTGGATATAACTCTATGTTATATCCTATATGAAATTTCGGGGCAATGTAAAATTTCGATGTCTAGATATTAACCTAACATGGTCCAAATAAAAAGGTCTCACCTAGGTTCAGGTGTTGTCATAATGCTTATTTCTCCTGTGTCCCCTCCATCCACTCATGAATGCGACCCCAGCTTCCGTCACCACTTTTTCGTGCATGCGGTTACCATTGTCTCCATGATTTTGACCTCCCCATTGCCACCATTGCCGCCGACAGTCGAGACGATGAATGACAACGTTTGTCCCTCATGTCCTCAGCGGGCTCTAGCTCCGTCTCCGTGAGAGCACGGTGGCAATGGGAGGTCACCCCGGTGCCGAGCTTGCTGATGAGCTCGAGCTCCGTCTCGCCATCGACGAGGCTTGTCGTGGCATCAAGCTCTAGAGGATGATGTCAAGATCTCGGCCCAAATCTAGCAGGTGCAATTAGGATCATGTCAAGATCTAAAGTTCGCCGATGAATTACAATGTGGTGGGACATAAACGAACAGATATAAGGTTCTTTCATGGCGAAGCTCGACTCGACCTTGGCCATGGAGCTCAATGGCCATAATTCTTCCTGTCGATATCTGTTCGCGCAGAGGTAGGGGGGAGAAGAGAGAAGAATTTGTGTTCAGACAAAACAGCACCATGTCTATATCTATATTATGGACGAACATTTACTAAATATATTGCAAATCTTATTATATCATTATTCCATCCAATCTCATCCTAACGTGTAAAAACATCCGAATAATCAAACGCGGCCTATAGTGTTAACAAATGGAAAAATGCAGGATAGGACACGGACAGTGTAGAATACTGGTCGACATGCCAAAGAAGGCTATAGCGGATATATACATACTTACATATATTCAGATTCGAAGAGTTCACATTGGGTGCGCGCCAAGAACAGAATAAGACCACACTTCCTGTGCCTACAATCATTTCAATGGGCCAAAATGGCGACACAAGAGAGACAAAGCCAAAGGAAAAGGGAAAAGAAACCAAGAGAATTGGATCGAAGATGTTCTTCCCATGGCAAATGGGGTTCGAAATATATCAAGATGCCGCATATGGGGGAAGAATAGGAAACCGAGAAAAGAAGAAAGAACCCGAGAAGAGAGGCAGCGATTCTCCAAAAAAAGCCATTCCGTAGCGATGATTTCGTGGAAAGGTCAGAGTGGAAAAGAACTATTTTGAGGTTCGATATGGTGGTGAATCCTTAGCCTTTGGTACGACGAGAATACGATGTTTTGGGTTTCAGATTCGCTCGCACACCACTAACCATTTGTGAGCACATCACTTGAGTTCAAGCCTGTCTTTTGCGAATTAAACGAGAGTTCTCAAAATCGAGGATAGATGGAGGAATCCTACCCCGGTCCTTCTGCTAGCAAATCAAGATCCGGACCCTTTGACCAATTACCGTTTGCAATGCCTCAAAGGCATTTTGTTAAGTGCAATTTTCAACATGCTTTCTTTTTTCATCTTTAAGTCCTCCGAGCGTATTAACATGAATGGACCTGTTTGAACATGACCGTTTTCTCTTTAATTTGCAAAAAATCAAAACGATCCATAAGAGAGAAATGGTGACCACCTAGTGTGATGGTCTAATGGCAAAAGGGTCGCACTTCATGAGTTCAAAGGGTTCGAAATTTTATAAGTTCGAATCATGTGTGAGTAAGCTTTTGACCAGGTCGTGCCTTTGGTATTGCCTTTTCCATCTTGACTTTTGGTACGTTGGAGAGACTACGATGGTGGATTCCCACCCTTTAGCCCACTGAAAAAAAAAAACAAAAACAAACAAAAACAAAAACAAACAAAAAAAACAAAAAAAACAAAAGAGAAGAAGAGAGGAAGATCGCTCTATGCTTTGAAAATGACAAGCATCCTCATCATTTCCTGCCAATCCTTCACCGACCTCTTCAGCCAATGACTAACGGAGAGGGGATCACCCATCGTATATAAAACTGCATTACCCTGATCTCTAGTCAAAGTGTGATTACATCTTTCATCTTACACCATCATTGAAATTCCATTTAGCTTTCATACAAATCAAACCCATCATTTTGCTCAGTCGAGCAAGTATGTCCGATGATATCGTGTTTTAGAATGCATTGAATTTATGGGATTGGCATCTAATTTTTTATGATATTTCAAAAAAAATTACCCTTTCATTTTCAAAACTTGTAAAAAATAAAAAGTGAAATCTTCCTCAGACAGAGCAAATCCAAACAGAATTTAACTTGGGTTGAGCTGATTGAAAAGAGGTAACTTTGGTGATGGTGAAAAGTTGATTTCGATGTCGGTTTACATAAAAAGAAAAAAAAAAACAATCTTTTAACAGAATTGCGATGCTGCCACGGGAATGCGACAGGTGGAGGTGACTAGATGGTTGTGTTGGAACTAGAGGATCTGTGTCGTTCAGTTCGCTTGCTGCGAAACCAAATCATTGTCGGCCGCAAAAAAAGAAAAAGAAAAATTATGACGTGTGCCTACTCCTCATGGGACTTGGGAAAAATAATAAATTCCAATTTCTCCTTTCTGGAATTTAATATGAGAAAAAGAAATACATTTTCTTTTCAAACATATTTAAATATAAACATCTTCATATACCGGTCACTAGGGGTGAGCATAGTCTGGATTGGGCCGGTCCACCCCCTTACCCTAGGACTAACCCACACAATATTGATTCTCAATTTTTGGAATCGAGGACCAACCCTATTGAGCTTGGGACCGAGAACCGGACCGACCCATTGAGTTCGGTCCGATTCTAAGGTCAACTCAAGACTAACTGATAATTTATTTATTTCATTTTTTATACTATCTGAAAAGGCAATCGAGGACCGAACCAATCCAATGGATTTAGTCCGGTTCCAAGGTCAACCCAGGACTAGATGATAAATTTTTTTATTTCATTTTTTGTACTCCTTAAAAAGCCAATCGAAAACCGGACCAACCCAATAGGTTTAGTGATGAGCGAAGTCTGCTTAGAGTGGCGAGCGACGAGCGACGAGCGTCAAGGTGAGCGTCAAGTGTCAAGTAGGGAGCAACAAGCCAGGCGAGCATCGAGCGACGAGCAGCACAAGTAACCCAAAGCGAGTGAGGTGAGTGTTAAGTGGCAAATAGAGAAGTTGTTTCTTTTGATTTTGGCAAATTGAAGACTAAGGGGACAAATAAGACAGAAGCGAATGGGTACTAGAGGAGGATGACGTGAGAAGCTATTTATGCCCTTTCGAACTCCTCACAAAAACATTTTCCCCCATAAAAGACATTAAAATATCTAAGTTATTTAAAAATAGTGTAAAATTACATGAACTCGTCACTAAATAGTTATTTAATGTTATTAACGTCGTTTATTTTAGAGTTTTCTTTATATAAAAAAATTATAAATAATATATTAAATATATAATATACATCGAATCAGGATTGGTCCGAGTTGGACCGACCCTAAACTCCCAGGACTGAGGACCAACCCGCATAGTGCTGGTTTAGGAATCCCAAGACCAATGATCAACCCGGTCTCCCTGGGAACCGGACCAAGACCGGCAAGGTTGGGCCAGTTTAGGGTTGGTCCAGGGTTGACCCTAGACAACCCTGGACCGATACTCACCCCTATTGGTCACTCACTGATGAAGTGTTTTTTTAATGAGTGAAAATGCTCGAAAGGAGTCATGATAAATCCTTGCTATAATGTTTTTGTTTTAAATGATAAAAATTCTATATGACATCGAAAAAATCCAATTTTTGGAAATATTAATTAGAATTAATATCATAAAAAATCTCAAATCAATATACTTGTGACAAATTTAACATAAATTTCAAACCGATAAGCCCTTAATAAATTTACTTTAAACTAATTTTTAAATTACTAAAATATATAAAATTGGTATACGAATGACACATTTACTCTATATGAATTTCCATTCAGTTTTACCAAGAAATTACTTTGTTTGACATTACATGGCATTGATTCAGTTGACTGGAAATCATAACTCTCTACTTGTTTGTACAAATTAATGATATTGGGCAAGCTATTTTCGTTTCTTTTTTTATCTCGTTCTAAATATAGTTATGATTGTATAGACTTTTTTTAAACTCTGTATTCGAGTGATAAGATAAAACTCCAACATCCATGCACAGAGGAAAGAGTCACAAACATGAAATAAACTCGAGATATGAAGTGTGCTAACGTAGCTCTAATTACGTTCAATTCAAAAATTTAAATTATTCATATAAAGTAACGTACATGTATAAGACCTATTGAAATCCCATATATAATTCATGTGGAATAATATTTCACCTTCTTTAAAGTTACACGCACTCTTCCTCGTGAATTTTAGGTCAACTTGCACATGAGAGGACACGCTAGAATGTCATACCATGTCATTTTCACGTAAGATTACAAAAACCCATCAAACTAGCTCACCCGTCTTTCTTGACTCTATGAGTTCACTTCTAGCTGTACCAAATCTTGTGTCATAACTTTGGCTGCTAGTATATCGGTTGAATTGTGACCGCGGATTTGCAAAACTCGAACTTTTGGATCATAGGCCACTAGGAATAGTCATGACTCATTTGAGGTATATTTGGTAACGCGCCAAAAAGTACTTGATTTTATTTATTTTTGTTTCCTATAATAAAAAAATTTCATTTAATATTTTTTTTTTCACGGGTATGATTTAGAATACAATCATAAGTAAAAAAATAATTTAGTAACTCTAGAATCAAGCTAAATCTTGTGCCATAACTTTGGCTGCTAGTATATCGGTTGAATTGTGACCACGGATTTGCAAAACTCGAATTTTTGGATCATAGGCCACTAGGAATAGTCATGGCTCATTTGAGATATATTTGGTAATGTGCCAAAAAATACTCAATTTTATTTATTTTTGTTCCCAATGATAAAAAAAATTTCATTTAATATATATATTTTTTTCACGGGTATGATTTAGAATACAATCATAAGTAAAAAATAAGTTAGTAACTCTAGAATCAAGTTAAATCATTATCCTTTTTTGTTTTGTTTAGTTTTCTTCTTTTTCATTTCTCTTCTTATTTTTATAACTCGTCGCCAACTACCGACTAGATGACATTCCGCAACTGAGCCTCGCCGGACCAAGTCGAGCCTCGTAGCAGCCGGGCAAGGCTCCCCTGCGGCTCTCGTGTGGCCGGTCGTCGGCTACCGCCGAGAATAGGAACTATTCAGAGGAAGAAGAAGGAAAGAAGAAAAAAAAGATGAAAAAGAAAAGGAGAACGTGTAATAAAATTATTAAACTTCCCTAGTGAATGATATTTTTTGTAATCATTAGTACCACGGGGAATGGGGAAAGAGGAAGAACAGGTAAGTCCTAGGCCTGAACCCAGCTACGCCCATCCAAGTTGGAGAGGACTGAGAGGAGGCTCGGCTGGCCTTGCGTCTCCACTCCCACTCCACAGCAGTGATTTGCAGTACAGAGCACAGGCCGGAAGAGAGAGGGAAAGCTGTCGGTGTGGAGTTCAGCGGGGCCCGAGATAGGGAAAGTGAATCTGCTGCTCCTGATTCTCTCCCCATGGTTGGGGCGCTGGCGGTCGTCCTGCAGCAGGAGCAGAAAATATTTTCTCCTGACCCGAAAAAGCAAACTTGATTCTCTCTCTATCTCTCGCGCGGCTAATCATGACAACGTCTGACGCGCCGCTCTCGGCCACGGCGGCCAGGCCAACGAGCAACGGCGGTGCTGGTGGTGGTGATGATGACGACGGCGGCGATGTACGTGGGGTCGTGCCCACCCTCCCTCCCTCCCTCTACTCTAGCACAACCTGCTAGAGCAGCGGCAGATCTTTTAGCAACTCTCGCAAGCCACGACACGAAAAAAGGCTGCTGCAGATATTCTCTCTCTTGCTTGATTCTGGAAAATCTCTCTGACATGCTTTTTCGGTAGCTCTGGTCAAACCTCCCATAATAAATAACGACAGGGAGGCGAACTGGGGTCTTTAGGAAGGAGGAAAAGACGACAGGAGGTGGGGAGCGATCCTAGATTTTGCTTCTTCATAAATATTTCACTGTTTCTTCTTCGTATACTTCTCCGATGAACGGTTTGTGACTTGAGCAATTCATTTGCCTGATGTTGAAGTTGCCTGAAAATAAAATATGGACCTGCTTGGTAACAGAATTAAGAATTTTAAAAAAAAAATTCTTTATTCTGTAAAAAATAACTTCGGAATCAAGCCAAAATCATTTTTTTTCTTTATTAAAATTATTTTTTATCTTCTACTTCTTTTTCTCTAATCAGTCGTTCGCCACAAAGATGACGGGTGACCAGCAAGACGAGGTCCCATGACCCCATCATGGCTGCGCTCACTCAAATCCGGCGAGGGTTGATCTTACCCGGCCATGGTGGGGCCCACGAGGCTCCCTTGAGGCCGATGAGGTTGCTGACCCTCGTTGGGCTAGTTGCTGGTCATCGTTGTGGTTGATGACCGACTATAAGAAGAACAAGAAAATGAAAAAGAAAAAAAAATGTAGTAAAATTATTTAAAAATTAAAAGAAATTTTAAATCAAAAAAATATTTGAATACCATACCAAACACAATTATATTCTTATAATAGAAATTTTATGCAATTATCAAATACTTTTAAATCCTTATAAACTTATTCAGAAACGAGATTATAAAAAATCATTTCTGAATATAAATTATTCCCAAAACAAAATGGTTACCAAACGTATTCTAATCCTCTCTTCTTTTTCTATTAGGGTCACCAACTTAATGTATATTGCCACCAACATTCAAAGACATTTGATCCTAGCATTGCCACCTCGATAGCAATTAGCATACACGATCTCCCTGCTCTCTCTAAATCTAGTTTCTAGATTTGACATTGTCTAAATAGTGCTCGCCTCTATCTAGAATCTCTTGCAACGAGTTGCAATGAGGTCGTGGGATCAAGGCATTACTAATGAGATTTACCGTGGTGACGGCTATGTCTACAATTGTAGCTGTAAAATTTAGAATGTTGGGATGATACTTAAGTGATATTTATTGAGGATGAAGGTGGCAGAGAGGTGATAGTGACTTGACCGTGGAATGGAGAGATCACAACGGATGGCAAGTGATTGGCGATGGTGGTGCAACTATGGCTTTGATGGCGGCGGGGCGGCACAACCGTGATATGTTTCCAAATGCAATTACAAAAAGATGGGTGTCTATATGTCCTTGATCCCATTACAAGATGCATTTTTAGTAGGATTTAACGAAATTTTGTTCAAACTACGAATTGTATCACACCAAATTAATATATTGAAAATTAAATTATTAAATTACGGAATCTCGAAAATAAGAAAAGAAGAAGACAAAACGGTGAAAAAAATGCAACTACTTTAGTAGAATGGAGATTCAGAAGCGTAAATTTCACCTCGACCATCAATAGGTTTGGCCAGGGCATTTATAACACGACCCAAATAAGCCTCACTCACCGGTATCTGAGCAATTCTTCCTGTTGCTTTTACAGAACTTCCCTCTTGTATCATCAAACCGTCACCCATTAATACAACACCAACATTATTTGATTCCAAATTCAGAGCAATCCCTATTGTACCCTCTTCAAATTCTACTAATTCACCCGCCATTACTTCATCAAGACCATAAATACGAGCAATGCCGTCGCCTTTTTTGTCTATTTCCCCTATTTGCGAGAGAGAGAGAGAGAGAGAAATTTCCATTGTCCATTTTCAAGTTTTATTATGTTTAGGAATAGTGAGTAGAATAATTTCTGAATTCACACAATAGTTAATCAATTAAGCTTAGTTATGAGATTTTGTGACCAAATTTGAAAAACTAATGTGGATGAATTCAAGAACAACGACCAAATAACGAGATGATAGCACGAGATGTTTCAAACACTATATCAAGCTTTCGATAAACTTTGATTTTTGGCTAGCCCAGCACTAGCTCTTCAATATATTTCTTGCTAAACTTAGCCTCCAAGTAGGTGGCAAATACAATATTCGTGAGTCTTATTGGTCTCTTGATATTTCGAAAATCAGGCTCGTCAACTGTTCAAAATTTAACCCCAATATACGATTCTTATAAGGAAAAACAACACAAATGATCTTTCAACTTTTGTCCAATACGCCATGTCATTTCTATACTTTTAATTTTACAATGTTGTTCCTAAATTTTGATATAATGCTTTGGTCCAATATGCAGTGTCATTCGTGAACTTTTAATTTGTTCAATATAATTTATAAACTTTGATTTAATGTTCAACGCAGTTCTTGAACTTTTTAAAATTTTCATATATTCAATGGGTTACGTTGAAAATTTATTCATAGTTTATGGATAATACGAACGAATCAAAAGTCTAAGGATGGCATTGCACACCAAACTAAAATTCATGGATTGCATTGACTTGATTAAAAGTTCGGAGATGATATTGCATATCCAATTAAACTTAAGAAACCATACATGGCATTATCTCTTCTTCTAATAAGCGGCAATTCAAATGGCCCGATTAAACCGTTGCATTGGATGGGTGTACTTCTATTTTTGATGACATCCTTAAAGATCAAAATCAAGAAGCCCCCAACCAATTTTCCCGGTGGAGACCAAGCAAACTCCTCCAGTATGGTATACATAGTTGACAACCTAAATCCCTTGAGAACACACATCCTCCAGACAATGTGACAGCTTCGGATATGCTTCCCAAAGTACATACGAGAGCGTTACCAAGCACATATACATTCTCCATTAATGTCATTACCCCTTCTTCTAATAAGCGGCAACCCGAGTGGCCCAATTAGTCGTTCCAATCAGAATGGGGTTGTACTTCCATTTTCAATCAACCAAATTCCTATATGGGCACGCATCCCATACGGACAAACGTCTTCTACAAGAAGTAACGGCTTAAACAATCAAATTCTTAGATGGACACAAATCCAGCTAAGCCAAACAAATTCTTAGATGGACACAAATCCAAAGACAGCTTAAACAACCATTTCCATATGGATACAAATGCTCCGTAAAATGCAACGGTTTTTAAGTATGTTGCCAAAGTACATATGAGAGCATTTCCAAGCACATACACATTTTTCCATCCGTGCCATGTCCCCTTTTTTTAATAAGCGGCAACCTGAGTGGTCCAATCGGGCCCTGTTTGGTTTAGCATTTAGAATGCTCATTTGGACTCTAAAGTTCATTGGCCAAATGCAAAGGTGTTTGGTTCGTTTTTTTGTGCGACTTTGGCGAAATGCAATTGCATCTCAAAGTGGTTCTAAGGGCCTTTAGTCCAAAGGAGCTCTTGAGGTCCTTTGGAAAGTTGCATATTTGGAATGCAACTTCCGGTATTGTTCATCTCTCCGGTGGAGAAGTTCGATCGGCCGCCTAAATAAAAATATATATGTTTATATAAAAATGTATATGTTTATATAAAAATATATATGTTTATTTTTTATATAAAAATATAAACATATCTATTTTTTTATATTTTATGTTTAATAAATATATATTTTATATATTTTATATAGATATAGACATATCTATTTTTTTTATATAAATATATTTTATGTTTAATAAATATATATATATTATATAAACATATCTTTTTTTTTTTTTTTATATATATTTTATGTTTATATTTTTATATTTTTTATATAAAAATATGTTTATATAAAAAATATAAACATATTTTTGCTTTTTTAATTTAATAAAAGTTAATTACAAATGCAAATTTTACCAAACGGTATTTTGGCCAAAGTTGTTTCTCAATGCAAATTTTACCAAACGACATTTGCATTTCGAAAAACCCCATTCACCCAAAGGTATTTGCATTTTTGCAAATGCATCATCCAAAAGCCGAACCAAACGGGCTCTCGGTCAAATCTATCGAAATGAGGGTGTACTTCCAAATTTGAATTGCCAAATTATCACATATGACATGCATTTTATATATAAGAGGACAGCTTCAGATGCGCATGATAAAATTTCTAGAACAAAAATTGATTTCTAACAAGAAATTGATTTCTTAATTTCTATTTCAGAAATTGAGAAGTTAAAAATTTTAGCTTTTGATTTATTTTTCAAATTTATTTATGGAATAGAAATTTGTCCCATGAATAAAAAAAAAATTGCGTTACCAAACATAATTAAATTGGTCAAATCGAACAAACTGGTCAAATTGGTCAAATCGGACCCATGCCAAATTCTCATATATAACATGCATTATATATATAAGGCGACAGCTTAGGGTGCGCATGACAAAATTTTTGGAATAAAAATTGATTTCTTAATTTCTATTTCAGAAACCGAGAAGTTAAAAATTTTAGTTTTTGATTTATTCTTCAAATCTATTTCGGAATAGAAATTTGTTATAGAAATAGAAAAATCAAATTGCGTTATTAAACATGATTAAATTGGTCAAATCGGACAAACTGGTCAAATTGGTCAAATCGGACCCATGCCAAATTACCATATATGACACGCATTCTATATATAAGGTGACAACTTAGGGTACGCATGACTAAATTTCTGGAATAAAAATTGATTTCTGGCAAGAAATTGATTTCTTAATTTCTATTTCAGAAATTAAGAAGTTAAAAATTTTAACTTTTGATTTATTCTTCAAATCTATTTCGGAATAGAAATCTATTCTAGAAATAAAAAATCAAATTGCGTTACCAAACGTGATTAAATTGGTCAAATCGGACCCATGCTAAATTCCCATATAGGACACACATTCTATATAAAAGGCGACAGCTTAAGGTGCGCATGACTAAATTTCTAGAACAAAAATTGATTTCTGGGAAAAAAATTGATTTTTCAATTTATATTTCCGAAAGTGATTTCTTAATTTCTATTTCAGAAATTGAGAAGTTAAAAATGTTAATTTTTGATTTATTTTTAAAATTTATTTCAGAAATAGAAAAATTAAATTGGTCAAATCGAACAAACTGGTTAAATTGGTCAAATTGGACCCATGCCAAATTCCTATATATGACACGCATTTTATATATAAGGCGACAGCTTAGGATGCGGTGCGCATGACAAAATTTATGAAACATAATTTGAAAAAAAAAAAAAAATTCTATTTTAGAAAGTGATTTCTTAATTTTTATTTCAGAAATTAAGAAGTTAAAAATATTAATTTTTGATTTATTTTTAAAATTTATTTCAGAAATTGAGAAGTTAAAAATATTAATTTTTGATTATTTTTAAAATTTATTTCAAAAATAAAAAAATTAAATTGCATTGTAAAAGATGGTCAAATCGATCAAATCGGACAAACTGGTCAAAACGGTCAAATCGGACCCATGGTTAAAGACGGTAAAGCAGCAGGGGTTAAAAGGTAGCCTATATAAACCACCCTCCCTCCCCTTCTCACTTCTCACCACCCCTCCTCCTCCGTCCTACGCCCTTCTTCGCCGTTACCGCAACAGCTAGTCTCTGCAGTCTCCTTGCTCCCATGGCCGTGCCGACCGACGAGCTCTTCACCGTCTTGGGGCCCGACGCCGGCCCTTCGCACGCCGTCCTCAGCCTCCAGCTCGCCACCTGCTTCGTCCTCTTCGCCGCCATTTTCGCCTTCTGGCTATCGCCCGGCGGCCTCTCGTGGGCCCTCTCGAAGGCCCGCCCCGCCGGCAGCGGCGGTGCCGCGGTTTCCCTGCCGGGCCCGTCCGGCGTCCCCGTCCTCGGCCTCGTCTTCGCCTTCACCGGGTCTCTCACGCACCGCGTCCTCGACGAGCTCTCGAGGAGCGCGGGGGCCAGGAAGCTGATGGCGTTCTCGGTGGGGCTCACCCGCTTCGTCATCTCGAGCGAGCCCGAGACCGCGAAAGAGATGCTGAGCAGCTCGGCCTTCGCGGACCGCCCCGTGAAGGAGTCGGCGTACGAGCTCCTGTTCCACCGGGCGATGGGGTTCGCCCCCTACGGCGAGTACTGGCGCAACCTGAGGAGGATCTCGGCCACTCACCTGTTCAGCCCCAGGAGGATCGCCGCGTCCGGGAAGTCGCGGGCCCGGATAGGGCTCCAGATGGTAGGGGAGATCAGGGCCCTCATGGAGGAGCGCGGCGAGGTCGGGGTGAGGAAGGTGCTGCACTCCGGCTCCCTCAACAACGTGATGACGACCGTGTTCGGGCGGTTGTACGACTTCGGCGCCCGCAATGGCGGCAACGGGGTCGAGCTGGAGTGCCTGGTGAGCGAAGGGTACGAGCTGCTGGGTACGTTCAACTGGGGCGACCACTTCCCTCTGCTGCGCTCCCTGGACTTGCAGGGCGTGAGGAGGAGGTGCCGCCGGCTCTGCGAGAAGGTGAACGCCTTCGTGGGGGCGATCATCGAGGAACACAGGATGAGGAGGAGGCTTAAGGTTGAGAGGAGCGAGGAGGAGGAGAGCGCCGGAGACTTCGTCGACGTCCTGCTTGACTTGCAGAAGGAAAACCGTCTCAGCGACTCCGACATGATTGCTGTCCTGTGGGTAAGTCCTCCTTTTTGACCGCTTTCCAGGTTTGAGTTATCATACATGGCTTGCTTTTGCTGAGTTTTTCTACCAGAAAAAACCATATGTTTCTATAGTAGTGTTAGTTAGCTTTTTCATGGTCTAGAAGTAAACAGTAAACATGCGATTGAAAAACTTTGTGGTCGGGATATTTTCGGCGTCAGATGCGTTTCCTAGGTTGTTTTTTTTTCCATCTCTCTTTTTCATGCGGGAATGCTTTGTAGTTTGTCCTGGCGAGAGCCTCCTTTTGTTTGTTCAGGGTTCATTGTGGGTGGATGCTTTCAGTATATATCATTGATGCTGCATATTGCATTTCGCTCTGCTTGTTTTTTGTTTTTGGGTTGTTGTCGGGGACGTCCCAAGGTGTCGAGAATCTGAATATTTTTCCCCCCATCACCTCCTTTTTATCTTATTCTCATTCCTTATCCATCTCGTTTTATCTGCTGGGGGCATGTTCCTTTTGCTTTGTTATTTCCCTGTTGGCGATCTCGTATGGTGGCGGCATTGCGAGGACGTTATGGAGAGCCATTCTTTGCTCCATGAAAGCGAAAATTTGAAATCTTTTTCCTTTGTTGTGGTGTTGTTTTCGATCAGGAGATGATCTTCAGAGGCACTGATACGGTGGCCATCCTTCTGGAGTGGATCCTGGCCAGGATGGTCCTCCACCCCGACATCCAAGCGAAAGCCCAGTCAGAGATCGACGCCGCCACCGGGTCGGCCCGGCCCGTGGAGGACTCCGACCTCCTGAGGCTCCCGTACCTACGGGCCATCGTCAAGGAGACCCTGAGGGTGCACCCGCCGGGCCCGCTCTTGTCCTGGGCCAGGCTCGCCGTCCACGACACCCACGTCAGCGGCCACTTCGTCCCGGCGGGGACCACCGCCATGGTGAACATGTGGGCCATAACCCACGACGAGGCGGTCTGGCCCGACCCGGAAGACTTCAAGCCGGAGAGGTTCGTGGAGGGGGCCGGCGGCGAGTTCCCGATCATGGGCTCAGATCTGAGGCTCGCCCCGTTCGGCGCCGGGCGGAGGGTGTGCCCTGGCAAAGCCATGGGGTTGGCCACGGTGGAGCTCTGGCTGGCCCAGCTGCTGCAGAGCTACAAGTGGGTCGGGTCGGATCGGGGGGTGGACTTGTCGGAGCGGCTGAAGCTGTCGATGGAGATGAAACAGTCCCTGGTCTGCAGGGCCATCCATAGGAGGGTGCGAGTTTAATTTGTGATCCCTAAGAGTTTATCTTGAGTGATGCGAAATTATAAATATAATTGGATTGTGTATGGGGTGGTCCTCCATAATTTTGTGAACTCCGTTAGGGACATCGATGAGAGACATGGCTTATTAGCGTCTTCTCCATATTTTGCCATACTAAACCTTTTGCCTTTTTCGTTCTTTCTATCTTCCTGTTTTCTGCCGGTGCTGGAGTGTGTTTAAGGAAAATGTGCGTTTCTAGTGCTTTTCGCTTGTCATTTTAGCCAGTGAAAGCCCTCACGTACACAGACCGCCTTGTATAATGCTTTAATTTTCAGCGTTCGGGCTCCCTTCAGTTGTTGAGCATGTTGCCCCATTTTCACATGATCTCTCTCTCCAGAATGTTTGATCGAATAACTCTTTCCCATCCCGTCAGGTTTTGTCCGGTTCTAATCTTGTCGGGCATGAGCAGAAGATCCGTACTCAAGGTTCTTGTAAAAGACGATGCGTGTAAGGTGGCCCGATGACTTGTGTTATAGAAGCTTGGAATGTGTATATATTCCGGGGGTATCCAAGTATGCCATCGGAACTAATCCGTCCCCGTCACTCTCTAGGTCCCTTCGGACATGATCATTTTTAAGTGATCTTTATCGAACATAGATATACACGTACTCAAGCCCGTGTTATTCTGAGAGAGAGAGAGAGAGAGAGAGAGAGAGAGGGATCTCGGTTTATTGGGCTCGGCTAAAAGTTAGGTCGCCATAGCCTAAATTTGGAGGTCGGGTCGTGCGCTGTTAAACGAGGGTGTTCGGATATTTCCATAAAGATGGCTAGGATTCGCATGGCCAAAGATAAGAATGAAAGCATGATCACTTAAACTAATTGATTCTGCATGTGTCTGTAAGCAATTAGAGAGAGAGAGAGAGAGAGAGAGAGAGTTTATTGGGTTCAGGTAAGAGTCATGTCGCCGAAGCCTAAATTCAGAGTCTGGTCTTGCGCCGTTAAACGCTACTCCAATGGCAAAAGCCTAATGTATTAGGATATTTCCATAAAGATGGCTAGGATTCACATGACAAAAGATAAGAATAAAAGCGTGCTCCCTCAAGCTAATTAATTATGCATGCGTAAGCGTGTGTAAGCATGCAGCAAGCACTAGGGTTTAATTAGGTTTTTTTAAACTTTAGGGTTTGGATTGTTCGGTCGTTCTCCTCATTCATTCGATCCCATCACATATTATAATAACTTGAGCTCTCCTTTCTCTTTCAATGCCACTCCCTTGTGCATCTTTATCCCTTGCAAAAGCCCTTTTTTGTAGCTCCAATTAAAAAAAAAACGATAGGAACAAAAGAGGTTGTTCCTGGACAATGATTCCTTAATTAAGGTGCTATCGTAACATTTAAGAATGCCAACTTTTTTTTTTATCGTTACTTTTGTTGCTGGGCGAATTTTCGTAGCTTTCCACTTTATTATATCATCGCTTGAATAGGGACTTTTGAATGATTGAGGAATAAGAACCTAAACACAAAATCATTGATGATATGGCTCATTCATATCATATCTCACACACTCCCACCCACTTTTTCTCCTTTTTATTCTGGGCTCTGGCAGATGCAAATCCTCCTCAGAGAATAATTATCTGAGGGAAGGTGTGCTGGGGAAAAAAGCTTTGCCCCTTTTTGGCCACCCTAGAAAGATAAAAGATTGATGCATGCGGGATTTGAATATTCATGCGAACCCGTCTATTTTATCGCTATTTATACCCTTGTACCAAACTCTCGAGGAAAAAAAAAAGACGGTATTTCGTGTTATGATTTTCGTGTGACACTCGTTTTGATACCGAAACTTCTGAAATGACCATTTATGTATCGCAGCTTTTGAAAAACGTTGGTTTGAGTGGCTCTGATAACTTAATTTATCTAGAAAATTTGACGTCACTCGTCAAAGTCATTTAAATGAAACTTTTTGGAAAAATTGTGATATGAATGTGATGGTTCATTAAGTTTTTTGACACTTAGTTTATCATTTGTAAGAATTTTGCTCTGAAATTTTTAAGTTAGAAATTTGACAAAATAACGACACAAGTCAAAAGCAAATATTCTAACTCTGCCACTATTTTTCTTTGTTTTTGTTCAACTCAAAAGAAAAATCATGGAGCAAATATTCTCGTCCAAATAATTTCATCTAAAATCACAAAGATCTACTTGTTTCTATAGAAAAAAGGAAGTAAGTAAAATCTTTTATATCTCTCGTAATTTTGCATTTGGTTTTTCTATTACCAGCTTTGTGTTTAGATTGAATGGTGGAATTTGGAGCCCTATGGAAATGGAGGACTTCTCTTAGATTGACTGCGAGGATCAATGCTAGAGAACGCTTGGGAACCAATTTAATTCCAGTTACTCAATTTGTGAAAAATCGAAATATTTAACAATGTCAGTATATAAATTTTTAAAATGTTTTGTGCCAAAACTTTATGAACAATCAGTTGGATGCTAAAACGTTATGAGTGATCAATTTAAAGCAAAAACATTTTAAAAGCATTTATTTAAGTGACTCCGATGAGGCATATCAAATTGGGATTCTTTTCTAACACAACTCACGCGTACATCTTAATAACTTAATAATTTCCTTCTCCTATGTGGGCTCTAGTGTTAAGTTTGCTCTCCCTAATTCAGGTATCCTTCTGTATCAATCTATCTTAAATTGAATATCCAATGCCCAACTTTATCCATTGTCTCTTTCTCCGGACTGAAGCATGAAGTCTGTCATCAGGCCCACACAGCTGTAACACAATGCCCATTGCCTAGAAATCGAGTTGGTCATCAGATTTGTTCCTTGACATATTCACCAAACATTGAATTAGAATGGGGCCCTTAAGTAATTGCTCTTTAAAAGTTATGATACTAATACTGTCTTTATTCCTAAGTTAATTTTTGTTTTGGTTCTTGGGTACTTTCATTTTGTTTTTAATATTCCTATCCACACTCATATCTTCCTCTTATTCCCTTTCCTTTGGCCCTCTCTCTCTCTCTCTCAATCTCTCTCTCTCTCTCTCGCAACAACTCTAATTTTTTACACACATGCAAGAATCTATAGTGGTGGCCTCAAGTGTTCTCTTGAAGCCAAGTGCATCTAGCCGTACGAAAGCTGTACCTAGTTAAAATCCTAGCGATGATTAATTTCGGCTATTATAATATCTAAGATTCCATCCCTTCATTTGGGTGTTAGACAGAAATCTCTGAAATTTCGACAATCATAGGAGAACAATTTTAGGTGCTCCCCAGTCATTATTCTCATCTGCCAAATTTAATCGTCATGAGTTGATCTATTCGGCGGTTTTGATGGAACGAGAGATGTCGTGTGTCATAAGCAGACAACATAAGAAAGTGCTTCATAAGCAAACAACATAAGAAAACGAAGGAGAAACCGTGACTAGCAAGGAGAGATTATCGCGTGTATGTAGGGGCATCAAGCTCCGCATCATATGTACATCATCGAGCTCGGAAACTCTGTTTCCTTCAATGGTCCATATGCGAACTAGGGCATGTATCGGGTGCATGCAATAAGTTTTCATCTCACATTATAATACCTGGCTTATGTGATGCCCCACTTTTAAGCTTTAGCTATAAAGTGATCGGAGGTGGCCTAAAGAAAAGGCAACTTGATTTTTCAGATGCCTAAGGCATATTTTGTGCTTAATTAATTTCATCACATCCTAACTTGCTCAGTACAAAACAAGCACAGCCCCACATTTAACAACGCTATACACTGCCTGCAGCCCCAATTTAAATATTGAATCTGTCCAACTTGTGAGGTCATTCTCTTAATATTAGGCTTCGGCGCATACAGTTGTCCAGAGAAAATAAAAGCATATATACTCCATCGATTCATCACAACGCCATGATGGTTTCATTTGGCACAAGCATTCGAGAAATTATCTTAATCGAATTTCCATTCGTGTCATGAAATCTACGGTAGTTATAGATGAAAAGTTTTCGACTAATCACATGACCTAACAAAGACACATTTGATGTCTTGCGTTAGATTTTTGTTAATTATGGAATGAATCTGACTCACTATAATCAAGCAAACTCGATGCATTAGCAACCTTAGAGATGGGAACAAAGTAATTCCTCGTCATCCCGTTTGTCATCATCATCAACAATTATTACAAAACCTCATTTGGTACCACAAATCGATTTCGTTAAAGAATTAATGTGTTCAAATTCTATTAATTATACGGAACGAACCCAACTAGCGATGATTGCACAAACTCGATGCATGAACGAACGGCTTGAGGCTCAACAGCCCTAGAGATGGGAACAAGGCAATTCCTCGTCATCCAGTTCGTCATCAACATCACCAATCATTACAATGACCACATTTGGTACCACAAATCGATTTCATTAAAGAAGTCGAGAGGGAGAGATGAATTGATTCTTGGCCAGAGGAAAGGGAGGCTCCTGCACACACAAGAAGAGAACATCCTCCACACTTGCATGCGTAGCAAAGCTTCATATGAATAATAATGATGATGAGGATGATGATTCATGGATCGTAATCATATAAATATTCTCCTGTTGGATGCTTCTCCAACACCAGCTTAAAGCACGTTAAAGAGACATTATACGAAAACCCTTCGTTTATTTATGTATTCTTTTTCTCATTTTTTGCCCTAGTTCTAATGTTCTCGTATGGACCAGAAAGAGGAGGGAACTTATGACCACTTGCTCCCTTTTGGGTCTAATTATGAGATGCTTGACGTTGATTTATAAGCCCTAACCACTAGCTGGTCTTTTGCCATCTGAGATTGGAGCAGAAGACCAGGCCACTATGGTCTTGGATAGGTCTCATTATTTAACAATCATATGATATGGCAAAATAATAATTTATAAATATTGCGGCGTGCCCAAAAGAAATTAAAAAAAAAAAAATTAATTTTCTCATGTTCATTCATGTCCATTAGAGAGGACCCCTTCTTACTTTGAAAATGGGATCCACTTGCATGCCCTAATTATATGCTCTATACACCAACATTTGTTTTTTTTGACCATGATGATGGCTGTAGCAATCACATGAATCAGGACTAAGTGCTCGCAAAGCACGATTCATTACAACCTTCAAAGCATCTTAGGTTCTAATTGGTACATTTATAAAATTCTCAGTTCTCATGTGGGCGCGCGCAAAAACTCACATGCTCCACTACTATCTCATAATTTTTTCTCACTATTTGATTCTAAAAAAGGGGCTTCCATTGCCAAATATCATTTTCGTTACCTACTAAAGTACATTTCAATCAATAAGTTCGTCTAGAATTATGTCTCTCGAATCAACTTTGACGAATGAAAAAGACGTTGCTTTTCTAGATTTTCTTAGGGTTCATAGGACAACCTTTTCCCTTCAAAGAAATTCTCAATAGTACATAAGCTACATTGGTATGACAAGTCATTCACATTTAATCATTAAGTAGAATTGGTGGATTCATATGGATAGAAGGGAAAATCATTTAGCTTGTAAAAACAAAAGAAAGTAAGGTTTCATTTGTTTTGCAAAAAATGAACGATTTGGAAAATACTTTCTTAAAAATAATCATTTGTATCGCTAACAAAAATAAATGAATAGAAAATATTTTTTTATTGTCCATGACAATGTTTAGAAGTAAATTGTTGTTAATAATAGAAATATTTTCAATTAACTAATTATTTCAAATACTCTAACAAATTTTCAAATTATTTGTTCTGAAATAAAGGGAGTCTCAGTTGACAACTTTAAGCTAGTCCTAGTTATGGCCAATAGGCCTGGCCAACCCACATGCTTGACCCCGAATCATAATGCCCGAGCTTGGTTTTCTTTTCTTTTTAATTTTTTTTTGTTCTTTGATATAGAAATTCTCAATAACTTAAAGAATTTAGAAAAAAAAATTATAAAACTTTCTATCATAAATTTCAAAATGAGAATCGCACCAATTCAACATGATAATATTTTCCAATATCATAGACAAAGAATGAATATATGGTATATAAGACACATGTTGGATGTGGTTCATACTCTTTATCGATAAGAAGGCACGAGAGTCTTGCTCCCCGGTGAGTGAATGGGGGTAGTATTCTTCAGCCATAAGAGAGCTTTTATAGTTTGAGCTCATATTTTATTGGTGGTTTAGGCTTGGGCTATTGGGTATATATAATCTATTTCTTTTATAATTGATGAATGTCATAGAGAGGTGTGGGGTATTAATTATAGTGGAATCCTATATGATGTTGCCCTAGATTAAGGGTGAATTATGATAAAAACTTTATGTATTGATTTCTTTTTCTCGCTTTTATTCTCTATATCCTTGTGATTGTGTGCAGAATCTTAACAACACATATGTTTACTAATAAAATTAAAAAAAGAAATATGATATTCCATGGCTATACTTGGTTTGACGGCCTAGGTCTACAAACATCCCTCTCTTGTTGGACATGGTCACTTCCCTATCGATGGACAATGCCTATTCGTGCAGCAACAAGTGTCCAATTCCGGCCTATGGATCACAATGACAACTCTTTCGACACTTTTGCGAACTGTATGATGGTTTATAATCTCGAAAAATTCTCATACATCACTTCTTTTTGGTTGGTTTACCCAAATTGGGACCATTGTCGCTCAAATTTAAAAAAGGCCACGTGTCATAAATAGCGAGGGAACCGTATATATAAAGTGGGAATATGTTAGAAAGTAGGAATTTTTGAGAATTTATGAGAAAGTGACGAAGGTGAAAAAGAGGGCGACAGACCTCTAGAGTCAGAAAATTTTCTGATTTTCTTTTTTAGTTGGCCGGCCGACCGTTGAGGCCTTTGAGGCCCATCAATTTTTTGGGCCCAATCTTGCGGAGAATGGGCCGGCAGGGCCCGTTAGCGCCAGCCAGTCTAAGTATTAACTGCAACAAGCTCAGGCCCATTTGTCAAGAGCAACAGATTGAGCTCTATTCTTGTGTCCTTGTACTGATAACCCAACAACCGAGGCCTTCAAAAAGCCCAGAACAAGCCTTATAACACAAGTGATATCCCATGACTTCTTGTGTGTGAAAAAGTGATATCCCCTGACTTCTTGTGTGTGAAATTATCATTTTTGAGATTGGTCGTGGATAATATGATTTGATATTGGCATTAAACGTGGACATCTTCACTTAGTGATGATGGCGATGATCGAATCCACAACAGTTATGACAGTTGGGAGGTTTTTTTTTTTGTAGTAAACTTGGGTAACAAGCATAATCATGTCTGTGATTGAGTGTATTATCGAAATAATTCTTATATGGAGAGCTCTGATATCAAATGGAGAGGTCACACATGAAGACCAATTGTAGAAGGGGTGATTGTGTTGAAAAAATAGACAAAATAATGAATCCATTTATCTATTTATCGATTTTCTTTCGATTGTTACATTCGAGAATTTCTGATTAATACCATATGAGAACATGGTTCAAAAAAGAAAAAAATCTGGTTAAGTTAATCTCGTTGAGGCCAATTCTAGTTTGTATATGGGTTTTCATCGATCGGGGTTCTTTAGAGTCGTTGATTACATGAATCTCATGTGATTGATGGCTATGATTTCTTCGGTTCCAAGGAATTCATTCGCTGTCAACCGAGCTTCTGCACTTTCTATTTAAGCAAAGAAAGTCCATTTGGGAACCTAAAATGGCATTACATGGACCACAAACCCAATCAAGATTTCCCCAAATTATGTGCGCAGCAGTAAAGTAGGGAGATGATAGTTCACAGTCCAACGGAAAGAATAATTGAACTGTTCCCTGATAGTTTTATTAGTGATGGGCTTAAGGCCCGTCCGCCCATGTTGGGCCTAAAAGCCCGGCCCACAGGAATAAGGCCCGTGGATGGAAGGATGTATAAAAGGGATGAGAGAAAGGGAGAACGTACCTTTTCAATTAGTACGTACGTTCTCCCTCTCTTCCAACGTTCTCTCTCTCCAAAAGAACAGTAAGCCAAAGAAGCGACGCCGTCTTCCTACCAAGCGAATTGTCGTCATCGGATCGAACATGGCTAAATTCTCTTCATCTTTTCGGCGTCGGTGTCTAATTTGTGGCTAACAAGGTACGCTCGAATCCGTGGTGTGCTTTACGATCGGTGATACGTGATTTTTCCCGGGCTTGTCTTCCGCATTCGTTTTAGGGATTCGATTTAGTGTCAAATTCGGTTTTCGGGGATCCGTTAATCTCAACATTGGTATCAGAGCCCTAGTTCACGTTTTTCCCGACCTGATTGATGTTTTTGATTGATTTTTCGAGAAAGTAATTCAGCCGTACGGATCGGGGAGAGAAATCCCGACACCCGAGCGCTGTTTGCCTATTTTTCCGAGTTTTCGTAAGTCGAAATCGAATTCTGATGGCATAGGGAGGAAAGTGACGTCGAGACGAGTCTGGGGATGTGTTGTATGCCACCGAGAGACGCCGCACGCGCCCACACGCGCGGCCAGAAGCCGCTGCGCGTGGGCGCGACGCGCTCGGAAGCGCTGGCTCGCCCAGTGCGTGCGGCACACGCGTCGGTTGGTGAACCGGCGCCTGCGCGCCGCCGGCCGGCGAACCGGCACGCGCCGGTCGACGGACCCGACGCAGCTTGCCGACGTCACCCAACGGTCGGTAACCGCTGGGATGACGTCAGCGCCAACGTCCGTTGGCCGGGCGGTCACCGGCCGGCGACCCGACCCGCGGACGCCTGGCACGCGCGTGGCACGTGCTGGCTGATGTCTGCGTGACGTCAGCCCGCACATGCGCACGGCACGTGCGGTCGGTTCGTCCGACCTGCCCGACTGGCCCGTTCGGTCCAACCGATCCTACCGGCCCGTCCGGTCCGACGACCTGACCGTTGACCGTTGACTTCCGTTGACCGAAAAAAAAAAAAAAAAAAGATTTGTTTCTTTTTTCAATTATGTCTACGTGGATTATATGTAATCCCTTTCTTTGTTGTTTTGCATTTGTTGTAGGAACAATGCCTCCCTGTAAGCCGCGCGCATTTGTGCGCACAATGTCAAATGAACAAAAGGAAAGGCTTTCAATATTGATAGCCGATTTGAATGGTTATCGATGAGAGAGTGAAGTGACAACATAATTGATCATGTTGTAGAGGTCAACAACAAAATTCAAGAAGTCATTTGGAACGGTTATCCCACGCCAGATACTCATATGGTGCGATTATTTATGAACACTCTTCCATTAGAATGGCAAGGAGTGTTGAATCGCCTATGGGAGGTCAAATGATTTACTAGTTATAAGGAGTTAGTAATGGAATTTGTAGATGAGTATCATCGGGTTGGAGCCACAAAGACTGCGACCCAGGGAATGACTTCGATTAAGCGAGGAATGAATGTGCATAGAAGAAATCCTAAGGGATATCCGTCTGTTTTTCCGTGACTGTCAAGAATGCCCGAAAATTTTACAGAAGAAAAGAAAAAGAAATTGATCCAAGTAGAAACTTTTCATATCTGTTGTTTGATGCCTTGGTTTTAGATGTTATGGCTTTTTTTTTTTTTTTTTTTTTTTTTTTGTTAAGTGTGCTTTGTGGACATCTTATGTAATGTTAACTACCTGATTGTTGTTGATGTAACAACCTATATGTTAGTTGTATTATGTGAAAGCATCATTATTATATTGTATGTCAATTATCTGTTGCTTTCCGTTATTGCTGGTTGCTGTGGGTAGTTAGCTGTGGGTAGTTATAGAAGTTTTTATAACTTTATAGAATTGATTTTGCATATGACAATCATATTAATGATAGTTTTAAGTTAGGATTTTTGGAGGATGATTGGAAACGTAGTGACCTTTTGATTCTAAAACCTTATTTGAAATTATTCATTAATATGATCGGTCTGTGCGAAAGGGATGCATAAATGATATGCATTAATAACTCGTGCATATATGTCTGATGTGTTCAGATTAATGGCTTCAGCCACAAAGAGCATAGTTGCCGAGCTGAACAAAGGTGAAAAGCTCAATGGTGACAACTATGAAATTTGGCAAATGAAAATCCAATATGTGCTAGAAGAGCAAGAAGTACTAAAAGCTCTTGACCATGTTATGGAAGATCTTGAGGATGCTGTGCGCCACCTTAAGATAGTTGATCATCGCCTCAAGGCATTTGAGCAGGATACTGATATTTGCTGTGTTGCTTTAAGCTCAGAAGGGGCTTTAAGCTCTAAGCGCAAGCGCATTGATTCGTTCAATATGTGGGAAAGTAAGGGATCAAGTCATTCTTGCAAGAAACCAAGAATTAACCAACAAAAGAGAGGAAAACGTCCTCGTGAGAAGAGAGGAAAACATCCTCGTGAGAAGAGAGGAAAACGTTCTCATGTGAAGAATATCTCAAGGGTGAAATGTTACAACTGTGACCAGAAGGGTCACTATGCCCGCGATTGTCGCGAGCCAAAGAATGTACACGCCCTTTGTACTATTGGGAACTTTGCATATGTGTCAAGTTCTGTATTCTTGACTGAATCTAATCCTATGTGGACTGTGGATTCAGGAGCGACAGACCATGTAGCGAAGGATAGAGAATCCTTCGTGGAATTCCGACGAGTACCAACTGGAACTAAGTGGATCTATATGGGAAATAACTCCAGAGCTGAAGTGAAAGGAATTGGCATATGCCAACTAAATATGCGTGGTGGACGCACTTTGTTCCTACATGATGTGTTGTATACTCCGGAGATTCGTCGGAATTTAATGTCTGTTTTAGTGTTGGTTAAATTAGATTTTAATATGAACTTCCATAATAGAGATGTAGATTTGTATTTGGATACAAACTACTATGGTTGTGGTTATTTTCTGGATGGTTTCATTGTATTAGATATTGACTATGTTAATACAAATATTTGTTATTCCCTTCTCACATCTCCTAATATATATGATAATGATGTGAATGTATGGCATGCTAGACTTGGTCATATTGGCCAACAGCGTATGAATAGACTAGCCAAAGAGGGCTTGTTGGGCAACATTGAAAAAGTCGATTTGCCCATATGTAAGCATTGCCTAGAAGGGAAAACGACAAGGAAACCATTTGGAAAAGGTAAAAGAGCTGAATTTCCTTTGCATTTAATCCATTTCGATGTCTGTGGTCCAATGAATGTGAGAGGAAGGCATGGGGCTGTTTATTTCATCACTTTTATAGATGATTATACTCGATTCGGATATGTCTACTTGATTTCTCACAAATCTAAAGTAATAAGTTGTTTCAAAAGGTTTATGAACCTGGTAGAGAATCAATTAGACAAGAAAATAAAAGCATTGAGATCCGATCGAGGTCGAGAATATTTATCTGATGAGTTCAGAAAATTATGTGATGAAAAAGGAATAGAAAGACAGTTGTCTATTCCATATACTCCTCAATAAAATGGTGTTGCGGAGAGAAGAAACAGAACTCTACTGGAAATGGTTAGGTCCATGATGACACATGCTAACTTACCTATCACCTTTTGGAGTGATGCATTGTTAACTACTGCCTATATACTTAATCGAGTGCGGACTTAAGTTTTCTTAAGCCATGGGGTTGTGCTGCCTATACACATGAGTCCTCTCACAAGTTCGGGAAATTGGGTCCCAGAGGAAAGAAGAGTATTTTCATAAGATACTTGGAACACTCAAAAGGGTATGTGTTCCTAGGTGAGCAGGAAAGTGGGAGTATAACTGAATTTGAATCACGGGATGTCACATTCTTAGAGGATGAATTTCCTAAGAAGGGCGAAATAGGGGAAGATAACTCCCTATTTGAAACCTTGGATCAAGATAATGATCTTAGTGGAGTTCGTCCAAGTGGGAGTAATATGAGAAGTGATGAATTGAATTCAACTCATTCTCAATTGCAACCACATAATGAGACGACATCATCATTATCTAATCCAAGTGGGAGCATAATGGGGAATGATGTACAAAGTGTACAATCTCCCATACGGCGAACAAGTCGCCAAAGTATTCCCCGTCGACGTTTTGACATTGAAGGGGAAACTTTTATGGTTGCTCCACAAGATGAGGATGAGCCAAGAAATATTAATGAGGCTCTGAATTGGCCTAGTAAGGAAAAATGGATTCATGCAATGGAAGAGGAAATGGAGTCAATGAAATCAAACCAAGTCTGGGAACTGGTTGATCTTCCAAAAGGACGCAGAATTATTGGGAACAAATGGGTTATCAAAATAAAGCGAAAGGCTGATGGCTCGATAGAAAGACTCGCCTTGTGGCGAAGGGGTATAATCAATAAGAAAGAATTGATTATGAAGATACGTTTTCTTCTGTAGTAAGATTTATCTCGATTCGCATTATTCTGGCAATAGTAGCTAGTATGGATCTTGAGTTACATCAGATGGATGTAAAGACTGCTTTCCTCAATGGAATAAATATACATGGAACAACCTGCTGGTTTCATAGTGAAAGGCCAAGAAGAAAAGGTATGTCGACTTTTGAGATCGATATACAACTTTAAGCAGTCATCGAGACAATGGTATATACGTTTTCATAATGCCATAATGGCATATGATTTTACAATGATTGATGAGGATCATTGTGTATATATCAAAAGATCCAAAGATCAATTTGTGATCATATCATTATATGTTGATGATATACTAATTGCCGGAAGCAATATGGAGTTTGTTAATATTGTCAGGAGTTGGTTGTCTTCCAACTTTGAGATGAAAGATATGGATGAGGCTGAATACATTTTTGGAGTTAAGATTTCAAGAGATCGTTTGAAGATATTGTTATCTCTTTCGCAAGAAACATTTATAAATAAGATTCTTGAACGATTTCGTATGTCAGATTGCAAACCCATAGACACTCCTATTGCAAAAGGTAAAGGATTGAGCCATAGATTGTGTCCAATGACTCCACAAGAGAAGGAACAAATGAAACATGTTCCTTATACTAGTGTTGTTGGGAGCTTGATGTAATCTATGAGGTGTACAAAACCTGATGTATGTTTTGCAGTTGGAATGATGAGTAGATACCAATCCAATCCAGGTCAAGCACATTGGAAAGCCATTAAGAGAATACTGAGGTATCTAAAGGGAACTGCTGATTATACGCTGAGTTATTAAGGAAAGGATCTGCGACTCAAAGGTTATTCTGATACTGATTGGGGAGGAGATTTAGATGAAAGGAAATCTACCTCTAGGTTTGTTTTCTTATTGAATAATGGCACCATATGTTGGAATAGTAAGAAACAAACGTGAATAGCCTTGTCCACAATGGAAGCTGGGTTCGTGGCATTATCAGCAGTAATATAAGAAGGAGTTTGGCTTAAGAGATTTTTGGATCATTTAGGTGTTATTGAGAAAGCTACAAATCCATTATTAGTTAATTGTGATAGCCAAGCAGCTATAGCGTACACCAAAGATTCAAAATATCATGGCAAGACCAAACATATAGATACCAAGTATAATTTTGTCAAGGATATGGTTGCACGAAAAGATGTGAACTTACAGTACATATCTACGCATAGAATGGTAGCAGATCATATGACAAAGCCAATACCTAGAGATGTGTTTTGTGATCATGTAAAATCTCTAGGATTGCGTATAGTCCGATGTACCGGATTGTAATTTCCCGAGTTGTTCACATGTATGAACTAGTGTTGTTTCATTATTAATGCCTATGAATCTTTGTTTGATCTTTATGCATCTTAATGCTCAGTGCATTATATTATATTGAGAAAGTATGTCGGACAGATAAGAGATTAGCCCACTCACACGGGTAATCGCCTCTATTTACTATGTGATAAATAGAGATGGGACGATTTTTAAGCTTATTATCTAGGTGATAATCGAGAGCTCAAGCTTAAAATAAATATGTCGCCTTAACTGAGTGTTAAGATGATGACATAATACTTACGATCTCCGAAAGTAAAATAACCCACATATTTTACTTTATCTGTCTAAGATGCCAGATGTGAGTTCTGATGAATTTTGTAAATAAGTAGATACGTGAACTCAAGTTAGACATTGGGTATGTCTGAACTATCATCTATACGGTATTGAAAAATATAGACATACGCTCCATGGGAAATGAGTTAATACCGTAATACGTATTTCATACTACGTATGCATGAGACGACCAATAAGAGTGGCAAAAGTTTGATCTCAACTTTCATGCCGTATGAGACTCTTGAGGAAAGGAGTTCCTCAATTTAGTGCCCTCATGACTCTTACTTATTTTCAAGATTTCTATTTAGTGTTTGCTATCTTAGAATGTTGCCAATGGTCATGAGTTGATTTGATCTAATGGGATATTTCTAGAAAAACAAGTTGAACTGAAATTGAGAGTTTGAAGGAAAGAGGAAGATCGGATTTGGAAAATCACATTGTGATTTTGTATTCATTGGTCGACCAATTATGACTGTCTTTGGGATAATCATAATTGTGAATATAATAAATATATTATTGTTCAAAAGAGATCAAGAGAGATATAAATGTGATCGATCGATCTAGGGTACTGCATACTAAATCTACTCAAAGTGTGACGCCCAATATGAGCTACTATATATTCCTAACAGATGTATAGCAACGAGCTCTCAAAGTATGCCGGTCACACGGATTATTCACCGGTATGAATGTTGAAGAGAAGTAAAGAGAATCATGTTCGGCCCACCATGTGCGAGTGGGAGATGATGGTTTTATTAGTGATGGGCTTAAGGCCCGTCCGCCCATGTTGGGCCTAAAAGCCCGGCCCACATGAATAAGGCCCGTGGATGGAAGGAGGTATAAAAGGGATGAGAGAAAGGGAGAACGTACCTTTTCAATTAGTACGTACGTTCTCCCTCTCTTCCAACGTTCTCTCTTTCCAAAAAGACAGTAAGCCAAAGAAGCGACGACGTCTTCCTACCAAGCGAATTGTCGTCATCAGATCGAACATGGCTAAATTCTCTTCATCTTTTCGGCGTTGGTGTCTAATCTGTGGCTAACAAGGTACGCTCGAATCCGTGGTGTGCTTTACGATCGGTGATACGTGATTTTTCCCGGGCTTGTCTTCCGCATTCGTTTTAGGGATTCGATTTAGTGTCGAATCCGGTTTTCGGGGATTCGTTAATCCCAACATTCCCCAACAAAAGCAAGCCTCTCTCTCTGACCACTTCCAATGGGGGGAAAAAGGAAGATGATGCAGAATAAAGAGTGAATGCCTTGTTTAGCAAGAAAAATTATTCCTGCCTCAAAAGGGAAATTCAGCATTAAACCCTCATCACCAATCAAATTAAAAAAATCATATCAAAGGGTTGTGCAAGGAGTCCGCTAATAACCAAGGGTAGGCCTGCCTTATTATCTTGGTTCAACACTAACATTGATTGATGCATTGCAATAGGCATCCTTTTGCTTTAAATCAAATCATTCAAGAAGGTATAATCATAAAAAAAAAGTCTCAAATCTATTGTATGCATACCAACGGTCAGGCGAATGCGCCGAGTAAAGATTTGGCCTGGAATGGAAAAAGCAATTCGTGTAAAAAGCATCCGTGGGATATCTTAGCTATGGTGAAAATTGGTGATGCTACTCCTATGTCGTGACCAGCGACCACCTTACGTAAAGAATCAAGAAGTGATAATGGCTTCTGATCATGCCCTGTCTCTCTCTCTCTCTCTCTCTGTGAAGGCTTTTGCCGGTAAACGGCTACGTGAACATCATGACCTAGCTGAAAACAGACCATTGCTCGAGGACGGGGTCTCTCTCCTCTCCGCGGCTTCAGCCATTTCCTCTCTGTTCCTGCTTTCTCGTCTCGCCATTTCTTCTACAGGTCGGGGCGGTTCTTCATGCAGTTCTTTCGTTAATCCCGACCTGTTTCTTGATGTGTTGGTTCTTTTAGCGACGCGAAGCTGACTTTTGGAGGAACTGCGTTTGAGAAAGAGTTTCTCATGTTCTTGTGCGATTGGCCAAAGAAAAAGCAGATGTGCATTCCACTCATGGGAACATTTTCTCATGATTTAAACTGAAAATTCGATCCATTCGCCACGATCACTTGTAAACATACTCTTGATGATTAAGAGATATTGAACATAAAAAATGCATGCGATATTAAAGACGTCGAATTTACCACTATATTTGGATGATCGGTGCGGGAGGCAATGTACTTCATTTGCATTCTACATGACTTAGTCCGAGAGTGCATTCGGCACGATATCGACAAGAAAAAGTGCAGTTCCTTAACGGGCAGTTCCTTATTAGTCTGCATGCAGCCCCAATTTAAATATTGAATCCGTCCAACTTGTGAGGTCATTCGCTTCATATTAGTCTTTGGCACATATAGATATCCAAATAAAATAAAAGCATATATACTCCATCAATTCATCACAACGCTGTGATAGTTTCATTTTTCACAATCATTTGAGAAATTATCTTTATTGAATCTTCACATGATTGATAATGTCTTTTTGAAATCAAAGAACATTGAAAAGGCTTTTTCCCCCTTTTTTCAAAGGTTACTTTTTTGTTTTGCTTTTTATTTTTATTGATTTATCATTTAATTTAGTTCATTTTTATTTTAGGTTTATGAAATTTCAAAAATAAGGGAGTCTTTATGTCGCATTACCGAGGGCCTCATTTTAAAAAAAAATACGCCGTCTTGGGGCTTTATTAGGACTTACTAGTAAAAGGTCCTTCACCCTTGCTAAGCCAAGGTCCCAGGTCTCCGAGTCAGCCCGCGCTTTTTCGAAGAATCCTGCACCCATGGGCATACGGCCTGGCAGGCCTTCCCTTTCCGCCGGAGCTTCATGGGCGTTGCCCCGTTCCCCAATCAGATGTTTGGATGTGAGCTATACTCCGCGAGGAGCCAAACAGGGGCATTATACCAGAGGTTTATATTGGATCAATCTACCCTTGTGTGATTCCTGTTGAAGCATATACTGGGAGGGTGGGTGCAGGGCGGACGATTTCAAAGCGGACTCTCCATTCATTAGATAGAGAAGATCGCCAAGATTTCGTGATCCGCTGCCGAACTTATTCCAATTCAATGAGTATTCTCAATATTATGCCTTGAAGAGGACTCGAATCTCCATGCTCTTTAGCACGAGATTTTGAGTCTCACGTGCCAAAAGTGAATCACGGAAGAAAGGACTCACTGAGCCGGGATCACTAACTAATACTAATCTAATACTATAAGAGATGTTGTTTCTAGTCTATATCTTTTTATTTCTATATATAGAAAGTTAAAAAATCATCATATGATAATCTAGAAAAGAAATCGAAATAGAAAAGAAAGCGTTATTCCGTCTTAACATGATGAATAGTGGTGCCCGCTAGCAGAGTGTAGTCCTTGTTTATAAAAAGGTAGTATATGCGATCAATTTGAAATAAGACCTAGGAAAAAAATCTAGATCTAAGAGCCCCAACTCATATCATACCAAGAATTTTTCATTGACCTAATCAAGCGCTTTAGGGTTAATCGAGGATATGTAGATTTGAGTCCTATATCTATTCGATGCCACCCCAAAAGACCATCAAATGCATAGCGACGGTCTTGAGGTATTGGCCGACAAAGAGAGGATCAGACGAGCGATAAAGTTGACGTATCGCCTTACAAAACAAGAATTCATTAGTATCATAAAATCAATGGTATTTATGGAAGAAAAGTTCTTGACTAATCAAATAACCTAACAAAAATGCATTTGATGTCATGCATTCGAATCCCTCATCATCCCGTTCGTCATCATTATCACCAATTATTACAAAACCCCATTCGGTACCACAAATCGATTTCGTTAAAAAATCCATGCGTTCGGATTTTATTAATTATAAGGAACGAACCCGACTCGCGATAATTGCGCAAACTCGATGCATGAATAGACAGCTTGAGGCTCAAGAGCCCTAAAGATGGGAACAAAGCAATTCCCCGTCGTCCCCGTCGTCGTCATCATCACCAATTATTACAAAAACCCCATTTGGTACCACAAATCGGTTTCATAAAGAACTCGAAAGGGAGCGATGAATCGATTCTTGGCCAGAGGAAAGGGAGATTCCTGCACACACAAAAGAGAACATCCTCCACACTTGCGTGCCTAGCAAAGCTTCATATGAATGATAATGAGGATGATAATTCATGGATCGTAATCATACATATATTCTCCTGTTGGATGGTTCTCCAACACCAGCTTTAAGCACGTTAAAGAGACCTTGTACGAAAACCCTTCGTTTATATTTCCATTCTTTTTTCTCGGTTCTTGCCCTTGTTCTAATGTTCTCGTTTGGACCATAAAGAGGAGGACTTATCAGCACTTGCCCCCTTTTGGGTCTAATTATGAGATGCCTGACGTTGATTTATGCGCCCCAACCACTAGCTGGTCTTTTGCCATCTGAGATTGAAGCAGAAGACCAGGCCACCATGGCCTTCTACAAATCTCATTATTTAACAATCATATGATATGGCAAAATATTAATTTATAAATCTTGCGGTGTCCCCAAAAGAAATTAAAAAAAAAAAAAATCAATTTTCTCATGTTCATTCATGTCCATTAGAGAGGACCCCTACTTACTTTGAAAATGGGATCCACCCTCATGCCCTAATTATATGCTCTCTCCACCAACATTTGTTTTTTTTGACCATGATGATGGCTTTACAAGACTAGGTGCTCGCAAAGCACAATTCATTACGACCTTAAAGCATCTTAGGTTCTAATGGGTACATTTATAAAATTCTCAGTTCTCATGTGGGCGCGCATAAGAACTCGCATGCTCCGAGATTGTCCGCTAATTTTTTTCACTATCTAATTGTAAAAGTGGGGCTTCTGTCACCGAATATCGTTTTCGTTACTTGCTAAAGTAAATTTCAATCAATAAGTTTGTTTAGCATCACGTCTCTTGAATCAAATCCGACGAACAAAAAAGATGTTGCTTTTCTAAAGTTTTTAGGGTTCATAGGACACCCTTATCCCTTCAAAGATATAAGCTCCATAGCGATGGCCTCAAGGCTCCACTAGCGTAATTTATAGACATATCTTTCATCATTAAGTAGAATTGAGTGTATTTATTTGCATAGAAGGGAAAATCATTTAGCTGGTAAAAACAAAAGGAAAAGAAACAATTAATTAAGGATGGTACTATTTTCATCCCTTATATGACTAGATATACCCAATCTTCATCAAAAAGACAAAATTACCCTCTTTATTTAATTGCAATTCAAATCGGTGGTACCAAATTTATTTACTTTTTTTTTTTTTTTTAAACTATGTAGGATCTACCTATCATTAGTTAAGAATCTCATATGTTTATTTTTTTTATTGTAGATTTTCCAAGTATATTAAAGGCATGTTGTCTTTTTTATTATTTTTTATTGTAAGATACTACTTCCACAAATATTTGTGTTGTCGAAAACTAAAATTTTGAAAAAATATATACTTCTTCTCTACATTCTCAATTCAATTTATAAAAGTAGATGAAATTTAATTAAATCAAAGCGTTGCATAAAGTAAGAAATTATTATTATTTTTTGAAAATGCCAATGAAATTTTATTATTTTGGATTGACAAAAATTGATATCATCCATGAACTATTTACAAAAAAATATCAAGATATCTCATTGTATATAATAGTTTTAGTGTATTCCTAGATATTCCAGCAATGTATTACATGATATGTATAAGAATATCTCACCAATATAGTAAGGAAAAAATATTAATTTTTTTGTACAATAAATAAAGAGACTTGATATATATTTTAAACTAATGAAATTAATAAATAGTTCCCCAAGAATGTGAGCTTTTGATATAAGAATGACCAAAAAACAAATATGTTGTTATTAGATCAATGATGAAGAAGAGACTTTTTAGTTTTATACTATATAAAAGAATATATTTTTTCTCTTACTATTAGGAAAATAATTTTACACGGAGCATGTAAAACGTTATAGGAATATCTGAGAATTCATTTGTCTTACTTTTCTTTAATACGCTAAAAAAAACTTGTAAAATGCTTAATTATGGTAACTATATTAAAAAACATAGAAAAGAGGAGGAGTGGGGCCATTTCCCAAAACTGTAATTGAAAGATTGACGGTGGTTTTGTCTTTTCAGTATAAATGGGGATGGATTTAGTCATATAGAGGGTGAAAATGGCGCTGCCCAGATTAAGATTTCGTTGATTTCGCGAAAAATAAATGATTTAATTTTTTTTTATTGAAGGTGATCGTATGTATTACTTACAAAAATGAATGAACATAAAACATATTTATTATGTATGAAAATGTTCAGACATAAATTGTTGTTTAAAGCGAAAATATTTTCAATTGACTAATTATCAAGTAATATCAACGACCATTTTAAATAAAATAAATTTCAAATCATTTTTTGGAAAATAAATGGAGTCTAAGTGGATAAAATTAGGCTAGTCCTAGTTATGGCCCACGAGCCTGGTCGACCCACATGCTCAAACCTGACACGTTAAGCCTGGGCTTGGTTCATTGTCTCTCAAATTTAGAAGTGGCCACGTATCGTAAATAGCGAGGGGACTACATATATAATGTGGGAATATGTTAGAAAGTCGGTGTTTTTGAGAATTTAAGAGAAAGTGACGAAGGTGAAAAAAAAAAAAAAAAAAATCTGATTTTCCTTTTTAGTTGGCCGGCCAACCATTGAGGCCTTTGAGGCCCATTAATTTTCTTGGGCCCAATCATGCCATGGATGGGCCGGCAAGGGCCGTTGGCCATTGCTTGCCAGGCCCGGCATCAACTGCATTGAGCTCAGGCCCATTTGTCAAGAGCAACAGATTGAGCTCTTTTCTAAGTTTTCTTATGTCCTTGTACCGACAAGCCCAACAACCGAGGCCTTCAAAAAGCCCATCCGGTTCTGATCACCGAGGAATGTGGCCCAGAACAAGCCTTACAACACAAGTTATGATTTGAGATTGACATTAGACGCGGACATCTTCACTTAGTGATGATGCTCGTGATCGAATCCGACCATAGTTACGACAGTTGGAAGGCTTTTTTGTAGTAAACTTGGGCATCAAGTGTAATCATGTTTGTGATCAAGTATTATTCAAGTGTATTATTGAAGTAATTCTTGTATGGAGAGCTTCGATATCAAATGGAGAAGTCACGCATGGAGACCAATGGCGAAAAGGGCGATCGATGTGGAAAAAATAGGCAAAATAACGTTCATCTATTGATATTTAATTTTGGTTGTGACATTTGAGAATTTTTTATTAATACCACCTAAAAACACAATCCATTTATAAGAACACGATTCAAAAAAGAAAAACCCAATTAAGTTAATCTTGCCAAGACACATTCTTCGGCTCTACTGTAATCGAGAAATTATCAAGATAGAATAGCTGTAAAGAGGCAAATTCTTGTCTGAATCCATGTTTCTGTGGACTAGGGTTTATCAAAGCCTTTGACCACATGGACCTTACATGGTCGACAACTATGATTTCTTCAGGATCAAAGAAGTTGCTAGCTGTCTACTAAGCTTATAAACTTTCTATTTAAGCAAAGGAAGCTCATTTGGGAACCTAAATGGCATTACATGGACCACAAACCCAATCAAGATTTCCCCAATTTATGTGCGCAGCATTAAAGTAGGGACATGATAATTCAAGGTCCAAGGGGGAAAGAATGATTAAACTATTCCCCAACAAAAGCAAGCCCCTCTCTCTAACCACGTCCAATGGGGGGAAAAAGGAAGTAGATGATGTGGAAGAAAGAGTGAATCCCTTGTTTAGCAAGCAAAATTATTCCTGCCTCAAAAGGGAAATTGAGAATTAAATCCTTATCACCAATCAAATCAAAAAATCACATCAAAGGGTTATGCAAGGACTCTGCTAATGACCAAGGGTAGGCCTGCCCATGGACTGCACTGAATTATTATCTTGGTCAACACTAACATTGATTGATACATTGCATCAGGCATTCTTTTGCTTTCTACCCTTTTGGATCAAATTTTTGAACAAAGTATAATCACCAAATATATATATATTAAACTTATCGTATGGATATCAATTTAGTCACAAAATTTTCAATTTGACTAGTTTAATACTAAATCTTTTGACGATTTGTTAATATAGTTATTCTAGTAAATTTTGGTTGAAATTTGTAGATGTTAATCGTCCCACGTGGCATGGCTTGCATAGGATGATTGGTTATGACATTGATAATTCTTTTTAAAAAAGTTGCAAAAATTGTCAACGTCATTGATTTTTCTTCAAAATTAACCAAAATGATTATATTGATAAATCGTCAAAATGTTTAGATCTAAATTAATGAATTTGAAAACTCTATGAATATATTGACATCCATATAATATATTTATGCTTTTTTAAATAATTTTCTTGATTAGTGAGTGTCATCCAATATACATCATGCTTTCACAGGGCTAATCCAAAAGCCTCGGCCTTTTCTTCCTCTATCTTTTTTTCACTTTTCCACCCCCCCATTTTCCAGAATCGAAACGCCGGGTTTAAATTCACGGTCGGCCGAAGGCGGCGAGTAAAGGCTTGGCCCGGAAAGGAAAAAGCAATTCGTGTGAAAAGCATCCGCGGGATATCTTAGCTATGGCGAAAATAGGTGATGCTACTCCTACATCGTGACCAGTGACCACCTTACGTAAAGAATCAAGAACTGATAATGAATTCTCATTATGCTCTCTCTCTCTCTCTTCTCTGTCTGTGCCTCACTAGCATTTGCAGAGGCTGGCCTCAAAGAGAAACTAATGATTCAAGATGGAAGTATATTAGCATGCCCCTCCACGATCAGTGACTAAGCATAAGCCATGAAGTCTGTACCATAAACTTTGCTCTCTCTCTCTATTCTCTGTGAAGGACATCATGAACTTGCAGAGAACTGAACGTTGCTCGAGGATGGGGTCGCCCCTCTCCGTGGCTTCAGCCATCGTTTCTCTGTTGCTGCTTTCTTGTCTCGGCATTTCTCCTACAGGTCGGGGCGGTTCTTGATGATATTTTAATGGTCCGACCTGTTTCTTGATGCGTTTGTTCTTTTGGTGATGCGGCCCTATTTTCATGAGGTTTCGGTTCGTTTCCATCTTGTATGATTCCTGGAGAGAGCTGAGTAAATCTAGTACTAGAGAACTGAATGATTTTTCCAGACGCGTTTCTTTCTTTTATCGGAGAAGCTGACTTTCGGAGGAACTGTGTTTGAGGAAAAGTTTCTCGTGTTCTTGTGCAATTAGCCAAGGAAAAAGCAGATATGCATTCCGCTTATGGGAACATTTTCTCAGGATTTAAACCAAAAATCCATTCGCCATGATCACTTGTAATTGTAAACATACTTGTGATGATTAAGAGAAATGCATGCGAAATTCAAGACGTCCACAATACCACTATATTCGGATGACAGGTGCAGGAGGCGATGTACCCTATATACATTTTGCATGACTTAGTCCTAGAGCGCATTCGGCATGATATCAGCAAGAAAAAGTGCAGTTCCTTAACGGGCAATAATTATGGTTTACATTGAAAGAGTACTGGACTGTCGAGACGTGACCGAGTTTTTCGCTCTTCAGGATTGAAATTCATGTTCTCTTGGATCGTTTGTTGTTGCAGAAGCGTATGATCCGTTCGATCCTATAGGAAATATCACGATCAAATGGGACATAATGAGCTGGACCTCGGATGGTTATGTGGTGAGTGCAAGGATGATTTGACATACCTCTTGTTCCTGCGTTTTCTGATGTGTCTGCACTGGTTTAAACAGGCCATTGTTTCGATGTATAACTTCCAGCAATATCGCCATATTCAAGCTCCGGGATGGCAATTGGGGTGGACATGGGCCAAGAAAGAAGTGATCTGGAGCATGTCGGGAGGCCAAACCACGGAGCAAGGCGACTGTTCAAAGTTCCATGTGTTGATCCCGCATTGCTGCAAAAGAGATCCGACGGTTGTCGACTTGCTGCCCGGGACTCCGTACAACCTGCAGACGGCGAATTGCTGCAGAGGAGGAGTGCTAAGTTCATGGGTTCAGGACCCACTAAATGCTGTGAGCACATTTCAGATCACCGTGGGCCTCGCCGGGACTACTAACAAGACTGTGCGATTGCCCAAACACTTCACCCTCAAAGCCCCGGGGCCTGGGTACACTTGCGGGAATCCGAAGCTAGTGCGGCCGACAAGATTCGTGATGCCTGATAAAAGAAGAGCGACCCAGGCAATGAGTAAGCCAAATAAAATTAAGCAGCAATGCTTCATCCTGAATTTATCTGACGTTTGAATCGCTTGTTTTTGGCAGTGACTTGGAATGTCACCTGCACATACTCTCAGTTTCTCGCGCAAAAGATGCCTACCTGTTGTGTCTCCCTTTCATCGTTTTATAATGATACGGTTGTGAATTGTCCACGGTGTACGTGTGGCTGCCGAAACAATGCAACGGATTCCGGGAGCTGCATACAGTGAGCTCTCGTACTTTCGTACTTTGAATTGTCTTTTTGAGACTTCCATGCAGGATCTTGTACCAACCTGCTTTTAACTCATCGATCTGCTTTCCGGTATACATTCTTACAGGGCTGATTCGCCGCACTTGGCTTCTGTTGTTTCTCATCCGGGCAAATCCGCTAACGCTCCTCTACTACAATGCACCAGCCATATGTGCCCGGTCCGTGTCCACTGGCACGTCAAGTTCAATTACAAGGAGTACTGGCGAGTGAAGATCACCATCACAAATTTCAACTACAGAATGAATTTCACCCAGTGGAACCTGGTCGTGCAGCATCCCAACTTCGATAACCTCACCCAGATCTTTAGCTTCAACTACAAGCCGCTGACTCCTTATGCCGGGTTAAGTATGTCAAGCCTCTAAAGACCTTGTTAATGTCGCTAATTTGATGAACAGTTTTGGAGTTGATCTTCTGTTTTCCGCAGATGATACTGCCATGTTATGGGGAGTGAGGTACTACAATGATCTGCTCATGGAAGCAGGTCCTTCTGGGAATGTGCAATCGGAGCTCTTATTCTGGAAGGACAAGTCCAGCTTCACATTTGATAAAGGATGGGCTTTCCCTCGTAGAATATACTTCAATGGCGATGACTGCGTCATGCCACCTCCAGATGCTTACCCATGGTTGCCAAATTCCAGTCAACGATCAGTTATCTCGACTCTATATTCAGTGGCGATGATCTTGGTGTCAGGTTCACTATTATTGGCTCATCGATGAGTTTCAGATTAGGAACTATATGCTATTGCGGTGAAATTTTTTAAAATTGCTACAGAGTTCTGTTCTATACTGAGAGGACTATTGCTATTTCTTTTGCCAGTAGATCAGGGGGCCAAAACCGAAATTCGGGTGCAAAATACATGTTTTATTTAACATTTAGTCTGGCGTGCTATATGGATGAGATTAGGATCAGTTGCGAATTTCTCAGTAACCGCTAAATGCGCCTTACAAAATTATGTCAACTCAATGTTCTTGAGTACATGCCATCATAGTATTAGTGTATCTGGCTTTGTGATACCGATTCGATGAAGAAATAGCATCTATACGTTTTGCTCCACCAATTGCGCTATGTGAATCTTTCGATAAGGTTACCGAAATCAGCTAGCAATAGCATGAGTACCGTTAGAAACCAATGAACTCGTCACCCGAGCTTCGTGGAAAGACTTAGTTGCGCACTGAAGGCGACATAACATGTCTGGAACTTATTCCATCAAGGGAGAGGAATGATAGAAAGATAAGCCCATTCTGAAACATTCGGAGCAAGCTCATCGGCTGATGACCTAATGCTCTGTCGAAACAGTCGCATCAGTACCCGTACAAGTGTACAACGGCCTCCCAATCTTTCATTTATACTTCAAACAATAGCCAGATCAATTTCATACATGTCCCTAATAAATAATAACTATCTATCCATCATGTTTGTGTGGATCTTCATCCATTTTAATTCTCTGAATCAGACGCACTTGAAACCCAGTACTAGACTCTTGTCATCCTTCCATTGTAATCGTTAAAATTATCAAGATGTCACCAGAAGACTAGAAAGCAAATGGCCAAGAGGGCAGCTCGTGATGACACTGGAAATAGATTCCCAGGGGCAGAATTCGGTAAATGCGGGTACTGATCCGGAGACGGCATCATGCATTCCTCCCCATTGAAATATATTTTCCGTGGAAAAGCCCAGCCCTCGTTAAGTGTGAACGTGAAAGCATCTTTCTGCAGAATGATCTCGGACTGCACGTTCCCGTCCGGCCCAGCTTCCGTGATGAGGTCATTGAAGAACTTAGTCCCATAGAACATGCCAGTGTCATCTGTAGAAGATCTTACAGTTAAATAACATTGCCGAAGACCGTTTTCCCAAAGAAAATGCATAGGACAGAAGCAAAACTTTCTTCTCTGAGACTTACTCATGGATTTGTACGGGACAAGCGGCTTGTAGACGAAGCTGAAAACTTGGGTGACATTGTTCAGATTTGGATGCTGAGCAACGAGTGTCCACTGAGTGTAGTTAACGAAGTAGCTAAAATTGATGATGGACATCTTCACGCGCCAGTACTCTTTGTAGTTGGTCTTGACGTGCCAATGGACCCTGATGGGGCACATGTGCTGTGTGCAATGTAGTATCGGATTGTTGATTGTTGGTGTAACGACGCTTTGTATGTTTGGAGCGCTCCTGCATCAAGAGATGAGTGAGAATTTGTATCTCCCGGACTAGAATGTAACTCAAACTTACATATGCAAGATCGCATGCTACGCTAGATTATAGGACAAAATAAATGGAATGTTGATGCATCTCTGTACTCGATGCTTTTGAGATAGGGAATGAGCTCACTCGACGCATGTGTTTTTGTTCTGGCAGCCACAAGCACAAGTTGGGCAAGGAGTAATCGTGGAGTTGTAGAAAGATGACATGGAGACGCAACATCTTGGGTGCTGAGATGCCACCAGCTGCGAGTATGTACATGTGATATTCCATGTCACTGCAAATCCCGGCAAAATATTAGATGGTCCGCCGTCCGAGGGAAATTTCAGAGGGGCGATGCTGCAATCTCAGATGAAGTGACTGTCCTAATTCATGTATGCTCTTTCAGACACCAGCAAGTGCATCGCATTTTTCGTTTTTAAGCAATCAAGCCATAACTTTCGACGTGTTCTTTTGATTTCATTGCTTTCTTCTCTCCTTAGTTAATTGAACGATTCAATTCAGCTATAAGAATGTCGATACTAGACTTACTTAGCGCTTGAGTTTTTCTGCGACCATCTGGCGACCAAAAAATCGATGATGGAACAATCTTTGCTTGGCTGCAAGAATAGCCCCCTCCAGGAGCCGCCAGTGTGATGTTCTTGGGCAGTTTCACTGTCTTATTCGAAGTACCGGAAAGCCCAACACTGATCTGAAACGACGAGACTGCGGCTGAAGGGTCTTGTCCCCACGATGCCACGACTCCGCCCTTACAGCAATTAGCAATCTGCTGGTTATAAGGTACCCCAGGAAGCAAGTCGACCACAGTGGGATTCCTCTTGCAGCAATGTGGTATGTTCCCCTTGAACTTGGAACAGTCTCCTTGTTCAGTGGCTTGAGCTCCCACCATGGACCAGATCACTTCTTTCTTAGCCCAGACCCACTCCAGTTTCCATCCGGGGCTCATTATGTGTCGGTACATTTGGAAATTGGTCATTGTCACCGCCGCCTGATAACATTGACAAAAAACCAGAATGCTTGCACGTATTAGTCCAAAGTCTCTTACTTGACCAGTGCGTCACAATCTTACTATCTTTCAAGTTTCCCTATATTTGGGCAATACTATTTTGTTGTGTCCTGCAACTTTATCAGTATATCTTATGCATGATCTGGTGGAGATGATTACTTACGACATAGCCATCGGCGGTCCAGGACATGATGTCCCATTTCATTGTTATGTTCCCGTTAGGATCCAGAGGATCATAAGCCCCTACAATCAGGCCATGCCAAAACAAAAGTCAGCAAAATCCCTGTAATCGAGCAAGAACAAGATTAACATGTTGTAACATAAGAAGCACGTTAAAATTAGCCACTCACCTGCATGGGAAAAGAGGATCACACATATGATAGAAAGGAGAATGCAGTGAAGTTTGCTTCTGCGAACCATTCTTCAGGTTCCCCAATGTTCCTGGCTTCCACAGAATGCCGATAGTGAAGATTTGTCAGGTCCAATATTCAGTATTTGACTATTTATGCAAATTATGCTGTTTAAGCTGGAGATTTCATAAAAGATGGCTCACCTACTGAGTTGTTGCACACCGTGTGAAATATTAAGGTCGTTTTCTTGACTAATGCTTAGTATTCTGCGTACGATATGTCTGTTGCAATCGATTAAGACTTTCCAAAGCCAACTCAACTGATCAACGACTCGGAGCACACAGGAGATATTAAAATCAGAATGTCTGGAATCAGAATCGCCCCTTTGGTCAACTCCCTTTGATGTCGGCTTCTCACAGACTCTTGACAGATCGGTATAGTACCTAAAATGATTGTACATCGCCACAGGGCGAGGGAGAAAAAGAAAGTACATGACTAGTATTGACTCGAGTCTGCATAATTTTACCTAAACACATACCATCTGACGCTATAATGCGAAGTGAATTTCTCGCGACATGGAAGCATAACATGTGAATATTATTAGCACAAAGTACACGAAACGGGTGTGATCACTTGACTTCTTGATTAAAATATTCAGCAACAGAATGAAAACAGCTCCTCACTTTCCTCAGGCATATTCTAGCAATGATTAAGCAGGGGTCTTCTGGCTTCTGGTATGAAGTTAGACTTTTGAGCTGGCTGCTGGGTGAGGTGAGAGCTGGAATAGGTCCTCAACTCCCCTTGTGATGAAGACTCATCAACTGTCTAGAATTCCACAGAGATGGCTCAGCATGGAAACTACACCAACTCTAGGCTGATGGGGGTCTAATTAGAAATTTATCACTGAACAGATGTCGTTGGTTTAGTCATCAAAACAAGATTTTGTCTTCAATTTAGCCCACTTGGGTGCTGCAGTCAGATGCAATGACTAACAAGTTCTAGATGGGTTATGCAGATCTCATGCTAATTGCAAGAAACACATGTATTTTTATCATCTTTATTACAACTTTCTGTTCGGGGAGAATCTTTGATTTGACCAGTTGCAAAAGTGACCTGTAAACCTCCAAGACCTGGTCCATTTGACCCATGCTAACTGCTAAAGCTTTCATGGGCCATTTTTTTAAGCCCATTCTTGTTTAACTGGGCTCATCTTCCGCATCGCGAAGGAAAGAAGATGAGGCCCAAAGTCAAAAGCCCGAAGCCCAAAAGCCCATTGTCCCACCTGTCCGTCTCGGAACAGCAGTGAAGAAATTGGTAGAGAGCAAGGGTAGTCAAACAAAATCGCTAATTTTTTTTTAAAACTCGGATCGGTGTATCTTAGAGATATTGAGAAATGTCTCTGGAAATGCTGTAGGATAGGAAAGACAGAATTTTTTATGAACATTTATCTTATATGATGAGATGATTTTGAGAGAGAGAGAGAAGAGAAGAGAAGAGAAGAGAAGAGAAGAGAGAGAGAGAGTTTTCATAAAATTGTATTGTAAGATCGAATCGTAAAATCATAAGATCTTAACTATATTTGGCAATCAGGATAAAATTCGGGATAAATATGATTACTATCTTGCGTTTAGTGCCTACTTAAGACAAGATAAAATTAGATATAAGAGGGATATAGATCGGATAAAATTATCTCCTGAAGGAGGTTCGATAAAGGTAGATAGGATTTATATGTTTATAATAAATTTTTTTTTTCAAATAACAAACTTATTAAATTAACAAAATTGAGATTATATTTTAATATAAATAATATTTGAATTCTAATACAAGAAATTTAAAAAACAAAAAATAAAAATTTATATTTGTTATTTAATCTTATTTTTATTTATATATTCGACTTTAATTCTATCTTATAATAGACATTCAATCTATAAATATAACTATATATTAATATTTCTTACATATTCTAGGCATTTTTGTATTTTAGGTATAAGTTTACTATTTAATAGAATTTTATTAAATAATGATGGAAGGGGAAAAAAAGGAACAATAAAGAAAATAATTAAAAAAGAGAGAAAAAAAATAAAATAAAAAAATAAGGGAATAGTGTTGCAAGAGCTTTTTACCATTTCGTTTGTAAACTTTTAGGTTCATTTAGACTGATATGCCGTTTGTACTAAAAAATATACACGGTATAATGTGAATATATCTGACTTTATTATTGCGATTCACTAAATAATTGATAGGATATTTAGGATATACCAAAATCTCGTATCCTATCCTATTTAATCATATTCTAATAGCAAATTCGGATGATCAAACGTAGAGAGAGAGAGATATGCTCTTAGGAAACTAGGGAAAAAGGAGGGGATGAAATATGGAATGTTCTCAATTGAAGTTTCTTTGTTTCAGCCTAAGAAGATGAATAATGTTCTTCTCGTCCAAAAAATTAAAGGGCAATTATATAAAGTCATAGCTATATATATTAATGTTTATATGCATTTAATACGTTTTGTGTGCTTTACACTAGATAAGATCAAATTTAATAATTTATGAAAGATAGAGGTCAAGCCAAACATTATCTTTTGTTTTATCATTCCATATGAAACATTGTTCATATGCTTCATATACATTTAATACTTTTCATGTGCTTTACATCATTTAATAATTCATGAAAAATAAAGGTCACGCCAAACATTATCTCTTGTTTTGTCATTCCATATCAAACCTTGTTTTGGTTTTCAAATTTGGATCCAATAAGGATTGTCTTGCATGACGACATTTGATTTTCACCGCGAAGTGTTTAAATTTGTTAATGACAATGGATAATAAACAAACCCGTAAAGGATCATACCGTCGGTTCCAAGGAAATGGATGGACATTTTGAGTTTGGACTCGATCCTATAGCAAAGAAAGGCCAATTTCAGCGGGATTGGATTCTTTGCCTCGCGTCATTGCTTAGTAATATCGTGCAAATCTAGTGATAATTTAAAATCCGACATTGGAATTCATGATTTAAGATTCATTGTCGTCTAAAAGGATCTCCTTGTTAGCAAGAACCAAGACCCAAAAGTCATTGCACAAGAAAACTAAGAGATTTCAGGATCTTGATCCAAACGAGCACAGACCAAGGAGGTTCCCACCACCACTCTGAATCTTCCGCCAAGCTTGCAACACCTTCTCATTATCCCTAGCAAGAATCCCAAATTTTAGAGTATATTTTAATTCTTTCCCAAAATTTAATTTAGAAAATACCCTCAAATTTTTACTCTAATCTCAATTCTACCCACCATCCAAAAATCGCTACCGTTTTTTTTATAGATTATTAATGTTAGGAGGCTATTATTATGCTAAAATTTATATGAATGCAAGGGTATTGATAAAGACGCAAGTTTAGATAATGAATTTCTAACTAGTCCTGACATTAATGATTTTGAAGAAACTAGTGGTGATTTATAGACACATGGACAGATTTGAGACTGAATCGAAAGTCAATGATTGTTTTTTTTAGATAAAAAAAGTTCCAGACAAAATTGGAATTTGAACTAAAGTTTTGATTTTTTCTTTTTTAGGGAATTAAGGCCAATTATGATTTATCCAAAAGTTCACCAAATTACTCATCTTTTCCTGCTTATTAGTTTTAGATATTCCGTGACCTTCTTGTAATTATGGTTTACTGGAACTTTAATTAGAGAGTTGTTCTCATCTCAATGTTTTTCTTTTTTCTGTTTTTTTGCCCACAAATCAACAAAAATTACATCAAACATCTTTTTTTCACTCACGTGCCTGGTCACGTGCCGCCACTCCAAGCGTTTCAAATGCCTCTCCCGCTACCTCTCTCCGGGATTTTTTCCGGCAATGGCGGATTCCTCGGCCTCCACGGCGGCGGCGGCGCCGGCGCCGATGCCGCTCCTGAAGGACGAGCTCGACATAGTGATCCCGACCATGAGGAACCTCGACTTCCTCTGGCCCAGGGCGTCCTGCATCTCATTCAGGGACTCCGCCTGCCGGTGCTTCGGCTTCCTGCTGTCCAGGAAGAAGTACATCTTCACCATCGACGACGATTGCTTCGTAAGTGTTCACCGGACAGCCTGAATTCTCGCGAACCCGGTCGGGGTTCAGGCCACGGTTGAGCTTTTGCATGTGGGTTCTGCGTCTTGGGATGGAAAGTTTTCATCTTGATGTGGTTTTGGTGTCGAATAATTTGATCTTTGATAGAATCAAGATGCTGTTTTTGTCTTTGTTTGAAGATACGATTAGATTGTTATTTCTGTCGGTTTGTTTAGATTTTAGCAGAAGTTGAGATTGTTGCGTCTTTACCAATTTAGAGAAACTAGTATGACTTGGCTAGTTCTGAGAAGAAAGGCACTTTGGATCTCCCTTCTCGTCTTGCTTTACAGGCTGAATTGAACTTGATTGTTGGCTGACAGTTTTCGAGCCTTGAGATGGTTTCGCGGCTTGATCTCGCCATCCTCAAGAGACGTAGCTGTGTGATACTGACTCATGAACATGCCTTAGGACCCTTTCGACAATTGGGCGCGCAAGTAATCGCACGGTTTGAGTCCTGTCGGTCTGTGAAGTAAATGTTTTTGGATTCTCCTCGCTGAGCATCTGCTTAATTAGACTTCCGGATCTTGCCCAATTTAGGACCTGTGATCATCTGGTGTGGATTTAATTCTGTTGGTCTATTTCAGGTTGCCAAAGATCCGAGTGCAAAAGACATTGATGCACTCCAGCAGCACATGAAGAACCTCCCGACTCCTTCGACGCCGTTTTTCTTCAACACGCTGTATGATCCCTACAGAGATGGTGCCGACTTTGTCCGTGGATACCCGTTTAGTCTTCGGGCGGGTGTTCTGACTGCAGTGTCTCATGGCCTCTGGTTGAACATTCCAGACTATGATGCCCCAACCCAGCTAGTTAAGCCTCTTGAAAGAAACTCAAGGTACATCTGCACCCTTCTTCACATAGTGAAGCGGAGCAGTTCAATTCATTGCATATCTGCTGGATACCTGATGCATGCGATTCGAATCCCAGGTATGTAGATGCAGTTATGACAATCCCTAAGGGAACTCTTTTCCCCATGTGTGGCATGAATCTAGCATTCAACAGAGAATTGATTGGTCCGGCAATGTACTATGGACTCATGGGCGACGCTCAGCCAATTGGGCGGTACGGCGACATGTGGGCTGGCTGGTGCACAAAGGTACTGGAGCGCCTGTTTTGAACGTGTCCTGAACATCATTTTGCTGCAGCATAAGACAAGGAGAATTATTTCAATCTTTTCTCGGACAGTCTTTTAAAACTGATGTCTGAATATAAGCTTGCAGGTTATTATTAACACAGTCAATTTGGAAAACCCATAGAGTGTTCTAGGATAATTTCTGACATCGAACTAGAATAAAACATGATCGAATTACTATACTTAACGGAAACATCTATCCAATCTCTATCTGCCTGACATGCTCAAATGGCGAGCGTAATATGCGTTTTCTTCCCCTAACTAGCTTGAGAACACAATTCAAGGACTACTTCCCAAAGTTTACGTGGGTATCCCATTCTGGTGCATCTTTGCATCACTCCTTAACAGACCTAATTGACTTGCAGTATCATCCAAAAGCCTGTACCAGTTCTTATTTCCATTGGCATCGCAGGTCATCTGCGACCATCTAGGCTTGGAAGTGAAGACCGGATTGCCTTACATCTGGCACAGCAAAGCGAGCAATCCCTTCGTCAACCTCGAGAAAGAGTATAAAGGAATCTACTGGCAAGAAGAGCTGATCCCTTTCTTCCAATCCGTCGTCCTTCCTAAGGATTGCACCACCGTCCAGAAATGCTAGCGAGCTCTATCCAGGTGACTCGAATATCTGGTTTGAGTCATAGATTGTCTAATATCGATTCAAAGGTTTTGCTTTTTAGAGCTTGGTGAGTAGCTTTCTGTAAGTGTTATCCTCAAGAATTTTTTTGAAGTTGGGAATTTTCAGGTCTGCTTTTTGTCATGGCAACAATTCAGAAAAATCCAAGGGATTTATGCACATTGTATGCGGTGAAACGTTGGTCGAGATTGCTATGTAGTATGCACATAACAGTCCCTCAGCTTTTCACATGACAAATCAACGGTCGTGATTAATTTGGTATGCGCAAACATTTACCTTGCTATGCGTGCAAATTGGCGATCACTAAGAAATTGTACTCGCATTGATTTCAAATGCAATTTCCTTAGTCTGCTGGTAGTCTTGTAGAAATGAATGTTTCTATGCTAGGCTCAGTTGAACTTGCATAGCCTGATCTTGCTCTCTATCTCTCTCCTTAGTCGACCGATGTTGAGGATACAAGCATGGTACTGGTCGACGGATGATTCGAATTTGAAATATATTTGTCACTAAACTCACAAGTTAGTGGGTGCAATTTCAAATCGTGGCAACGGAAAATATTTAAAAAAAAAAAGAGAGAGAGAAAAACAAAAAATTCGCCGTTGCCGGGGATCGAACCCGGGTCACCCGCGTGACAGGCGGGAATACTTACCACTATACTACAACGACCTTGATGCTCTTAAGAAGCAAAATAATTATACTTGTTTCGTTTCCGTACTTAGCCATATTCCTCCTTTCACTCGATAGCAACCACGCTAGAGAAACTACTCACGAGAAGGTCACCTCACTGACCCTCTCCTTTCTGCCAGCATCTTGATCCTAACCGAACAGACGTGGCCTAAAGTCGAAGCCGCAATCACGGTACAAAGTTCATTGTCAGGAAGTGCCTTTCTTTCAGCAGCATAGCTCCTACAGTGCCTCGAAAGCAAAAGCGAAAAAGAGTTGACAGCATGGGATGTTATATATAAGAGCAGGACCGGGAGAAAAGTGATAACGTAGCATCATGACGCAAGAAAGACATGCTCCTATCCGAAGCTTGTCTTGCACTGGTGTGACTTGGACATTTCTCAGGAGCGTTTGCACGTTAAGAAAGAACGAAGTCGCGTAACAAATTTCGGCCTGCAAACTCCGAGAGATCGAAAGGGGTGTGCTCAGATAGGCAGTAGTGCTTCTTGTTTCAGAACTTTGATGGCTTTTAGTCATGGAGAATCTAATTCTCGAGAAGCCCGTCAAACCGGGAGTGAGGTCTTGCTAAACGTTGGTGCGTAGGACTGTTGCAATGAGGAAACAAGAAAATGGAAACGGTCCAACACAGTATAAACTGGAAAACTTGCATACACAATTTCTAGTTAACAGAGAAAACAACAGATGCCTGGTATGCTGACTTCCATTAGGATAATATAAGCAACACTGGTGAGTGAAACAGAAAAAACAGGGGGGATGAAATTGTCTGCATCCACGGAAGTGGAACACGTTCCATCCAAAAATCTTCGACCCTGAAACTGAAATCTGAAAATTCATACGAGCGGAGTCAAACTGGTTTGAGTTATCCGCCAGATAAAGGCACTCAAAGAACAGTTGTATGGCACCGTCAGTTTGAAGAAACTTGAATTGCATAGACAGAGCTAGCATCTACATCTCGCCTCATCCTTTTGCATTCTAAACGGACTTCGAGGAACCCGACGGAGGGAGGAAAAACACCAGGACGTTGTAGTACTGCCTTGCCACTTCGTTAAGGTTCATTTTGGAAGATTTAAGTAGTCTGAAGGCAAGAGAAAGCATTGTTTTCCTGCTTCACGTGCATGGATTGTCTTTGATGCTCTACGCGCTGAAGCTGTGAAGACAGCTGAAGCAAATTGATTGTAGGTTCATCATCTCCGCAATGAAGATGGTCTTTTGCATCTAAAAGACCCGATCCATGGACAAACCCACCGGAGATCGCGTAGTTGGAATTTTCGTTGTCACAGATTAGGATCGAGCCTTGATTTGCTTCTGCAGAATGGATTCCTGATGAAGGGAACTTGCTTGACCCTCCATTTTCCAGAGCGAGCGAGCTCAAGCCCATTAGGTTTTCAGACACCGGGCCCACGCCATATCGTGACTGGCCGCCGTGCATGATCAGGGACTGATCCATGGGAATTCCAGACGTTTGGCTAGAAGAATTCTGAGAGTGAGATGACAGAAGAGAGAGAGCACGACGAGATTCTGAAACTCCCGGCAATCCATGAACCGTTGATTCGGTGTCGAAAATGCCATAGTCTTCACTCCCCAAGGGGTCTGGAAACAAGGAACGTGAACCAGAATTTTGTCCTTCATGCTGAAATCGGCTAGCTTCACCGAAAATGCCCACTGAGGCGGAATTACCTCTGTTATCAAGGAACGGAGACAGCTGTTTTCCAAAGCCATAAGAGGGGAAAGGCGATCTGGGATGCACTACTGATAGTGTACCATAATCAGTTCCATGTTCCGCTTTAACACGGTTGCCCCAATCATTGGCTTTAAACTTCTCAGGATGCAGATGGCCGCCGCTAGGAAGTATGTCCTGGCAAATAAAGGACGTAGTCGCGAACACATTCCCTTGAAACCTGTTTCCTGGAAACCATGCATAAAGATTCATTGTCATTATGAAGAATCAAGAGGCAGCCAAACTACCAAAATATTAGCAGAAATGAACCAGTGTTACTAAGCATGTCAACGACAATCATTACTGCATTGCCTGAAAGACTTCTGTATTTCACTACTATAGAAGGGTGCCCTGCAAGTTGATCTTGACAAGGGAATCAGACGAGTGCGTGATCAAAAGGATGGATTGCTCTTGTGAAATTTTGCTGGCTTCATAGGAGGAGTGTTTAGAGGAATCTCTGGTGCCCACGGATAATGAGTCGTTGGTAGATATTTTACTCCTAAAAGTAAGTCCTAAATCTATTCTCCAATAGGAATAAATTAATCAATTTTTTGGATCAATTTCTCACAATAGCAGAGTGGATAAGTTGTTCAATTGCAGCTATCAGCTATCAGTTTCGCCACCTTCTGTTTACTGGACCTTCAGGCCACAGCTAAGCTTTGCAACGTAATCCAAAAAAGGCTATCAATGGCACTTTACACTCGGTGGAATTCGATGTTTCCTGATGAATTCCAAAGCAAACAAGTGTAGGAGAAACCAATATTTATTGATGAATTCCGAAGCAAACAACATCAGCTCAGGTCAACATTACTGGAATTCAGAATTGTAGGAGTGTTCTCAGGATGAGGAAAGGATAGTACAATCAGATAAAGGATGATATGATGAGGATTTGTGCAGGCGAAAGATATGAACATGCAATACTTGTCACACAGGGAGAGAGAGAGAGTTGAGACTCTCAAGTGTAGAAGTTATGCTCATACCGCAATATGGGGGCATGAGTTTTCCAGCCTTTGCAGGGTGAATGCCGTTTTGGGGCTTCCTCCGACGTTCATTGTGGCCCGCAAGACGTTTACGACAGCTGCGCTTACCATCATCAAATTCAGCCAGCAAATGGAACCTGGATAGTCAAAAGCTTGAACACATTATAGTAGCAACAAAGTACAGAAGCAATTGGACAAGGGAAAGTCATAGAGATTTAGATCAAAGTGGAGACACCCTATGGAATATTTCATATAATTGCATTTTTGAATGATTGGCTTAGTTTTACAGTAGAAATTATCTTTTGCAGAATCTCAGTGAAGAGAAAGCTAAAGAATAGTTTTTGTGAGAAACAAGACCTCCAACTGCACAAATGAGAGGCATCTAACCAAATTATGAATTTGAATGTCAGATTTGTCTTTCATTCTTTTAGCTCAAACGCAAGCAATTGACGCTAAATAGTTTGATCAAGCAAGAGAAATCAATTTCAAAGGCGAGAGAAGTCCATTTCATGCTCATGCTGCAAAAAGCAAACTGTTAAAGAGTTAAAAGGAGACAAGTACAGAGTTATGACTGCACTATTAGATCACTGACAAGAACTAGATGAAGCAAAGGTAAACACAAAAGACCAAAATACTAGCCAGATGTTTGAATGTACAGATGTGGTGCCATGAATGAAAAAGAAAGCTAGTGATATAGAAAATCTAGCAAGAAAATAAGGATTGATGAATAAGACCAACCTACTACACTGCTGGCAAAACCTCTGTTCTTTGCCGTTCACTATGACTTTTGAAGTCTTTGAGTGAGCCTCACAGACTTTATGCCTCTTGTGGTAGTCTTTGGAGGAGCTAAGGTCCTTGTTACAGCCATAAACTTGGCAACATGCGTTCTGGAAATTTGCCCCGGCGGGTCGAGCTCTCTTCAGCGGCGTGGACGAGTCGGACGACGACAACACCGGGAGTCTGGATTTAGGGGTGTCCCTGTTATCGGAAAACCTCCCAAGTTTCAAATCAAAGAGTGACGAGTCCCTACTACTGGAGTCCATCACATAGCTTGTGAATTTTGAGGACTCCTCATCGGACAGGAAAGTGATTGGAGAGGCCATGATTGAGTTGATGTCTCTTCCTCCTCCAGCTTTGTGGCACCAGACATCCCGGATTGGATCCCTTGGGACTTGCTTGGTCATGTCTTGAAATCCCAATTCACCAAAACCTGGACTGATGCTATGGTTTGCCTGTTGGGCAGAGACAAGCATGCCGTTATTACTAAACCCAGATGGAGTTCTCAATTCCCAACCCAGGAAAGCATTTTTGCTCCTTGCAAGAGCATCAGAGGATGACATTGTCCCATCTGACTGAACCCCCTTCCCCCCAGAATTGAAACTCCAGGATTCCATAAGAGAACCGGAGAGAGTCAGAGAGAGAGAGAGAGAGAGAGAGAGAGAGAGAGAGAGAGAGAGAGGGAGGGATAGAGATGGAGAGAGAACAGACTCGAGATTAGTTGAAATCAATGCATACTGACCCACATCAGACTCCACCAAGGAAGACTGTCCATGGCATGCACTAAATAGCCCCTCGAACTCCCTTTTGCCAAGTAACGAAACAGTCAAGTGACTACCCGTGCACAGAAAGTGGCTCCAACAAAAGCGGACAAATTAACCAAAGAATGAATACTTGAGCCTCAAGCAGAACTGGACTGGAAAAGACAAACACTACGCATCGAACTGAAATAAAAAGAGCATCCCATGTCAGAAAGATCGAGCACAGAAGCTCCCAAAAAGCTCGAAGCTGTATCTAATCAAGAAACAGACCCAAGAAAGTGTATCTGCCCAGTCCAAGAACGGTAGATTAATCCAGCAGCAAAAAAAAACAAAAACAAAAAAGGAAGAGAAGGGGGCTGCTGCTGTTCAAGAAAACAGAACGAGAAAGGTAATTACGGGGACGGTGAGAGAGGGAGGCTATCAAAAGCGGCAAGAAAGGGAGGGGCGTAGGGAGAGAGAAATCAGAGAAAAAGATGAGAACTTTAGCACTGTGGAGTGAACAGTAGGACTGAGAACGACGGGGAGAGAAGAACATAGGGTTGGGAGACTGAGGAGAGCATATCAGGGAAAAGATATTTGATGTCCCCCAAGCTTCATGGGAAAATCAGTATGGTGGTTGCTATTTCTAGAGAGAGAGAGAGGAGAGAGAGCGAGTAAACAAATCAAGATGATGGAAGTTAAACTTCCTTTTTGCCTTGTTTAGACAAAGTACGGAACTCGATCTCCTCTCCCACACTTGGTCAGATAATATGCAGAAACCCTTTTTTTTTCCCCCCTGCCCAAACCTTAACAGTGGTCCCTTTGCAATATCCTCACTAAAAGACAATCCTAAATGACAGTTACCCCAAATCCTGAACAGCAATTACTGTTAAGACCATCGATTTGTTCGTTCTCCAATTTAAAAATTGATATCGGACGTCGCACAACAAATCACAGGTGAGACAAAAAAACCCAGGCGTCTCGTAACAAGTCTAAGAGTCTCAGGTTCAGATCACGGTCTTACTTCTTTTAACGCTTCAATGAAATAATTAACTCGCCAAATCGAAAAAACCACATTGAGTTCTCATTTTGGAGGCGAAGCTGGTGAACAACTTAAGTGAATAGGTAATGGGTATTTGCCTTTTTTAAGGAATAGGTGGAAGCAAGCAGTGTGGTTTCGTGTTGGAATGAAGCAAAAAAGAAGGGCAACAGCACAAGCTTATCCACTCCACTGCTGGGTTTTAGATCCCTTAGGGCTGCAAAAAGAGGGCACAAGGGTGTGGTGTTAAATGACGATTTATGGGAAAAGGTCCATACTATTAGTAGAACAATCCTTCTTGAAAACCATAAAGAAAGAATATTCCCCTCTCTTGGGAGCAAGAAAAACATACACAAGGCTCCATGCAAATTGAGGAGAGAGAGAGAGAGAGAGAGAGGAATTATAGGGTGAGAGTGATGCACAGGGGATCTCTATGCAGTGTCAATCTCAACTCCAACCTCTCAATTATGTTGGGATCAAGAAGACAGGCCCCACAGTTATCATTAACCTCACTTCTAACTCCACCTAACGGTCCCCCATCCTCTGTTGAAATTGAAATCTAACTCCAATTATTTGTGTGTGTGTCTACATCACAATTCACAACACATGTCCAGTGTTTCGTCCTAGTGGACACTATTGGTTCTACAAGTAAGAGGGCTTTTTCATGATATTTCAACCAAATTGATGGACGTGGTTAAAAATTATGATTTGGGTCCTCTAGAATTTTATAAAGGATTATCGCTAGAGTCGTATTAATAGGGCATGACCCACGTAATCACACGCGGTCTCCATGATTATAATATTAACGAATTTGAATGGTTTATATTCATAATGTCGGGTTTAGATGACGTACACCGAAGTATTAGTCAAACATTATTACTGATTGTTCCGTGACTTGACAAGTTACTATATGAAGCTACATATTATGAAACATCGACACTCTCCGGACACTCGACGTGTCTGACACTTTTTGACACTTGATCAACTCTCTTGATATTCTCCGACACTCAAATTTGGAATTTTGACATGCGAGTTCGGAATTCCGACAAACATGGATCAATTTTAAAAATTTTCAATAAATAAGAGGTTAAAGTGTAAATATGTAAAAATTTAAAAAATAAAAAAAAACAATAAAAGGGAAAAAATAAGAAAAATCAAGTTTTCTCATCTATTCCAACTTTCATTTCCTGCGATACACAAGTCATCCTCCCAAGTTTGTTTTTTTCTCTTATTTTTCGACATGTTCTGATATGCGGGTCCACAATGTGGATAGTTTATTTTTCTTCCTCGAATGGAATGATGAATGATATTAACAAATTGTGGATTAATGTTTTTAGTGTAAATTTATTTTAGGCTTTATTTATTTATTTGTGGATGTAAATCAAATTAATTTGATTAAAATAATCATCATGTATATATAAGAATATACATTTAATATATAATGTATCTCAATATATCGAAATTCTATATATTTGAAGAAATGATGTATCGATGTGTCATGTCGTGTCGCGTGTCATGCCGATGATTTAGACATTTCTAGAAGGAGAAACTCCATCTACCGAGGGCTTAGACATAGACTAAGCCAAATCATGCAATGATTCTTCGTGCCTGCCTGTTCTGCGGATCTGATAAGCTCTTGCCAAATTAGCAGGGGAATGAGACACATCAACCATGGATCACCTAAGGCAGACAAGTCAAAAGGAAAGAATTGCCGAACACAAGATCTTTGACAAAATATTTAATCAGTGCATGCGTGGGGATCACATTTTTATATTTGGCTGAGAGATAGAGAGAGAGAGAGAGAGAGAGGGAAAGAGACTGCAGAAATGATTATCTCCACTCAATTCATAATGAGAGTGTGAACATGTATCCACTTTTTTTGAGAAAACGTGGGATGGGTGGACAGGGTTCAATTGGAGAAAAAAGAGCACATATCCTTAAAGCAAGTCAAGGATTGGAATCTTCTTTTTATATGATTTTATGCTGCTTTTTTTAGTTTCGATCCCTCTCATCCCATTTTCCTCACCGAGTGAGTATATATGGGCATATATATTTTAAATTTACTATTTGGAATGGCGAGGAAAATGCAACTTGAAAGTCACAAAAGAACCCAAAAAGGGAGTAATAGAAAAAAGGAATGTCTTAAAAAAGTAATACTTAAATAAAAACGGTCGTATTTTCTTTTAAAGGAAAATTTTCTTTTCTCGATGATTGAGTGGAAGTTTTATTTGAAAATTTTAGAATATATAACTAGGACCATGTTTTTGTCTGACCATATTTTACAACGGTGAATTATACTAGACATTGCTCATATGCAAACTTAATCAATACAAATGTAGGCGATATCATGATTAATCTGTCAAATTGAGACATGGTGAGATGAAGCTTCTCTAATTAGTAATTGCGAAAAAAATATATCGCTCGTAATTTTGACTCACAAATAAGACCTTAGCTCGATTTCTCTTTGTCTTATCCATTAGGTGTTTGCAACCTCATGTTAACACAGAGATGAGAGTGATGGTTGGAGAGGACGATGAGGTTTGACTTTGCTATAGGTGGTGACCGAACCGAGCTTCGAGGATGGCGATGGACGTGATGGCATGGTCCAAACGAGGCGATGGGAGTGTGGTGTTCATGGCTTAAGGACTGGTTAGAGAGAGAAAAGAAGAGGAAGAAAATAGTTTTGTCTTTTTTTCTTCTTTCCCCTTTGTATATAGTGTCTCCCGCATTTCAAACTTTCGTGTGGGCGACATTTAAGTATAATTTAATTCTCGATTTCTTATTAAATCAATTGTCAGTGCAAGAAATGATATATACAGTTTGATATTAAGCCTATTTTCCAAATTATAACCATCCATATTGATAGTAATGGAAGTGGGTTGTTTAACAAATGGAATACATGGACCACACGATATACAAAAACCTAACCCAATAAAAATTTGAGAAAAGTCATAAAATATTCAAAACTATACTCACTATGTCATGAATTTTTTTGTGACATTAAAAGCCTCAAACTATGCTCACTGCGACTGATTTACCCTACACTTTTTCTTGTGACATCAAAAATCCAAAACGTGTACTTATGTGACATATTTATCTTTCGTTAAGTTCTTTTAGATGATTTTTCAGCTAAAATAACATTGTTTTTATTTCACTTAAGCAACGTGAGTGCCATGTCAAGATCATTTGGTGTTTGGTGTCTATGTATGTAGATTTTTAACGGTTTTCATAGACATAACTTTGACGCAACATAAATGTATCATGTAGATACACGTTTAAGATTTTTGATGTCATAGAAAAAAGTTTATATAAATATGTCACAGAAGGTATAATTTAGGACTTTTGATGGCTTTTGCCCATTAAAAAATTGATTGGGTAGAGGAAGAAAATATGGCCAAGTTAGAAATTAGGATGGACAATAAAAAAGAAGAAAATATCAAGACAGAATCTTAAAATTCATGGGAATAGAGTCTTTGAATGGTCAAATTAAGTCAAGGGAACAAATTAAGTTGGAATTTGATGCTGCACTTTTGCTTTTTCCATGCAATTGCAATCATTACAACCCAAGAGATTCGACATATAAAATAAAAAGTTGACCTTGTGAACAAATGCAATCCATGTACATAATATCTGCTTTGGCTAAAGGGAAGTACATAAATCTTGATTAAAGACAACCATCTGTTCCCACTTTGAAGATTACGTGCTGCACGCCTGCCTGAGATCCAGCTCTCAACTAAATTTGGTGAAGTAATCAAGATGATTAACATGCCATCTTGTCATCTTTTCCCAGTAAAGTCTTAATTTAGATGTTCTGTACGGTCAAAGGTTCCTATAACTAGAAAAAAGGAACCAAAAAAATAAAATAAAATTGGGGAATCTGAATATATTGATTTAAAATCTGTTATGCTTCTTATTGGATTATAGTGCAAGTATCACATTCATTCCAGTGAGGACTAGCCAAGAATACAATCACAAACAATAATTCAGAAGATAAGTTCTAATCGTAATGAGATATTAAAATTAAAATTAAATAGAATGGAAAAATCATTAACATGTCCATGCCAAAGAAAACAAACGTTTGACTCTCTTCACTAACTTAGTACTCAATTGAGATATTGAAACAAGGAAATGGAAAAAAGAAAAAAAACATGGATGAGTGGAGCTTTGTTAAAGTAAATGACACTTTATTAAAATAAAGTGTGAAAATTCAGGTGTGGCATCTATTTTTTTGGAATTGGACTTTACAACCGCATGCTCTATTTGTACCACCAGCATGCTCTATTGATGTCGTGACTTTTAGAATAAACAAAGAGATACCAAACAAAATATAGTACATAAAAATTTAATTATATGCATTGCATGGGGATCACGGCTGAGGAAGACTAAAATAGAGAACGAGCCATGTTTTCCTACGAACTTGGTTGGGGGAAACTCCATTTAATCATATTTTTTGGTTAGTGACTTATAAGTTACACAACCCGTATTAATTTCGATTGAGTTTACATGTGAAGAATGTCCATATCGTGTAACCAATCAATTAGAAGTATAGTTGAAAAGAGTTTCCTCTTGGTTAGGATTGGAGGAGAACATTGTCTGATAGAGATATTTATATATTGAAGTGAGAACCGACTTTTATTTTACTTTCTATTATCTCTAAAATTACCCATTCATCAAAAACTAAAACTACCTATTACTTTCATTTTTATAAAGTAGTGTTGTGAGATTTAGTGGGATCTATGTTAAAAATTTAAACTGTTAAATGAAGACATATATTATTTTATTACTCCATGAAGGCATGGTTTAATATTAAATTATTTTAATACTCATCCTCACACTTACTCCGATTTTTTCACCTAGTACTAAGTGTCAAAATTTAATTGGGGAGACAAATGGGGTCTGGACGTATTTGAACTTAAGACCTTTAGCTCTAATACAATATGAGATTTGGTGACAGTTCTAAAAGTTTAAGCTATTAAATGAAGGTATGTTTTAATATTTAATTATTCTATATTCTATTTAGCATGTGTGATACTGGAGGGATCCAAGATTGAGAAGGAAATCCAAATGCGAAAAGAGATATGCTTACCACACGAAAAATTCACCCTAGGATACATGTCATCTGACTCGACACTCAATGAAATTCGCCAAAAAGATGCAAAGTTACAGACAAACCAAGAGTTCAATGATTGAATTCATTAATCAAAACAGTCTCGCCCTCGAGGAAGCCTTAAAAGGGTTTGAATAGATTCGACCTGGAACAACACTTCAAGCATAGCCAAATTTCAAGACTTCTAACCTTCAATTTTCCAAGATAAAGACTAGAAATTAGCCAAGATGTAAATTAGAACATTGACTCTCGACTCAAATGACTTTACAAACAGAAAACAATGCATCGGCTCAACAGACACATAGAAATACCAAAAGACTCATTGTGGCATAAAATTAAGCAGCATATATTAATTTGACCATAACTTTTTCTAGAAGGCTTTAAGTTGCACGACGCATGTCACGATTAAAGCTAGACACGTAGGGCTTTCCAACCATACAAATGGGACCTGATTGGAGTACAAAAATCTTCGTAAAAAAGGAGAAGAATTAGATCCTCGCAAAATGCCAGCAGAACTGGACTCAGCCTCAAAGCGATTTTGCATTGATTGTTCGATAAGGTTCAATCTTCCTGAGATGAACCTTTATAAGGGTGTGCACGATCGTTGGTCGATTACTTTAACAATAGTGGAATTAAAGGTTAAAGCGGAGGGTATAAACTTTGCATGATGAAACCGGTTAAAGAGAAACTACGACGAAAGGCCAATGTTCCTTTTCTTTGGTGATAAAGAATGAGCTATAGATTGGCCACCATTTTACCGCTCAATAAAGAACATAATACAGGCAAAACACATTTAGAAAGTAAGTAGGGAACTATTATGAGTCCACATGGCTAAAAAAGTAAGAAAAATAAAGGGAAAAAGTCACAAAAAAAAAAAAAACTCTCTAATTATGTTCATTGTGACACATTTACACTAAAATTTTTCTTTTTGTAATACAAAAAATCCCAAACTTATTTACCTTCTGTCAATGAGCACTATCGAAAAATTGGCCTACATGAACGGAAATAGGCAAATGGTGTTGAAATGATGCCTACGTGAATTAAGTAAAATAAGATTGATGTCATTTTACCTAGAAAATCATCTAATAGAATATTGGTGGAAAATAAATATGTCATAAGAGTACAAGTTTTGGGGTTTTGATGCGATAGGAAAAAAAATTGAATAGATATGTCAAAACAAGTATATTTTTGGATTTTGTTAGAATATTTAAATAATAACCCACGCATTCATCTAACAGCTTAAACTTTTAGAACAGTTGTCAGTAGTCTTACTAAATCTTACATGGTATCAGAGCTAGGAAGTCCTGAGTTCGAATCTTCCAGGCCCCTATTTGCCTCCCCAATTAAATTTTCACGCTTAGTACTAGGCAAAAGACCACACTAAGTGTGAGGGGGAGTGTTAGAATATTTAAATAATAAACCACGCATTCATCTAACAATTTAAGCTTTTAGAACAGTTGGTAGTGGTCTCACAAAATCTTACGGGCGTCACAAAAAAAAAGTTCCAAATTAGATGTGCCATAATAGATATAATTTGGTTTTTTTTTTTTTTTTTTTTTTTTTTGTGGCTTTTTTCCGAAAAATGAAAAGAAAAGAGAAAAGAAAAGGTATGGATGGTATCATAGGGTACTGACTCGACGGCGTTGTGTTAACTCTGATAATCATTAGATGTCAAGTTAAAACGAGCCCATGCCCCAGCCCAAAATAGGCCACAACTCGAGCACGGCCTTGTTTGAAATAGGCTCGTGCTCGGGTCGACATGCACCATTACTGATCTTTAAGTTCAACTCATTTCATAATATCTTTTTAATATCATTTAGTAGTAAGAGTGGCGCGAGAGTGATACACTACGCATAATTTTCTACGACTCATAGACCAATCGAGTGAATCGTGATTTCTCCTAAATAACGGAATCATAATACTTCTCAATGGATGGGAGGGAGCAATTGAAAGCTCCACCACAACAATCTTTTCTTGGTCGATAGATGGACACCAAATCATGCTCAGCCACCCTCCCAAGTAGAAAGCTGTCTTCTAGCCAACCACCCATGGGGTCGTAGCTTGGTCCCCCTACAACTTCGCACCTTTCATTCATTCAAGTGAACCGCCCTTCTTTCTCCACGGTTCTATCTCTTCTCAAAAATAGAAGGAAAAAGGTGAAATTATACCTTCATATAGGGAGATTTTTCAGCTCACACCCCACAATTTAGGTATCTCCCAGATTACTATGTTAATTAATGCAAATGATCTTAAATATGATTAACAACTATTCATTATATGAGAAATAGGAAAATTTTATCGTGCATTATAATTTAGTCTAGGATATGTAGACGATCTAAATACTATCGTCAATTCAAATTGGTTACATTTTCTCAAGTTATAATGAATTTCTAATTAGATATTTAGATAGCAAACTTCTAATTAACTATAGTGGTTCATCCGTAGTGACCTCATGAATTGGTTCTACGAGCATCATAAGAGGGCAGCTTATTACATTACATAAAAAACAAAGTCACTAAATCATGTCTTGCCACCTGTGTAGCATAGAAATTGTGGATGAACTTCGGTAGCTTCCCTCCCACATCATAGCTCTGAATCACACGCATGCTCCACATTTAAACCCCATATTTCAATGGGGTTTGGGGTTGGGGTTGGTCCACCCAATCTGATGAACACTCAAATGACTCAATTTAGGTTATTTTCTAACCTAAGTTGAAAATCAATTTTCTCAATCTCAGCGTCAAGAGTATAAAAAATGGGTCAACGCTATCTGCCTTCACCGGTGCAACCTATTTCCCGATTTCAATTATTTTGGCTCAGAGGGAAGTGGTTGACTGCTGAGAAATTGTACTGCTGGATTGTGTGGTCGAAAAGAGATCCAAGAGTATTGGATCAGTTCAAAAGACTGGTCAACAGGTCACGCTAGGGTATATTTATACTTGGATCTTTTTAACGAGCATATTAGAGGCACTTGATAAAAGGGAAAAAATTAGAAAAAAATTTGTTAACGAGGGTGTTTTCGGATATTTATGAGTACTATATTAAGGAAATCTCTTTTTTCAATGCATCAACTATTCTTGCAAGGCGTGTAGTTGGTGTTTTCGATATTGAGATTTCCCTTATGGAACATGTTTAATAAGTATCTGGGACGTGTCCACTCATTCTTTGATTAGAATGCATTGATTATAAATGATAAAAAATATATTAGTGTATTAAAAGATATAAAATCTTTTAAATTTGTTGCTATTTACCAAGTGTTTCCAGGAGACTTGTCGACGACTGTAATTATTGCATCAGATTCAGTAAAGCAGATGGGGGTTGCAATTAAGGAAACATGTCTCCCGTTTGCGTGTTGGGTCCCTTCGTCACGACGAAATGCCAGAGCAATAAGTAATCTGTAGAATGGCAAGATCGAAGCCCCAATGCTCTTAAATATGGTTGGACAACTCAACCCCCACCTGGTTTTAGCAGAAAATTATGAGAAAAGGCACGGATGACGGTGCCATTATAGTTCTCTCTATTGCGAGAATTATGAGAATTTGTACTCACGGTCACATGGAATTAATGTTCTATGCGCCGTTGTTAGAGATGTACATTAATTTCCACGAGTACCATCTAGAATAGGACACGTGTATTCTTAAAATATTGTTTGTATCCAACAAGATTTCTTAGAATTCGTTACACGCCAATGTGCCAGTAGGGTATGCTAAAATTATATACTTGAAAAGCAATTGCTCCTTGGGTTGGCACTTATAAAGGTCAACTGCTCTGCTCTATAAGGAATAATTGATCTTAGAGGTGTTGTGCGTCCAAGAAGCAATGGATAATACACTCCAATGGAAATTGATATTAGGGAGGGGAATGGTCACTAAGTTCGAGGCATGTATTGGGCAATGGAGAGGGAAAAGGTGAAGTGACGCTTGTTTGGTTAAGAGCAAAGGAAGAAAGAAGATGAAGTGGCACTGAAAAACTAGCCAATGCGTATGAGGAAGATATGAATGTGAGGTGACGGTGGGTGCGTTGAGTTTTGAACCATTGGCAAAAGAAAGAAACCCCAAGTTGCAGTGACTCTTGCTTTGTAACTGGAAATCTGCCATGTGGGGTTTGATGGGTGAAGAGGGAGCAAAATATGTGGATGCCACCTGCAATTGAAGCTGTGTGTGTGTGTGAGAGAGAGAGAGAGAGAGAGAGAGAGAGAGATTGACACAAACAACCACCCACCACTCCAAGAAAAGGGCCCAATGGCAGATCCACTGTCACTGCCCTTCCTCTCAATCAATCAAAGCTAAAATTTAAAGAAGCAAAAAAAAAAGAGAGAGAAAGGAGAAAAGTGATTCCTCAAAAAAACCCTAGCTTATTTGTCCCTCTCAAGAAAGAGATGTGATGGGGCGCATGAGGGCGTTGATGGGGAGCAGGCAATGAGCCCACGTTGAAGAAGACCCCACTCCATTTAAGTCCCTAGGCCAAATGGGTGATGGTTGCAATTTTGGCCCTTTGTTGTCTAGCAAGGATTTGAGCATGCTTGAGTATTAATATCTTTAACTTGGTGAGTAAAGTGAATGATATGCATGAATTATATGGAGTCCATGTGCTTTTAAGATGCAACATAGGCCAAAGAGTACTCAAAAAGAGGATCTAAGTTGACCTTCTTTTATAGTCCTTTCGGTGGTATTTTTAGAGTGAAATGAATTCCGTCCACAGTTGCTACAAAAAAGAAATCGTCACATGTGATAGATTTGTCCATGAGCATACTCAAACACTAGCCATTTCACATGTCGGTTTCACCACAAACATGGCTAGATCACCATTCACCACACGGGGGGAAATGATTGTTCTCTCTTAGTAGTGCTTCATACAGAAAGTCGATTTCAAAAGTCATTCAAAGTGCACTGGGCTGATGTGGAGAATTGTGTTTTTAAAATTACTTGGAGAGTTGGATCAGTTGAGGCATGTGAAAGTTGGCCCACACATCATTTAACCATCGAAAAGAAACACATTCAATTCAATTTATGTACGAGTGCACTCAAGATAGGTAATTTATACATCATTCAATTATGGTATAATGTTCTACTATACAACAACTTAAACAGAAATAGGAGAAGAAAATTCACATTCTAAAATGTTTCTATACTTATATATGATGAAGTATTCCAATGGGGTACAATACACTGGCTAATGTCATTGGAAATCTCAAATGATTGCCTTGAAATAAGGCTTGACAAAATGTTTGCATACCATGTCCGAAGCAGGCTTAGTTGTCCAAATGATCCCACAGCTGTAACATGCAGTGAAGCATTGAATTCGTGGAGAGATGGGGAGGGGGGATTGAAGCTGTGTGGGGAGGGACCCCATTGGGAAAACAATTGTCTTTTTTGTTTGCTTTCGCTGCAAGAACTTTCCATCGAAGCAGTAAAAATTGACTTGGGAACGTCTCCCTCCGATCGCACACACCCCGGAAGAATACAAGTGACACCCGGGTTTGGGTACTTTCTGACTCAGACACATGTAAAGCGTCAAAAGGCAACATCACATCAAAGGGTTTTTGCTCATTTCCATGCACGCCTCTCGCATTTAACAGGCCTCAACTCTCTAACTAATGTCCAAAAACTGTAATCAATTCATTTCCTTTTTTCGTTTTCGGTTTCGGTTTCAATTTTTTTTTTGGAGATAACGGTCGCTTTGTTCGACTTTAGGACGGTATCGTCTTCGGAAATCGCCGGTTCGATCTCGTGCTTTTGAGTCTCTGAGCTGAGCTGATCGGAGCTTCACCAACACATGCTGGATTCACGAGACTTTCCGTCCGGCTTTCCGGCATGTGTCGGGCGTTGAGTCGCAAAGCGGATCCTGCATCGTGTTACGAACAACTCGAGCGTCTCGGCGAAGATCTTCATTGTGAGCCAAACCTATGGAATCCGATCAAGGCTTGGTCTGCTCCGAAAGTTCCTACGGAATGTTTTTTTTTTTTTTTTTTTTTGGGTTTGGAATGAAGTTGGGTCAGCTCATGGGCCATGTCCAGCCCGCCCATTCGACCAGCTTGGGCCCGAATCAAAAGCCCAACACCGAGGCGCAAGAGGTACAAATGGAAATCGCTTTGAATTGAACGAGATCTCAACCGCACGCCACGCGAACGTGCCATTAATTTTGAACGTTCCTAATTTATAATCATTATAAATATCAAAACTTAACCTATATTTATGCCCTCGTTTTTTTGGCTTTCTATTATTTAATTTAGGGGTAATAACTAATAAGAGAAGGCCGGATAAGCGAGGAAAATTACACTTTCAAAGTATGACCTTTTTAAGTCGTGGGCGGTGTTAAATATGTGCTTAATTGTATTTATGCCTTTATTTCTCCACTTTCGATTGTTTTATGCACTCATATTAAGGGAAGGTTAAACAAGTTAGAAAAATGATGTGTTTGACTTAAATATATAAACATAGATATATATTTTTTTAATCAGTTTGAAAGGTTTTATTGTATTTTTTTTTTTATCTTTATTGCCAAAGCTTAATTTAGGTAGCTACCATCAACGCATTAATGAAAAGAAAAATGACACAAATGGTCTCTGAACTTCGGTCTAATGTTTAATGTGGTCCATAAATTTTTAATTTAAATATAATCTTTAGATTTTTGGCACATATTCAATTTAGTCCCCAAATTATATGAAAATTATAGTTGAGAGAATAGATTGAACATGTAATTAAAAGTTTAAAGACTAACTGTACATTGGATTACAGTTCAGGGATTATATTGAACAAATTAAAAGTTCATAGACCACGTCACAAATTGGATCAAAGATTAGAGATCTAACTGAAATAAAAAGCTATAAAAAAGACGTGGTGGAATAGCCAAAAAAGACAAGAAGTAGTTGTAAATAAGAAACAGAAGTACTTGAGGTCGATGCACTTGAACGACCCATTTCGATGATTCAAGTCACGAACGCAAGCAAAGTTGGTTTCTTGGCAGCAGACCTGTCGACCCCTCTCCGTCTTTTTCGGTTTAAATTTCCATTCATGGTTAACACGGTCGTGTTCTCTGTTTTCCGACGTTCTTTCCCTTTTCTTTTTAGTTGCTCTTTCATTGATGTTAGCATTGTTTGAGAATCTGTCTGATCGTGCGGATGCGCCTCGCACTTGCAGTGAAGTACGATCTGAATTTGCTCGACCATTTTCCTCTTGTTCTTGGGTGGTCCGAATATGTTCTGGGCCGCTAAATCTGTATCTTTTTCTGTCTCGCTGGCGTGATTGATGATTGAATGCGTATTTTGCTGTTCTTTTTGTTATAGATGAGGCCAAATATCTTTAGGGGTTTTTTTGTCTTTTCAATCAGATTTGCTTTTAAGTTAAAAGTGATACATTTATATTAGCGATGGCAAGACGCTAGTAGTCAAGACGCTGAAAAAAAAAATAGAGAGGCAAGAAAAAGAGAGAAGAAAAAAGCGAGTTTCTTTTTTATAAGAGTTCTCAATCTCTTTGTACTTTAATCTTAAGAAAAGATTATCGTCGTATTTCAATTTTTTTCGAAGTTTAATGGATTCATAGAATGCCTTTGCGCGGAGACATAGCCCAAGTTTGGGTGAACTTTGTTAACAATTTTTTTGGCGTGTTCTTCTGATTATATTATTTTATATTTTGCTTTGTAAATTGTTTGCGAGCGTTATTTTTCTGGAATCGACGTGCGATTTCCTAACACTTTTTTCTTTCTTCGTTGCAATTATCTCGGGGAATTCATCTTTGCTTCTTGGGAGTTCCGATTTCTTTCCTCTCCTAAAGAATCGCATCTTGTTCTTGTTACTGATCGGGCACAGTCTAGAAAATGAGAGAAAAATTTCCTTATTCCGTTGCATTGGAGTGAAGAATGTGATAGTATCAATGTCTTTTGTGATGCCAAATCCCAAGCTTTAAACTCACAATTAGTTCACGATCTCTGGTTAATAGTTCAATCAAGTAGAAATGGGGGCTAAAGGAAGTGCAAGCTTTTGTAGATGGAGAAGGGGAGCCTTATGAATATCCAAGTTGCGTTTAGAAAGTGCGATTAGCACTGAAGGATGATTTTAAACTTTATCGCAATAAGAAATGCAAGTTCGATTGTATAATTTTTTTGTTTTATTATTGCTTACTCACAAGACTCTGCTTTATTGTTGCAGTCACCAATGCATAGTGCACGCACTTGCACGCGCCTCTCGCATGCACTGATCACTCAGTTCACTCCCTCTTACCCTTAGACAGTTGTTTTAGACTTGCTCAAAATGGCAGCCTAGATCTTAATGTTGGTGCCTACGGTAGTCTCAACCTGCCCGAGAGTTCTAGGCATTTGCAGCCACAAGCTGGTGAGCTTTGATATGGTGGTTAACTAGGTAGAAATCTGAGGGAAGCTAACTAGGTATTTGAGAGAATACTAGATAGATGTATGTTATGATAGTCCTAGAGATATTCGTAGAGAGAGAAGAAGAAGTGTCAATTGTAAAAGAACAAGTCGACGTGACTATCCAAGGTTCTGGGGAGTGTTAATATCACTTAAGGTTGTTTATATAATTTGCTATTGTCAATCAATTGGTTTATCTTGTTCGGAAACATTGATATGATTGAGGTCATCCTTCTAATTTGTTTTACTATGTGGATGTCCTGAAATAATCCGTTATTGATAAGTTAAAAGCTTTAACATATCTAGCAACGATGCAGAGTGCTTCACATTTTTGTTTCCTCATTGTCGCTAAATGCTCATTTACTCTAAAAAATGTTCGTATGGATTTTAAACTTCTCTTGAAAATCTACAATCTTGAACTAAAGAGAAAAAAAGCAAAAGAGAAAAGAAGCAAAGCATGTACAGCCCTCATGAGAATCTTTCAGTTGAGTGGCCTATTCTCCCCCTGTGTCTTTTGTGTTATAATAAACAAAAGAAAAAATAAACAAAGCATGTAGAGCCATTTGCTTGAGCAATGTACAACTGCAGGGTAGAGTAAATAAAGAAAATGATAAGCAAGAGTGCAAGGGGTTTAAGTTGAATGCAAAGTCCATAGTAAGATCACTAGTCATATAAATGCCAATACAAAACAAGCTTACATCAAATTTCATCTCATGAAGCATTGACAATAACAACATAAAAAGAAAGAACACATGAGTCTTTTGACGGTAAAGCTCAATACAATATATCACTGATGATGATCTCTTTTGCTTAGAAATTTATCAATCCATATTTTGCAAAGAGTCACACTCTTCACCATGAATGCTTTTCCAATTTTTTCATTTTTAATTAGATGGTCAAAAACTGATCCAAGGGTAATTTCATCGTATCCATCCACTTTCATCACCTCATTGAAGAGTTGAGAATAATAGACTTGAGAGTGATTGACATCGCTTTGACCTAATGACTTAATTGCCAATGCCATCTCTTCAAGTTGTGTTGAAAGTGCAACATACTTGTCATCATTGTTGGAACATTTTCACCTTTTGTGAGACCTCTTTTCTGAATGCACAGTAGAGGAAGATGTTTTTGAGCCCTTCATCAACTCATCGAAGTTATCGCCTAAGTTGACAGGTGAGGAGTCAACTTCCGTTAGATCAATGTCCTCGAACTGCTTAGCAAACCTTCCGGTGGCCATATCTCTCCCAACTACCACAGCCATCTCATCATACATGTCAATCATCTTATTCATATACTTTTCATGAGAAGGATGGACCTGTAAATGCACAATATTCATTCAATTATTAGTTCCATAGCTAGATATGAAGAGAAGCTATTAAGCAGACAACACTTTAAGTAACACCGACACCGACACGCGACACGACAGACACAACACGTCGACACGTCGTTTCTAAAAATCAGAGAATTCCGACACGTTGTATATTAAATATATATTTTTATATATACATAATAAATTATCATTTTTATGATTATTTCAATCAAATTAATTTGAATCAAATTCATGAATAAATAAATAATTTAAAAATCCTAGAATGAATATACACTAAAAACATTAATCTATCATTTATTAATATCATTCATTGTTTTAATTTGTCAAATTCAACTCTATTTCAATAATTCATAAAATTTGGAGAAAAAACAAGCGATCCATATTCTGGACTCGCATGTTAGATATGTTGGAAGAGAAGAAAAAAGCTTAAGGAGTGAATTGTGTATTACGGGAAATGGAAGTCAGAAGAGAAGATAATATTAGGTTTTTCTTCTTTCTGAATTTATTATTTTTATTATTGTGTTTTATTTTTTCACATATATATATTTTGACATCTCATTTATTGAATTTTTAAAATTGATCTTGATATCGGAATCACATATCGGAAACTCGTATGTTAGAATTCCGACTCAAGTGTCGAAGAATGTCGAGAAAGTTGACCAGGTGTCGGATTTTTTTACATGCGTTGACCGAGTGTTGAAGAGTGTCGGAGAATGTCGGATACATGTCGAAGTGTCAGATACGACACGAAGGCTCTTGAAGAGTGTTGGTGCTTCATAAACAACACTTAGGCTTCAACCTATGACAAAAATACGTTTGAAGCCATTCGTTTGTTTGTTCTTTTAGTCATTTTCTCTTCACAATTACATCCGAATAGAAATTGCAATGTTGATCCATCTTTGTAAGAGATGCGAGATCAATAAGATCTGAAGCATGAGGTTCTGAAATCGCCTATCAATGTCAGAATTAGCAACTCATTTGCGACAATATTCTGAAGTGGAGCCATCAATGTGCTTTCTATACTAGCATAGATTGAGATCAAAATAGACTAGAAAGCATAAGAGTTTTCGGCAACACACTATTCCAATTCATTTATTGATCATTAAAGCAAAATGCTATCACTACTTGACATTCTCTAGTTTCTTTACTACTCATTTCTTCAAATGAGGCTCGAGAAGTAATGTCTTAAAGCATATTCAATATCACATTTTCGGGCAATCCCATGAACGATCTTAAGCAATTAGCCCATTGTAACATGCCTAGAGTCCAACCAGTACTCAGTAAGCTCTGGACATTCTTACATGGTGCTCTCCCCACCTAAATTGCAGAAGATAAAGAGAAAAGAAGCAAACTTGACCAACCCTAGTCACATTCCAGAGATACCCAACAATCGAAATCGAAATCGCAGCAGCAAAAGACATTGAGAAAATTTCCAGACATATAAATTGCTAATATGAAATTCAATATTAAATTATGCATTGTACTTGTAACAAAAACATAAACAACACCGACACGATAACCTATGGCTTTAGTGAAACAGGGGTGACTAACAAGTTAATAATCTGTTTTTTTTTTTTTCCCTTTAGTCCAGCATGTTAGCAAACGCATTAAAGTTTAATAATCTTGGCTGAGATAGTTAGGAAATTATCCCTTATATGCTCAGTAAGTATATAAAGACACTTAAAACTGCTTATGTGAAACATTGGTTAAAAGAATGTTGAGTAAGTATATAAAGACATTTAAAACTGCTTATGTGAAACATTTGCTAAAAGAATGTACTGAGCAAGTGATGAGAAAAATTACTGATACATATTGATCAAATTCATCTTTTCTAGCTATGACCATTTTCAACTTGTCATCCCAACTGAATCCACTCTTGCCACACACAATTTGAATCGTTTTTCAATTGCTTTTGACTGTCTTCAAATGGTTTTCAACATGGTCGGGCTCACAACAAATACCAAACTTCTCATTTATTGTATTGATAGCTCGAGTAATTGAAGAGGGTTTGAATGTACTTGAAGGCTTGTTTCCTTTACTAGCTTCATCGGCGAGAATTTCAAGTAAAACACATTCCATAGGCTTTGACCATCTAAATTACTTGACCTTCTTATCGTTTGCCTTACTTTTACCCATCATGATAGCTACGTAACAACTTTAAACAGTAGAATAAGAAAAAATATGATGAAGATGGACATATAATAAATATTTAAAGATGATTATCATTAAAGGAATGAAAACCACATGTTCAAAATAAAGCACTCAAAAGAAATAAAAACAAAACTATTGGCTTCTTCTAATATTCTGATAACTAATTCACATTGCATGTGCAATCCTATCCCCCTTTGATGCCCATGTCCTATTTTCTTCATTTTCCTCCCTTTGAGAAAGTTTGATCTTGGATTTTCTTTTTGAGATTTCATTTGTCTATTCATCTCTTCCATGATGGTGTCATTGAGATCAACTCCCATAATAAAATTGTGAATGATATATCAAGCTACGACAACATCGGCTTGTGTTCTAAATGACCAAAAAAGTTATGAATCCAATACTAAAAAACGCTTCTTTAGAATTCTAAATGCTCTTTCAATAGTAGTTCTTTGAGACGAATGCCGCAAATTGAGTAGTTCCTCATTGTTTTCAGGAGGGCGATCACTGAACTCCTTCAAATGGTATCTAACACAATAATAAGAAGAGATGATGCCATTTTGGATTCCATAACCAGCATCAGCAAGATAATATTTTCCTACAAGTTATAAATAAGTTTATTACCAAGTTACTAATCTCAATTCAAATAATATGTGTAAATTCCATTTTCTTACCTCTAGGAATGTTCAATCCATTCGGCTTTTAAAGTGCATCAGACAAAATATGTGAATCATGAGTTGTGCCCTCCCAACCAGTTAATACATAAGAAAATCTTAAGTCAAATGTAACAGCAACTAATATATTTTGTGTTGTTCCATCCTTCCGACCACGAAATCTTCCTTGAATTTCAAGAGGAACTGATGTACGTACATGAGTTTCATCTATTGCTCCAACACAATCCTAAAATAATCAATATAGTTACCAACAAAATACTAATGAAATGTCTCAAGCAATTTATAGACTTGTTTTTTCAAATTCCATACCTTAAAATATGGATAAAACCTTCAACTGTTACTTATCTCAGGAGAGTGGAATTACTTGGTTCTTTTACTACATGCTTGTATAATTTCAAAATCATTTGCAAGACGATTTTGAAATATCTATGAACGGTGCCTATTGATCTATGAAATCTTCCCCCAATGACTCTAAACCTCACATTATGTCCAATGATATGACAAAATACCATAACTTGCTCTCTAATAGAAACATTTACAATAGAACGCAACAAGTTACTTGCACCAAGTACTTTACAAAGATCTAAAAAGGCATTCGGCATTATCCGTATTTGATCTATACAATGAGTATCACCACTATATAACACACGATTCATATATAACTCTCTCTCATAATCTCGATTTACATGAGGCTCTCTCCATATGTGATTCTCCGAATAATCATAATCATCCATAACTAATGTGATAAGTGTCATAATCGCTGTAACTACACCCCTTACCATCACTCGAATTTTGTTATCCATCTATATTGGAACACATTAATCATGAAACACAAAATGTGTGTGAAATACAAGAAGTGCAATACTAGAAGAGCCAAAAAAATGGGGGACAACAGATGATAGCATGCTCAACTATTTTTATCTAAATGATATTTAAGGGAATTAAGAGGTCAACCCATATATATGACAACTTGTTTAATTAATCATCTATAAATATGGTAGAATGGGTTAAGAGGGTAAACTAGTATATAACGCACATATTTCTCATGAAAGAATAAGACAAAATGAATAATTATGATCAAATGAATGAGACCAAATGAATCCTTTACTAGGCTTGTCTACTATGAATGAGTTAGCTCTTAATCTAGAAAATTTAAGGTTATATTATAAGAATGTATTACTTTACTTTGTTCGTGTCAATGTGAATGTCTAGTTTAATCCATTTCCCTTTGTAGGTCACACAACAGGACTTGCAAGACACATTTCAGCCTCCATTTCAAAGTTGCATTCAACAAGTGAAAGCAAGCTGCTTAATGTGCGCCTACAACGAAGTCAATGGGGTGCCTACATATGCTATGCAAGATCTCTTGCAAAAAGCTAGAGTGGATTGAAGCTTTAAATGGTAAGATTGTTAAGCTCTTTCAAGTCAATTACTTATGCTTTGAGTTTATTATATAAACCCTTTATTGGTATTAAGTTTAGATACATCACCTCAAACTGTGATGCGGTCGCCACTATTTTTTAGTACCAACATTTTGTGAAGACGCGTGAAGACGCTGTTGCTGATGCTCTCAAAGCAGGTTATTTATTTATTTATTTATTTTATCTTCTGTTTGCTTTTGCTTCTCTTCATTACATATTCATACAGTTTTGTATGCTTGCATTACCTCCCTTGATTATTAATAAACCATTTCTAAGCACCATCATGTCATCACAATACTCAAACCTCAATTAACCCTAAATTTAGCTCTAAATGTCTTTGAATACAATAGGGATGTCCTATTACGCATGATTCTAATAATGAATTCCTACTCTATATGAACTACAACTAATGACAAGAGAACTTAGGTATTATGATTGTAGAACTTGATATGGACAAAGATTGATGAGAATTTAGATATGTACATATACGAATGATAAAGACGAAGTGCTTCTTTCAGCAAAGTAGTAGCAGGTTGTTATAATATATTCTTTAATTACCAAATGACCAATTCCAGATTATTCAACGCAGACTTGACATTCAAACTATAAAATCAGAATATTAGAACTGGTTACCCATCGACTAAGCACTAGCATATGTTAGTTTTATATCAGGTTTTCATCAAAACACCACTTAATTGTATTACCTAACTCTAGCAATGTCAATGACATCATATGCAATTCATCTTCCGCAGAAAAAGCCCAAAGGAACTCTCTTTTTTACAGGGCCATAGTATGCATTGCGTTGATACAAGCAATAGGCATGGACAAACACGCTCGAAATTCAGTTAAAACCACATTTAAGCCATTGAACCATCATTCAAACTGAGACATTTAAGTTGGAGAAGCATCGCAAAAAACCAATGGCACCACATTCAAAACCAAAAACAAAAATATCACCATCCAATACTTGTTCAAAGTAAAAACTTTATGCTTGAAAATCACTTCTGAAACTCAAGTACATAACGAGATCAACTAATTACAGCGATTACCTCAAAAATTGTATCTATGTGGGACAAAATAGAGGCCACAACCTCTCAGAAATTGCGTCTCTACCAGTAGGTGCTGCGAGGGGGGCGAGGAGGCGATGGTGGTGGAGATTGAGTAACCCGAACGAGGGGGCGCTCACCTGTTACTGGCGTCGACGTCGAAGGAGGAGGAGGATAAGATGAGAAACCCTCGTCCTTCATTCGAGGGCGATTGGCCAGATGCTCGGTCGCTGTTGGTTGTTGGTGTCAAAGGAGGAGGAGGACGAGATCGGAAATTCTCGTCCTTTGTTCGGGGGCGATTGACCACTACTGATCGTTGACGTCAAGAAGGAGGATGAGATCAGAAACCCTTGTCCTTCATCCGAGGGCAATTAGCCAAACACTCGGCCGCTACTTGCCATCGGTGTCGAAGGAGGAGGAGGACGAGATGAGAAACCCTCATCCTTCGTTCGAGGGCGCTCGGCTACTGCTGATTGTCAGCATTGAAGACGAAGGAGGATGAGATAAAAAAACCTTGGCTTCGTGAGGGTGGAGATCCAGCACCGTCGGATGAGGGATGCTCTGCCACTGTTGATCGCCGGTGTCAAAGGAGGAGACGAGGATGAGATCAGAAACCCTAGGTTTCATGGGAAAAATGGAGAAATGACAGCTTTTAAAGTGAATGAGTAAGGTAATGAGGGCAATAGAATATTGTGCGAGAGCATGTAAGGATGGGGAAAATGATTTCCATTTCCACAATCTTATAAGGAGATTTTTCATTGATCTGAAAATATTTTCTTTGACCATTTATTTTCAACCATCCAAACACCAGAAATTTAGGAAAATATTTTCTCGGAAGTTGTTTTTCGCAAAACGAATGGACCCTTAATTTAGGGACTACATTGACTATTAACTAATGGTTCGGGGAGCACATTAAAAATTAAAATTTTAGGAACGATAGCATACATTGGGCCAAATCTCAAGGACCACATTACATAAATTGAAAGTTCATGGGCCACATTACATAATGGATCAAAGTTCATGAACCTTTACGCTATTATTTCTATCTAAATTTAGTTTTACATTTTGACCATTCCACCTTTGGCTTCCGACACCCCTTCATAATAATCTGTTAAAGTGGTAGGTAATGTTAAAGATGTGCTTAATTATATTAAAGCCCTTATTCATTGACTTTCTATCGTTTAATGCAGGAATATTAAAGGAAGGTACGTAGAACGTTTCGAAATTCTAGAAAGAATAGGGAGTTTGGCTTATCAATTGCACTTTTGCCTAGACTTGTTCAACTACATAACGTATTTCGTATCTTAATGTTAAGAAAATACGAACCTATCCAGCACACATGCTAAACTTGAAGAGATCAAAGTGGATGATAGAGTGTCATATTCTGAGGAGCCCATGTGGATTGTGGATAAGAAAGAGCAAGTGCTGTGGAATAAGGTTATTCCCTTTGTTAAGGTTATTTGGCAACATCACGAAACGAAATGAGTAACTTGAGAAAGTGAGGCTTTAGTACCTGCATTTATTCGAGGAACTAGGTACTTATTTAAATTTTGAGGAAGAAATTTCTTTTAGATGGGAAGAGTTGTGACATCCTTAATTCAGACTTCTATCTCGGGCATGAAGAATGGACTAAGGATTGGTGCACTGATAGTGGGACTAGACCATGAATCGATCCAAGAATCACTCATGAGTCAACTAGTTGATTGGGAAAGACGATTAAGGATCGAGAATATGCTCAACCAGGGCACTCGACCATGGAAAGATAGCTTGATCACAAAGATCGATGTGGGACGATCACCCAATGTCATGAATTGATTAATAGACAAGTATGGATCGATTCAACTCGAGTGTGTATCGGTCGCGAGTGATTTCATACAGTTACTATACTGAACGTGAACGACCCTAAATCAATTCCGTGCAACTGTGTACCAAGGTAAGTCGATTGATCCCACACGATTACATGACAACATAGGGTTGTCCATAGATTGACTAGGCTCAAACATGAATTGGTTTCGAACCAATCATGGGTCACACATGGGACCTTGGACAGGCGCTGAACCCTACTTGAGTTTGGCCACGCGAGCAATGCCCCAAAGCCACCCAATTTGTGTAGGCCACGTTAAGGCCACTTCAGGTCAAAATTTAGCCACAAACCTCGATCCGATTACGGGTGTTGATTGTGGATAAACATGAGATATTCCCGTCCAGTTAAGGCAACACTTAGTTAGTCCTCATAATTGCCTTTAGTTCCATTGACTTTGGTCAATTCAAGAGAAGGTGACTCATCATTCAAGTGTCAATTCAGGAGATCGGTTCTTGAAGCTATCATTTCTTTTGGACAATAGCACATTAAGGCTTAGATGACTCACATGGCAAACTTGAAGAACAAGCTTGGCTTCTTAATGGATAAGAGGTAAGAATCATCATTTGAAGTGTGAGTCACATACTTATGTGTCCAATTTAGAGATTTAGGCCATCATTACCCAAGAAATAAGACTTGCCCATAAAGTTTCCTAAGAAAGGCTTCTTGAGATCAAGACAAGAGAGTTCAATTATTCGCGGCTTTGAAGCACAAGGAGGAGGCACCGCTTTAAGGTGAAAGAACTTGGAAAATAAGTTGTCTTGCCTATAACAAGTTTCATCATTAGTCTTTGGAAGCTAGTCCATTAAGGCCATAGATGAGTCAAGAGTTTATGTGTCCACTTATGGGGAATAGGTAATGATTTGCCCTAAAGTGAGGCTTGCCAATCAAGTTTATTCCTCTAGAAAGCTTCCGGAAGGTAAAACAAGGAAGAGACCAATAATTGGTGGTCTTTCATGAAGGGGCGCCACTTCTAAGAAGAGAAAGGGAAGAGCTACTTGAGGACCAAGTTTAGCATTTAGAAGTTAGCCAATTAATGTTGATGAGCTTATGTGTCCCTTAGACTTAGGCTAGATTAACGTATCTTGAGACTTGGAGGATAAATAATGCCTAAGGATAAGTTCTTGTAGTGACACTTGGATAAGGAAGGATCTTGCAAGACCATTAGGCAAGCCACCTCATTTCCTTAGACTAGTCATATTTTCAATCAGGGTCATCATTAGAAATTATTACTTAAGACAATAATTGAGGTCTTGCAAGAACATAAGAGGCGTCACTTCAAAAGAGGAGAAGGGGAAAGCTTTGGCTATAAATAGGGAGAACAACCCCTCATTTCTAAGGGTTGCCACAACCCCCGCTTCTCTCCCTCTCTTTTTCACCTGCCCTCACTCTCTCAGCCCCCTCTCCACCCACTGTTCTCGCCATCATGAGCCGCCGCCCGCCTGCCTTCGCCACCGCTGTGGACCCTCGTTCCGGTCGACTAGTAAGTAGATCCCTTAATCGTTGGATATGGCATTCCGTTGTGTATTCCGGACATGGGTTCTATTCTTGTCATGCTTGTAGGAATTTGCTATTACTTGCTTCTTATTGTGTGAACTCACGTAGGTTACTCATGTACTAATTTTGTATGGTTTATTCATTTTGTTGATTGGATATGAGGTTCGGAAATGTGTCGGGTTCGTGTCACGTGCTTGTTGTGCTTGAGAGGAGATGTTATTGTTTATTTATACGATTTGCTCATATATTAATTTCTACGCTTGAAAGCATGCCCTGAGTTTTGGAAAGAGGTCTCGTTGGTCTTGAACATGCATGGAATGCACGACGAACCCAGTCTCTCTTGGTTCGATGTTATTTAGGCTTAACGTTTTCGAATCAAATTTGGCCTAGGTCGGTGCTCAAATGTATCGAACCAAGCCATGGTTCTTGCCCCATGCTCGGCATATTTTATATAGTTCTGATAAGTCATGAATCGTACACCTTTGAGGCTTCTTGCATCGGCTTAAGCTAAAGATAAGAATCAATTTGTGTGCTTGCTTGTACGTATGATAACACGAGGAACTAAGCTGTCACAGATGGATTTTGAGATGATGCCTGATGGATTTAGGATGCCGTTCACGAATGGAATTCGAGACGAAGCCCGATGGATTTCAAATGTCGTTCGTGATAGGTTTCAAGACAATGCCATGCCTGATGGAGCGGGACGATACTCGGTCAATTCCAAAAGAACCAATGGACTTCGGTTATGTGACATAATAATTGGAAGTTGTGTGATGTATTATTAATGCCCCCGTGCATAAATTATGGAATATCATGTGGCTCTTAATCATGTTTGCATTTTAGGCACTTAAGAGTCGTGTGCATATTTTAAATGCTATTATTTGGCATGTGTATATTTTATATGCTATTGTTTGGGCCTTGAGATTCACGTGCATATTTTATATACTATTATTTAGGCATTGAGACTCACGTGTATATTTTATATGCTATTATTTGGGTCTTGAGAGTCACGTGCATATTTTAGATGCTATTGTTTGGCACATGTATATTTTATATGCTATTGTTTGGGCCTTGAGATTCATGTGCATATATTATATATTATTATTTAGGCATTGAGACTCACGTACATATTTTATATGCTATAATTTGATCTTGGTCATGCTTGTTTTATAAGTAGTCAAAGATTCTCGCATGTTTTAACCAAGGTGAAGTAAGTGTTTTAACTATTGATCTGCCATCAACATTTTTAGTGTCAAGAATTGCATGTTTCCGATACGAAGCATACTCCTAAACGAGGATTAAGGGATTTATATAAGGAGCTTCGATTCATTGTTGTTGTTTTTCCTTCTTTTTTAGGCTTGTAGGTATGGATACCCCTCCTGTTCGCTTTGGTATGCCCGTCGACTTGAAAGTGAATGTGTTGGAGTGAAAAGGTTCATGGTTCTCACGGTTGTCTTCTCTTTTTTCTCGATGTTCTTTGTCTTATCTTTCTGTCGCTCGTTCATTCATGTTCGCATTAATTGAGAATTTGTCTGATCGTGCTAATGCATCTTGCACTTGCAATGAAGTATAAGCTGAATTTGCTCAACCATTTTCCTCTTGTTCTTTAGGTGGTCCTTTTTCCTTCCCCGAATCCATACTTGCTGGCTATATATGTAATTTTGCTTCTCTCGCTTGTGTGATTGACGATCTAAATGCGTATTTTTCTGTTTACTTTCCTTGCTTCGTTGCGGTTATCTCCATCAAAGGGGAGTTATCTTTAGTTTTTGGGAGTTCCGATATCTTTTCGCCGAAAAATCGTGTCTTGTTTTTTCATCGATCAGACCGAGTTTAGAAAATGAGAGTAAAATTTTCTTATGTCGTTCCATCAGGGTGAAGAATGTGATAGTATTAAAGTTTTTAGTAATTTCAAATCCCACGCTTTAAGCTCACAATTAGTTCATGATCTCCGGCTAATAGTTCAAATCAAGTAGAAATGGAGGTTAAGGGAAGCGTAAGCTATCGTTGGTGGAGATGAGTACCAAAGGAGGATTTCAAACTTCATCGCAACAAGAAACGCAAATTCGATTGTACAATTTTTTTATTGTTGCTGACTCGCAAGACCTTACTTCATCGTTTGTCACCATTTCACAGTGCACTCACTTGCACAAACGCCTCTCGCATGCATTGATCACCCTCACTCCCTCTTCCCCTCTGTTAGTCATTTTACACTTGCTCAAAATGGCAGCTCGATCCTAATGTTGGTGCCTATGGTAGTCTCAACTTGCTTGAGAGTTCTAGACATTTGCAGCTACAAGCTGGTAAGACCGGTACGGTGTTAAACTAGGTAGAGATATGGGGGGGTGCTAATTATGGGCATGAGAGGATACTAGAGAGATGTATGTCATGATAATCCTAGAGATATCTGTGGAGAGATAAGAAGAGGTGTTAATTGCATAGTAACAAGTCCATGTGACTATCCACGATTTTGGGAAGTGTCGATATCGCTGAAGATATTTGTATATTTAACTTTTCTCATTCAAGTGATTTATTGTTTTTGGAAACATTGATATAATCAAGGTTGTCCTTATCTTTTTTTGACTATGTGGTTATCCTGAGATAATCCGTCATTGACAAAATAGAAGCATTACCTTATCTAGCAGCGATGCCAAGTAGTCATTTATAAATTACATCTCATGTGAATTTTTTTTATCTACTGCACTATAGAAAGTTGCTGCCAAAGAGTTCAATAGAGCTTGAGTAAGTGTGACGCATTTTACCCACTGCTTCGTGCATCGACATACTTAAAATTAGAATAACATTTTGTTGTGTGGATTTGAGGCTTCTTGAAATCCAACTGCGACACCATGACAAAGAAACAAAAGAAAAACCCATTTGTAAAATAGTTCTTTTTGCAATTGATGAAAATTAAAGCAAGGATCCTTTCAAGATTCCTTGTAGGGTCATTTAGGGTTTATTTATTATCGTTTTTATTTCTCGAAATTTCGGTTCTTTTATTCTCCAGTATTGAAAAATAATAGAAATTCGTTTAGTAACGTCAAACAATTTTTCTACTTCTCAAAATAGAAAAATGGACAGGGAACAGATTTTGAACAGAAATAAGAAGTAAAAAAAAGTCGCTTCTTGTTCCCGAGAACAATTTTTAGAATAGGTCATTTTCTCTCTTTTATTTTCTTATTCTCTCTCTTCTAACCGGTCACCAAAGCCTCCCATGGCTGGTGACCTTGTCGGCTCTCGTCTTTGGCTAGTCGCCAGACATCGCCGAGACCCGGCAATCAACTAAAGGAGGAAGAAGAAGAGAGAGAAAAAAGAAGAAAAAAGAAGAAAAAAGAGAAAAATCTAAGAAAATCATTAAAAAAATTAAAAGAAATTTTAAGTCAAAAAAAAAAAAAAAGTTTAGGGCATTGATTCTTGGGTAACTTGCAGGAATATAGCAAAGAAGAAATTGATATATTTTGGCCTAAAATGGAGAAATTAGAGAAAATAAGCGGTAGTGGCAATGAGAACATTCCTTGCTAGTCTCCAGATATTGTATAGAAATACTATGCAAGCTTCCTATTGACTCAGTCCTACATTGTTGATGTGTCTGCAAGATCTGTCATTACCTGACAAAATCTCTCACAAATATTTCATTCACTAAGCAAACAAGGTAGGCCCGTTAAAGGTCACCTCCCCACGATGTTCACTATGGTACACGAAGCCCGAGCTTGGCTAAGGCTGGCAAGCTCGCGGTTTAGCCAATCCAGGCGAGCTCGAGCTTGATCAAGGTTGGCGAGCTCATGGCTCACTTGGTCTATGGCCATTGCCGATTGGTAGTGGCAGAGGAAGGGAGAAAAAGAATAGGAAAGAAAAGGAAAAAAAATAAATTTAAAAATAATTAAAAGACAACATTTTTAATTTTTTTTTTAAATTTGAACTTTTTATGCAAAATAAAGTCAAGAAATTGAAATCATTTTCTAATAATATCCAAACAATAGAAAACATTTCGATCATATCTCACCAAACAAAGAAAAATTAACGTATTTCTAGAAAATATTTACTAGAAAGCATTTTTATAGGATTAATACCCTGAAAAACCCCAAACTGGTACACTTGTGACAAATTTATCCAAAACTATTTTTTTTACTACAAAAAACCAAAAATTGGTACACTTATGACAAATTTACCCTCTATTAGTTTTCGTTAAATTTTACTATCAAATTATTAAGTTAAATGACACGTGATAGTTGACTGATATACCAATTTGGGATTTTACGCTCCGTTTGTCACAGTTTACAATTTTTGTGATTTTTTTTTGTGGTATTAATCCAATTTAGTGGATGGTATATTTGTTACAAATTTACCAATTTGGGGTTTTTTGCGGTCGAATAAATTAGTTTTTGGGTAAATTTGTCATAAATATACTAGTTTATGGTTTTTTATGGTCAAACGGGATAAATTTGTCACAAGTGTACCGGTTTGGGGTTTTTCATGATCAAAAAAATAGTTTGGGGTAAATTTGTCACAAGTGTACTAGTTTTGGGGTTTTCAGGGTAATAATCCTTTTTTATATCATTGAGTTTCCGTGAAACAAATACATCCTTAGTACAAACAAAGTTTGCAAGCGAACTTGATATGTTCTTTGTAGAGTCGACAAGTAAAGGCTCCAGCTTCGTATTTGAATCGATGCTCCAAAGTTCATGCAGAGAGGCCATATCAAGAAGTACTTCAAAGATGAACTCTTTATATAGTTCATGCGTTTCTAGGCCATTCATAATGACAACAAGATGGGTCATATCTGTATAATGGATCTCTCAATCCAATTCTGACTTGTAAAGCATGTCCTAAGGTCCTCAAAACATTTTTCATGGAAAAAGAAGAAGCAATTTTCAAGAATATAAACAAATACCCATAAATTCTAAAAATCGAAATGGTACGATAAAGAACTGAGTTGTTTCTTTTCATCCATTTATGAATAATATTTTCTTGTCCATACAAATGGAATAGTTGAACGTGGCCTTGACGATGACCATGATACCTCCACACACACATGACAAATACCAGTATTGATATCGTGGTAGCATTTCGAGTAACTCCTTGATCTAGAGCTCTGATTGAGAAAGCAAGGATTGTGGTAAAATAATACTGTCAAATGGGTAGGTCGGGTCAAAAATGGATTAATCCAAATCGACCCATTTAACTTGTCTTAATCCATATATATGTAATAATAATTTAACGACTCATACCTGGCCCAACCGATATTAGCAAAACACATGGATATTTGAAAACAATAACTTTTATGCTATGCATGTAGTGTGTAAAATAATTTAAAAAAATTAGTAGTTTTGTGAAGTTCCAAAAAAGTTTAGCTACTTTTTCTTTATTACAATTTTTTTGAGTTTTATAGTGAAGTATCCAACATCTCTTTAATCAATAAGTCAATAAATATCAACATTTATAATCATATATTAACTTTCAAGATTTTTTAAAGCATGAGCGATAGTAAATTTTTTATCTCAATTTTGAAAAAAGAAGAAGATCATAAGTAGAAGATAAAACTAGAATATGAGTTGCCAGGCCCGGAAACCCCAACTTGACCCTAAAGACAAGTGAAGGACTGTGAATGGATTGAGCTTTAGACCCATTAAAAATCCATATATTATTAAACTTTATTACTCAAACACTTATCAACCTAATTATCAAGATTTAGCCAATCCATGCATGACCCAACTCATCATATATGAGTTAATAAATGGGTCTTCAATCCATTTTGACATATCTATTGCTAAATTTTTTATTGCTACATGGAACTTTTACTAATGTTGTTTTTGAGATGTCTATTCCTATAATTGATAGGTGTTAGTTTTAGTTAGAGAATCTAAAACGATATATTTAAATGGGAAAATGGCAATAATGGTCCTTCAACTTTGGTTCAAAATGCAATGTCATTTAATTTATATAATACGACCATTGAACTTTGGTTTAATTTGCAATCTCATCCATGAACTTTTAATTTATTCAAGCCATCCGTAAACTTTTAAACATTTTCATTTAATTTAGGGACTACATCGACCATTTACAAATGGTTTAGGGAGCATATTGAAAAATTAAAAATTTAGAAACGACATTATACATTGGGCCGAGACCGCATTACACAGATTAAACACTTTAGTAGTTTTATGAGGTTCCAAAATTTTCAAGTTTTATAATTAAGTATCTGACATCTCTTAAAACCAATATAGGTCAATCAATATTGACATTTATAATCATATATTAATTTTCACATTTTTTAAAAGCATGAATGATAAATTTTTTTACTATTTTTCAATTTTCAAAAAAGAAGAAAAAGATCATAAGTAGAGGATTAAACTAGAATATAAGTTGCCCCGCTTGAAAACCCCAACCTAAACCTAAATACAAGTGAAGAAGGACTGGGGGTGGATTGAGCTTTAGACCCTTCAAAAACCCATGTTCTATTAAACTTTATTACTCAAACACTTACCAACCCAATTATCAAAATTTAGCTAATCCATTCGTGACCCTACTATCATATATGGGTTAATAAATGATTCAACCCATTTTGACACATCTACTGCTAAATTTTTTATTGGTACATGGAGCTTTTACTAATGTCATTTTTGAGATGACTACTCCTCTAATTGATAGTTGTTAATTTCGGTAGAAGAATCTAAAACGATATATTTAAATGGGAAAGTGACACTGATGGTGTTTTAACTTTCGTTCAAAGTACAATATTGTTTAATTTATTTAATATGGCTTTTGAACTTTGGTCTAATGTATAATCTTATTCATGAACTTTTAATTTGTTCAACGTTATCCATAAACTTTTAAACATTTTCATTTAATTTAGGAACTACATCGATCATTTACATATAGTTTAAGGAGCACATTGAAAAATTTAAAATTTAGAAACAACGTTGTATATTGAGTCAAAGCTCAAATATCACATCACACAAATTAAAAGTCCATAGATGACATTGTATAATAAATCAAAATTCATGGACCATTTATGCCATTACCACTATTTAAATTTAGCTTTACACTTTTTCCATCCTAATTTTGGCTTTTGACACCCTTAAATAATAATCTATTAAAGTGGTGGGTAGTATAAAAAATGTGCTTAACTATATTTATGCCTTTATTTATTGACTTTCTATTGTTTAATGCAGCAATACCAATGGAACATATTTTGCTTAAGGACTTTGCTAGCATAACAATCTTTGGGTTACTATGAGAACAACAATTTGTTCTGAGCCACAAATTCTTGAGGGAATGAGCCTCATAACAATTTATAATTATTTATTATTTAATTTTTGTAGTCTAAAATAGACGGTTCTTCTCCCATAGATTAAAAACTATCAACCAATCATTTCTCTTTGCTTAAATATATAAGTTTGAGGTAAATATTTGTTAGTCTTTTATTATTTGTAGTTTTTAATCTTTATCACAAAATCTTAATATGAAAAAATGACAAATATAACTAAATCCACTCCCATTTTCATTATAAAGACTATACTATTTCCACTCCCTATATAACTAAATCCACCCCCATTTTCATTAGAAAGACTATATTATCCTCAGCTTCATTTGCAATCTAAAGTGGTGGCTCCAAATTTATTTACTTTCCTTCCTTTTTTAGTTTTAACTATTCTACGTAGGATCTAATTTTCATAATTAAGAGTATCACATGCTTGTTGTTGTTTATGGTTTTTTGTCAAATTTGAAATTCTTGCTATTTAGAAGATAAAAACTAGTCTCTTCCGCATGATTGCTCTTATAACAACTCATCTCTCAAAAGCTTACTTTCTTGGTGACCTTTTTATTTATTTATTTTTAATTTCATTAATCTAAACTATATATGAAATCTCTATATTTACTATATCAAATAATTTGTCATTTTGCATTACTATTGACGAGATTCTTTGACAGGGAGTGTGTAAAACATTATAGCAGTGTTTAGAAAAACACTAAAAATATTGGCATAAAAAAGTTATGTGCAGTGAGGCATCTTGGTATTGTTCATTAAACAACCCGCAAATGACATTCATTTTTTATCAATCCAAAATAATGAAATTTCAATGGTATTTTACAAAAAAAGTCTTATTTTATGCAAAGTTATGATATAATTAAATTCATTCTTTTGAAATTTCATGAACTGGTATGAAATTTCATGAACTGGAATGTAACCATGATTTGTCTTGGAAAATATTTAAGGAGTTTTTTTTTTTTTTTTGGGTGCTTGCGTCCAATCATCCCATAAAATGTACATGTACATAAAGAAAACTAAAAAAAAAAAAAAGATTTGATGGTGATAAACACAACAAAAAAGTAAAAGCTTATAAACACGTGACCGTATTAAAAAGTTATCTATGTTAAATCTTTTCTAAATTTCACTGGGCAATTAATCCATAAATTTGCTTGACAATGTAAAAAATAACCAAGTTTCTTCAAAATTTCTCTTTTGGACAAAACTAATTTTTATGGAAGTAAATCTAAAAATAAGGAGAAAACATAATGCATTTGATATATAAGGAATATCCACAATAAAAACAAGAACAAAATCGTGTGGTATTCTTAATTATGGCAATTAAATCCCACAGAAATAAAAGCACTAACAAAAAAGGAAAATGAATAAATTGGGCGCTACCACTTTAAATTACAATTGAATAATCAAGGGTAACTTTGTCTTTTTCACGAAAATGGGTTGCCTTTGGTCATATAAGGCATAGAAATAGCACCACTTAGTGTAAATTCAGGGTTTTTTTATGATAAAAAAAATGTTTGGGGTATTTTATGTGACAATGGACAACTTTAGGGTTTCTACTGATATTAAATAAAAAAGTATAGGTATTTATGTTCTAGCAGGAATAGTTTAGGGTTTATTTGCCAAAGAGAAGAAGCTGAGCTCCAAGCACTTGAAGGATCCATTTCAACAATCAAGCCGGCAAAGTTGATTTCTTGACGGTAGAACTATCCACTCCTCTCCATCTCTTTTCGTTTAAATTTCGTGTTGGAATAACAAGATTTATGGTTCTCACGGTTGTCTTCTCTGTTTCTCGATGTTTTTTTTGTCTAATCTTTCTGTCGCTCATTCATTGACTTTCGTATTAGTTGAGATATGTCTAATCGTGCTGATGCATCTCGCACTCGCAGTGAACTACAATCCGGATTTGATCGACCATTTTCCTCTTGTTCTTGGTGGGTCCTTGTTCCTTCCCCGAATCGGTACTTGCTGGCTATATCTGTAATTTTGTCTCTCTCGCTCGTGTGATTGATGATCCGATTGCATATTGTGTTGTTCTCTTTCGTTGCTTCGTTGTAGTTATCTCCGTCAAAAGAGAGTTCGTCTCTTGTTTTTTTTATTGTTCAGGCGGAGTATAGAAAATGAGAGCAAAATTTTCTCATGTCGATGCGATAGTAACAAGGATTTTTGTGATGTCAAATCCTACGCTTTGATCTCACAATTCGTTCATGATCTCCGGCTAATAGTTCAAATCAAGTAGAAACGGAGGTTAAGGGAAGCGTAAGCTGTTGTAGGAGGAGATGAGAACTGGAGGAGGATTTCAAATTTTATCGCAACAAGAAACGCAAGTTCGATTGCACAATTTTTTATTGTTGCTTGCTCGCAAGACCTTACTTTATTGTTTCAGTCACCATTTCACAGCGTACTCACTAGCGGACACGTCTCTCGTATGCATTGATCTCTCAGTTCATTCCCTCTTCCCCTCTGTCAGTCATTTTACACTTGCTCCAAATGGGAGCCTAGATCCTAGTGTTGGTGTCTATGGTAGTCTCTACCTGCCCAAGAGTTCTAGACATTTTGCATCTACAAGCTGGTAAGTCCGATATGGCAGTGAACTAGGAAAATCCGAGGGAAGCTAATTAGGTGTATGAAAGAATACTAGAGTGATGTATATTATGATCACCCTAGAGATTTCTATAGAGAGAGAAGGAGAGGTGTTAATTGCATGGTAATAAGTCTAATTAGGTGTATGAGAGAATACTGGAGTGATGTATGTTATGATCGCCCTAGAGATTTCTACAAAGAGAGAAGGAGAGGTGATAATTGCATGGTAATAAGTTGACGTTACTATCGACGATTTTGGGAAGTGTTAATATCGCTTAAGGGTATTCATATAATTAGCTATTGTCATTTGAGTGGTTTATTATATGGAAACCTTGATATAATCAAGGTCGCCCTTATAATTTTTTTGTTACTATGTGGATGTCCCGAGATAATCCGTTATTGACAAGTTAAAAGCGTTACCTTATTCGGCAGCGATACCAAGCGGTCATCTATAAATTATATCTCATGTGAAATTCCATTATCTAGCGCAATATAGAAAGTTGTTGCTAAAGAGTTCTAATAAATAGAGCTTGAGTAAAAGTGATGGATTGTGCATCGACTTAAAATTCTAACCCCTTGGTTCTGCTTCTTTTTTAAGCTTGGGGTACTGATTTGTGGGTAACTTGCAGGAACATAGCTAAGAAGAAATTGATATATTCTGGCCTAAAATGGAGAAATCAGAGAAAAGAAGCGGCAGTGGCAACGACAGCATTCCCTACTTGTCTCCAGAGATTATATCAGAAATATTATGCAAGCTTCCTATCGACGCAGTCCTACGCTGCAGATGTGTTTGCAAGGCCTGGCGTTACCTGACAAAATCTCCCGCTTTCATCGAGAAGCTTTTGAGTAGCAATGTTGACAAGCAACCGGCTCTTATCCTTGAAACGTCTTGTATAGAGAATGAATCCAGACAGCAATTTCTTTTGGTGGATATTGAGCAACGCAGGGTTAGACACATTCGCATTGATCTGCTAGAAGGACTTTCGACCATGGGCACTTGCCGAGGATTGGTATGTGTAGGTTCTCTGTCAGCTCTTGATCCTGTTTATGTTTTAAATCCCATGACGAGGGAGTACAGAAGATTGCCAGCATCTGGAGAACAAGATATTGATGATCATCAAGTTGGACTTGGTTTCGATCCTTCAACAGGAAAGTACAAAGTTCTGCGGACATATGTTGATGAAGGAAAAAGGTGCTTCGAAGTGACTACACTGGGGGTGAGTTCGTGGAGGAAATTGGATGTACCTGATCATTGGCAGGATTATTTTGTATATGAACCTGTATTCTGGAACAGGGCCATTCACTGGAAAGCCTCTACAACAGCATGTGACTTCCTCTTATCATTTGACGTATGTCATGAGAAGTTTCGGAAGATTTCATTTCCCGAAGGAATTGCCAGCTTCGGCATCAGCCCACGTGCTGAAGATGTTGGCCAATTCGGCCTTGAAGTACGCCACGATAATGATGGTGAATTGTTCCTACCCCCCCAAGGTTTTGTCCCTGACCTTGCGCCAATCATTGAACCCACGGAACTTGAGCTGCTAGGATTCGGAGGATGCTTGACTATAATAGAACATGTTGATGAGCAGATGAGACTATGGGAAGTGACGGGGGACAAGCTCGAAGACCTTTCCATCTGGTTTTGGGATGAACACGATACTCACGTGCTATGGAATCCCGACATGACTTATAGAGTCATCGGTAGGTTTAGCCCAGAATGTTTTCTGTTAGAGGTGAGTACTTGTTATGGTGACGTTGGGAACCGAAGAAAGCACTTCACATGGTTCCTCCCAGAAAGGGCTAATTACCTGCCGCTGGACATCGCTGGCCTCCCTCCGATGTTCATTACAGTACGCGGTTATGAGCCTAGCCTTGTATCACCTGAAACTCTGTGATTGAGGGTTGCTCTTTTTATCTCCTGGAGCTAAACTTTTTGTTGTCTTCAGTCTGACCCTTTGTGAGTACTGTGTTTTCTCCCCACATTTAGCCATATCTGTAATTATTCAAGCAGCCCCTTTGCAGAAATGTTGCAAGGGAGAAGTACCAGTAGTCTAGGAATAACTGTTTTCATTTAACATTGCCAATTGCAAGTACTGAAGGATTCTTTGTGCTATTTTGTGGATTCATTTATGTTCTTCCCATAGTTATTGGAAATTTCATGCAGAGATTATTACAGCGGGTTCTTTGGTTCAGAAGGAGAGTAAACAAAAGTTAGTAGGATGAGGGAGATCGAATCTATACTATAAATGAATCTACTTGTGCAGGCAGAAATCTTTAGCCCATGCACTTAAAAAGAAATAAAATAAATCGTTGGGAACTATGACCAAGTTAATCATGCTTGTTTGGGTATTATTGATATACCTGGTATGCTCAATACCTGTCAAAGAACGACATTGAGGCACAAGAACATGATCTGATTCCTTTGCGTCATCACCAAATGCAAACACTTCATTATTTCAACACTCGCCCGATATTTGGTACACAGCATGTTTATATGGTCTAATATCTTAAGGTGAACTTCCTGTTGTAAGAAGAAACAATAGTTTGTGCTGTGCATCGGTAGGAATGCATGTACCGGGGATTACTATGCCATTAGTGCCAAGTACTAGATTGACGGGGATTGAGGCTGACATTGCAGTCTATCATTAAGTAAATTGTATGGAAGGACTGTTTTGGCCATTGTCCTAGGGCACGAGCGACTAAAAGAACTTCTTACAGCCTTCAATTTAGGGGAGAAGGTGAATCAAATTGATTGATCGCCAGATCAAAGTAGGGCTACTATCACTATTAGTTACATGTTTGATAATATCTACATGTAAAAGGATGCGCGAAGAGTTCTGCATTGAAGTGAACACCCCGAAACTTTTACTGAGATAGGAATTCACCGCATTCTGACACATATTATCGATTGGAGTTGATTAGGAGTTCAAGAGATATACAATGAAGGATTAAGGTTCAAACAAAGTTCCTAGATGGCACAAAACCTTGGTCCGAAACGCATCTAAATCGCTTTGACCATATGGCAGGTCTAGTCATGTCCACTATACAACGACAACCGTTCATGCATACCACACTTGGGACAGAGCTCGGTTAAGCAAAGTCGGTCTCTTGAGTGGTAGTACTGTCGATCCCTTCCTTTCCCTCTGAGAATCTCTCTGTTTGAATTGGAAATGATTGAAACTTTACATGACTGTTCACTTTGTCTATTGTTCTTGTTTTTCTTTTTCCTTTTGGGTTCTGTAAATAATGGCTTCCCAAGCTAAGAATCTTGCCGATCGCGTCAATGCACCTTGCATTTAATTTGATCTGAACTCATTTGGGCATTTTCCTTTTGTTCTTGTCTGATATACAAGCTCCCAAGGGCTGATGATAAGGAGTTGCTGGCTGAAGTTCATGCTCCGCATTTGAAAAATGTGTTTGAAAAATGTGCATCTGTGGTTTTCTCTCCCTTGTACGGGAACACGAATCGTTGTTTCTTGAAATCTAGAAATTGTTTCTCGTTTGTAGCCATTGAGTAGAGTGCGTAAATGAGAGCAAATTTTTTTCTCTTTTTTCATTGCATCTGTCTGAAGAACGAGAAGTGTGGATGGTGACAATATCATTGTGAAGGCACTATATAAGACTAGGATTCATTTTAGAATCCACTTCAAATAATGTGTGCACCTTTTCTCGACGCTGAATGCAACACTAATTGAAGGACTGATCTGATCATTGACGATTTCCAGGGGTGTTGATATTGTTGAAGGGTGTTCATGTAGGTTGATATATTCGTTCTTATGATCACTTTGGAAACATTGGTATAATTGAAGTTGCATCCCCACAATCTGTCCTGTTAGGTCGGTGTCCTATAATGATCAGATTATCTTTACGATCCAAAAGCTTAAATGGAATAAGATACCGAAAATGGTTACCATACTACATCGGGTTGTCGTGGTGCATCGCTCCCATGCTTCATAGGTGATATCCTAAACAGACTTTCATTAACTGTACCGTATTAAAATCCACAAAAGAGTTCTAGGAAAGAGAGGTCTAATGCAAACTATTTGTGCATCGAATCGTACTTCCAATTTTGGAACAACATGTTGTGAAATTATTGGGCTTCTTGAGATCTAACCGTGGAACAACGACCGCAATAAACGAAATTGAACCACGGAACACCAAACAAAGATGGAAAGGATGGATTGCACTTTACATTCCTAGTAGGTTTTCCTTCATGACATCCTCTGTTCGCGATTTATTGTGCTTGTGGTACCTAATTCATTTGTTTCATTTACAGGTAGATCGTGGGAACATAACTAAAAACGCTAATTCGATGTATTCTTCCCTCCAATGGCGAATCCAAAGAAAGCGAGCTATGGCAACAACATAAGTATCCCCTACGCCCAGGGCTCATCGTCCAGTCGCTCAGTGTGCCAGGCGACCAACTGAGGGGTTTGCTCCATTGGGTGGATCCCAAGGGATGCGATCGCGGGGTTCAGAACAAGCTGCTTCAGGAACTATTGGTCATGGGGTCTTGCCGGGGATTGCTTTGTCTAGTTTTCCCTGGTCGCTGGATCCTGTCTTCATTTGTAACCCCGTAATGAGTGAGTACCGGCAATCGCCCACGTCGAGAAGAAGGTTCATTTATTGCCGTCACGGGTCGGTGCAAAATCCTGTGAACTGATGTCAAGGTCGAAGGCAAGACATTGCGGTTCAAGGTGATTACGCTCAGGAAAAATAAGTGGAGTACATCGCCAATTACCGACAATGTGTGGAACCACCATGAATGCGATCTGATGCCCTGGAACATGGCCATCCAGCGGAAGATGAACTTCAGGTTCCAATCTGACTTCATCCTATCCTTCGACATATGCAAAGAGGAATTTCACATCCTCTGACTTCCCTGAAGAATTTGGGGATGTCAATTTACACGTCGGTGATGGTAGTAAAGGCATCATATCACCGCCTCCAGGGGATCCTTTCCCGCATATCCGCTGGCCTGTAGAGCACCTGACCAAGCATTTCGAATAGGTTGGCTTCGGGGAGATCCCTGATCGTGGTCGAACATAAGGAGGAGTGAATGCTGATGTTGGAAGTGACCGTAGAGAATCTCAAAGTCGTCAAGATCAGCTGGCGGAAAGAGCACGACACTCACGTCTGGCAAACCCGGGTTCTTATCTTCTCCGGCTCAGCACTTGCTGTGAACCTCCCTCGGAGGTTCAACGCAATTCCTGGCTTTGAGCCTAGCTTGGTCTCTCCTGAAACTACTTGACCGAGAACTGAAACTTTCCTAACACGGTGGTCCATGCCAATTGCCTTTGTAACATGCACGTCTTCCTGTTTAACCAAACTGTGATCATTTTGGATGTTTGTTGAAGAGATTAAAATCAAAGAGGGGGACTTGTTTGAAATCTCACTTAGCCTTACCGAAGTTTGCAGGAGCTCTTTCTTTTTCGTGTCATCAAGTGAACTCGATATGTTCCAGTTAAAGTCGACTAGAAAAGGCTCCAGTTTCGTGTTGGGACCGATGTTCTGAGCTAAGTAGCACCGACACGTGACATGACACGACACGACATGCCGACAAGCTATTTCTAAAAAAATAGAGAATTCCGATACGTTGGGATACGTTGTACATTAAAAATATATTTTTAAAATTATCATTTTTATGATTATTTCAATCAAATTCATAAATAAATAAATAATTTAAAAATCCTAGAATGAATTTACACTAAAAACAATAATCCGCCATTTATTAATATCATTCATTGTTTCAATTTGATAAATTCAAGTCTATTTCAATATTCATAAAATTTGGAGAAAAAACAAGCGATCTATATTATGGACTCGCATGTTAGATATGTTGGAAGAGGAGAAAAAAAAAAAAAACTTAAGAGGTGAATTGTGTATTACGAGAAGTGGGAATCGAAGAGAAGATAAGACTCGATTTTTCTTCTTTCTCCATTTATAATTTTTATTATTTTGTTTTATTTTTTTACATATATATATATATATATATATATATATATATATATATATTTTTTTTTTGACCTCTCATTTATTGAATTTTTAAATTGACATCGATATCGAATCACGTGTCGAAGCTCATATGTTAGAATTCGACTTGAGTGTCGAAAAATGTCAGGAAAGTTGACCGGGTGTCGGATTTTTCAACATGTGTTGACCGAGTGTCAAAGAGTGTCCGAGAGTGTCGGACACATGTCGAAGTGTTCAACACGACACAAAGGCTCTTAGAGAGTGTCGATGCTTCATAGGTTCTGAGTCCATGCAGAGAGGCATATCGGGACGATCTTCAACTGGGCAAGGAGACTAAATGCAGATCATCACGTTGTTCATGTCCTTCTAGGTTATTTATGATGACAATAAGATGGTTCAAATCTGCATAATAGACCTCTCAATCCAATTCCGTACAGAAATCCACATTGTAACACACCAGAAAACATGTCCTAAGGTCCTGAAATATTGTTCATGGAAAAAAAGACACAATTTTCAGGAATATTAACAGATACCCAGAATTCTAAAAGTTAAAAGGGTACGAAAAGAAGAAAAATTCGTACTTTTTTTTTTTTTTTTTGTATATTTTTTTCGTGTCCATACAAATGGAATAGCTGAACATGGCCACGACAATGACCTTGATCCACCCGCACATGCGCAGAGACCAGTAGCTATGGCTCATGTCGTTTTAGAGATGTCTATTCCTACAATTGATATGTGCCAGCTCCATTAGGAGAATCTGAAACCATATCTTTAAATTTGATGTAGCTGAATCGCGGGCCCTATTCCCCTAACTAGATAATGATTTTAGCTAATAGGAGCTAATTCAAATGGAACAACTAACTAGGCTTGCATTTGAAATTCATGGGATTTGGAATATACAATCGAATTCTAGCTAAAGTTCCTCTTTATATGGCAAACAAAAAATTGCATGTGATTTGTAAGATGTAACGGGAATTTGGAATTTCATTCGGCTTTTGACGATTGGATGAGTTCATTGCGATGGCGATAGCTAATTGGTTTAGTGAAGATTATCCCAAGAGAAATGGTTTTTCATCATAAAATTACATTTGGGGAATCATCATAGGTATAAATATATAATTGGCAAATCTATAGTCAAGTTGTGTTACCAAAAAAAAAAAAAATTTAATTTGTTCCTCGAAAGGTGCAACTTAGAAAAAGACACTCACATCCTATTCTAGAAAACACAACACCTATGAGACATAAATTCATACACTTAAGGCTTTTAACTTTTGTAAAATCATTCACGTAACTACCACGTCGACATCAAATCACCACGGTAACATCGAAAAAGTAATTTGAAAACTAACTAATCCTAGCTAGTTCATGATAAGGTGAAGAATTGTGATGCTACAAGCCTACAAATAGCCAATGTAGGCATCTTACTTCTAAATATTTTTACACCTTTTGTCTTTCGATATTTAAATTTTATTAATATTGAGTACCTCAAATGTTTACAAATATACTAATTCTGATATTTAAAATCATCCACTACTTTTCATAGTGTGTTTAAAGGGAGTACGTGTACATTTCTTTTGATGGAAAAGTTGTATATTAACTTTTGCCAAACAATATTACCTATATGAAAGCCAAAAAAAGCTACTTTCCACTTATCCTTATTATGGTTCCCTCAAGATTAGAACTTAATAAAAGATAATTATAAACTTGAGAAACTTATAAGAAAATTATATAAGATTTAATCTTTCAATGCTTAAATATTAAGAGTTTTGACGGATTAAACCGGAATCAAATTATGAGAGCCATAAAGTTTATAACAAATAAGAAGTCAGTGAAAAATTTAAAAATGACTGAAAAGAAATCCTAAGGTACTTTTCACGTAAGAATCTTCTTTTTTTTTTGGCTGAGCACTGACCATCATTTGTAATTAAAAAATAAAATAAAAGTATTACTTTAGCTCCTCTTTTACCGCTGGACTAGGGCCGGGACCCCATATTGACACGTTTCACTACTTTTTTCCAAACACCCGTCGGCCTGCTGCGTTCTTCACGCCGAGGTGGGAGCAGAAGTGCGCGACCCACCAGTCACGGGGCGACACGTGTGCGACCACTGCGGCTCCTTAACTGTGTCCCAGGCAATTCTGGATTAATCAAAGTCTACTTCAGTGACAGATTTCTGACCGTGCAAGCCAATTTCACAGACAAAGCAGGAAAAAAGAGTCGCCCTTTGTCCTTTGGTCTTAGTAGAAGCACTTACCAAGAAATCTTTCAACAAAAAAAAAAAATTATATATATATTTGATTTGATTTTCAAGGGTTGACAAAACTCAAATGGTTTGTTTTTGGGCAAGTGCTGAAAAAAAAAAGCTGCAAAGTATAGGCTAAATAGAGAATAGATGGTTGAATAATGAAGATCCAAGTTAGGTGAGTAGGAAATGAGATTCTTGTATTGACTTGGTGAGTCTTCAAACTTCCTTGTTTCTTCCGGCACTAACTTGGGTTAATGGAGCGGCGTGCTTTTAATTTCCTATCTCGAGATAGACATCCCTATGACTTTAACTATAGTTATCGTGTGGGTGCATATGCTATTTTAAGTTCGCATATTACGTGATGATATTTCTCTTACACTTACCATATCATTAATTACATCATGCACTCGAAATGAATGCGCGCTCTATCGTATCGTACCAGATGTGAAATGTGGAGTTCATCAAACATGCTTATATTTACTAATGAGAATTATCCACACGCTACTCATATGTGATTAAAATTACGTCGTTCTTAGGGCACATGATTAAGGTTGTCGTAAATTACATGATTTGAGATTTGTCGATAGATAAGTTAGTGCATTACATTTTGCGAACCGAAAAAGAAGTCCGTGACATAAGCTAAAGTTGAATGTACAACAATTTATCCCAAAAACTTGAATGTAAAAAAAAAAAAACAAAAAAGGAGCAGAGGGATTCAAAATTTCTTAGTGAAGAAACCGAATGGGTTTTTGACACGTGTCCAGTCATTATTTAGTTGCTTTCTCAAGGATGATGCTTTCATCCAAAAGACACAAGGTGCAAACCTTGGACAAATCCCATGAACCATTTTGTGTGCTATCGTACAGGAGAAAAAAATAACGCATGACGTGACACGATGAATGACAGCATGGGCATCTGGGATGACATGACTGGATAATCTGCATGGAGTCTCCTCTCCCATCTCTTTCATCTTGATATAGCCCCCGGAAGAGATTCAAAATCACTGACCAAAACTGCTGTGGGGGCTGCTAACTTGTTTGTCATGAAGGTTTGTCATGAAGGTTTGAACATTGATAAGACGAAATTCGATGGCATGTCTTCTCGTTCTCATGCTTTTAGATCCATTTTGAGTCTTTCCGATCTTTTTAATAGATTTGTACTATCAAATTTTTATGACTCTGATTCGGGATATCATTTCGCTATAATCTTTTGTTAATTCTTATGATGATCTGAATTTTTGGAAACATGAGTTTTTATGTACATCGAGATAAATCTAGTGACTATATAACCTTTATACATGTTCATCTCTATAGTACCTTGTCACATACGATGCAGCAGTAGAAGTACATATAGATGTTGGTGCATGGTCAAAGGGATCTAATGTGATTAACACAATGAGAAAGCTCATCTTAGATAGATGAATTTTTGGGCCGATGCGCATGAATATAATTGAACAGGTCTGGGAGGAGAGAGAAGGAACCGATGCACGAATTCGGATCATACAGGATCTATGTTTGCACCGTGGAAAACCCTAGGCTTCCAGAGAGTTCTGAGTGTTTGTGGTGGACTGAGCAAGAACAAAAGTACATCACAATTTCAATGTAAGACATATATCTATCCACACCAGCAGCAGAGACAAATATATGTGCTGGTAATAATAGCTAGTGGTTGTGTGTTGTGCAGTACATGGCACATGTGAGTATATATATATATGACCTTTCATACCCAAACACACAGACATCCAGAGACATATGCAAGTCTTCCCAGGGTTTCCATTTCCATTTCCTTCATAGAATGCACCGTTCCTTTCTTATCTCTTTTTGGGTACTCTCTGGTCTCATGGCCCTTTCATAAAGTTTCCTCATCTCTTAACTAAGACTGGTAAGAGAGAGAGAGAGAGAGAGAGAGAGAGAGAGAGAGAGAGAGAGAGAGAGAGAGAGAGAGAGTTTATTAGTGGGTGAGGGTGTTAAAAATGGGAAGAGGGAGGGTTGAGCTGAAGAGGATAGAGAACAAAATCAACAGGCAAGTGACCTTTTCCAAGAGAAGGAATGGGCTCCTCAAGAAGGCTTATGAGCTCTCGGTCCTCTGTGATGCTGAGGTCGCTCTCATCATCTTCTCCAGCCGGGGCAAGCTTTGCGAGTTCTGTAGCAGCTCTAGGTATTCTTTGTCTCCCTGCTCTAGCTCTGGATCTCTTTCTTGAGCTCTTCAAATCTGATCATTGCCTTATTTTGGTTACTTTTGATGCTCTCCAGCACGAGCACCTCATAATCAAGAAACTATTGTTTCTCTAGATTTCTTCTTGTAAGGGTTTTCAGTTTTATCAAGGGTTTAGATCTCTTGGTGTTGGATCATGTCTTTTAAAACTCTGAGTACCTCTCAAACTTTTGCTATGCTTTTTGGGTTTTCGGGGTATTTGATCCTCTTAGAAAAGAAATTTAAACAACGGAAAGCTCTCAAGAAAAGTGTTCTTCTTCGGTCCACTAAAGATCAGATTCAGATCTCATCTCTTCTTGTTTTTCCTTTTCTTGCTATATTTTTTCCCTATAATTTAATTTATCTCATCTGTGCTCATGGAAAGGGTTCTCAGGATTAATGATAATCAGCCTCTCAAAGGGTTTATTTCAGTAGCGTCGTGTATGATATGTTCTCCCTGTAAATTCCGCTAACGATCGCCATCAAAGTTCATTTCAAGATGGATGCTTCTCCAGCAAAAATATCCACAATACTTAGTATACTTTTTCCTCTTAGTCTCACTAAAGAATTTCAAATGTGCTGTCAAATTCGACACGATTGCAGTGGCAGAGAAAGGCTGCTCTTTCTTTGGTCTGATGCCCAATGAAAACCCTAGCAGCACGTATAGAGACAACGTGGGGTTTCATTGCATATACAAGCTAAAACAACCGGAAAAAGTCAACTCAATCTGTCTACAAATTCATTGCAAATTGATGTTTTCTTCAAGTAACTATATATCAAATGAGCAAAAATATCAGGTAGTCTAGCCACTCCATGTTAGCGTTTCTGAACCAATCAGGAAGCGATACTTGGAGCCCCGTCAATGAGTAGGGCTGGCTGCTCTTTTATGCAAAATTACTTTTGTAATGTACTAAAACATTACAGATGTGGAGGGGTCGGATTGCCCAATATTTTCTGTGGTAGTACATATGGGTATCCTTGTTTTCTGGTTTACCCTGAAAATATTAACGCCGTTTGACCCTAATGAAACAGTGTTTACTAGAGTCCTGGATATCTCTTTGTTTCCCTATATTTTGTAATGTACTAAAACATCACAGCCGAATTAATGGAACATGTTCAGATTTTTACCCATGAACTATCCTGATTTAAGGCCTTTTTCTATCATATATTGTTTAGGATGCACCTGTGCATGGGTTGCAATCAAGATTCACACTCTTTTCTTGATATTTGATCAACCATCTTGAAGTAAACATTTTCCCTTTCTTTGGTTGTTACTGAATGCGACTCGAAACTTGGAGTTCACTAATGAGGTTGATAGGAGTAAGGGGAAAATCAAATAACAAGATGGATTTGAGACATGTAATATGTGCTTCTTTATTCATAATCAACTTGCTTATCTATTATTTAAGTGTTGGAATTGAATGCGCAACTATCTATTCTAAAAACTAAAATTGTTAGAGAACTAATTTCATTCTATTTGTTAAGAATGTGGAGGCTGGTAGGATGAAGACTCTTTAATTAAGAATGCGAACTTGATATTTGTGGGGAAAGAATCAAGGAACTGGAAACTTATTCTTTAACGGTGTGTTAGAGAATCGGATATGCAATCTTTTGTTCTAAATATTTAAGCCGTCAGAGAACAACACACATTTTATATCTTATCTATCCACTAAATGAAAAAGAAAACGAGCGAATCCTAAAGCCGCACATGAGAATTACCGTATAAAGAACAAGGATGTATTACTATTTACATAGGGCACGCGAGATTCATAGATAGATCATTCTCCACCTCGCCATTGGCTCACATTATCTATCCCTCCCATCCCCACTAATGGCTCTTTTGGATTGTCGAACGCTATTCCTCAAGATGTTTAGCATATGTCGTTCAGCTTGAGTTATTTCACCATCATTTTGACAACATACTAAGTGGAGTCAACCTTAATATTCACATTGATTGATCAAGAGCACTAAAATTGATTGATTGTGTTATAATTATCATACTTCCTTTCTATTGATTGTCTTATAATTATCATACTTCCTCTCTATTGGCATTGGCATATGGTAACAAAGGGAGATCTAACATAATCATCAATGAGGATTGCTAAGAGTATGTAAAATCTTTTTACTCTTTGAAGGAGACGAGAAGTGAAGGAGTGACATCTCTTAAGTATCCGTTTACATAGACTCATGTGCCTTTCTATGTGCTTTTGGATTTGAACTAGGCATCATTTGAAGCATAATATGGTTTTGTATCATCTCCCATATTCTCTATCTCTTGTAATAACCTAGTGTTCTTTTGCTCAATCTTATGTTAATTTCCTCTTTCCATTCACCTTCTTGCCCTAGCATGATGAAAACACTTGAAAGGTACCAAAAGTGCAGCTATGGTGCTCAGCTCAACCCAAGCCGCTCAATCGAGGAGACACAGGTACCTTTGGTCTTTTCTTTCTTTGTTCTTTGTGCATGTGCCTGCCCGCACGTGTATGTGTGCATGTGTGTGAGGGGGAGAGAGAGAGAGAGAAATCTTGTTTCAAGAACTCCATTTCTATATGCTTTGTTTATGAAAATGATGGCAATAACGAAGTGAACTTCATTTGGTGAGCAAAAAATGGCTTAGAGTATACCACCTGACCACTACAAAAAGATCAGAGCAGGATTTATCCATAGAATGGTGCTCATTCACCTACTAGGGCAAGAGTTTATCAGGTTGTTGTGCTTACTTGTTCAGTATATGAAGCTTTAATCCTAATTATATCGTCAAGCAGAGCAGCTACCAGGAATACTTGAGGCTGAAAGCAAGAGTTGAGGTCCTCCAGCAATCTCAAAGGTTTGAATCTCTCTCTATCTGCAGTTGTGAATCTGCTAATTATTTCCACAAGTTTCAATTTGCTATCGTGTAGTAGCAATGGTTCGAGTCACTTTGTGTTTGGTTTCAATTATTTTGGGCCATCAGAAACTCATAATAAGATTGGCAGAATTTTTTTGTCTTGCTCTTTTAATTTCAGTTTCTACATCAACCAACTCCCACTACATTCACGAAATAACATTGCACTTATTAATGTGCTTGAAATTCTCTGGCGTACTTACTGGAGTTTAAATATGAGTAAGCCACAGGAACCTGCTTGGGGAAGAATTGGGTTCACTAGACAGTAAAGAGCTTGAGCATCTGGAGCGTCAACTGGAGGGTTCATTGAAGCACATTCGGTTGACAAAGGTAACTTGTGAAAAGAGAGATGGTTATCAGAAAGGAAGCTCTCATGAGTAATGAGCATATTTTTTTAACGTAACCCTCTATCACTTGGACGATTGAATTGCTCTTAATTAATCTTGCAGACCCAGTTCATGCTCGATCAACTCACCAATCTTCAAAACAGGGTATGGATTAATTAATTATCAACTATTTTAGAATGGAAGTCGGTTTCGCTTCCTTCCTTTCTTCTTCTCCTTTCTCAATGTTGGATGGTGCATGTCTACTTAGGAGCAAGTGCTACTGGAGACCAACAAAATCCTTAGCAGGAAGGTATCGCACCTAATTACACACCTTGCCTTCTGTTCATGTTGCAGTAATTTTCTCTTGAATCATTCCTGCTGTCCATTTTGGCCAAGTATTAAGGAGAAACTCATGCTTTTTACTGAGTACTGTTGAATGTTTCAATTAATTTAACCGGGCATGGAGTTTCATAGAGCTCAGATAATTATGAGTTATTAGAAATGGGGGTAACACACTGTTCTTAGGGGCTGCAAATGCAAAGTTACTGATAATTGCAATGAAAATTGTTTTCCTGCAATCAATCGATGGATTAAGAAACTAGGATGGACTCAATTGAACATGCAAACGATAGCTTCTGTTACAATTTATTGCTATTTTAGCACCCTAAATCTTGTATCTTGTGCAGCATTTTCCACACACGCGCATGCACACATACTCTCTCTCTCTAGAGTTGCCGAACCGTTCTTCGAATAAAATTACCATACCAAAGATTATCGCAGTATTTTTAAGTTGCATTTTGGGGCCAGTCACACAAACTTACTTCATGATGTCACAAGATAGGATGTTGTCAGTGTGATGATCACATTCTCTTCGAATAATGAAATCTTAAGTAGAGCTATTCCATAGCCATTCATTTGGTTGCCAAGCTTATAGCACTGGTAGACAGCATTAGAAGTTGCTTTTCCTGAAAACCTATAGTTGTGATTGTATAATAGCCATGGTATCTCCTTCCTAACCCTGAGCTTGCCGGCATAATCCTCACATTAGTTTAGAGACCTCGATGTCAAGCAGCCTAATTGATGCAGTAAGCATCGTGGATTAGTGGCAAAATACAAGAAGTGACTACCTTATATTTGATTCTTCATCATGATGCCACTGCTTCAAATACACTTATTGATTGGATTTGGATTTTTCTGTACTTCACAATTAGCTGGAAGAAGTAAGTCCGCAAATTCCCTTTCAACTTGCCTGGGAAGTCGGAGGTCAAGGCGGCGGCGGGGGCGGCGGGGGTGGCGGGGGCGGGGCGGGGACATTCCATATAGCCTCTTTCCTCCTCAATCGGAAGGGTTCTTCAACCCAATGGACGGCAACCTCTCATTGCAAATCGGGTAACTACTCGCATCCTTATTCCCACTTACTAAAACACTACGTGTACAAACATCTTAGTGGTCGTGACACAATGAACAACGGAGTGGATTTTCTTTTGTTTCTCTTTTATATTCTTATTTTCCAGATACAATCTGACACGTCTGGACGAGATGAATGCTTCAGTTTCGAGCCAAAATGTTGCCGGATTCATTCCGGGATGGATGCTTTGAACTTACTACATCAACTTGGAGTGTGAATCGAGCTGGTGAAATCTGTGCATGTGTCCCTTATAAAATTGCGATCTGCAAGACAATAAGTACATAATATTCTGGAGCTGTGATGACATAAAAAGAGGAAGGCCACACTTTCCTCTCTCATGATCAGAACTTTGATAGTGTCTGTATGGCCCTATATTGCAATTGAAACGGTCTCTGCTTTGTAGTTCTTTTCGAAGCCTGCAATATTGAGCTGCATAGCTTACTGTCATGATGTATGGTCGAACGTAGCGCTCACTTTAGAGTCCCTTTATCCGTTGCTTGGGTTTGAATGATTCCCTCAAATGTTCCTTTTCAGTACGCGAAGTTTGGCCGATCAATTAGCTCCTTTCACCCAGAAAGCACGGTTTGCCTTGGTTATCAGATTGTCGATGCTGATGTCTTTGTCAAAGTGCAAATTTTTTTGCCACCAATGATTTTGCAGGGGATCACTCGGCCTCTCATTGCTGTGTGAATCAATAGGGAAGAACCACCGGGGTTTGCTCCAGTAACCACCCTTCCAACTTGGGAGGGGTAAGTGGGGGGTTCGAATTCCCAACTTCTCAGGGGGTTGGGGTGGAGACGCTATAGTTTCAGGAGTGGGTTTCGATTCTCACGTCCTGCAAGAAGGCAGGACAAAAATTTAAGAGTGAGGAATAGAAATAGATTAGGACCGAACAAAAAAAACAAAATCAATAGGGAAGCATTTATGTGGCCATGATTATGTGACTAGTCATGTATCACATTTCGGCTTACTTAGTATTCATTACAGCTCATCTTTATAAGACCTTCCAACATTGAATGACAAAGGATTCTTAATGATAGCGAAAGAGCTCGTCCTTATACGAACTTCCGACATTGAGTGACAAAGGGTTTGAAATGGTAGCAAGATCAGTGAGACTTTTCACAACAAAGAGGCACCAACTTTTGTCCGGGGGCCATCTGGGCCTCAATCCTCAACTTTCAGGTGACGTGTGCAAAGACGCAAATTATCACTTGGGAGATGACTTTGGCTTAGGCTTTCAGGTGTCACGTCGAAAGGCACTAATTTTTTTTTTATCTTGGGTACAATTTTGGCCACTTCAAAGATTTTCTTGAAATGTGTACACGTGGCATCTAAAATGGCAAACAGACACTTAACATGATTAGGCAAGTGCCATGTTTGTGAAAGCGAATCCCTTAAATCGAAACAACGTTGACCACATGAAACAAAAACAACCTCGTTTCCAAGCCAAATATTAGGGTTTCAATCCAGACCGAGAGGAGCACCGAGTAGGGGCTTAGGGTTTTTTTTTTTTTTTCACAAAACCAGAGCACGTTTGCCTTTCTCTCTCTCACCTTAGATTTGAGGTCGTGGAAGTCGTCAACGACATAAACAACGGGAAAAGTACCAAAATAGTCATAAACATTTTGTATCGGTACCAATTCAGTTCTAAACTTTTTAATTGGACTAATTTAGTCATAAATATTTTCACATTGATACCAATTCAGTTCATCCAGCTAATTTAAGCCGGAAATTGCTGACATGGCCGCCGCCGGTCTTATGTGATGCCATGTGGACAAATTATATATTTTTTTTATATTTTTTTTCTTTTCTTTTCTCCTTAACCCTTGGCCAGCAAGGTCGCCGGCCAACCAACCATTGCCGGCCACAGGTCGGTCGGGCGAGGGGCCTCGCACCCTCATCGGCCACCGGTGAGGGCCGCCATGCCCTCGCCAGCCACAAGCGGGCGTCGACCCCCACCCAGATCCAGGCGAGGGCCCGGGCGCCCTCATCGGCCATAGGCGAGGCTGCCGTGGCCCTCACCTGGATTTGGGTGAGGGCTGCCGCACCCTTGCCCGCCACGAGCGAGGGCTGCCACGCCCTCGCTTGGATCTAGGCGAGGGCCGACACCCTTGCTTGTGGCCGGCGAGGGCGCGGTGGCCCCTTGCCCTAACCAGCTTGTGGCCGGTGATGGTCGGCTGGCCGACAACCTCGCTAGCCAAAGGGTAAGGAGAAAAGAAAAAACAAAAAGAAAAGAGAAAAAAAATGAAAAAATAATATTTTAAAAATCTGAAAAAAATATAAAAAATTATAAAATTTGTCCACGTGGCGCCACATAAGACCACCGGCGACCACATCACCAATTTCGACTTAAATTAACTAGATTGATTGAATTGGTACCAATATGAAAATGTTTAGGATTAAATTGGTTCAATTAAAAAGTTTAGGACTGAATTGGTACCGATACAAAAAGTTTAGGACTATTTTGGTACTTTTCCCTGTAAATGACCTCATATCCAAGGTCTTCGGTGGTTGTCGACAGACCTTTGCCTGTGTTAATCAAGGTCAATGACCTTGACTCCAACCTCGACCACTAGGCTTTAGCTCCTCCTTCCTTGACACTAAGGGTCCGTTTGGTAACACTTGTTTAAAAATTTTTCCAGAGAACGAAATAGAAAAAAGTGTTTCATTCCAGGAGAACAATTTTTGAACAAAAAAAACGCGTTTGGTAAACTCGTTCGAAATAAAAAATGAACAGAAACACGTTTGGTAAATTTGTATTCTTTTTTTATTTCTTTTAATTTTTTAATATTTTTATTTTTATTTTCTTTATTTTCTTTCTTTTTTCTTTTTTTCTTATCGACGAGGGCCCGGCCTCGCCCGGCCACGACGAGGCCAAGCCTCGCCAGGGGCGACGACGCTCGGCCTCGCTGGGCCGGGCGACGCCTCGGCGAGGTCGCCGACCCTCGACGGCGTCGTCCACCCTCTTTGGCCGGTCGCCGGCCATGGCCGAGGCCGGTGACCGGCCAAAGAAAAAAGAGAAGAAAAAGAAAGGAGAGAGAAAATGTGTTTCTAATTTTTATTCCAGAAACAAGAAACAAGTTTTTTTTTGTTTGTTTATGTTCCAAAATTGTTCAGGGAACAAAAAAAATAGATTTGGAACAAAAACGCAAACAAACGCGTTTCTTTTTTTTGTTCCTTGGAACAAAAAAACACAAAAACTGTTTATAAACAAAAAAAAGAAATGTTAACAAATAGCCCCTAAGCAGGGGGAGGCGGAGAGTCGTCGGTGGTGGCCCGATGGATGGCGGCAAGCAATGCGCGAACGTTGTATAAACTCGAAAGGCGGACCGCCACTCCAATGATCAGTACAATCATCAATTTCCTCCGTTAGTTTAATTTGCCAGAACATTGAAGGTAGCTTCACCATAACATGTGGTATGATTGAATACGATTTTAAGAATTCTAACAACTATTGAGATGTCTGACCAAAACAATAATAATAATAATTAGTGAGATGAAAAGACAGGTAATAGTTTGTGAATCCTGGTCTTCCCTTATTTCTTTATCAAAGCTTCCCCAAATTAGGAGTGTGCAAAATCAATTGTCCGAACCGGAAACCGTCCAAACCAGCCAGTTTGATCCAGTTCTCGGGAGTGTCGATCCGATTCTTAGAACCCAAAAGTGAAAATTGTGTTCATATGGGCCGGTTCCCAGTTCCAAGGGCAAATTAGACCAAACCGGACCAAACCGACTAAATATACTTTTTTATTTTATTTTCTTATTTCATTAAAAAATTAGTAAAATATGAACTAAACACTATCTTGGTTTGATTCCAAATAGGGGAAAAATTAATGGGAAAAAAGTCACGGGAAAAAAAAGTGATCGATTCTATTGGACCGGACCGGAATCGGACCATACCTATGGTGCAGTCTAGTTCCTAGTCCTAGGACCAACCAGTCTGGTCCTTGGTTCCGATTTGTGCGAATCAGTCCTCCCAGTTCGGTTTTCGATTCTATCTTAGAAGCAGGCCAAACTGGGTGGGACCGAGAACCGACCACCCTTACCCCAAACGTGATCGAGAACAAAAGAATGCTCGCATGATACCTTAAAAGCGCGTGATTCACCTCGCCGTGTCATCGTTCTTTCCTGTTATTCCGATCGATATGATGCTCGAACAATCCGTCCCGCGCTGGAGCGGTTGTCGTGTGCGATCTCTAGCGATGCCCACGGAATCTTCAGGACCCATTAAGAGAACGAAACGTTCGGATAAGTCGAGCTCGCGCGCATCGAATTCTCGAGGCGCTCTGTATGCAGTCGGCTTTAGACGGCGAACACGACGCGACGTCGATATATTGCTTTTCCTCGACAAAGGAAAGGTGACAAGCAGCTCGAGTGCGCGAGAGAAAGGAGAATAATGTAGTGATGGTCATGTGGAGCTTGGTGTTGGACCATCCCCCCCTATGTTGTTCCGAAGGCATTTCCTTTCTCCTCTCACCTCTATCCAAATTTGGCCAATCAAACTGTCGATGTCGACGACAAAAGCAAAGCATCAAATTGCTTGCAAATATCATGCCGTTGCCGGGCCGGGCTGCGGTCCCCCCGCAAAAAAAAAAAAAAAAAACCGGCCTCTCTCTTTCAATGGCCTCGTGGACCTCTCGATTCGGTGTTCAAATCGACATATGGGTTCGTGGAGCGTCGGATTTGCGATATTCTGACTTTTATTCGATATTGAGCGTATCGAATTTATTCTAGACGTGTCACGATTGAAACCCTAGACCGCAACGAAAAATCCGAATGAAATAATTTATGATAAATCTCTTGCTTCCTTCCCATGCACGTTGTGAGGCTGGATTTTGGATCCCTCGAAATCCAGAGGGCACCGATATGGTACGGAGATAAAAATCCAGCTAATGGCGACAAGAAAATATTTTGGCTTGGTACCTACCTCCGTGGCACTCAAAAAGTTTTTCCCCTTTCCTAGAAAAAAATTGCGTGGGACTAATTAGAGTTATTTTTTTCTTTAATTTAGTTAAGTAGTCAGACTATACATAGAGAATCTTCAATGGAGAAAAATTCAACACTTAGGTGGTCCTAGCGACAACCTTGGCATCTATGCTCATAATCTCATTGTACTGTCTTATCGACATAGAATTAGCCATATTCTTTACTTCATAACATAAGTTATGTCGAAAAATAATCCAAAAGTCATAAATTTATTATGCGGCGGCCAATTCAATCATAAACATTTTAACTGTATCAATTCAGTTCTAAACCTTTTGACGATTTGCTAATTTAATCCTAAATCTTTTAATGATTTGTTGGCATAGTCCTTTGCAATTTTTGGCCAAAATTATCCGGAAAAACTATATCGGCAGATTATCAAAAGGTTTAATACTAAATGGACACTGTTGAAAGTTTTAGAACTGAATTGGTTGTCGTACAATAGGTTTAAGAGTTTTTTTGACAATCCTTAGAATCAGCTACAATAGTTCTATGCTATATACAAAAATTTATCAAGTGAGTGTGCATTATATATAATGAAATTGATACGGACCTCAGATTCTCATACGATCATATGAAGTGAGGATGAACGTGGTTTCGAGGTATAACCTGAAGCCAAAGAATCAGGTTAGCGGGAAGTTATCTGACTCTAGATTTCAAGATATATAGGATAAGTTCCAAATTCTAATAATTGGGGAACCTGTTTCGGCAAATAGGTTTTAGGTTCCATCCACCTATAACCTATAACAAGTTTTTGTGTTTTTCTTGATTTATATCTTTTGATTTTGCAATATTCCATGGCATCCAATAATGAGCATATAATATGAATATAATTTTTATGACCAAACTTTTTCTTTGTTAATATTTCATGTTATTGGTGTATCTATATATAATTTGTGGTCGATGGATTATAGAAACAAGTGATGGTCATTAAAAGTAATAATTCATTATAATCATTCAATTAATAATATAGGTGAATTTGAGTAAAACTTGAAACCGACCTTAGAACCTGTGATATAGTAAGTTCCGTGTTCTTAGATATGTAGAATAGGTTCCAGGTATATATATAATATATTTAAGAATGCAGTCCTTAAAAAGTTGTCTTGACGTAAATATAAAAGACTTAGACAAATTTGATTTGAGATTTGCAGACGATGCTGTAGAAAAGTCAAAGAAGGTTGCTTGAGGTACAACCTCTTTTTCAATTCATAAACTTGCAACGTAAAGGAAATGATATTTGCTTGGAATTGTTAGAATTATGATGATGATTGTAATGATATTTGCTTGGTATCAAACTAGGAACATTGAATATATAATAGTGAAACTTTTTATATAACAGACATAATATTTCGAAAGGACACCTTTTCTTTTATATAAATTCAAAACTAAAAAATAACTGTAATATAACTATCATTTGTATCTTTTCTAAGTGGGACAAAACAACTCTTAGATCGTTTTACAAATAAACTATTAAGTAGGGGTAATTAGTAAGCAGTCCGATTTGGTGCCATCTAGGAACTTGGACTAGTTCCTCGTTTTTAGGATCAGGAATTGGATCGACTATTGATGGAACTGAGAATTTGACCGATCCATTGGTCTTGTCCAGTTCCCAAGCAATCCAATGAGATTGACGAATTACGATAATGAGCTAGTTTCCCCTCCCCTTTAAACTCAAGTTCGACTATTGGTGGAACTAAGAACCGGACCAATCCATCAGTCCAAGAGCCGGGCGATCCAATGGGATGGGCGAATTACGATGATAAGCTAGCTTCCCCTCCTCTTTAAACACAAGCATTTGCTCTTTATTCACAAGAAGACCAAAATGATTCAAAACTTGTAGGAGCATTACACACAAAACATATACTAAATCTTAGCCAAAAGGCCAAGAAAGACATGTTTTGGTTCTATGACTTGATTTTTATTTACAATCTCACTTGTGATCTTTGTTGCCCATTCGATATGAGACTCTCAGCATTCGCATGAAATGCTGGAACAAAACAACAAAGACAAACCAAGAGTCCCACATTGAAGCTGTTTGCATGGAAGGCTGGACACCGCGAGAGAGACAAGCTAGACATGCCGAGAGTCCCACAGCGGACGGGCACACAGAGATCGTAAAAGGAGATGTCCATAAAAGCCAAGTCATGATCCTATCCAAAGCATGTATTTGTTGACTTTATGTCGAAATGTTTACATCTCAACAAAATTAAGAAAAGCTTGAATAATGATGACTCCGATCGTTCTTTAGGAAAATGATAATATTTATGATAATATTTTTCTGTTAGGTTGAGTTTTGAAAATGATTAGAAAATATTTTCTACTATTTGGTATGAAAATTTTGATTCAATTTTCCTCCATGAACTCATTTTAATGAATTTTTATTTTCTTATTTATTTATTTTCTAAAAATAGATTTTAAATTTTTATTTCTTTCTACTTATTTGAAAAGGAAAATGAATAAAAAAAATTCGAATTTTTAAAATTAAAAATTAAAAAATTAAAAGTGGGGGTTAGTAGGGGTCTCAAATAAGAGAGACTCACTTAGGAAAATGTTCCCTTATTTTAAACATCGAAAACATTTTCCCTCATTTTAGAATACTTTTTTCTTTCTTGAAAAATGTTTTTCCTAATCCATTCATTTTTCGTAAAACAAACACCATAAAACCTAAAAAATGTTTTCTTGAATGAATGGAGCCTAAGAGTGCAAATTATTTCTTTAATAATTTTTAAAAATAAAATTGGTCTAGTTTGGCCAGTGCGGTTTCATCCTTGGAACCAGAAATTAGATCGAAATCATCAGTTTGATCGGTTCCTTTTGCTCACCCTACCATTAGGGGTGTCAACGGTTCAATTCGATTTGGTTTTTTTGAAAAATCGAACCGAACCAAACCACTAGGAAAAACTTCCAAATCGAACTGAATGAGACCCGAATCGAAATTGGTTCGGTTCAGTTCGGTTTTTTGATTTTTGGTTTTCAACTTTTAGTTTTAAGTTTTTTCATTTGTTTTTTTTTTTATGTTATATTTCCAAGAAATAAGCTCTTATTGGTTTGTCGATTCGGTTTGGTTCGGTTCGGTTAACCGATAAAAACTGAATCGATAAAAAAAAATTCAATTTTTAATGAGAACCGAACTAAATGAGAACCGAATCGGTTCGGTTTGGTTTTTGACACCCCTACCTACCATCAATAGCTATTTTTATACTAAATTGAACTCAAATTTGTCAGCTAATCACTAATGAACTACATGGGCTAACACAAATACATAGACTCGAGACATATATTTCTTCTCTTTAGTCAGTCATGATCTCAGCTAGCGTGTGTGTATATAATATCCACAGTCATCACGTATTACAACGGTATAACCTAACAAGAATATATATGGGCTAATACAAATACGTAGTTTCGAAATGTATATTTCTTCTCTGTAGTCGGTCATGATCTCCGCTGGTGTGTGTACGTATGGATCTATATATATATTCTTGTTAGCTTATACGATTATAGTACGTGATGATTGTAGAAGTCGATATCAGATTTCGCAAGGACAAGAAAAGAGAGGAGAACAGGAAAGACGCGAGACGTACAGGTGAAATAAAACCTGAGGCGAAAGGAAGCACGAATGCATGGAGAGGGGAGCAGAGTGGGGAGTGAATACCACTGACACTATTCACGAGCGGTGCGGAGCCAATCAGCGGTAGACAGCGCCTCCTGACGAAACCACCCTGGTTTTTCTTAGGCTTTGCCGTTTCCACATATAGCACCAAGGAACCCACCACCAAGACCAGACTTCACCAGAGATCTCTCTCTCTTTCTCTGTCTTTCTTGTTGCTCCTCCAGGCTCTTCTTTAAGAATATAGAGCAGCGACCAGGCAAGACAACACCCCATCTCCCATCTCTCTCCTCTCTCTCTGGCTCTGTCTTTCTTTTGTTTCTTGCCGTTTTGGGGTGTGTGTTGGGGTGTGTGTTGGGTTGTGTGAATTGGAGCGAGGATGGGGAGGGGGAGGCTGCAGCTGAAGAGGATAGAGAACAAGATCAACCGGCAAGTCACCTTCTCCAAGAGGAGGGCGGGTCTGCTCAAGAAGGCCCACGAGATCTCCGTCCTCTGCGACGCCGAGGTCGCCCTCATCATCTTCTCCACCAAGGGCAAGCTCTTCGAGTACTCCACCGATTCCTGGTAACGTTCGCTTGATCACCGTTCGTTCGTTCGTTCGCCGCCATCTCCGGCGTTTCCGTTCTCAGGGCTTCTTGATTTCTTTGAATATCGTCTAGCTTCGTGGATTCGTGGGTTCTACTTCGATTCTTGATGAGGTTTGATGGGTCGCGGTTTCTTTTTTTGTGCGTATTCGGGTTTGCGCATTTGAAGGTGCAGTGATTCTTGTTTCTTGCCAATTCCAGAAAATTTTTCCCGTTTGTGCTTACGAAGCAGAAAGCATGTCACGACTGTTTTAGGGAGACCACGTTTTTCCTGTGAAAATCACTTATGATCGATACCGTACTTCTAATGTGAGATTGATATAGCATTAAGCTTTCTTGCCTACGTGGCTCGATTCACACGTCGTGAAGTGCGGAGGTGCAACGCGAATATAAACTCAAATTGTAATGCAGTGAAAGAGCTCTTAATGTGGAGAAAAGGGCTCATTTTAAAACGAATTAATTCATCCCGACGTTCTAGTTCTTGGACAACGAAGATATTATATAGAGTCAGAACTGCGTACGAAGAAAGCATGCTTACTGTTAACTAATGTTAGGGGACTCTGTGATCTGCTGCATTCGTGTCTGTAATTTAAACTTTCGAGTGGACTGATCGTTACTGTATACGCAGTAATACGTGTGCACAAAAGAAGAGGTTAGGTTGCGGATTATGGCGGATCTGTTCTCTAGCATTCCAACACGTGCCGTTTTTTCTTTGGTCGGGTATATCGTCTACTGTTTAACTCGTTGGACTCTACAATCCTTTTTTGTCCTTTTCGACTTTGGAGATCAGCTTTCCTCGTCGAAAGTTGGAGAAAGAAGAGATTGTGGAAAATGCGAACTCCTTTTGTCTAATCACCAGCTGGATCTCTTCATAGGGAGGGCTAATCACGCAGTTAAAGTTCCTTTCTGGATAACCCAGAAGCTAAATCACGATACGATGTGTTTTCCCGGTTAAAGAGACAGGTCATGGTACAATTAATCTTCTTTCACCACTTTAGTCTGTAGCTATGGGGCCACACCGCTCTCCTGGAGAACATTGAGAATCCTAGTAGAAATTGTTGTGATTGGTTTGGTTCTTGCAATGAAAAGACAAAAGAATCTCACTTTCAAGCGAAAATGATCATATGCTTCTGCTTCCACGTGTCGCGATTTGCTGTGTTTCTTTTTTGGATGCCAAGTAAGTTTATGCTTTTTCTCGCTGTGGTTTTATCTTTGATTTGAATCAATCATTCTAGTGATAATGTATTCGTGATCAATGGCGGGTAAGGGATTTAGAAGTGTTGGCAAAACCTCTATATAACAACTGCAGTTAGAACTCTAATTACAGTTTGTACAAAGAAGAGGCTGAATATGCAATATAAATCGTGGGGTTGGCTGGATTCGAGTCTAACCTCAAGCGTCAAGGTGTATAGTATGAATTGGGTCGGACTCAATTGAGTCCTAGTAGGAAGTCCAGGTTTTGCAGCTTAGAACAAATGAAACTAACTTGCTTTCGGGCAGTATGTTAGGAATTGTGCTAAGAACTTCATCTGACAGGTTTTATCAATACTGAAAACAAAGATTCAGCCGTGAAAAGATAGGGCCGGGAAGAATTAAAAACATGAAGAGCAGCTCGAATCCTTAATTTTTTTGGTCAGAGAATCCTTAATTTGCGAGTCTCAAATTTAGGGAAGGGTGATGTAAGGATGCTCCTATTTCTTTAGAACATGCGTTCACTCGAAACGGTGGCAATGTCACCTGCCGAACATGATGACACAAAAGGGTGATGATGGTGCGAGCGCGAAATTACCATTTGACCTAGTTGACAGACAGCCGGCATTTCTATGTTGACACGAGAGAAGGAAACAGGAAAAGTTTCCTTTTCTGTTTCTTTCCCATGATGGGTGATGGTCACTGATGCTGATCACTATTGTCCGGATTGCATACGAGGTTATGTTCAATGTCCTCATGTTGTCCCTTTCGATGATCTTCCTTTTGTGGTAGAGAAAAACTCTAGGTATGAGCATGGCTTATAACTAAACTTGCTCGCTATACTCGTTCATGATCTTGTCGATTAACAGCTTTTAATCCATTCTCGAGCCTTGCTTCCAAGTGCTCGTCAACAATGATTAATTAGTTTGTGAGGCTAAGTACATGTCCGATCTGATAATAATCTTGTTATCGTGATGCGAATCGTATAGCTATAGCCAAACTATGTATTCTTCTTCTTCTTTCTTCTTTCAGATTTATTTGATGACATGGTTTGTGCCTCTTTCTATGCCTAGTAAACTTCTACCATGTTTTCCAACCAAAAAACAAAACTTCTACCATGTTCTGGCAAACTATAGACTTCTTTTCCTTTTGCCAGAGCAAGAAATGTAGATTAATCCAAAATGGTTTTCATTAGATTTTACTTATACATTGACTAGTGAGGGAGCTGTAATACCATACATGCATCTGCCTATGCGGTTATGATCTTCTTTAGAAGAGTAATTTCAATTTTCTATCTTATAGGAGCATCATCTTATCACATTGACTAACTTCGTACGACACGTTTTGATTCTGCTTCTTTTCTTTGGCAGCATGGAGAGAATTCTCGAACGCTATGAAAGATACTCATATTCGGAGCACCAAGTTCTTGCAAGTGAGACGGAATCGATTGTAAGACACCCAACCAAAAACTTTCGATAGACCAATGGAGTTCCAGTTTGTGTGGCATACACGACGTTCTCCACAAATCATAGTGGCTCAATGTTCAGTGCTTACCCATGGAGCTGCAATATGCAGACCCCGAACCTGTGCAAATCACTGGACGTGCAAGTCTTTCGATCTGCTCATAAATTAGATCTACAAGAACCATAGTAGCAAGAATGGCCTTTTATTGCAATTTCATATATAATAAAAAGAGCTTCTTTTGCTATGACAAAGCAGTTAGCACTAAATCCTAGATCATGGGTTTCAGGGTAGCTGGACTTTGGAGCATGCTAAGTTCAAGGCCAGACTTGAAGTTTTACAGAGAAATTATAGGTATATATATGTATATATATACTGAGACGACTTTACTGCAAGAACTGAAAATTCATCGAATCTAACAAATCTTGATATTTGCTTGATTGTTACAGGCATTTCATGGGAGAAGATCTTGATTCTTTGAGTCTCAAGGACCTCCAAAATTTGGAGCAGCAACTGGAGTCTGCTCTTAAACACATAAGATCGAGAAAGGTACATAAGCAAGATCCATTTGAAACCCAAAGTTACCCTTATCAGGTCCCGCATATCGCTGATTGCACTCTAAACTTTACTGAACAGAATCAGCTCATGCATGAATCAATCTCAGCGCTTCAGAAAAAGGTATGCTTATTAAATTTGTTGGCACGATATTAGAATTTTCACATTAAACTCGGAACATGAATGGCTGTCTTTCTAATGTAGATAGACACATCTAGTGACTGTATTTGGGGTGGTCCAAGCACAAACAGAAGAACTATGATATCATACCATATAAATGGGGTAGATGGAACTTTAGGGGTGCGCATGACAAAATTTCTGAAACAGAAATTGAGAAATTAAATTTTAACTTCTGATTTCTTCTTCAAATCTATTTTTGGAATAGAAATCTGTTCTAGAAATAGAAAAATCAAATTGCGTTACCAAATGGATTTCTGTTCCAAACCCATTTTGAGGGACAGAGAAACAGAGAAATAGAGAAGTAGAAATTTTATCATGCGCGCCCTGGGTGAGAGATATTGACCATTACCTGATTGTTGTGCCGTGATTGACTATGTTCTTCACGTCAACAACAGATTAAAACCCTGCAACCGTTTTTCCAGATATTATTATAGTGGTCGAAGATTTGCTGACTGTTTTCGTCTTCACACAGGATAGGGAATTGCAGGAGCAAAACAACCTGCTTATAAAGAAAGTGAGTAATTAATCTTCTTCAAGGGACTCACCTTTTCAGTCAAATTCATCTGGACATATAACAAATTAAAAGAAGTCAGTAGTCTTTCGAGCTTGCTTTTATAACCTGTCCAAGAACTAGGTTCCAGAATACGATGACGAAATTTCACCGTTTCTTGACCATAGACATATATTTGCTAGCCATGACTTGGCAAATGGTTGTGTGTGGGTCATGACTCTATTCTTTTTTGGTAATTGTATTGATAAAGCAAAATTTCTCAAAATCTTGTGAAGCATTTGCATTGCTTCAAAGAGTGGCCTATTCCGAGAGCTGTTTTGAGAGCTCCCGATATGAAATGAATTTGCCTAAAGAAATTTTATTATTATATTTTTTAAGAAATCCAAAAACTGCCCAGCAACAGTCGGACAAGTGGGGAATGTTGAGGTGAACCAGAAAAAGTTGGGTAGAGCCGGATCTAAATGTTGGCTAAATGTTGGCTAGGTAAGCGTCCTGTAGTAAGAAGATAGGTAAATGCCTATTTTTCTCCTGAAGTTGTCGGAATTATTCGTAATAAGATATTGGCTACAATTGAAAAGGTCTTATCAATAAAATTTTCATTTATCCTTAATCTAGGCATAGATAGCAATCCATTCTATAATTCTTTTCATTACCTCTCGTGAGAAAATGATCCCACGCAGGTCAAATCGGCACAAGAACCTGCTGGTTACCTCTCCTTTTTCCCTTTCAAAATAGCACAAACTTATGTATTTTTGAATTTTTTTTTTTTGCTGAAAACAGGTAAAGGAGAAGGAGAGGGCACTAGCGCAGCAAGCTCAGTGGGAGCAGCAAGACCATGCCCTTGACTCACCCGTTGTTCTACCCCACAACTTGCCATCTCTCGACATCAAGTCTCTCTCTCTCTCTCTCTCTCTCTCTCTCTCTCTCGTGTATGTGCTCACTCACGCAGACACATATGCGGACACATGCTAGGATTCACTCATGTCTACACACTAACTCTAGTTACGCCATGTTGAAACCAATAAGATAATCTCAAAACGTGCTATTTTTCCCCATACAACAGTATTAGCACTTTTCTAAGTACTTATGACAGTAAAGGGTTCGGTATGAGAATTCTTTTTGGTCCTGAGTCTAGCATTTTAGATTGAATGCAGTTCCTGTAGTAAGTCAAGTGAATGCATCTAGTGCAGTTGACAATTGGTATATATCTCCAGTTTCAATTATCTAAGTTTTGAAGACTATGTGCTGCGAGTAGTTTGACAGATTAGCTGGTTTCTGGTGCCTGTTCTAAGCTATAAGATATGTGAAATTATGCAGCGGCTCTTATCAAGCGAGACATGATGGACACGATGACGGAGAGAACCTGACTCAGCCTCGGGCTGTTACACTTCTTCCTCCGTGGATGCTCCGCCATCTCAATTAAGGCTTTGACATAAAGGGAAACTTCTGCTGCTATATCTTTGATACGCAATGTTGAAATCAGGTGGATGAATTGCATGGCATAATCTGGGGCTCTCCCCCATCCTTGTTCTAGCGAAATAAACATAGATCTGCTTTTTGCAGCATTCAGTACCCCTAAGTGTGGTCCTCCATGTATGTATAGCACCATTGCATATATGCATACCAATGTACATGTATGCAAAATTATATATGGAAGTTAACACAGCCATGAAGCAGATGGAGAAGTATATTGTTTGCTAGCAAAAGAGATTGTCCAACTGTATCAAGATATTCTGAAACATTGTCCTGGTTGAATAGGGCGGAATTCTATCGTTCTGTGCTAAAAAGATGCAGAATATTTTTCGTGCGGGTAATTTCCCTAAGTGTTGATATGTATTAAAAAAAAAATCATTGGTCCAAAGAATGACCGGTGACATTATTTTCCCAAGTAACTTACCGGTAAGTTACTAACACTTTTATGGAATTATTAATTTTATTTTTTTATGATTGGCAAATTACTAAGGTTTCAAATTTTCTAAATCTTACATGAAATCATCAACCTAACGTTAAGTGGTTTACAATTAAAAAAAAATTAAATTACCTACTAGTTTTTTTGTTATGGACTTTTATCTAAGCTACTTGACAGTGATTAATTTTTTAAAGTTTACCGAATTTTCTATTGTATTACTAACTTTTTTCTAGCTTAATTAATAACCTTTACATTTACTAACTATTTTTCAGAGATTACCAACTTTTCTTCCATTAAATTACCGACCACTTTTGTGTCCTCAACTCTTATTTCAGTTACTTATCAACATTTATTCCTTAACCAATAGAGAGTCTTCGGCATAACAAGTGGGTCGATTCTATATGTTAACATGTGGTTGTCCTTGATCCAACGGGAGATTGATGGGGATCAGGTGCATGAGCGTTGGATAATCCTCGTACTGCCAAATGGGCAAGGATCCATCCGACAGCTCCATGATCAATTAATAAAGATACATTTCCTTTAGAACTATCACGTAATCCTTTTGGGTCTTAAAATGGAAATTTTTTTGGGTATCCCCAAACTTAACATAGAGATGGACTCACAAGCCGCTATTTCGCTGTCCCAGAAATTAACTCTTACTCTCAACTTTGGTGACATGCTTATTTCTTAGATTCAGAAATTGTTAACGTATCTCCAGCATATTAGAATTTTGTACATGGAAGGAAACTCATGTACTGGCGGGCTAGCAAATTGGGCCATTCACTCTTATGATGTGAATGACACCTTAATCTTGGATAGGCCACCAAGAGGTCGATAGGTGATTAGGTTGGATCCAGTTTTGTTAGGCGAGTTTTGTTGTAACTTTTGGGCTTCGCCATTTTCGATACTGAAAAAAAAAAATCTTATTTTTAATTTTCCAACTTTTCGTGTGGTTTATAAACCTTTAGTTGCATTTGTTAGCAACTTCTCAAGTTTGCCACTTTAAAAAAAGAAGAAGAAGAGAGTATACCTTAATTAGTGGGACTTCCCAACTTTTTAATGATTAAGTTAAAATTATAGGTTATCAACTCTCATTTGGAATCTGTCAGGATATGTTACTGTTTCAATCGATAATCTCTGTGATCATTCTCTCTCATGGAGTCATGAGCGTTTCTCTACTGCCATGGTAGCGCCTCCCTTCCCCAAACCCTAAGATCCACCTGTTCTTCCATGAGCGTTTCTCTACCGCCATGGTAGCGCTTCCCTTCCCCAAACCCTAAGATCCACCTATTCTTCCCCCTTTTTTTGCGTTCTCCTTTTAGTAACCCCTACTGAAAGAAAAAAAAAATAGAAATATTTTCTGATGTTGCTGTGTCAAGCTCCGAGCCACCAATCGAGTAGTTGGGTTGTGCCGATCTAGCAATTGTAGTCCTGGTTGTGGTGACGGAGTAGTTGATGCCCGGATCTAGTCTTGAGGAAGATGAGCATTCTCGATCTAGCAATTGTAGTCTTGTATAGGATGGAGATCGCAGCTTTCCCTCGAAATCACTATGGGTCTCTTTGGATATTAATCGATTAGCTTGGATCCTCCATCTCTGGCTGATTTTCCTTGAATCTATGGTCCTGGTTGTGGTGACGGAGTAGTTGATGGCCGGATTTGGTCTTGAGGAAGATGAGCATTCTCGATTCTTCAGTGCTGATCTAGTAATGTCTTAAATCAGTATCCATGGAGAGTAAAGAAGAAAACGAAATGCGATTGGCAGCACTATGTAAACGCCTGGGTCACCTTTGGTCTGAGGAGGATGTTGTTGAAGCCTCCACTGAAATCTCTTCGCAAAAAAGGGAGGAATGTAAACGTATACTCTTTGGTAAGCTCTATTTTAAACCCAATGTCAATTACCCAGCCTTTTTCTCCACAATGAAAAAAGCATGGAAATCTGAAACTGTAACATGTTCACAAAAAGAACCTGGGCTATTTACCTTTGTCTTTCAAACGGAGGAGGAAAAAGAGAGGGTCATGAAGACATCACCTTGGTCTTATTCTAGTAACTTGCTAGTTTTAAGACAATGTGAGCCGGAAATTCCAAAGCACCGTTATGATTTTACTAAAGCTGCTTTCTGGGTGCGTATTGGAGGTATTCCCCCTGGCTAGAGAGAAGAGCAAGTTTTTAAAGATCTGGGAAGCAGACTCGGACAAGTTATGGAAGCTCACCTTGATACAACAGGTAACCATCAACAGAAAGGAGGAAGAGTGAGAATAGAAGTTGACCTGAATGTTCCACTGAAATCGGGGGCAATTCTGAATATTGGTTCCAAATGGCTTTGGGTGGAATTCAAGTATACTCCCACATTATTGCTATTCTTGTGGGAGAATAGGGCACTATGCTTCTGACTGTGTGGAAATTCCTTATGCGCAATCACCTTGGGCAAACAACAAAATAGGACCATACGGGCCTTGGTTGAAGGCAGAAGCATGTGAACATAGCCCTTATTGGGAAACATTTTATGGTAAAATTGAAGAAGAAATTATTGTGGAAGAGACAGTACCTGTTACACCTTCCCAATCTAGTGGCATGGATCTCATAGCTCATGAGGCAGTTCTTGATATGCAACTAGAAGCCTGCATCAAAAGAAGACTAGATAGCTCTCACGGCAAAGAGATAGCCCAAGCTAATGAAGTGTATGCTAATGAAGCCAGAGACTATGGCAAACAGGTTCTATCAAAAGTTGGGAAATGCAGTAAGAAGAACATGAAGATTCAGAAGGCTAAAAAACAGAAGTGTATACCTGAGAAAACCCCTCTCTTGATTGATGATACTGAACTCCTGGATACTCCTGTGCAATTGATTGCAGAAGGACAATGATCGGCTTTGGTGGCTAGCCCTAATAAGCCATCAGTGACGCCATAAAAATCGTTAGTTGGAATTGTCAGGGGCTGGGCAACCCCCTGACAATCCAAGAACTAAAAGCCTTAACGGCTCAAGAAAGGCCTAGTTTACTTTTTCTAATGGAGACTAAGAGTAAAGAAGCAATGGTGGAAAAAGTTTGCAAAAAGTTACATTTCCAGAATGTTTTTCTAGTGAATCCATCAGGCATAGCGGGGGGTTTAGCTCTTATGTGGAATGAGGAAGTATCTTTGAAGGTGAAAGCTAGCTCAAAGCACTTTATCGATGTGGAGTGTACTGATCCAAATAGCAGGCAACCTATGCAAATTACTTTTGTTCATGCATCTACCAATTTCGGAGAGAGACTGGCCTTATGGCAAATGTTGGGAAACATTAAACCCCATAATTCCTGCCCGTGGGTCTGCATGGGAGATTTTAATGAGATTTTTTTATGTATGGGAGAAAGTTGGGAAAAAAGAAGCCGATAACAATCGTATAACAGCATTCAGAAACATGATCAATGAACTTTCTTTAATGGATATGGACAGTCATTGTGACATCCCGAATTTTTGGTTTTGTTTTCTTCTGATTGAATCGGGCGTTTCATTGACGTGTTTATAGGGCTATTTTCAGAACTGATCATTCTTGAGATAACTAGACTATTTGGGAAAATTATTAGGAATTTTAAGGCAAATAGACTTGAGAATTCGACCAGGAATCGGCTTCTCGACCGTGTCCATCTTTAGAGGCCATCTCGGCACAGTTAAAAATCGATTTGAAATCAGAGATAGACTGGATCGACAGTAATGTGTGACTAATCGTGGGTGACGCCACTAAATTAGAAAATTCATGTCGATCGGCACTAAACTGATTTTCTTATTGTTTTGGTACCCTGTGTTCGTATTTGGATCCTCGGGATTTTCGCGACAATTGAGAGTCGTCAATGAGTCGAGTGGGTTCATAGTGGCTCGAAGAAAATCGACCACGAGTCAATTGCACTTAAAAATATCTGAAAGTTACCCGATAGGCTAGATTACGCTACTAACGCGTCGAATAGAAATTAACCACCAATTCGAGTCCGATTTCAGAAATTGAAGTTTCGGCCATGTCACAGTTAATTCTAGGAGTGTCGACTCAGTCTTAGAAAATTTTTCGGAGATTCTGAGATTTTTACGGAAAATCGTTGCGGATGCCGCAGAAAATCAACGGAAATTCGGATAGGCCAATTTAAAGGAAATTTGAACTTCCAGGCCGAGCCTTTGAGTGTCAGGTACTTGCTGAAAATTGTATGGGATATTTCTTCCACGGAATTGGACGTTGGTTTGGAGAATTCGTGATGAAATTGAAACCCATTTTTAGTCAAATTCGGATTTAGCAAGGGCTGAGAATTTTGGTATCAAATTAGACAGTATTATGGATTAAATTGTAAGAAAGCAAGTGGGGACAAAGAGGATATGTTTGTAGGTTTTTGTGGGACCAAGTCATTTAATGTTTTGGCTAATATTTGCTGAATTGTCTCCATCCACCTGCAGCTTCCTCGGCAAGATTTGCCAGCTGCCTTGCGTCGCTTTCTTCACTTCCTTGAAGACAAGTTCCCCACGACAAAACCGCTAATCCACCGCTTGATCCCATCTCCGCCAACGAGCCCATCCTTTCTTCGTTTTTTTTTGCTGCCCCATCTCCCTTCAATATCACCCCACGCCAGCAACAGACTTCATCTCTCCCTCTCGTTGACTTCACAGACGCCAGCAACACGCTCGAAGACGCCCACACATCCGTCCACTCACGAAGCCACCGAAAGAACCCCCAACGCCAGCGTGCTCCCCTCTTCCGTAACGGCACGCCAGCAAAGTCAGCAGCGGGATCCCTCCCACTTTGTTGACCACCGCTCGAAGCCACTCCCCCCGTTGAATTCTTCAGCCGCGCGAGGTCTTCCACTGGAGAACACTAGCACCTTCGTGTCTTCAAATTGCTGGTCAACCTTGGAGGCCACGAAGCCCATTGATTGACCGCATCAACTCCACTGATCGAAGATCCCACCTACCCGTGTCTCCTCTCCGTCGCTCCTTGGCGCCAACGAAGCAGCTCCCCTTTGCCCATTCGTCCGCGCCCCTTCGCGCAAGGTAGTCCATTTCCACGCAACAACAGCCCATCGAAGCAAATCTTCAGTCCACAATCAGTAGCAAGTGAAGCCCATGAATCCAGCAATTTCGGCCCAACATCCTCACACGTTCAGCCATTTCAGTTCAACGTGCGGCCCAAGTGGAGTTTAGTTTATTTCCAAGCCCAAGAGAAAGAGCAGCCCATATCAAATTGATTTGAAGCCCGAATTTCAGTCTTCAAGCCCAAGCCCAAAAGCAAGAACAAATCTCAGTTGGGCTGAGATTTGTTGGGCCCGAGTCTAAAGTCCGGCCCAAGCCCGCCGGCGTTGCCGAAAATCCGATTTCGGCCGCCGTCGCGTCGCCGTTGCGGTGATTCGATCTCCGCTTTTGCCAAGTGAGTTTTACTCACTAATGCTTTCTTAGTCTGCTAATTATACTTAGGGTTGGTTAGATTTAATTAAACGCAATTAGGTGGTTAGATTAGTTTAAATTAATTAAATTAGAGACTAAATGATGCATGTTAGGTGGTTAGAAATAGACATTAGCTAGTAGACGTGCCATGTTATTTATTGAACGAGTCTCGGTAATTTTCCGGGCTCGTCTCGGCTTCCAATCAGGCATTATGGGCCTAAATTGGATTTTTAGTATTTATTTATTTATTTTTCGAAATTAATTATTTAATTATTTATTTTTCCGGAAATTCAACCGGGATGGCTGGTGACCGAATTTCGTGCTGATTGTCGTGGTGCGGTCCGTTTATTTATTTGAGCTCTACGTTGTGTGAAATTGATTTAAATTGTGAATTTTAGGACGTGTTCTAATTGGTTGATTTTAATTATGTGATGGGAAATGTTTGGGTATCGATGGTCAGTATTGACGGCGGAGTGGTGAATCAGTGTGGCATCTAAAAGGGCACGTGGGCTCGGTGACTTGATGCATCACTTTGGTGAACGAGTGCGAGAGAATGCACGTGGCCGGGCATCGTAAAAAGGGCACGTGGGCTCGGTGAATTGATGCATCACTTTGGTGAACGAGTGCTTGAGAGAATGCACTTGGGCCCAGGGAATTAAGTGAGGCATCTTGGAAGAGACACGTGGGCTCGGTGATTTGATGCATCACTTTGGTGAACTAGTGCCTTAGAGAATGCACGTGTGCTCTATGACATGTAATCGACTAGTTCGATTTGTTATGAGTAGTTGGGTGCCTATTATGAATTATACTTGATTTGCGGAGGTGGAATCGAGGCCAAGGTAAGTCCTCGACTTTGTGCGTGTTTAGGCAGCCCATAGTGTATTGGCTTACTAATCGAGTCTTAGGGGGTAGAACTTACTGAGACGTGGTCTCATTGGTTATTGAATAACCATTTCAGGACCCTGAGGAGGAGCTGAGGAAGAGGAACCTGAAGAGGAGAAGGATTTTTGAAGAAGGTGATCGAGAGAGGGATCTTGAGTACAACCCGGATGTGGATTGAGATCCCATTCCTTTTATGAACCCTGTCTTGGTGTAGATAGGTGTGAGACTTTTATGCTGTAAATAAAAGTGTGGTTGTGATTTTCAATGAGAAAAAAATATGGCCTGCTTTTCTATCCCATTGTTTTTATTATCTGGGGATTCTTAACTGCTTCCGCATGCGCATAATAAATTGAAAGGGTCGGCGATACATAGTCCTGGGATATCGCATTTGAAAATTGACCAAGGTAAGGGATGGGCGCGTGCCCGAGGATCGGGGCGTGACATCCCGTTTAAGTGGTATCAGAGCGAAGTTCAAGATTGGAGTGATAAGGAGCGATGGTTCATGGGATAGTTGGTAGGAAATGCCTTTAAATTCATGCTGGTGCATGTATGTGTTAGCTGAGTGCTAAAACTGTTTGTCGTGTGTGAATCGCTCATCTTCTAAACCAGTATGAATTAGGAAGGCAGGTGTCAGTAAAAGACTGAACCATGAGCAAGCAGGAGCTGAGAACTTCTAGTAAGAGAGGACAGTGTCCTCTGTGACTCGGGGTAAAGCGCCAACAAAGGTCAGTATTCAAAGTTGTTGTGGCAGAGTGTTGACTTTGGCCAGCTCGAGCGTAAGAGTACCACCGTAGGTTGGTACTAGGGTAGCAGCGTCAAATGATCCTAAGTTCAATAGGATCGTTCTGATGCAAGTGTTCCTTGGGATCTGGATGAGCCAGAAAGAGCAGGATCAAGTTGTTGTTGTTGTTGCTACCTTTGCCGAGTTCCAACCTAAAAGGATGATCAGGGAATAGATTTCGATATCTGAGTCAAGACTCAGCGTAGGCAGATTTGGAATTCGGTCAGGGTAAGGATGGATGTTGAGGGAAGAGTATTTTATTTCACCCAGTGGGCAAGGTGGGATAGTCAGGTTAGCATTGAGACAAATGGCACATGTTGTTCCATGGAAGATGGTATAGATTAGTCTCATGTTTTCTGAGGACAAGAATTAGTAGTAAGTGTCGCCAGCATGGACAGTGATTTATGGGTTATCAGCATAGGTAGATGAAATCTCGACAAGGGTTACTGCTATTACCGTCGATATGACAGGTCAAAAGAGTGCGCCATAGAACGCACCGTGAAATTTGTGGGATAGGCCTCCGATACAAGAAATAGTGCATGCTGGCACCTGACAGGAGGTAGAAGACTCACCGGTTAGGTGTTGAAATTGTGGGAGGAAACATGGATGAATTCAATGCTTGGATATGGCGAGAAGGGTAGGAATGGAATCGACCTTGCACCAATAAGAGGAAGAATGTTTTTGGGAAAATGTTATCAGGTTAACACAGCAGGGTTTTGGTTAAAGTTCGGGGATTTTTAGTTTGTGAAATAAAGCGGAAGAAAGGGGAATCACTAACTATAGTTGTGCTTGACTAGCTGCTGAGGTGTGCTTTGGCGCGACATGAGTAGAGTGGACTCATGGAACATCTTGTGGTATTGAATCATGGTTATGGAGTAATCTAGCTTAGTCTATTAGCACGTGAAATTGTCGAATTTATTGAAAGTCGAAAAGAATCTTCGATTTCATTAATTTCGTCGAGTGAAGGCAACCCGCTTGTTGGACGAAGGTTGCCAGGGTTACTTGATGATGGTCATAGTTAAGACAGATTGGAGAATTGGAGATGGAAAGACATCTCAGTGGTCTAAGAATTTCTAGATGTGTTGTTGTAAAGAACTGTCAGACCGTTGTTGGAGAAAGAGATAGAAAGTGCGATCGAGCTAGCACCAAGACAGAGCCACTCTCGAAGGCTTCTTACCAATTGTTGTTGTCTGAACTGATAGAATCGAAGATGTGGATGTGAAGATTGAGAAATGAGGAATTCATGCATGTCAGTGCATCACCTTAAGGAACATCAGTTTTGTGGAGAGAGAAAGAAAGACGGTTCATTGCAATCATGCATCAACCATCGTCAACTCAATTAGGTGAAGATCAAGGACAAGTGTTCATTACCGAAGATCAATGAATGGTGTGACTAGTTATAAAGAGTATCGATGTTTTAAAGGTCGACTTGAGATTATGAAGTCATCGGTTGAGAACCAGAAAGGAGGTTATACTGAAGACAGCTATTCGTACTTGATATGGTCTTCACGAGAATACTGTAAGGTTGTTTGGCCTGGCGAGCGCTCTAACAGCTTTCATGGATATGATGAACGGATATTCAAGGAATATTTAGACCAGTTTGTGATCGTGTTCATTGATGATATCTTGGTCTACTCAAGAAGTGATGAAGAGCATGAGAATCACTTGAGATTAGTGCTCCAGACTTTAAGGACGCATCAGTTGTATGCTAAGTTTAGCAAATGCGAGTTTTGGTTGACTCGTGTTGCGTTCTTAGGTCATGTGATTTCCGGAGAAGGAATCTCCGTCGACCCAAGCAAGATAGAAGCCGTGATCAATTGGTAGAGACCAACTACAGTGACAAAGATCAGAAGTTTTCTGGGATTGGCGGAGTTATTACGAGTACGGTTTGTGGAAGGCTTCTCAGCGTTAGCATCGCCTCTAACTAAACTCACGAAGAAAGAAGAGAAATTTGTATGGACAGACAAGTGCGAGCGTAGTTTTCAAGAACTGAAGGAAAAGCTGACTACCGCACCTGTGCTGACAATTCCATTTGGTCCTGGAGGATTCGAGATCTACAGTGATGCGTCATTCAGAAGATTGGGTTGCGTGTTGATGCAACATGGTAGGGTTGTTGCATACGCCTCCCGTCAGTTGAGACTGCATGAATTGAATTATCCGACGCATGACTTAGAGCTCGCAGCTATTATTTTTGCCTTAAAGATTTGGAGATATTATTTGTGTGGTGAGAAATTTCAGATCTTCACGAACCATCAGAGTCTCAAGTACTTATTTTCTCAGAAGGAGTTGAACATGAGACAGCGCCGATGGATGGAATTGCTGAAAGACTACGTGTGATATCTTATATCACCCGGGAAAGGCGAATAAGGTCGCCGATGCTTTAAGTCGGAAGTCTTCAGTAGCGCAGATCTTGATTAAAGAATGGAACTTGATCGAGAGAGCTCGGGATTCGGAATTCAAATTTGAGGTAGGCCACCTTTCAAATTTTATGGCCACCCTCAGAATTGAACCGAATGTCCAGGTCAGAATCAAACAACTCCAACCAACAGATCCAGATGTGCAGAAAATTCTTCAAGAGGACACAGAGAAAAGAAAGGCCGATTTTCAGATTTCTAATGACGGAATTTTAAGGTTCCAAGGACGTTTGGTTGTACCTAATGATGTAGAGCTTAGAGAAGATATTTTATTTGAAGCACATTGTAGCAGTTATAGTGTTCACCCTGGAAGCACTAAAATGTATCAAAATCTATGTCAACACTATTGGTGGTCAGGTATGAAGGCGAACGTAGCCAAGCATGTCGCCAAGTGTCTGACGTGTCAACAAGTAAAAGCCCAGTATTGTAAGCCGGGGGGACTTCTGCAACCACTTTCGATCCCAAAATGGAAATGGGAGCATATCACGATGGACTTCGTGACTGGACTACTGAGAAGTCAGAGAGGAAGCGATTCAATTTGGGTGGTAGTCAACAGACTGACAAAGTCGGCTCACTTCATTGCAGTTCGAAAGGACCTTAGTCTTGATAGGCACGCAGACCTGTATGTGCGTTAGGTAGTTCGAATGCATGGAGTGCCAGTTACGATAACCTCAGACAGAGACCCAAGGTTTACTACAGCCTTTTGGAAAAGCTTGCAGAGTGCTCTTGGTACAAAGCTTCAGTACAGTACGGCGTATCATCCTCAGACGGATGGCCAGTCTGAGAGGACAATTCAGACCCTCGAGAACATGTTGAGAGCTTGTGTAATAGACTTCAAGGGAAGTTGGGAAGATCAGCTTCACCTGGTAGATGCCTACAACAACAGTTATCAGCAAAGCATTCAGATGGCTCCATTCGAAGCGTTGTATGGCAGAGCATGTAGAACACCAGTGTGTTGGAATGAAGTCGGAGAAAGGAAGATAACAGGTCCAGAGTTGGTTAAGCAGTCAGTAGATGCCGTAACAGTGATCAGAAACAGATTAAAGACCGCGCAGAGCAGACAGAAAAGTTACGCAGACAAGCGCCGGAGATCTTTGGAATTCCAAGTTGGTGATCACGTTTTTCTAAAGGTGTCACCAATGAGAGGAACTTCGCGCTTTGGCAAGAAAGGCAAACTGAGTCCGAGGTACGTGGGTCCATTTGAGATTCTTGAAAGAATCGGGACCTTAGCGTATCGTCTTGCATTGCCGCCAAGGTTGGCACAAGTGCATGACGTCTTCCACGTGTCGATGTTGAGGAAGTACGAGCCTGACTCGACACACGTGCTCAATTTTGAAGAATTGGACGTGGATGATAGAGTGTCATATGTGGAGAGACCGGTCCAGATTGTAGACAGAAAGGAGCAAGTGATGAGTACCAAGACCATTCCGTTGGTCAAAGTGGTTTGACAACACCACGGTACAGAATGAGCAACTTGGGAAATCGAAGAGTCAATCAGAGAATTGTACCCCCCACCTATTTACTTACGTTGTAAGGTTTAAATTTCGAGGACAAAATTTTTATAAAAGGGGAAGAGTTGTGACATCCCGAATTTTTGGTTCTGTTTTCTTCTAATTGAATCGGGCGTTTCATTGACGTGTTGCCGAAAATCCGATTTCGGCCGCCGTCGCGTCGCCGTTGCAGTGATTCGGTCTCCGCTTTTGCCAAGTGAGTTTTACTCACTAATGCTTTCTTAGTCTGCTAATTATACTTAGGGTTGGTTAGATTTAATTAAACGCAATTAGGTGGTTAGATTAGTTTAAATTAATTAAATTAGAGACTAAATGATGCATGTTAGGTGGTTAGAAATAGACATTAGCTAGTAGACATGCCATGTTATTTATTGAACGAGTCTCGGTAATTTTCCGGGCTCATCTCGGCTTCCAATCAGGCATTATGGGCCTAAATTGGATTTTTAGTATTTATTTATTTAATTTTCGAACTTAATTATTTACTTATTTATTTTTTTCCGGAAATTCAACCGAGATGGCTGGTGACCGGAATTTCGTGCTGATTGTCGTGGTGCAGTCCGTTTATTTATTTGAGCTCTACGTTGTGTGAAATTGATTTAAATTGTGAATTTTAGGACGTGTTCCTAATTGGTTGATTTCAATTATGTGATGGGAAATGTTTGGGTACCGATGGTCAGTATTGACGGCGGAGTGGTGAATCAGTGTGGCATCTAAAAGGGCACGTGGGCTCGGTGACTTGATGCATCACTTTGGTGAACGAGTGCGAGAGAATGCACGTGGCGAGGCATCGTAAAAAGGGCACGTGGGCTCGGTGAATTGATGCATCACTTTGGTGAACGAGTGCCTCGAGAGAATGCACGTGGCCCAAGCATCGTAAAAAGGGCATGGGCTCGGTGAATTGATGCATCACTTTGGTGAACGAGTGCGAGAGAATGCACGTGGGCTAGGGAATTAAGTGAGGCATCTTGGAAGAGACACGTGGGCCGTGATTTGATGCATCACTTTGGTGAACTAGTGCCTTAGAGAATGCACGTGTGCTCTATGACATGTAATCGACTAGTTCAATTTGTTATGAGTAGTTGGGTGCCTATTATGAATTATACTTATTTGCAGGTGGAACCTGAGGCCAAGGTAAGTCCTCTGACCTGTGCGTGTTTAGGCAGTCCATAGTGTATTGGCTTACTAATCGAGTCTTAGGGGGTAGAACTCGCTGAGACGTTGTCTCATTGGTTATTGAATAACCATTTCAGGACCCTGAGGAGGAGCTGAGGAAGAGGAACCTGAAGAGGAGAAGGATTTTTTAAGAAGAAGGTGATCGAGAGAGGGATCTTGAGTACAACCCGAATGTGGATTGAGATCCCATTCCTTTTGTGAACCCTGTCTTGGTGTAGATAGGTATGAGACTTTTATGCTGTAAATAAAAGTGTGATTGTGATTTTCAATGAGAAAAAAATATGGCCTGATTTTCTATCCCATTGTTTTTATTATCTGGGGATTCTTAACTGCTTCCGCATGCGCATAATAAATTGAAAGGGTCGGCGATACATAGTCATGGGATATCGCATTTGAAAATCGACCAAGGTAAGGGATGGGCGCGTGCCCGAGGATCGGGGCGTGACAGTCATGTGTGTGCATATACATGGGCAAACAATAGAGATGGGGAGGATCTCGTTAAGAAACGACTAGATCGAGTATTATGCACCTTGGAGTGGCAAATTACCTTTCCTGAAGCTGAAGTCCAAGCCCTTCCAGCTATTGGCTCAGACCACAGCCCTCTGGTTCTTCGACTCTATCTAGGGAAAAAGAAGACAAAACGATCTTTCAAGCTGGAGGTGTTCTGGACAGAGCGTGAAGAGTATTATGAAGTTATCCAACAAACATGGAAAACTAAAACTATCTAGCCACGCACTCTTTCAGAAAAATTACAGGAGACATCAAAAGTGTTGGCACAATGGAGCAAAGAGAAGTTTGCCAATGCAAGGCCGCAGATAAAAGAGCTAACTATGGCCCTAACAGAGCTTACTAATTAGCCTGACCAGCACACCAGCAAAAAGCAAAAATAGAGCATTATCTATCAGATAGAAAAACTGCGAAGGCAGGAGGAACAATTCTGGGGTATGAGGTCACGCATTAAGTGGCTACAATGGGGTGACAAGAATACCAGATTTTTTCATGCATCAACTATACAGAGGAGGCAGAAAAAATAATCACTATGTTGCAATTCGAAGATAACAACTGGTGTAGAGATCCTATAATGATTCGCAACCATCTTCTGTCCTTTTACAGAGAGCTATATAAATCAGAGGGCCCAAGGCAGTACCAACCTGTCCTCATCCAATGTCCATCACCTATAACACAGCACATTAATGAAGATCTGGTGGTTGTACCTTTGATGGAGGAAATTAAATAGGCTGTTTTTCATATGGGAGCACTCAAAGCACCTGGCCCAGATGGCTTTAGTGGCACCTTTTATCAACAATCATGGGATACTGTGAAAACTGACATGTTGCAGTTAGTTTAGAATTTTTTTCCAGACAAGTATTCTTGATCCCCTCCTCAACCAGACACATCTCTCCTTAATCCCTAAAGTGAAAAACCCTGAGAATATTAGCCAATACAAACCTATCAGTTTATGCAATTTCAGTTATAAAGTAATTTCAAAACTTCTAGCAAACATACTAAAGAAGTGGTTGCCATCTATTATTGAACCGGAGCAATGTGCATTTGTTCAAGGCAGATAGATACAAGACAATATATTCATTGTGCAGGAAATATTGCACCAGCTGCGCATCACAAAAAAAGAGGAAAAAACATCAGGCCATACTTAAATTAGATATGCATAAAGCATATGACAGAATCGAATGGGATTTTTTGTGGGATTGCATGCTGCACATGGGGTTTTGTGAAAAGTGGGTAACACTCATAATGCAGTGTGTATCTACAGTGTCTTTCAGTGTGAAGCTAAATGGAGAACCTACCCCTTTCTTCCACCCTTCGCGAGGAATTAGACAAGGCAATCCCCTGTCGCCTTATTTATTTATCTTGATTTCAAATGTTCTAACCTGGCTGATGAACAAAGCTATCACAGATGGCAGCATCAAAGGCATACAGATAAACAGGTTTTGTCCTAAACTCTCACATCGGCTGTTTGCGGATGATGCTATCTTTTTTCTGGAAGGTACTATAATGGAATGTCAGAACCTGGCATTGATACTTAAACAATACTGCTATGCTTCAGGACAAGCAATCAACTTAAACAAATCAGGGGTGTATTTTAGTGCAAATTGTCCCTTACCTTTGAAGAGAAATATGGCCACGGAATTAAGAGTCCCTGTGTTTAAAAAAACAGGGAAGTATTTGGGCATCCCCACAGACTGGGGTCAATCTAAGAAAGAATTGTTTGCATGGATATTAGCCAGGGTCAATACAAAGCTAGAAGGGTGGAAAGAGAAACTACTTACTAAGGCTGGGAAGGAGGTGTTGATCAAAAGTGTTGTTCAGTCCATACCTATGCATGCGATGTCCATATTCAAGCTGCCAGTCTCTATCTACAGAGCCATAGAACAGCGAATTGCATCATTCTGGTGGCAAAAAGGTGATCATAAGAGGGGCATTCATTGGAAAAATTGGGATGTGATGAAAACCCGAAAGGACGAAGTAGGAATGGGCTTCAAAGATTTGATTACCTTTAATTGTGCCATGTTGGGTAAGCAGGTCTAGAGGCTATCAAATTCTCCCTCTGCCTTGTGGAGTAGAGTGTTGAAAGGAATCTACTTTCCAAACGAGGATCTCTGGACAGCATGCACGGGCCGACGCCCCTCATGGGGATGGCGGAGTTTGTTATTTGGCCGAGATACAATCAAAGAAAACATCAAATGGTTAGTTGGGGATGGTCAATCTATTCGCATTCGAGAAGATAAGTGGTTAATGCAAGGGGTAATTGGAGGACAAATTAACCCAACAGAACCTCTGATGGTATCTGAGCTAATACAATGCAGAATCCCGAGAATGGAATGTACAGAAGCTTCAACAAATCTATAATTCAAGTATCGTAAATGAAATTTTAGCTATCCCACTGAGCCCACAACCGCAATCAGATTACCTAGTCTGGACAGGTAATAATACAAGGCAATATTCTATAAAGAGTGGCTACAACAGAGCGTATTCAGAAACTACAAGCAAAAACCACAACAAGGCCTCATGTTCTTTCCAACCACCCCGTACCTTATGGACCAAGATCTGGAGCCTCGCTGTGCCACCAAAAATCAAAACTTTCTTTTGGGCTCTTTGTCAAAACGCCCTTCCCACGAGAGAAAACCTATATAAACGAAAAATCGTTCATGACCCATTATGCCAAGTTTGTCACACGAAGGTAGAAACAACAGAGCATCTGTTCTTTTTATGTAAATGGACAAAAGGCATATGGGCAGTTCCAACATTCAGCGGCCTCAGTCCCACAAGCACAATCAGAAGGACGGACCAGTGGATTATGGAAGCTTTCTGAGCGAACACGGACATACCTGAACGAAAATACACTGGCCTGGTTCTCTGGCACATATGGAAGGCAAGAAATGGATGGATTTTTCGAGCAAAAGCCCCGAACTCTGCAGATCTCCTGAGTATTGTACAAGATCAGCACTTCAATTTCACCCGAGGACAAAAGACCCAGAAACGATTACACCCTAATCGAAATATACCTGGTAGATGGAAACCACCATATCGACAAGATCTGAAGTTGAACGTTGATGCTTCTTGGACTCCGGGTGAGTTTCTTTGCTCCGTTGCTGGTATCGTGCGTGATTCGTTAGGGCAGGTGCTCGAAGGCTTCGCCTGTACATCTAGGGTTTCTTCATCGCAAGAAGCCGAAGTCGAAGCGATTTTACATGGACTCTTTTATATTAAGGAACTTTAGATGAGGCACGTGGGAGGTTTCTGGAGTCAACCACTTCGATGGATCTGCGGAAATGACTGTTCCCCTGCCGTTGAACAGGTTTTGGGTCGAGCCGAAATCCAGTGGAATCTAAAAGAAACTATTCTCCGGTGCAGACGTGAATTGGACCACTGCCATAATGTTAAGGTAAACTATTGCACCCGAGAAGAGAACTGCGCCGCGGATTGGATAGCACGAACCCACCGAGCAAACAAGCTTCCTCTTAATTGGTGGAATACTCCTCCTTTGCCTTTATGGAATATATTATGTTCGGACATTAGTCCTTATTCGTCTTGTAAGACTCCTTTTAAGTAAGAATAGACGGTGCTCTCTATTTCAACCAAAAATAAAAAATAAAAACTCTCATTTGAGTAATTTAACAAATTTTATCGACTTTTATTTAGCACCTTTCACTTATCGATCCTCATGTGAAATAAATCATTTCAATCTAAGTGATTTGTTAACTTTTTTCCAAGTAAGTTATGAACTATTACTGGATTACCAACTCTCATTTAAGTTACTTATCAACATTTATTTGGTTTATTTAGATGGATTACCTAGCTGTGAAAATGATTGGTCAGTCACCAAATAAAGATAAGTGAGTCACGACAAAAGCTGTAAAATGATAAGAGAGGGCTTTTTTTTTTTTTTCTTTTGTCAATGATAAGAGAAGTATCGAAAAATTGGTTGATCATAGAGAGGTAAGAAACTTATATGAGAGTTGTAACTTAATAGAGTAGTGGGAAAATTTTAAAAGAAAAAAACTCAAATGGACAATGGAAAATAACTCAAATAAGAGTTGGAATTCCAATTGGTAATCTAAAAAGAGAAAAATTGATAAGTAGCACAAAAATATTGATAATTTCGTATGACAGTTGGTAAATCTAGGCGTTCTAACAAAGGAAATAAACAATGGTAAAAGGTAAATTGAGTATTCATTTTTTTTTTATCAAAGATAAGAGAAGTCGATTATCCGTAAATAAAAATCAAATAAACATTGGAGACTAGCTCAAATAATCGTTGACAGTGCAAAACTAATTAATGACTCGATTGGTAAAAAGCTGATAGCCATTATATATCGGGCTCGTAATTTCTAAAACCAATTAGTAAACAAGACAAATAAAAATGGTTACTCGATATAAAACTTACTAAATTCAAGAAAAAAACTAATGAAAAAAAAGTGAATTAATCAAACATTGTTAGGAATTTTTTTTAAAAAAAAAAAGTCCTCAACTTATTATACGGCAATCAATTTAATTTTAAGCCTTTTAATTGTGCCAATTTAAGACTAAATCTATTGATGATTTGCCTATTTAGTCCTAATTTTTTTTATTGTCCTTTTGGTCAATTATCCAAATAATAAGTTTAAGACTAAATTGGCAAATCATTAAAAGATTTAGGATTAAATTTGCATAGTTAAAATATATATGACCAAATGAGTCATCGTACAATAGATTTAGGACTTTTGGACAATTATCCCAACGTTGTCACTAGTACGATTTGCTTATAACCAATCAAAATTTGAGTTTTAACATCTCAATTCGATAAGCCTTTTCATAACAAGTTACTTACCGATGTATGAGACTACTAAATACGGTATGAACATTTCCTCTAAATACGGTCAATCAATTGTTTGAGCAGTTTGACCAGTTCAATCAATTGTGTTCAATGAATCGTCTTCTGTTCCCGTCGAGATCTGATTGTCGTCACATGCGGCATAAATTTTCGTCCTAACGACGGCTCCGTGAACGACCTAATTACTCACACTTCATTCGGATTAGTGGAGAACTAACAAGATTCCATACCCGACCTTATTCAAAATCAAATGGATCCCACCGGTCGAGCAATTCCAACAGAGAATGATGAATGCGAAGGAGGATTCCTACCGACATTACCCTCCTGTCAATCTTCACCCCCCAAAAAATCGATTCCGACATTCGCGGAATTGGATTCCCGCCGGACTTCTCGAACCTTTTTTTTTTCCTGTGCTGTCGGTTCCTTCGTCCTCAGCCAATAGGAAAACGAAGAATGTCCTCGAATGTTTCCTTTGATTTTTTTTCCAGTCTCGTTCCAAGATTGCGCATGGTCCAGAGAGGGGGGTGGTTCGCAAACGACGACGTGGTCGGACGACAATGGCTCGCGTCGAAGTCAAGAAGAAGACAATGAACCGACGGTGGAAGAAATGCGCGCAAGTCGCCTTCGAATCCTGTAGAGGATAATACAACTACTTGCATTTCTATTAAAAAATTATACTGGTTCTCGAGCTCGCGCTTCGGCATGAACGGCTGGTTTCGTTGCTCTTTGCAATTTGCGATCGATGTTGACGTTTGGAATACGTGCATGGGATCGTGAACAGAGTCAAAATGAGAGATGCGCGACGCATGAAACATTGTCGCACTGTGAAATCGAAATTTTTTAGAATTTACAAAAAGACATCATGGAGCAAGAAGTCGGGGTAAAGTGTCCTTACCCGAAAGTGTGGATGGATACCATTTTATGGATCAGTGGATAAGTGGAGCCAATAATCTGCGGATGATTACCATGTTTTGATCAATGACATTTTTGTAAATATAATGGTGGAGACCGAATTCAAAGGTTTATCTTATAATTAGCATAATTAATTTGCAAAGTCGATTATTGTACGGAAAATGGATTGGAATATTACAATTTGAAAAGGGTATACCAAAATAAAAGTAACGGTGGTATACTCCTTCAAGCTCTTGGAGTTTCGAAAGTAAATAAGAAAATCCCTATTGGTAAACAGGCACATTCAAACACAAAAAATTACATTTACAAGATTCGATTCCTAGTAAAGATATGTCAAAATAGACATAACAATTACATATTCATGAAATCCTAAGGCTTCGTTATATAGTTAGGATTAAAGTCCTATGTTCAATTGTCGTTTAGGATAGGATAATATCAGATGTAAAAAGACCATTACGAAGGTAAAATAATCTCATGTAAAGATGGAGTAAAGGTGGATTCTATATGTCTCTTACTCATTTCTCTATCCCCTCTACCAACCGGTCCGACCCATGGCTACCACCCACAGCCTCCCACCTGTTTCGTCTCATTGCCACTGACAAGGCTCGTCATGTTGACAAGCTCGACTCAATCTCAATTAGATCTGTCAAAATAGGCTATAAACTCATTTGTTAACTCATATTTGATGTGGTGAATTATTATATGAGTTAGTTATATATAATAAATAAGTTATAAATAGGTTTAGATCCAACTATATAGAAATATGGGTGTTAAATGGATTCACAATTTATTTAAACTCAATCCATCTCTATAACTCTCTTGCCCTCACTTAAATCTTGCGTTTACACACTCTATGCTCTCACTTCAATTTGGGCATGAGTTTTCATAGATTGGATTATGTATAAAAGTATTTTAGCAATATGGGTTTAATTGAATATGAATCACTAAATTTATATTGCATAGATATGGATCAATTTGGGTCAGATCATTTTCGACTTGACCCACCTATTTAATACATCTAATCTCAACCACAATCTTGACCATGGAGCTTGAGCTCCTTTGTGGCCGAGTTCTTCTCAACCAAATCTTGCGTTTACACACTCTATGCTCTCACTTCAATTTGGGCATGAGTTTTCATAGATTGGATTATGTATAAAAGTATTTTAGCAGTATGGGTTTAATTGAATATGAATCACTAAATTTATATTACATAGATATGGATCAATTTGGGTCATACCATTTTTTACTTGACCCACCTATTTAATACATCTAATCTCAACCACAATCTTGACCATGGAGGTTGAGCTCCTTCATGCCCGAGTTCTTCTCAACCAAACCTCGGCCACAGAGTCCCATGGCCAAATTTGGAGAAACAGTAGTTGTCCCTTTACATATTCGCTAGGCCTCGCTCTCGACATCAACCACGAGTGTAGGGGTGGCAACTGAACTGGTGGTTGATTTTGCACAATGGTGAAGCCTCAAGCAACTTTGACATCGGTGAGGGCTCAAAGGTTCTAGACAATGAGAAAAAAAAAAAAAAAAATTAGACGATTCACTGCAACCTAGAATTTCCGAATTAGCCCGGAATAGAAATTGGAGATCTGAACACCAATAATTAACAAGATTCGACATGGTCTAGAGAAATTCATTTCCAATGGGGATGCTTTGACTTCGGGTCCTAATCCAAACAAAAAACCACTAATGAGTGGGACACGTCGGGGCACGACAGATGAACAGGAGCTCCCCACCATGAAGTTGACTCGGAGCTACTTCTGATCCAATGCCCTCGAATTCACCCTTTTGATTATTAAGGATTGAGGAAATTTCTGCGTGATTGTACGGCCCGTGATGTGGCCGCTACTACGTGTACAGGAGCGATGTTTGACATTAAATGTGGGTGCTGTCCTTTTAATTTGTCCTGTTCTCTTGTGTAATTATCAAAGGAAGAGGCACTAGAGTCTGGGTGTGAATCGTCTTCATTGAGGCCGATTCTGTACAAGTACAGATGTATAAACTGCATTGGAAAAATCTCAAATTAAAAAATTGATATGATCCACATCTTCATTAGTGTCGAGCTTATACAAATGCAAAAATAATATTGAAAAAAGCGTGTAAATTATGTTAGAAAAATCTTACATCAAAAATTGATGTAACCTAATTTCATTAGTGTCAAGCTTGTACAAATGCATATATAATGTAGGGAGACACATGTGAGTTGTATTTGAAAAGTCCTATGTCAGAAAAATTGTATGATGTGGAACAAGAAATAATTCCAGTTGGCACATAACTCATTAATTTAAATTTGAAATATTGAGGGATTCGGACTTGGGGCTCCTCTTAATGATCTTAGACTTCTGCCACGCGTTGATATGATATAGTCAATACATAAGAAAGCACAAAAATAACATAATTTGAACACAGTTCGATTTGAATTCAAAAGAGTATCCAATCATTATGCAAATCCAATTGATCGATATCTTCATTCGAATTTAGTAGCAGCATTCTAATAGGCAACGCATCATCTTTCCTATTAATAAAGCATTGCTGTCCCAAAATTTAGGTCCCCAAACGTGTGAACCATTTCATATAAATAAATAAATATGTGTGTGTGTGTGTGTATTCATAGGAACTGGCATCATCTCGTTCTTGATTATTGTTTTGCAAGACTGAGATTAGTCAACATCTGTTGGAGAACATGGTAAGCACGATCAACGGATTGAACCCGCACAATGTTGCAAAACCCAAGAGACAAGCTCAAGATCAAGACAAGAATTTTCTCTTTTTAATAATGACCTTCCTAGAAAAACTGCACTCCGTAAAGTCTAAGCCGACGATGGCATCCAATAAGACATGTGGGGAAGAAGCCTATATAAATCAAAGTCGCATTCTAGTTTACAAATGAAAAAAGACATCAACCAAAGAGAGAAAACATAACATGAAGAAGGTTCGCGTCAGATGGCCGAGGTTTTGCACGGCCTGTGCGGTCGGCGACGGTGGTGCCGGGCTCAAGATCAACCATAGCTATATTAGAAGCGGCAGCCATGAAGACGAAGCCTCGAAGCCCGGGTTCTCCTGCAGTGGCGAAGATGATGTCTCCTCGGGTGGTGCCGGCAGCACCGGCAGCACCGGCGGCGGCGGCGGCGGGGGGAACAGGGTGATGGTGGTGGTGGACTCGAGCCTCGAGGCAAAAGGCGCTCTGGAATGGGCGCTCTCTCACACCGTCCAAAGCCAAGACGACGCTATTGTTCTCCTTCACGTGGCCAGGCCCTACGAAGGAGGTGAATTGAAATAATTGAGTTTGCTTTCTTCTTGTTTTATGACGTCATAATATGGGAAGATGGAAATCAATATGAGATTCTGGGCGTTTGTGAATTGGCTTTGCGTTTGCAGAGCGCAGGAGGGAGATTGATGGGAGGGCTAGGGAGCTCTTGCATTCGATGAAGAGCATGTGCCAAACGAGAAGACCAGGGGTGAGTCTCAGTTTGACCCAGTCATTCCCAACATATGTGTTAAGAACAATGTAGCCAGATGCTAATTTGTAGGATATATTGTGGATAAAATCTGTAAACAATGAGAAGAATGCGTCGATTAGTGTTTTAGAATTCGGACGGGTCTATCTGCTCAATCGGGTGTTGTTGGTCTAGTTGTGGCTGGTTCGATTACGTATGGCTTATGAACCGACGTTCTCAAACTGTACCGAAGACCGAACCGGACTGCCAAGCGACGCCCGATTATTAGATTGAAACCGGCAAAAGAGCCGGACCTATACTCGGTTGAATTGGCCGGACCGGTCGGTTCGATACAGGTTTTGCAATAGTGGAACAAATTGGGATGATGAGAATCGGCCTGGTCACTATGGGCTTTTCATGCTTGCTTGTTGTCACTCCTCGTTCTTTGATCCGTCTGCTTTTGGGCCTTGAATGTCTTTGATCTCAAGCTCATGATTGATCCTCTTTCTATTCCTTTTTTTTTTCAAGGTACAAGTGGAGGTGGTCATAAGAGAAGGGCAAAATAACAAGGGTCCGATCATAGTGGAAGAGGCCAAGCGGCGGCGGGTGTCCTTGCTGGCGATCGGCCAGAGGAAGCGGTCGATGATGTGGTGGCTGACGAGGTGGTGGTCCCGGAGGCGGCTCCACCGCGGAGGAGTGGTGGAGTACTGCATAGAGAATGCTGCTTGCATGACCGTCGGCGTGAGGAGGAAGAGCAGGAGTCTTGGTGGGTACTTGATCACCACTAAGCGTCACAAGAATTTTTGGCTTTTAGCTTGATTTATCTAATTATATTAACTACTCGCCCCTAATTGTTTATAATTTATTCGAATTAGAGTAAGCCAAGGGGTTCGTTGCAATTGTTAACGAATTTATGTAATATATATCTATGTATATTTTTTTCCAAATATTATATATTTTCCTTTAAAATGTATGTGAATGTCTTTCTGATTTTCCCGATTGAAGTACAGTTTAACCTTTGAAATTTCATCTTGTTTTACAGTGTCTATGTATTATCATTTGCCAAGCAAAAACAAAAACATGATTACGCATATTTTAGCAAGTAGGAAAATAAGTTAATGAGTTTTACTTTTCAGAATTGTTTGTGTAGAGAAAATGCAACCACATTAACATGACCTTTGCTCAAACAAGATATTAGACAGGACACACGTTACACATGAATCTATACTTTTAATTTATCGGGCATAGTCTCAGTTTGAGTTCTCAACCAAAATATCTATTAAGATTTGACTTTTATCTAATGTCGAACACCTTAGTTCTTTTCGAATTATGAACCCACAAGCCATTTAAATATATAAAGTATTTTCTTAACTTTTTAAAATAAAGAAATATTTTATTCCGAGGAAAAAAAGTCAGAATATTTTGACATTTTATAAGTAAAAGTAAACACATTCTTTAATTATGTTAAAAAGCGAGTAAATTGGATTTGACAAATTTAATCCTCCAAACTTCATCCTTTGGTACGACAACAATAGTTAAATTCTCATTTTTATAGAAAAGCTTGATCCATTGAACAATCGAGTTGGCCCCACCATCACTCAATCGTACTAGGCCATTAGGTTATAAGACTATACTATTATCCATGTGTCACGGCTTGACGGAACGATGATCCAAGAGGTTCCTACAAGACGGCCGTGACATATCTTTAGATCAAGCGACCCTCAACTTCTATCCCCGACACTTAGGGTTTTCTCGAGTTTTCTAGAATACTCCTGAGGCGGGCGATACTATAAATGTATTTGTATGTAATTAATGTGGGTAGTTGGTAGTTGGAGAGATCTAATCTCCACCGTTAGATCAATAAGAGATCTACTGATACAGTTTGCCTTATCTTTATATAAATAGGGGTCTCCTCCACCTCATTGTATCATCTTATTCTCAAGTGAAATACAATCCAAAGCTTCTCTCTAGAGTTTCTCTCTTTAAGATCTTCTTGAGTGAGTGTAAGAAAGCCTAACTTGGGAGAAATTTCTAAGGCCACACGGCCAAGAGAATGCTAGATCGATCGGCCCGTCACACATGCATATTCATCTCAGCGCCTTCCTTTTGTAGTAAATGTCAGATTCTCCTATCAACCAATGAAAACATTATTAAGTATATAATAATTAAGTACGATTTATTATGGAAGGCTTTTTTTGGGGTTCAAAAGGAAAATTTTTATTTCACATAAAAGAGACACATAATTTTAAGACAAAACCAATCCCAAAAAGTTATAGTCTAGTGCAAATCCAAAAAATAAAACAATTTAGTACGGCTTGCAGAGACAAGACCCACTCATTTAACTTCAAAGCACAACCGGGTGGTTGATCACCGAAACTCGCATCATCATTAGTGATGAGTACACGCCAAAATTTCCTTCTCTAGTACTTACAGCTTTGTCAAAAAGAGATGTGCATCTACATTTGAAATCCCCAACACTATCAGCATATAGAGATGACAACAACAACAATAACAATAGGTTGAAAGAGCACTAAGAACCTTATAAATCCTAGACCTATATTTATCTCTAATTCTAGGAGAGGAGAGTTTCAAAATAGATATTGGTTGATTACAAACTCACTTTCAAATAAGCATATCATTGAACGCGACAGATGAGCTTCCTTTTACTAAGCTACCAAGATGTTCAAAATTTCCACTTATTATGGAAAGCTACTAAATTAGGTAAAAGTCTACCTAGTTTTATACTGATATATGATACTTATTATTCTATATAATGATGTACTTATCATGCGTGCGAGTTACTAATATTGGATAAATGTATCAAACAAGTAATATGATAAGAAAAAGAAGTAAGTCGTAGAAAAAAGACATAGTATTAGTATCATTTTGTCCTATATGTGCAAATAAAAATCGAGCAAATTTTTTTTACTCGGAGTAGAGCATAAACCTAAAAGAGTTGAAAAAAGACCCATTCAAAAACAAGAAAATGACATCATGATTTGGATTAAATCTCGATGAAACAATACATCAATGAGAAGTTTATTTCATAAGTTTAATGGATTTTTTTTGGGGGGAAAGGGGACAAAACCAAAACTCATCTTTCTTGAAAAATGGAAGAAAAAAAAAAGTCCCTTCATTAAGAAATTCAAAAATTAGATTAGAAAATGGCCCTGCTATGAAAAAAAAAAAAGAGGTCGTATGCTTACTTTTTCGGTATAAAAAAGTTACTTCAACATTGTGAAAAAGTTATGTTATATGATCACTTGATACATCAATACTTAAGTTTGAGTTATTTTTGGCAAAGTGACTAACCATGGGGAGACGCTACTAATTACCTATAGATTTCAAAATCACACAAAAAAAATTTCTAGTTGCGTTGATGGGCATATGCTTACCTTTTCATATTCTTAACCATTTAGGTGAGTAAATAATAAGTGGTAGGCTGGAATTTATTTCTTTACGAAAATTACTAACCTAAAAAAAAAAAAAAAAAAATTCTAATACCATCATAGAAGTTCTAGTTCACAAAAAAAAAAAAAAAAAAATCATCAACTTTAGATTTAATCCCAATTCTGTTCAAAACTTTTTTGTCAAAAAAATGATTTCCAACTTTCACTCTAATCCCAAATTTGCAAAAGTGTCTAAAAATCGCCATTGATTTCTTCAAATTATCAATATTGAGGTTAGTTAGAGGTTCATTATCAGAACACATGTCTTCATTAACACATTCACATTTATATGGAACAATAACAGCCTCCCAATATTAATAATCTTAAAGAAAGCTATAAAAATTGTCAAATGCATAGGTAGATTTCGGACTAGAGTGAAAGTTATCAATTAAAAAAAAATTAAGGCTAAATTGGGATTAAACTTCAGATTGAGTATCTTTTAGGGAATTAGCCCATGATGAAAAAGACTAACAAAAATTACCCGTTGATACTTGTTTTTTTTTCTTCATATTAAAAAGCTCCATCACATCGAATAGTTACTAAACATAGTAACCTTTTTCCTGGAGAAAGGTGCTTTTAAACTTACTGCTTTTTATATGTAATAGGTAACTAATGATTAATCCATCTACTAATTAACCACAAAAGCAGTGAGGGAAGACCTACTCTCGAGCCTTATCCATTAGGCCAACCTTCCCATGGGCTTCATGAGAAATTCACTAGTTGAATGTGACCTTTTGACTCGAGTCATAACTACTTTTCATGTTAAGGGTTTCGCATGATGATATTAATAAAAAATGGCCGGTGAATCTGGTTCGTCGTTCCTTAGAAAAAATGAGTCATCGGTTCCAAAAGTGAAGAAGAAATTAAAAAAATAATAATAATGAAAGGCTTGTATGCTCTTTCCAATGGTGTATGTATGTGAAATTATAAGCTATAGCAAATGAAATTATGAAAAAGGTAAAATTACTTATCTTATCTAATCCACAAAAAATGACATTACACTATTTTGTTAATATTTTTATTTTTAAAATTATTTAAAATTATTTTTTATTTTCTTATTTTTCTCACTTTTTTTAAGGCTAGCAAAGGTTGCAACGAGAAATCCTCACCCAGGATTGCGCAAAGGCTACCTTCCCTTTGGCCACTAAGACCTTGGGCGAGGCCATCACGGTGTCTCTGGTTGTAGGCGAGAAACGGAGCTCTTATTTGAAATGGACATTAAAAAAATTATAAAAAATTACATAAAATAATTTGTCAAAATTGTCACTCAACCGATCTTTTTATTTCTATATGACACTCAAACGAGCAGAAAAAATTAAAAAATTTAATAAATATTATATAAAAGTTATGACATTGTTGCGACTCTTTTGCCAACCTTCTGTTACAAGCGAGACAACGTGTGACCGGGTGGCACGTGGTTCCACATGACATGTTCTTTGTTCTGCCGTCGCCCTTTTTGCTGTTTTCCCTCCCACTGGAACTGATTTTTTTCTGACATCAACGCCCCCCTCCTCGACCTCGGCCTCGGCCTCGACCTCCCCCACATCGCATGCGATTCAACTCGAAAAGCCTCCGTTCCCTTCAAAGATCCTGTCTTTCCGATCCTCTCCACATACCCACCAATCGCCCGTGCTCGATTTCGCGCCGCGTCGAGCTCCCCAGTCCGTCGCCGTCCTTTCCTTGATTCAAGAATCTCTGTTGGGTCGCCGCCTGGATCGAGTTGGATTGCGCCGCGCCGCAAGAAATGGCTTCTTGACGTGCGCGAGGAAGCCCGCCCTTTCTTGATGGCTTCTTGATCGAATCTGGGACATGGGTGCTCGCGAGTTCTCGATTCGGTGGTGAAATTGTGGGGGACGGGCGAGTGGCCGTACGATGAGGCGGCGGGCCGCCGACTACCGGCGCCCGGTGCGGAGGAAGTATTGGTGTTGGATCTGGGCTCTTCTTGGCTTGTTCTTGGTCGCTGGGTTGCTGTTGTTCGTGGTTCAGCATAATCAGAACGAGGATCGGGACGGGAAGCCTGTGCAGGTATGATTGCAGGGGTTCTTTGTTGATGGTTCTGTTTCATCTGTAGACCACGCTATTTGAAGGGAAATCCCATTTAGTAACAATTTGATCTTAGTTGATTGGCGGTGTCCTGGCCTCCTGCGGATTCGATTTGATTTTCAGCTGGCGATCTCTGGACCCTCGTTATTTGAATTGGTCGTGTCTTGGTTGAGATGCTTGTCGTTCAGCTTGTAGACGTTCTGTCTCTCGTTTAGATTAACCTCTTATTGTAACTCTGGTAGCTATTTACTCACACGAGCGACCACAAGGAAGGTTTTAGTCCTCATGATTTTTTCTCCGACCGATGCTTTCTACCTAGAAAATTATTATTAAGAGGGATTAGATGGAGTGGAAAAGGTCAGGGGAATACAAGGAAGTTAATTTGTCCGGCATGTGGCTGAGAAACTAGCTAGATCATGCTTCTTGACATTGTCGCACTTAGAGGTAGAGGATTTCTGAGTGAGCGCACAGAGATGTATGCTTGCTGTGGTTTGCTAAGATGGTCCGTTGACATTGGCAGAGTTTGATATGTTGTCTCTTCTGCTAGGTTTTGCGTAGCTTCCAATGCCAGAATGTGTAGATTGGCGTTTCTAGTGTAGCTGATAATCATTTTGATGTACTTAGGATCAAAATGGTCACTTTTTCTCCTCCCCGTTTATGCATTGTCAGGACTGAATTGAATGTTTCCCATTGCTTTCCTGCTCCTGGACTGTAAGCGTTGTAATTGGTATTGGTATAAATTTTGAAAATGTATCTCAGGAAATGAGAGAAAATCCTCAACGGGAAGCTCATCAGGTTTTAAATTTTACTGAAGAGCTGGTGAGCACGACATCACTTTCTCGGCAGTTGGCAGAGCAAATGACACTTGCCAAGGCGTATGTTGTCATAGCAAAGGAACACAATAACCTTCACCTTGCATGGGAGCTGAGCTCAAGGATACGAAGTTGCCAGCTCTTACTCTCAAAAGCTGCAAAGAGAGGAGAGCCTGTCATGTTAGATGAGGCGGGGCCAATCATTAAAAGCCTATCTTCTTTAATTTTTAAGGCGCAAGATGCGCACTACGACATAGCAACCACAATAACAACAATGAAATCCCATACCCAAGCCCTTGAAGAGCGTGCAAATGCAGCTATAGTTCAGAGCACAGTATTTGGACAACTGGCAGCGGAAGCTTTACCAAAAAGCCTCCATTGCCTAAATGTCAAACTCACCGTTGATTGGATCAAGAACCCATCACTGCAACAACTCATGGAAGAGACTAGATATTCTCCTCGGCTTGTCGACAACAATCTGTATCACTTCTGCATATTCTCTGATAATTTGCTGGCGACATCTGTAGTTGTTAATTCTACTGTCTCTAATGCTGATCATCCTCAACAGCTTGTCTTTCATGTTGTAACAAATGGAATAAGTTATGGAGCGATGCAGGCATGGTTTCATCATAATGACTTAAAAGGAGCAACCATAGAAGTGCAGAATATCGAGGAGTTTACTTGGCTGAATGCTTCTTTTGCTCCTATCATGAAACAGCCGTCGGATGCAGATGCTGAGCCGAAGACATGGAACCAAAAGTATTTATCTTTACTAGATCACCTTCGGTTTTACATCCCTGATATCTACCCACAGTTGGAGAAGGTGGTTTTTCTGGAAGATGATGTTGTTGTCCAGAAGGAATTGACACCGCTGTTTTCATTGGAAATGCATGGAAATGTAAATGGAGCAGTGGAGACGTGCCTGGAGGCATTTCATCGCTATTACAGGTATCTTAATTTTTCGAGTCCACTCATAAGCTCCAAGTTTGACCCTCAAGCATGTGGTTGGGCATTCGGAATGAATGTTTTTGATCTGATTGCGTGGAGGAAAGCAAATGTTACGTCTAGGTATCATTATTGGCAGCAGCAGAACACAGATGGGACACTGTGGAAGCTTGGTACGCTTCCACCTGGCCTTTTAGCCTTTTATGGAGTCACAGAGCCACTTGATCGACGATGGCATGTGCTGGGTTTGGGCTATGACATGAACATCGACAGTCGTCTAATAGAGAGCGCAGCTGTCATTCACTTCAATGGCCATATGAAGCCGTGGCTCAAGTTGGGAATTGGCAGGTATAAGCCTCTGTGGGAAAGGTATGTGAATACAAGTCATCCGCATCTTGAAGATTGTGTTGCAGCATGAAATGTTCTACCTCTTGATTTTTGGTAGCTCACACAATGACCGACACTTTCATAGCCACCACAGCTCTAGCATAGAGTTACAAGCAGAAAATTTTGAATGTTTTTAGGAGATTCTCTTTTTCTTCTTTTTCCCTAATTATATATCAAATTATTAGGATTATTCTTATAGAGAAGAAAGTGAAATTCATTATTATATGAGGCTTCAAATTTTTCTGGTGGAATCTTCTGTTAGCCTTCGAGAAGTATAGAGTTATTCTTTTTCCCCCTTTCAATAGTGGATTTTGTAATAATCTCATCTCATTTCAAGAGGGAATGGAAAAGTTACTGGTTGTGTTGCGATGCTTTTCTGGTCTGTGGAGGCCTCTTTTGCCATGATTCATATTGGAGAAACGATTGACCAACAATGGTTTTCTGATAGTTATGCTGGCATTATACTCGCTATTCCTGCGTATTGAAGCTGAACTTTCATAACTGCTGTCAAAGTTTTCTGTGATGGGAGATGCATGATACATGCAGAAGTTTTCGTAACTACAGATTATTGGTGGAAACTACATGAAGCTGTTGGATGATCACATTTATGCAATACAACCGCTTTCATAAGTTGTTTACGAATCATGACAGTCTTTCAACTCCTCTGGACAACATAGGGTAAACCAATTACGGATGACCGTAGGCCACTGCTTGCTCGGTGTCGCGATCTCGGTGGTTCTCTTGACAGACTGACTTTAAGCAAAAATGGCAGGAGGCTCATTTTGCAGTAAATTCTGATAAACCGGAATACATTGGTTCTGAGACATTTTAAACTTCAGGATCAAAGCTTTTTTTTTTTGCTTTTTTTCCGCCAAACAAGGATCAAACTTAATGCAAGTAAAAGTAATTCAGCGATAGAAACCTTAGCAAGGCGATGCAAAAGATCAAGTTGCTGATAGATCTGCAAAGGTGCATAAACTAAGTTGCTACAAAAGGAAACGAGGAATTTAAGGACAAGGAATAGGCCATCCTGACAGCCACCGCAATGGCAGTAAATGTCCTAGTCCTAGATACGACACTTGAACATCGACAACTTACGGGAATTGGACAATCTTTAGAGCACGGCTCTTTACAACCAACGTAAATAGAAGGAGCATTGGATCGACGGTGAAGACAAGATATTGCCCCAAACATCTGAACCATTTCAATCTTTTGGCGAAGGCCATATTGCAATTTCCGAGCACCCATCCTCGGTAGCACATGCTCGGAACATCCCGGTCGTATTAAAGGGCATAGTGACTTCTCCCGTCGCAGTTACTGCGACGAGGCCAACATTGCCCTTCGGAACCCTCTCTTTCACGACGCAGGCAGCTGCTTCTTCCAGGGAGAGTCCTTTGAACTCCATAAGAGCGGCCACATCCCTTGCGACAGTTCCACGCATTATAGCCTCACCTTTGCCCGTAGCAGATACAGCACATAAACTGTTGGCATACGTCCCTGCCCCTATAATGGGCGTGTCTCCTATCCTTCCAACCATCTTGTTGACCAACCCTCCAGTAGAAGTTGCCGCAGCTAAATTCCCATCACTATCTACAGCGACGCATCCCACAGTACCAATCTGGCTGTCACCATCAGCAGTGGCAGTGTCCTCCTCTTTCTTTTGCATGGGTTGCGTATAATCAATCTGCAGTTATATGACAGAAATGTGAGCACAGAATCAAATTCCAACTAGAGTTATCTAGTGATTCTTGAATCAAAACAAGCAAGAAAAAAACAAGTTCTTCATGGCCCAGCCGAGAACATTCGTAGTGTCACATGCCTCACGCCATTCAGCATATGTTTGGCTTTGTAATGTTCTGGCGTTAAAGGATCTGATACTTTAGCCACCACAAAATGTAAGTGGAGGAAGTCACATACGGGAAGTAAACTCTTTTGCGCATGTCTCTGAACTTAGTGGTTCTTGAGAATTTGCACTAACCTAAAATTTGGCTGATCATCGGGAAGCAATAGAAAATAAGGCATTTATAAAGGATTGAAGATGTGAAATCCAATTCGCAGTCACAGAAATTCAAATGAGGAAAATACCTGCACTCTGTTTGCTTCTTTGGCCTGTTTTAGCCTTTGAATGTTCTCTGGAGTGATAAATTGAGATGCATCAAGAGTTTCTACACCCTGGCATATTTGAAAAGTCAGCATACATTAAAACCTCCACCAAACACAAGATTAGAAGCTAAAGCAACTGTAAACCAAGAAAACTGGAAGGGCAATTCTATCAGAGGTTCAAATGCAGATGCATCATGCATATGTGTTTACAAAAGTTCAGAATTGGAAAGGAAACCAAAGAGATGCCGCATACCCCTGATATCTTTGTAGAAGTGATTTAGCAAGCTAAAACGGCCTGATTGAACTAGAGAGAATATATAGAAAAATACAAAAATACAGCCAAGAAAGAAAAGATCTGGCTTTGTCTTCTGATCAACAATTAAGTTCCAAAGACTACAGAGATGCTAGTGTATATCGAACCTCCTTCACTTAAGAAGAGTGACCTGGTAAGACTTTTAACTCACATGTTCCCTCGCAAATGCTTCTGCCCCATCAAATGCCAGGTATATATGAGGAGTTCGTTCCATGACCAGTCGTGCCAAAGATATGGCGTTGACAACAGTGGTGAGCCCAGAAACAGCTCCACATTTCATCGTGTTTCCATCCATGATGCAAGCCTCCATTTCAACAGTGCCACTGCTGGTTAAGACCGATCCTCTGCCTGCATTGAAGTGAGGGTTGTTTTCCAACTCCCGGACCTGGTTATCCCCAAACACAGCAAGTATACGACCAAATGCTTAGACATGGAATAGACTCTCATAGACAAACTGTAGCCATGCATCATAGGTAAAATTGAACGAGCATAGTTTGCGTTTCAAGCAAGTCAAGATTGATTTAACCTGCAGCAAGATGTCTTAAGACTTTCAAAACATCAGCAGGTGTAAACCCAGCAACTTTTGGCTCACCCTCTTTGTTTCTTATTCCAAAATCTGTTTAAACTCCTTCAATTGTGTATGATGTTTTTGAGCATTAATTTCTAGCAAGACCTGAAATTCTTCTATACAAAATTTCCAATCAAGAAAGTGCAAAACACTTTGCGCTAGGATGCTCTCGCTAAAGTTCCAAGTTTACTGAATGTTCTTGAAGAGACGCTAGAGCTCACGATGAAGCAAGCCATACCTGTGCTCAGAATACCAGATTTAAGATATGTCTGCATAACATAAAACAGTGTGTATTTTATAATATAAAACAGAGTGTAAAAGTAAAATACAAGCATCTTGATCTCACACTAAAACTAGAAAACTCAAAAATGTCCAATTTCATGTACTAAATCTTCTTGCCACTGGAAGATCTAGTCTCACCTGGAGAGGTCTCACATGGAGAGGGAGGGAAATAGAGAGGGGGGGAGAGAGAGAGACTGAGTGCACACAAGGACACATGCACAACTTCAAAGTTCAGTATGATGATGAGCTGCGGATCCTTCATTTGCCCGGGAATCCTTTGCTAAGAACACCATCATAAACCAAAAAACCGAAAAGAGATAGAGAGCAAGAACGGAGAAACCAGATGGGTCATTTGAAATCTACGCGCACAACTCTCCAATCAGCTCAAAAAGATTGACTTTTCTCTCTGCTCTGTTCTTTTTACCCAGAACTAAAAGAACTCGCTAATCCCATCACGAAACACGTAATAAGATCGATGCTTATAGCGCGAATCAATTACCACGAGCTCGACGACGTCCAGGGGAGACTTCTTGGACTTGAGAGCGTCGACGCCGAGCTGGAGGCAGTGGCGGAGGCAGGCCTCCCTCGGGAGGCGGCGCTCCGCCGGCAGGGTCAGCGGGATGTCCCCTGCTCCGCCGTGCAGCGCTATCGCCCACCCCATTCGCCACCACCAACCACCAACACCACCACCACCACCACCACCACCGCACCTCTCGCTCGATCTCTCTGCAACCCCCGTGCGTGCGCGTCTGTCCACGACCGAGGCCCAACGAGTCACGATCAGCAACTACCTTAAATACTACTCGCTGACACTACCAAAGGAAAAAAAAGAACGAGAACATTATTGACATATAAAAGAAAAGTTGGAACCGGATTTTGCCGTCGACATGATCGGTTGGTGGCTCCTGTTCGAATGACCATTTTGTCGCAAAGCATCGGGAAACAGTCTGTGACATCACGATCCTTCATTGCAATTGAGAATAAAGGTAGGATTGCATTACATCCTGTGAAAATTTCATTAAAGAGCAGTGGTCCGTTTGTTCCGTACGAAAATATATATTTTTTTCATTTTCCGACATTTAGATTGCTTAGAAAAATGAATGAGTCAACCGAAAATGTTTACTTAATCAAATTTAAATTCGGGAAAATAATTTCCTTTTTTTAAAAAATCGGAAAATCATTTTCCAAAATATGATTAGATATTGATGTTTTAGCCGGAAACTCTGTTCTTTGGTATAATGACCCCAATGCTTGTTCCGGGCCCTTGGCAATGAGGTCGAATTCACGATGTATTGGTATAAGTATAATAGATTTAAAGTTAAATTGGTCATATTAAAAGGTTTAAAACTAAAGCGGCATAAGTGTAATAGATTTAGAATTTTTTTTGTAATTGAAAACAATAAGCCTAGATTGGGAAAAAGACAACCTCTTTTTCCGGCTAGAATGTTCTTTCCTTAAAATTACCAAACAAATAAAAACGGATATTTTTTTCCTTAAAAATAATTTTCATGAAAAATATTCTGCTTTTATCATGAGTAAAACAAATGCAGTAACGTTTTTTGCACGTCAATTAATTTTTCGTATAATAAATACCGAAAAATCAGAAAATAATAATCTGAAAACAGTTAACAGACCCTAAGTATCAAATATTTATTTGTTTGAGATTGCATTTGCATTATACTGTCCTTATATGGACTCACGTATCATTTGAATTTTCAAGGGATGATTTTACTTTTTAATTTCAGGTCATGTTTACTCACGAGGACTGAAAACGATGAGGGCTGCGCCATCGTTTGTTCATGATATTTGGTAACTTGAATTAAAAGGCAAAGCGAATCAAAATCACGTATGGATTAAAGCAGACTAGTCTTTGCCAGTTGCTCCTTTTGGATCTCTCCCATGCTTGATTTTTTGTAAAAAAGAAATACAGAGATTGCCAGGTGAGAAGAACATATTATTTTAAGTTATCATGATCGCGAGCCAAAATTCATTTTCCAAGAAAGCTAGACCGCCCAAACAATAAAAAAAATAGACAACAAGAACGTTTTTCAATATTTGCGCAATTGGTCCAACGTTCTGAATTTTCCATTTTAAAGCCGAAATTCACCTATTCAAATCTCACCAATACCGTGTAAGTGCTCCAAGAGGACATATACATAGATGAAAGTCTAGAGTTAACCAACTGATGAGATTTGTAGAGGTGTTTGATAAGATTCTAGTGCGACCATTGCAACTATTCTAAAATTTAAGTTGTTAAATGAATGTATTGTTTATTATTTAAATATTCTAACACTCCCTCTTATACTTAATAAGGCCCGGAAAGAATCGAACTCGGTACCTCCAGCTTTGATACCATATAAGATTTTAGTAGAACCACTGCTAACTATTTTAAAAACTTAAATAATTGATGAAAATGTATCTCATTATTTAAATATTTTAACAGTTTGATTGGATTTTAGGTAGTCCAATGTCTATGTCCGTACCCTAATTTATTAAGAAGCGACTCATGATTAAACTTTTTCTAATGTGCTTCTAGAATGGCGTAAACAAAGGCTTTGCCACGCACGCATGTGCAACTTGAGGACTCTTTGTTTAAGTCGCTATAGGTGAAAGAGCTCATTTACTAACCCTTTTTTTCATGTCCTTTTTCTCTTGTTCCGATTCGATCGGGAACAGATTCCAATCAGATAGTTAGGTGAGAGGTTTTTTTTTTTTTTTTTTTTTGGGCCTTAATGAATTGTTAACTACCATGTTCATCGGCCCGCTAGAGGACCCAAGAACGAGCTCACGATACGATGCAAGAGATAATGTTTTGAAATCATATGGACAGGCAATGACCACATCGGACGAGCAGGCTATTCTTGGTTCAACTTGTTCCGACCAATTGAACCGGTCTACTTATATCACTAAGAACACAAAATTGTTAACATATGGTCCGATGTGACTGGTTGGTATGTCCTTTAATCAAACCGTGGGAAAATTCCAAATAAGGTTTAAAATGTCCTCATTTATTTTTTTTTTTAAAAAGGCCTCAAGTGGATCTTATTTTAAATAAAAACATGATATTTCTTATTTTTTCCGATAAGAGTCTAAAGTAAATCATGTTTTAAATAAGAACTTGGTTATGTCAATTTTAAAGAAAACCTAAGTTTCTAGTTGATGAAGCACATTTTTGTCGTTTATCTTCTTTGAATTTTTTCCTTCCCTTTTTTTTTCCTTTTTCCTTTTTCCTTTCTTTTTCTTTCCCTCAGTTTTTTTTCTTTTTTCTTCGCTAATGGTTGATCTCAAGCAATGGCTAAAGAGGACTAAGCGAGGGTTGCCCTCACCCAATTTGGTGAGGGCCAGCCTTGGACCTCAGCCAAGGCAAGGGTTGCTGGCCTGCCCCTCACCACACTGGATCTAAGGAGGCAACACTTGAAATCCACAAGCAAGGCCAACCCTCACTCGATCTGGGCAAGGGGACCTTAGCCAAATCTAGGAAGGGGCCACATCCAAGAGGGTTGTCCCCTTGCCAAAAAATTAAAAAAATTAAACAATTTTAAGGATGAAAATGTCCTTAACCAATCGGAATGTTTAGTCGACAAACGACCAACGAGGTCAATCTCTTACTTGAAATTGTAATGGCCATTGCAAGCTCTTATTTGAGATTGGCATGGCCATTTTGTACTCTTATTTAATACAATGCCAATTTCAAGTCTTTATTTGAGAAAATAAGAGCACTCCCAGTCTTTAATTGGAATTTTCCCTCGAACCGAGATGTGTTAATACGCTTCAAGATCACGTGTTCAATTCCGCCCTTCCAGCAGGACAGTCCAACCTAGGGATTGAACCGTCACCTCATACACCATTTGTTAAATTTAACACCATGATGCAAAGCCACCTCTTCGACCGGTTGACCCGGTTCAACACCCGTTTTTGACCGGCTCAACCTCCTGATGGTTCACATAGGAGCAACGGACGGACCCAGTCGAACCGGTAATAGAACAAGGTTTTATGGGCCGATCCAAGTTCACTATTCCGGACCCCTTTTGGGCCGTCCGATCTCTTCCCTACCAGACTCCGGTGGACCTCTCTCCACTCTCAGGCCCAAATGATCAACTAAATTTTGAATTTGTGCATATCTCTCTACAGAGAACTTTATTTCTCCATTTAATGGTGATTCGAAAGCTCTTAAGAAAGAACAAAACATTCCCGTTTCCTTTATACGCATGTATGCACAGTGCGAAAGATCAACAGTCCGATATACAATATCTAATTAAAGAAAATCCCTCTAGAATTGCAGAAATGACAAGACAATTGAAATTTTGACATTTCAAGATATGGGAATCGCCATTTCGATTTTCACTTTGGTGTAACATCTCGAGATCAGTCATCCAAAACGATACGTAGTTTCACCCGATCAAAATGCACGCCATGCACAATGGATAGAAACCTTGCTACATGAGACATTGATTATATACAACGGTCACTAGGGACAGTTCATCTTTGCACTGGCGCTGCTGTCTTTCCTTTTTTCTTGCCTTTTCTCCTACGTAAAGTACATAATAAATACGGCCCGAATTCGTGCGGATTTCCTCTCTATCCATTTCCATTATTTCGAAATTCAAAATCTGCGCATTTCTGTCTCCGCCGTCATTAATTCCGTCCCCATCATTCTCTCTCTCTCTCTCTCTCTCTCTCTCTCTCGCATCGTCATCGTCATTCAAAGATATTCTGTCCAGAGATTCTACCGTTCGGTCCGATCCATGAGATGATGAGAGTCACGAGAGTTGCGAGATCGCATGCAAGACGGGGTTTCAAATCCCACGTCGTCGCCGTATATGTATATATGATCAGAAGGTTCGTGGACTGGAAGTCGCAGACATTTTCTCTCTTTTTCGAAGGAGGAGAAGTGGGACATGGGTGTTGATCAGAGAGACGAGAGCAGGAGCAGCACGACCGCGAAGAAGAGATCGTGCGATGCCATGGCCAAGATCAGGAGCGACGGCGCAGCAGCGGCGATGATGGCCAAGAAGACCAGTAGGAAGATTCTCCCCGAGGATGAGGACTACATAGAGTTCTGTTTCAGAGAGGACGGCGCGTTCCACGTCATCAAGGATAACCGGGACAAGTCGTCGGCGTCGGCGTCGGCGCCGGCGTTGGCGTCGGCTCAGCTCGATGGCGCGAGTTCGACTGCTCCAACTCCAAGGCCCGTCGACCGGAAAGTCGGTTCAGTGCACCTCCCATCTTTGTTCCAAAAGTTTTAAGTTTCGATAGATGATGCAAGTCATGTTATATACATTCGCATATGCCGGTGTCATGAACGTCGTCATCTGCATCAAACGTGCGTTCATTTTTCAATTTCTGTCATTGGAGAAGTTGGCTAATTTCACTATCATTTTCTCTTGATCTTCTTGAGCGCAGCTCGATCATAGCGAGATCAAAACAGTAAGGAGCGAAATCGTCGAGCATTCTCGGTCTAAAGATGAAGGGAATGGATCGAGAGGCAACGGGCAATGCACAAGCTCGAATGAGAAGGTCGAGTTCATAAACCCTAGAAGTCGATCAACTCTTGATCTTATAAGATCTCATAAGCGACGTATTCTCATAGACCGTCATAGTATAGGAACCGTACGTGTTATCATGCCACAAGAGCTCACGCATTCTCCCTTCTTCCTTTTTAAATGATCTTTTACAGGACAAGAAAGGAGGAGGAAGCCGCGTCGGGAAGGAGACGACGGAGCGGACGGACTCCATCAAGTCGGACGGCAGCGGTCGCGGCTCTTTCTCCTTCCCCGCGTAAGCCTCGATCAGACCTAGTTTACGGATCGAATGGCTCGCGAACATTTTGCTCGTGACGGAGTGTTGTTGATCGTGAAATGATGCAGGTTGAGGGTGGAGTGGACGGGAAGTCCGGTGCAAATGCCGAGACCGGCGGCGAAGAAGGGATTGCCGTACTTGAAGAAGCGGAGAGTTCCGCGAGTCCGAGTCCGCTTCCAGTGCTGTAGATTTTGAGAACTCGGCCGCTCGTGCAATTTATCTTCTTTTCTCTTTAATCTTCCTTTTCCTTCCTTAGCTTTTTCTTTTGTTTTCGTTTTCGTTTTTTCAATTCGGAATTTAGGAGATTCAAGTGAGCATTAGATATATTATCCCGGCAAGGATCACATTGGAATTTCAAAATCAAATGATGTATTTTCATTAATGGTTCTTTTTCTGTGTACACGTGATCTTTACTCCAAGAGTCACTATCTCGAAAATAAGTTACTAACATATGTAAAGGCGATCAGCTCTGGGAGGAATTGATTCCCTACCTAGAACAGGAAACTAACCCTATAGCTTGGAGTCGGGACCAGTCTATTTTTCCTTCTGTAAAGAAATGATTTTATTTATAATATACAAAGGTTGCACAATTTCAACTCAAGAACTTATGTCGGTCAAGTAAATATATAGTGGTCTCTTCATTTGAAGGCAAGTTCGATTATTGATGGGTACAAAACTAAGATTCGAAAACGGGCAATTTCGGCCTTTAAAATGGGGGAATCAAACCAATACTCTCTAAAATTGACCTCGAATCAATCAGTCTGAGCCAGTTTAGTTCGGCTTGTGCCTTGAACAAGACCCGGTGCGCCCCCCTTGTGAATGGGGCTTCATGGGCTTCATTTCACCCCCATCAAGCCGGTCGAATGCCGTTAAGACAAGCTTGAAGCCCAAATGTGAAATGTGGATCGACTGTGAATTCCTGAAAATTAATCCTGGCTTGCAATTCTAGTTGACAATATGCACACCACCATTTGAAAGGAGGAGGGCCTCTGCTTTTAGCATCGATGAAACTGGTCCTCCTTTTTCATTTAAGAGGCTTCCTCGACAAAGGGGGCCGGGGGTTCTCGATGGGCCCCGTTACGATCAAATCTGTAACAACTGTGCTCAGGAACGACGGACCGATAAGAGCAGGTTGAGTTTCATGAGCTTTTATTAGAACCCAACTGCAGTGAATGGGGGGAAAGAAAGAACACGTCCACAAGCATATTTGAAGATGTTTCAGCGAATTTGCTGATGATTAGAATAGAATAGAGCTGGTTATGCGATCCGAATCTTCGCCCAGAAATTTTCCGGATTGAGAAGTTAAAAATTTTAACTTCTGATTTTTTCTTCAAATCTATTTCTGTAATAGAAATCTGTTCCAGAAATAGAAAAATCAAATTGCGTTACCAAATGAATTTATATTCCAAACCTATTCCGGGGAATAGAGAAACAGAGAAATAGAGAAGTAGAAATTTTGTTTCACAACGTTCTCCGCAACTTGTTGCTGGTCATCTTTCCTTCTGTCAATCGACATATTGCCCTTCCCCAAACTTTCGGCTTCTGGACAGAATTGGAGGAATCTTTTTCATGAACTACCCCGTGTACTCTGTATTCACATGTTCTTCTGGATTTTTCTGTGGTAAGATAGATGACAAACTAGTGCAGCATTTTTTTTTTCTTTTTTTTGCTTGTTAAGTTACATTTCAGGTTCTTCATTATAGCTATTTTCTGTTTCCGCTTTCATCTAAGACAGAATCAACATCTTCAGATTGACTGAGTGGTTTTAATCAATTTCCGTTCTGGAAATGATCATGTATCTAGCAAGAGCCTAACTGCTTGAAAGGTCATGCGCTACTTATTGCTATGAGTTCTCATTTCCAAATGGGTGACATCTATTCCGAGCGTAAGAGAGACCCTTCTGGTTCATGACAATGGTTCTGATCTTTGTTAGTTCGCGCCGAAAGGCGAGAAAAGAATGAAACTTGGTTATAGAAAGGGAAAGGAATGGCATTGGAAGGATCTTGTGCTCTCATGATGATTTAGCTAGCGTCAACCAGGTCGAGAACAGCTGCCAGAGGAATTTTCAAGCCGATTTTGTGCCCCGGTGCAGTTTCTCTCTATCGTCTTTTCTTCGACATCAACACTTAGGATACGTCGCTGTTTATTCTTATTCATTCGACATTCGATCTTTGAAAGGTTGCGGCGGGTAGGCTCGGCTTGAGTTCCATTTTGCATCCTCAGTATGCAACAGGTTGGTACTTTGGCCTATGAATACTGTTGCAGAATAAGGTTCTGCCTCTGCATTACCCTCCTGTGCGTCAGCGTGTATTTGCACAGCCATATTCGTTTCATGGAAGAAACTCGGGAAGCTCAGCTAAACCGATGCACCTGTATGTCAATGCAATGCCAATAGAAGTCTGCATTATACTGCACTGCAGAACTAGCCTGTTTGCAAGAGTGTATCCCGTATGCCTGCCAGCAACGATGAACGGGCCTTTCGACCTTGACTCTGTCCGCTATGTGTTTCCTACAGGTTTAGACATAAATCCCAGAACAGACGGCTTCGATTCCACCGACCGAGCGCTGCATCAGAAACCCAATCACTAGCTTGTCGACCACAAAGTTCTTAACAGGATGAGGAAGTTGAAGGAACAGGGCTACGAGGACATGCATCCCTTCATTCTCGACTTAGAAAGTCGAGATTCCGGGGCGCTCTTGCATTGTTCTGCTGGCAATAGACTTGGCGTAAGTAGAAAATTTGATGAGGCGGACAATTTAGTGAAGCATGCTGAAGTTCAAGCTGAAACAAAATGGTGCAAGGAAGTACATTACCAGTCCACCGTAGACGTGGATCTCCCAGAGCTAGTCGCATTCTTGCAAGATGCAAGCGCTGCTGGTGAACGACATCCTTCTCAAGGAAAGTGCAGGGCGCAAGGTTGTGAACTCGACCGTAATGCCATTTCGTGCCTACTTGACTCGGATACGGACGGCGGAAGCCAAGCGACTAGACATGCTTTATGGACGGAAACTTCCGCATCATATGCCGTAAAATTCAAGGCACAGCAAGTGCTCCACAAGGATCGAGTAGAGATACGCAGTCCTGGACAGGCTGCGATGGAAAAGAAAGCAGATGTTCATGTGAAAGACGAGATTCCGGTCAAGCATATTTCACCTGACATGCCGCCGGTACACGGACGTGTAAGAACATGCCGGCTGCTGCATTTTGTTATATACGTCTTCCACTCGACATGTCGATACTTAATAAACATAAACTAGGAAGGATTCCGTGAATAGCGAACAATGTCGCATGCCATCTTATTCGTGGTAATTTAAATGGTATAGTCTGATGTTTACAGATTCCAGGTGAGACATCTGCGGCGCCAATTTCTGCAGCTTCATATGTAGCGGCAGCAATGGAGCACGATGTTCCTCCCAACATTAACCAACGAGGAGAGTGTCCTGGGAGTTCAGAATATGCAGATACTTTCGAAGTGGAAAGTAAGCTGATGCTCGGAAGCATGATGCCGGGAGCCGGAACAAGATCAGGTCAGATACTCGTAAAGAAACAGGTTTGCGGCGATGCCTATTTCTCTGCAGCTAGTTCAGTCACAACAACTCCCACGGAGTCGGATACAGTACCGTATTTCCGTACTATCTCTCTTCGCTCGAAATCGAATAGCAGTACAACCAGCTCTACGTCCTTTTCATTTCCACTGTAAGCCTGAATTCCTCTCCAACTACACCTCCTATACAATACCAAGAGAATTATCGAAGAGGTTAAACCGACGAGTCTTCTCGTGCGTGAACAGATTGCCCTTCGAGTGGAACGGCAGCCCGATAAAGATGGCGAAAGCCAACCAGACAAAATTGCAGGAGCAGCAGAACAGGCCGCGGTGGACACGTTTTGTCTGCTGCAAACCAGAAGTACACAAGCCAGTGCGATTCGGATCATGAAATAGTCGTTGTGTAACAAATAGTCGTTGGCCATTCGAAAGACTGCGACACAAAAGTTTCTATGCATCTGATGACTTTGGTAAAGACCGATGAAGCTAATGCCTTCACCAACAGTCGACCGAAACCGATTATGATTCTTGAGCCTAGGCCGAGCTGAATCATCTCTACAGGCGAAGTTTAGGCACTCGTTGATCGCGACCACACACGAAATCACTGCAGTCCCGTTCAACCAAATTTGTTTCCACAAGAAGATCAAGAACCGCCGGAACCGAGAGAGATCTCCCCCACCTGGACATTTCAAGAAAGCGAGGTGGGGCACTGGCCACCTCGCCCCCCCATTCAATTCCATCATCAAGGACCCCCTGACCCTCCGTTGTCAAACGCGTTAGGTGACGAAAAAGAAGCAAATTTGCCCCCTCCTCCGGAGCTAGGCCGGCCCCTAGTAATGGCGGGTCACGATCAACCCTGCCCTGGACCACGTTTCTCCCCTTGTGGGGATAACGCACTTCACTCCCCCAATTAATCGCCCCCTTGTTTAGGCCCTCCCGTCAAAGGACGGTGCACGCGAAACCGAAGCGAACGCGGGGATTAGGTCGTCTTTCCATCAAGGCCTTCTTTCCAAGTCCGTTCGCGGCGTGCTTCGCTACAGCATGGGGCCTACGGTCTACGGCCGACCCGTTTATAGGAACCCCGCCATTAATGGCGAGCGGCCTCCCCGTGTCCGCATGCGTAGGGAGGCCGAGGGCCCCCTCCCCCAAAATATTAAATGATGCAGCCGACCGACCGTTCCGGATCGAGAGATTGGCTCGTCGCGGAAGAAAAGTATTTAGAGTCAGAATTCGTTAAGGGGATGCGTCACGTAGATGTTGCTATCGTCGAGACGAGATCGAATTGACGTACCCGAGAACGTATCTTAGCTTAATCGAAATTGGGAAAGACGTGAAAGTTTTTTTTTTCTTTTTTTCTTTTTAAATGAGCAGGCAACGAGGGACGACGTCCAATCCCACACATTCTCCTCCCCTCCCCTCCCCCGAAGAGCATGCCCCTCCGCACGTGCCGCCACTCCCGCCGCACGTGGCCGGCCCCACCCAACCGAGCTACCACCCACCTAACATGGTCCCCCACCTGGCCCCTCCACGTCATCCGACCCGTCCCCATCCACCGGTGCGGCCGAGTAGATATTTTGAGTGCCCGACGTAAACCACACCCCGCTCCACCGGCCCCGCCGGCCGCCGGGGCGAAACATATCTCGCGAAGCATGAGGAATTTAACCGGGCGGCAAAATCCCGCGATCTTTCATCATCCGAAATTTACATGTCAAGAAAAAAAAAAATTAAAAAAAAAAAACGAATTTTCCCATACCTGTCTTGCAATACACGACGCAAGCAAAGATCGCTGTTCGGGCACTGAAAACGTTGTGGGGGTGGGGGAAGATCGCAGTGGCCGGGGGTGGGGTTCGGTTCGGGGCCGCGTCGGGACAAACCGACCACTCCGCCACCCGGCCAATGACGGGCCACCGCGTGTCCCCCACTCCGCAAAGTCCCGTCGCCATCGCCACGTGGAGTCATAATCGCGCGTGCGACTCGTCACTGCCCCCACGAGCTGGGGCCCCACCCACCCAACCGACTCGTCCGCCAACTGCCCCTCTTCCCCGCCCAAAATCTGGTCCGTACGATCTCCCCACCCCCCAAAAACAAAAACACATCGACGTCGTTATCATCATCGGCTCCGATCGAAACGGCGGCTACGTGGCGCGCTCTCGAGTGAGCATGCAAGCTTTCAGCAGCAAAAAGCACTCTATAATCCCGTCTATTATCGCCACCAATAATTTGGTTTTCTTACATGGAGAAAAAACCGCCCCCCAAAAATCAGAAATAAAAAAGAAAAGGAAAAGCACAAAAGAAATTAAAAGGGAAAATGCAAACCGGAGGAATGGGCAGGGAAAAGGTTAGCTCGTAGCTGCACCGCACATGAACATCAAGAACAAACCCATGCGAGACTTAAGAATTAAAACCCTTAAAAAAAAAAAATTCGCATCCCAAAAAAAAAGAGGCCCGAGAAACTCGCAAGCAAAAAATTTACAAAAAGTCAATACTGCAAAAATATAAGTCGATATAACGTTCTCCTTCTCTTTTCCCATCTTCTTTTTTTTTTTTTTTCGGTTTATTTTGTTATATCTTTTTTTTTTTTTCCCAAGGCCTTTCCCTTTTTTTTTTCCGTCCGCCTTTTCGGGAGTTTAAGGCAATGAGCGAGAGAGAGAGAGAGAGAGAGAGATTTTACGGGAGGTACAGGCCCGTCGGGTCTTGGTCTCCGTCCGTACTCCATTGACTTTGACTCCAGTAAGCATGATCGACGGCGTTGGGGAGATCGAACAGGCCCTGATCGGCGCCCGGCTGCCAGTCCAACGCCCCGAAACCTCCGCCTCCGCCGCCGCCGCCGCCGTCGCCGCCGCTCGTTCTGTTCCCCTGCGAAGTCGAGGTGGGCAGGTCCACGAGCATGGTCTGGTCGAGGAACCCGCCGCCGCCCCCCATCTCCGGCATCTTCATCTCGTCGCCGGGGCCGGGGCCGGGGCTGGCGCCGGCGCCGGCGCCGGCGGCGATTTGGTGCCACTGGTTCTGCTGAGCCTGGTGGTCCTGATTCTGCTGCGCCATCACGGCGCTGAACCCGTAGGATAGAGGGCCGTCGCTCGAGGAAGTGATCAGGCTCGTGAAGCTCCCGATGTCGGAGAACAGCCCGAGCCCGCCCTCCGCGGAGCCCGGATGCTCGTAGCCGGAGTCGCTGGGGTTTGAGTTCATGCCCTGAGACATCATCGACTTGTAATCGCTGATGTTCAGCAAGCTCGACTGGTGCGACGCCGAAGACGGCGCGGAGACCGCTTCGGTCGCGACGGCGGTGGTCGTCGCCGTGAGGCTCGAGCTCTCGCTGCTGGAGTGGGAGCTCGTCTTCGGCTCCCTCGGCGGATCCTCCGCCGCCGCGGCCGCCGCAGCCGGCGGGGGCTCCGCCGGCGCAGCGGCGGCGGTGGGGAGGACTTGGGCTTGGAGGAGCGCTTGGACTTCCGGCAGCCGCCACCGACGGGGACGTTGCGGAGGACGCCGCCCTTGGTCCAGTACCTCCGGCAGCTCTTGCAGAAGTGGCGGGGCTGGGAGAGGTTGTAGTTGTTGTAGTAGCAGAACTTGGTGTTGAGCGAGTCGCAGCGCGGGCACTTCAGCGCCTGGTGGTTCGGGTGGTGGCCGTGCTGGTGGTGGTGGTGGTGGTGGTGCCCGTGCGGCCGCAGCCTCCGGTCCCCGACGGCGGACGAGGCGGCGGCGGCGGCTCCGAATATCCGCCCCCCTGGGATCGAGTGGATATCTTGCATGTTCTCCTCCTCCTTCCTCCCTTCCTTCTTCCTCCTACCTCCTCTTCCTCGAAGACGAGCGACCCGGGATTCGTCGGGGGATCGTCGCGGCGATGCTGGAGAGAGATTTGCAACGGGATCACATTTGGTGGGCGCGTGCGCACACCATCTTCTCTCGCAGTGCGAGGATGATGATGACGACGACGACGACGGCGACGGCGACGATGATGATTTAGAAAAAGGCCAGCGAGAGCGAGAGCGAGAGCGAGCGGCTTCAGCCTGCTGAAGAGAGAGAGAGGAGCGACAAATATCGGCACGCATCAGTTCCTATTTTCCTTTAATTCATTTTACTTTCCCTTGGGGGTGATGTGAAATGACCAATTTGGCCCTGCACGAATTAACGTACATGGAGTACTTATTAGTGACCGGGACATCTCCTGATATAGCATGGGTAGACACTGTTCCTTAGGGCAAAATTTAGGCGATGACGTAACTAGTGATTTCTTCTCTAATTCATATGTAGAGACCACCCGGGTTTGGAGAAGGAGGACGTATTTACCTGATTATCAAATTCGACGTAACGAGAGATGTAATTGGTTTAGATCGAAAAAGGAAATCCGATTAAATAGATTAAGAAAAGTCAACTCGAAAAACTTAAACTATTCAGCTGGGTGCGATGGTATGCTTATAAGGGCGTATTACAATCACGTAATTAGCGATGCGAGGCTACACCCGACACTTGTTTAGCTTATGATTGCTTGACTCGACCGTATATTGTAAAGTAGGCACCGGCTCCATCACGAACAATGAGCATCAATTGGAGTATTGGGACTCGAGATCTTGATATATGCTCAGATGCCTGAGTTTAAAGATGTTCTGACTTGAGAGCTAGAGGTATCGAGCGAATGGGCACGACCTGCATATAAGGCACATTATAATCACATCCTTAAGCAACATAACATTGCACCTAACACGATCATGCATGTACTTTTGGCGGTGATACGACATGCTTTTCATTGATGGAGATGAGATATTTTGTGAAGTGAATAGAATCTTGTGGATCTAAGCTAAAGACACACGAGACATATCAAAAGCTCCCTCCTAGATAGTTTATATGTACACGTCACGTCACGTTGCCTGATATTTTGCCAATCGAAAAATCTTATTATTTTGTTATTTATCAAGCATTTCCTAGTGGTCTATCGATAATTATATAATGTAATAAACAAATAAAAACTAATTCACCATCTTAGGATCAAATGTTGGGTTTGCTCCATTTTTTTTTTCTTTTTTCTTAATTTACCCCTTTCTTTTCCAAATTAATTAGAACCGTTGCAATTTCAGCAAATTCCCAAAATTACGAAAATTTGTCCAATCAGAGATATTTCTTTCGCAGACCTGCGATGGCGACGTGTGTCCTGACTATAAATGGCGGGTTTCCGTGCGCTAGTGCATGGCCTATTGCCGAGGCAACATTAGGGGAGGTGAAAATTACCGATTTTTTTTTCTTTTTGGGTTTAAAAAAAATATAGGGATTTCGACGTCGCCGACGACGAGGGGCCGCGATAGGTCCGCGCACGGGGGCGCCATCCGCCCGTCCGTTCCCGGACACGTGGACGGCCGCGAGGCCCCTGTGGCTGCTGTCCACAAACGTCCTGTTGTCGGCTTGTCGGCCACAGTAGTTTTTTTCAATCTGATATCTCCGGGGAAGTTGTCTGTTGCGACTGGTGGAGGGGCCGCCACGTACCGACCGCCCATTGGCCTACCGTCGAAACTGATTTGTGTTTTTTTTTTTTGGAGGTACACTGTGCCTTTGTCAGTTTACATCCAACCGAATACTGCACGAACCAGTGTTCGCCGAGAAATCTTTTGGTTTATACGGAACGAGAATGTTCGATGATTCGATTAAATCTACGACCTTTTAATATATTAAATGTAATTCCTAAACTTTAATATAATATATAATGTGATTCGTAAATTTTTAATTTACCAGATATGATCATTAAATTTTTTATACATATTCAATTTAGTCCATAGACAATGTTCAATGTTGTCTCGGGTTTTGAAAGATAATCAAATATTTTGGGGACCACTTGAAATGTAACTAAAAAGTTCAAGAATCACACTAAACAAATTAAAAGTTCAAATGCCACATCATATGCTGAGCTAAAATTCAAGGACCACATTACATATTGAGTTAAACTTCATAAGTTATATTTAACAAATTAAAAATTTAGAGTCACATTATACACTAGATCAAAGCTCATGGACCATTTATGTCATTTTTTTCTAAAGTATATTTTATTTTTGGTCAAACTCTCACATGTATTTAAATAAGTGAGTTTCATTTAAGAAATAGCCAAAAAAAATTTTGTCTTGTTATTGAATCTGTCAATTTGTGATAAATCCATCTCCATATATCTAGCAGTTTACTTATGGAATATCAATGCACGAGTCATACAACGGGATGGATTAGCTTGAGAACATTTGATTTCTCGTGATAATACTTACCGCGGTATGTGTTTCGATTTTTTTTTTGCAGGGGTGCCCCGGGGGAAATTAGAAAATTGGCCTATATACTATTATTATTGTTCGATGTTGGTGGTCATATTTTATCTCGTGATAAATTCAACCATGAACTAATCTGCCGTCATGGTTCGAGGATATAAAATTATTTTCAAATGTCAACAGGGCAGGCTGACCAAACACCAGTGCTAGTACAAATGGATTGGTCCCTATACTATGGTCCTACTGGGTTTTGGTTCTCATGCTTCACTTTCTAAGAGATCATATCATTTAACTAATCTCTTGATTCGCGGGCGATTTGCGTACTTTCTGGTCTAACAAATAAAAATGTTGGCCAATTAGTGCAAAACTGATTGCCTACTAATATCGAAACAAATCATTACTCTTGAAATATTTAAATAATAAATCGTGTATTAATCTAACAACTTAAAATTTTAAAATAGTTCATAATAATCTTACAAAATTTTATATGATATTAGAATAAGGGGTCGTAAGTTCAAATATTTTCAAACTCCTATCGACTCCTTAATCGCATTATGCGAAATTAGGGAGTCGGAGTTTTAAAATATTGAAATAATATATAACGCCTCAGTCTAGTAGTAATGTCGTTTGCTCGTCTCTAGCACTTAGTCATCAAATTCTATCTCCATTTTGGAGGTGATACAAAATTTACACTTGAAATCAGGATTGGAAATTAGGGATAGTCACAAAATAAAGTACGAGACCACCCATCTGGGTGGCGTTGCTGGTGGCGAGCTTCTCCCCCCTAACGCAAGGGGAGGAGTTCAATTCTCGAGCGTCGCATTTGGGCGCCTTACCCGGGGGCATGTGGTGGTGGTTTCCACGTGTCCTCCCCAGGGTTTGTCCCGCCGCGCTGTCGGCGTACGGAATTTCCCTGGGTCACCAAAAAAAAAAAAAGTACGAGGACCAAAATCAAGTATAAGCTATAGGTATGGCGACCGTTTTGGCAAATTCTCCCCAATTTTTTTTCATTGTCGTGCCTACGTGTTCATCTCTGAAGCTCCGTTAGCATATTCCATCCACTCTGGGATGGAAGTACGCGAAATCATGACCGGAGGTTAGCTTAGGAACCAAGTCCATCACAGGATAAAATGTGATGACCAAAACCCAATAAGGGCAATAATACGAGGTCTATTTGTAATAATTTTTCCCCTTTCTTTCTATTTCGCCTCTGCATTAAAGAACCTTAATACAGACAAGATCCATTTTCTAAGGTTCCGTTTGTTTTGCAAAAGATGAATAATCTAGAAAACATACTCCTATAAAGGATCGCTTGCACCTCTAAAAATAATTACTCAAAGAAAAACATCTCCATCGTTCACAAAACATTTTTCACCGATAAACTATTTCAAGCGATACGAATGACCATTTATAAGAATATGTTCATCAAATCATTCATTTTCCACAAAAGAAAAAATAGAGCGCAGTTGGTTGAGAATCCCTCCCTCATCGCTGAGGTCGAGAGTTCGAAACTCTGCGTTGCTGGCGATTTAAGTGGGGGGCCATGGCGGTGAGTTGCTATGCTAGTCTTCCTCGAGGTATAGGGGCCCGGTCCTCAGGAGCCTTTCGGGCACGGGGGCATGTGGCAGAGTCCTCGGTCGCCAAAAAAAAATAAAAATGGGAGCCATCCAAGAAAGAGAAATTTATTGAATCAATAAGGTTCATAAACCGATAAGAACTAATTGCTGTGGTATGCCCCATGGGACAAAGCATGCTAGATCCGGATGGAACAACAATCGATATGTCAATAGTAGCATCCAACAACATTAATACAACGACATGACTCGGGAGCACTAACACACGAGCAAGACAAGAGACTTACGCCAATCTTCTCGGCGCCTTATGGAGTCCGATCGATCGGCTTGGATACGTTCAAAAGGCGACGGTACACCCACCACTAAGGATGGTCTTAAATCGGCCGCTGATGGTTAGAATTTATGCTTCGTATTTTGCCTTCCAGCTTCTATATACCGACACCCCAAAAAAAATTAAATAAAAATTAGAGAAAAAGAGGAATTTTCCGAACTTGGGTAATTTACCCTATCACGTAAGGATCTTAGGGTTGCTACCTATATCATGTAGCAAGTTTTCGTCTATGTTAAGTTGTTGCTCCATCTTTGACCAAAAAGCAAAAAGTTGTTGTTCGGTCAATGTTTCGGCCTCATACGTTATGCATACCTAACAACTAATCTGGTCAATCGCTTGAACCGAACATTCTCATTCATCAGATATAAGACCGATGGCATGGATGCAAAAGGAATGCCAAACGCCATTCTCCGATACTGAGTACTTGATACCCTTGGTCCACTACTGACGGTGGAAGCAAACAATACTAGTACGAACATAGACGAGACACCATGAGTTTAGGTTTGGCATTCTCAACACCATCGCCGTTCAAAGAAATAAAGTTGAATGAGCACAGATTTAACACTTGTGAGAGTGAAACCTCTGTGAAGCTCATCCAATTTCCTTTGAAATTGGATTTGTACACCAATGAAATAGAAATCTCCTTAAAACAAGAGAGATAAGTTTCTAAATCTAGACTAAATCAGAAGAGAAAAAGCTGCGTGAAAATTAGAGAGAGAGAGGAGAAAATCCTAAGGGAGAAAGAGAGACAACGATACTCAAAATAGTGTCAATCTCGTTAGACATGTGTTTTATTTTTCCTCTAAAAATCTTATTAAGACATAGATCAAGAGAGGGTGCCAAAGTTCGGATGCTTGTGATCCGTGCGATACCATGTTCGACGGACTGTGTTCTTCCTAAAAGTTTTGAGTAATTACGAAATATGTCAACGGTGTATTTCTACCATATTTCCAGACGAATCTGAAGACTCGACATCAAGAATCTGACATAGGATGCACTCGACCAGACGACCGGGGCGCGCGCGTATCCGAGATCGACGCGTGATCGACACATGGGTACACACTAAAGTAGGTGCAAATGGGGGTGTGTCCGAAAATATGTTGGTCCCAAAGTCCAAGCCCCACTCGAGAGGCCAATCCACATCCCAATATCTCCATCCAAAGCACGCTCGGACAAAGAGAGCTCGCGAGGACCCCTCCATTCTCTTCGGGCATTATCGAACGTGACGAAACAGTGCGTACGCTTGTGGCCATTTCAATGTCGATCTCAACCTGTTCGATCCGACCCGACGTCAATCGCTCTAAACAGATCCCTCCACCCATCAATCCCCCCCACCCCCCAAAAAGATCCGAACGATCCGGGGCATTTTGTCATGAGCCGCACCCTACTGTTGTCTGTGATGATTCACATTCGCGTCGGTTTCGAAAGTTTGGATCGCAATATCACATACACCCCCCACTTGGTTCCCTTCGTCAAGTTGTATCAGCTTCGATCCAGTATGTTTTGTGACATCCCGAATCCAGTACGTTTTGTGATGTCCCGAAATTTGGTCATATTTCGAAATATATGAAGCGGTTATTTCGTTGATGTGCTTATAATTATTTACTCTGAAATAATCACTCACGAATTAACTAATCTATTAAGTGAGGCCATAAAGGGTTAAAACTCGAAAGACTAGAAAATTCAATTAGAAATCGATTGTTTGACTATAAGATCGACAATGGTCAACACTACATTGTTATAAGTCGATTAGCGAACGAATAGAAATTGATTCGACGGAAGTATGTAGTCGGTTCGCGGGTGATTTCACACGATTATGATATTCGCGTCGAACGACCATAAATCGATTTTCTAATGATCTTATATTAAGGGTAGGTAATTGAACCATCGTGATTACATGATAATCAAGAGTCGTTCGCAATTCGAAGAGGCACAAATGTGGATCGAAATTATCGACCACGAGTCAATCACGCGAGAACCTCTAAAAGCCACTATATAGATTAGGTCGTACTAAAGTCGTGTTCGATCGATTTTTAACCACGAAATTTAATTCGATTTTAAGTATCGAACTTTTAATTATTGGACATCAACTCATCGTTTGTCAAATTATCGGCGAGTCCGAAATTTTCGGAAAATGAATTATCGGACAAAAAAAATTCGGATCAAAAGATAAAATCGAAATTTTGGACCAAAAAGATTGTTTTTACGAAATTAAAAATAAAAGGAAATTGAGGGGACAGATTTCTTGGTTGAGAGGAAATTATGGAGAGTAGATGGGAGGGAAAATCATGAAGATTTTAGGGATTTTAGGGCTTTCTCTATTTTCTCTCTTTTTCCCCCTTCTCTGTCACGTCCATCCCCTTTCCCCTTCTGCCAAACCTTCCACCACCCCCTTTCTCCTTCCCCTCCTCCATTTTTCCTTTCTTCACCATCTTCTTCTTCGTCGTTTCTTCATCTTCGTTTTCCTTGCATCATCATCTCAAATTTCCACCGTTATTTTCACTCGCCCATCTCCGCCACCACACCACACCACCATCGCCGCCACCGGCAGCCTTGACACCATCGACATAGCCGCAAGCTGCCATCCGCTCGAGCCACTCAAGCTCGAGCCGTGAGCTTGAGCCGCCGCTGCCGCCATCGAGCCTTTGTTTGAGCCGCGAGCGTCATGTTCTCGACGCCAACGAGCTGCTGTCGTCGTGTGCTCACAGTCACCAGAAATCCATGATTTAACATCCTAATCGTGGATTAAGACGTTAATTATGTTTAGGGATATATTAGTTTAATATTAATGGCGATTAGTATTAGTTAATTTTAGTTTAGCCTTAATTGCGATTAAGGATGGTTTAGATTAAATTTTAGTGCGATTAGTTTAAGTAATTACGATTAGATTAATTAATCATGACTTATTTAATTAATATTAATCTATTTATTTAATTAGTCGTATTTATTTTAGTTAACGTGGATTAATTTTTAATTAATTATATTTAGGCTAATTAATCGAATTTAGTCAATTAATTGTAATTAACATAATTAACCGTAATTAGCTTAATTAATTGCGGTTAGTGTAATTAATGACGGAATAATCGTTAAATAGAATTTTATATTCGTTTTTCTAGATGAGATTATGCATAATTCTGGTTGTTTGCACGTGTGATGCTGGGAGTTTGGGGCAATACCTGATTTTTATTGGATGCCCGGCAGGGGTCTGGATGCCGAGTCACGGTTGAGATCAGACCAATGCTATTTTATGAAATGCCATCTAGGCGGGGGTTCTAGACGATTTCGATGCTCAGTCATGCCAAAAGACCACCAACTCTTGTGTTAGCCGTAGCCCGAGGGGTCGTAATAATTGAAGCACGTGTGTTGGTAATGCATATGGAATTTTAGAACGCGTTCTAATTATTATTTATGCATGTTGCACTATTATTGCCATGTGAGATGTGATAATATGCAGGGGTATGCCGAGGCGAAATAAGTTTGTATGTGGTGCGTGTTTAGGCTGCCTCCGAGACGAATTTACGTCATAATAGAGGTTTAGGCTGTTAATTCGCTGAGATTTATATCTCACCCATTGTTGTTAAATATTTTTAGGTTCGTAGTATGGAGAACTGTCACGTGCAGTTTGGGGTCTCGATGGACCAAGATGCGGGCGTGCCTGGTGTTACTTTTGGTTGATCTTGTCGTTAGTGAAGTTTAAGCTTAACCCTGATCCTCCTGACCATTTTTGCCTATTGGTCATTAGGAAGTTGTCTTTTGAGGTAGACTTGTAAATATCAAACTTCCTGAGGTTAACAAGTGGATAAATAAATGTGCCGCTATTTGGAAATCGTCTGTTGTGTTTTACCATCCCTGTTTTGTTGATTGACTAGGTGTTTATATTTAAGTCGTTTATGTATGCGTTTAATTGAAAGATAAAAAGAATGGGTTAGCAACGCATCCTAACAAACCATGCCCTAGACGCTCGGAATGCTCTTAGGGAATGCACCTCCCGCTTCATCTATATCATGGAACTACAGCCGGGTTCCGAAGTAACGAAAGGAACGATGGATTAGCAAAACGAAGGCGGGGACGCACTGCACGAAAAACCGGGGCCGGTCCCCATCGCTTCGACCGTGCGAGGTGGTTGCTGTTCGAGAACGGCGTAGGTAAAAGTACGACGACCCGAGAATCTGTTTGTACCATTTTGTTCTCTCGAAAGTTGAAGTGGGTCAAACTCCCCCATCCCCAGCACGCGCGAGGGGAATGCACTGCACATGGGACGGTGCAGATCGGTGGGGGGAAGGGGAAGGGGGCCGGACCCCATGCGAAACAACGAGAAGGTCTCTTCTTCTTCTGCTACTCCGTCAACATCTCTCTCTCTCTATCTCTATATATATCTGTGCGTGCCTGCCTTGATAGGATTGACATCCCTCGCTAGATTTCCAAATGGAGATGGGAAGTCTTGCATGGTATCCCTTGCATCGGGTATGCTTTTTCTCTCTAGATCCTTTCCCGCCTCCTAAGCCGGGCACATTTCACATCTCTAGAGATTGCAAAAGATATCAATCAACTTGTCCTCTCTCTCTCTCTCTCAGGGTCATTGTCCTAGGGCACTGACCAATGGGCTTAGGCCAGATGGGCCCAATCGGTTGGCTAGAAGACACCCTTCTTGGGTGTGGCCCCCCCCAACCCCACCAAATCTGCCCCACCCCCTCCCCCTAAATTGAATTTGCTAGCCCGTCTAAGGGCGGAAATAATTGAAGTACCCGCGCGCAGGGGCACGGCACGACCCACCCTACACGGCCCGGCGCTGGCTCCGCAAATGGATGGAGAGATTCTAGGGTTGGTCTTTTAGAGCTATTATTCGAAACCTCAGCTTACCTCCCCGAGTGCTAGCCTACCCACCATCCCTAAATTGGGTAATTTTCTTGATTCGATCCCTACTATTTCGATGAAATGGATTCTTGGAAGTTTGCATATTTCTCACGCAATTTCCCTTTCTTATCTTGAATCAAATGCGGTGCTCGTGGACCCGTGGGGCATTACGTACATCTCAATCGGGTCGGTGCTCATAGGGATGACTTTAGAGATTGAAATGTGTAGATCGAGTTAAAAATACATACTGACTTTGTTTAGAAGGGTTTCTTGTCCTGAATAGCTCAAATACGCCTAAATGACATGACGTGACACCTAAGTAGTGCAAATGGAAAGAATTCCGGTTCAATCGAAAACGAGGCTGTGATAAAGTTGAATGAACCCACCTTTTCTCCAACGATTATATAAGCGCTAAGCCTAATTGTGCCCGTAATTATGATCCCATTGTTGATAATCTAGGCATAGCTTTTTGTTGCGTTACTGAGGAAAATGATTTCGACTTTCGTAACATTTCACTCATCAAAATATGTTGAACTGATTTTGCGAGGTTCTCATTGCCAACAGACTGACGATTCGCGATCTTAACTCGCAAGAAGAAAAGGGAAGTGACCCGTGTTCAAATTTCATTATGTGATGTCGAGATCATGCAAGCATGATGATAAGCACCACGCGGTATAACGTTTCGCATGCCGACTCGAAATTTCCATACCTTACGTATTATACTTTATAATATAATACTTTAACAAGAAAAGTATTGCAAAGTTCAACCCCACATAATCTTTGAAGCACACGGAACCTTGAGGCTGTCGATCTCTTTTACAACATTAGGTTCGGCTGATCTAGAGAATGTCTAGTGGCCGTGGTCCTCTCGAATTAGGTAGAATATATAAAAACATGTACTTTTGTGGTATTATAATGTGATATGACGGTGGATCGAATAAACAAGTCATTAAAAAATTATTACTTTAGTGTAGAATTTTCAATTAATGCGACGGTCCATTAGTCCAGCCAAATGCCGTTCAATTTTTGCCGGAGAAGGTAGGTTCGACAGGTCGAGTCGTGACTTGTGAGCTTTTGGAATTGAATGCTGTTTGGGTCCCCCCCTTCCAGTTCATCTCTTGTCCTCTTCACAAAGCAACTGCATAACCAAGTCCAAACGACTCGTTTCTTTTGTTTAATTTAATCAACATTTTCCGGATTTAATTATTGGTATCCCGGTGACACATCTATCCGAAACCAATACCCTTTTGACATGTGTACCTTACACTAATTTTCATCTCGGAAATGAAATCTTTATTGATCTTCCGACCCTAATTTATCCTCCTTTAGCATTCCGTCTAGTCTCCCATTAAAACGCGTGTATGTCAACATATGTAGTAGATGATCACGAGGCAAATCCAGCAAGGAAAATGACATTATCCAACGTGAAAAATCCACGTGTTGATACATGCATTTTAATGGAGGGTGGATTTGGATTAGGGACATCGAGTAACAATTTTTTGTGAGTCGTGAATTAGTTTAGTGTGAATGCATCAATGGAATATTGTTAAATTTTGTGGAATTACTGCAAACTATTCTAAAAATTTAAGCTAAGTTTGAAAAGATTTAAACTCAAAACCTCTTATTTTGATACAACGTAAGAATTTATAGAATATCTATAAACTGTTTTAAAAGTTTAAACTGTTAGATGAAAGTATTGTTTAATATTTAATTACTCTAATAAATATCGATTTGAAATGTTTTGTGAGAAAAAAATATTGATTTGAAATTTTTAATGACATTAATCCTTTTTGCACGTCGGAAAAGGATCTATGGTAAAGGGAAATGTCAAAATAAAAGGTTGAAATTGTGAGATATATATGTATGTATGTATGTATGTATGTATGTGTTGTAGAGAGAGAGAGAGAGAGAGAGAGAGAGGGAGTGAGATTGAGGACGTGGGACACTGACAACGAAATCACATGAAGCTAGGGAAGTCGAGTTAATCGGGCCTCGTCCTTGTCTGCGACGATGGTCCCTCCTCCAAAGCCACGCGACAACAACACATGCAAATCGACACATCTTCCTTTATTGTTTCCTTCTCCCCATTCTCCCTTCCATCTCTGCTATCATTCTTATTCCTCTAAACAAAGATTCAACTTTATTTGACGTTAGTGGTGGGATGAAACCCTAGGCCAAGATCTCGTAGTCACGTCTCCTTGATCTCTCTCTCTCTCTCTCATAATAATTTTTCTTCCTCATTCCCCTTTTCTAGCATGTCAATTCGCTTGAATATAAAAACCAATTTATCATCAACTAGCAATGACTCTATTATTTATCATATGAAAAAGTCCAAGTTAAAAAGTTATGTTAATAAATAGAGAGCGATTATTTGAATATAAAGAGCATAAATGACCCGTTATCAAGTAATGTGAAACAAATTATTTCGATATGTTTACTGCTTAGTGAGCGAGTTGTAATTTGGGCGGCAATGTGGGAGTTGTCTTATAAGAGCCCGTTTCAAATGAAGAAATAAGAAAAAAAATCTTGTTTCCAGATACCTCAATTGAATTGATCAAATTCAAAGCCCTTTCCGATAAATGCTTGAAAGAACCAATTCAAGCAAGTAATGAATATTATTCGGGTTTTAAGCCAAAAGAACTCCCTTTGTCTTTTCTATCAAAAAAGAAAATCTTTCGAAAAAAAAAATGGCCGGCTACCCCACAATTCTAGTCCAAGAAAAATGGAGAGAGATTTATTAAGAATATTGTGATCTACCAATCATAAATTCAAAACCTAATGTAATGATAACAAATGAGTGGCAAAACAAGACAGACTAGTTATCCTTATAAGAGATCCAAGCAATCTTTTGCCTTTGATCATTAAGAAAAACAAAAGAAAAGATAAAAAAAATGACTTTTTGTGAGGCTCCCCCCTGGAACATTTTTAAGATTCATCTCATGAACTCTTTCGTATCAAGCTATGCCTTTATAAGTAGCAAACAACAGCAACTATTGATCAATAGTTAACCTAGAAGAATCAATGTATTCATTAGTGAATAGATCTGTCTTTAGGATGGTGTGCTTGGGTATTGCATATGTTATTGTATGATCCTATATATTTGGGTAAACATGGTGATGAAAGATCAATTCGAAGTATAGGATGTTGTCTTGTCGATGTTTTCTCTTATGGGGCTACTAGCGTCACGGTCTGCTAAAAGAGGGGCCTAGGATGCGACCCGACCTCGAGGCCTTCAGGCCATTGGCAACGCTCCTTAAGATTTCATGATTGACAATGATCTCTAGGCTAAGATCATATGAACATAAAGAACATATGATGTAAAACAAATTAATCCAACATGTTTATTGCTTACCGATTGAGTTGTAATTTGGGCAATGATATGGGGGTTGTCTTGACTTTTCGTGAGGCTCCCCAACTTGGAACTTCTTGAGGATTCTTTCCATGAACTCTTTTATACCAAACAATGCCTTTTATAGGTAGCAAACAATAGCGACTGTTGATCGAATTCGCATGTATCTTAATAGTTAAACCTAGAAGAATTAGCGTACTCAAACAATGAATAGATCTATCTCCAGGATGATGTGCTTTGTTGTTGTATATGTTATTGTACGATCTTAGATATTTGGGTAAACATGGTGATAGAATGCTGATTCGAAGTATAGGATGGTATTTCATCAATGTTTCTCTTATAGGGCTGCTAGCTTCTCGATCAGCTGAAAGAGGGGCCTAAGATGCAACCTAACCTTGAGGCCTTCAGGTCATTAGCAATGCTCCTTAAGATTTCGTGACCGACAGTGCAACCATACCGGATTAGTCGGGTGAGTGAGGATCGGACACTAGCATGATCTGGACCCGGTCCCAATTTGATCCTCCGCATCCCACTAACTGCAAAGTAGCTTCGTATTTGTGGCTGTCCCTTCAGATTTCAACTCAGGATGTCAGTGAATTACACCTTCTACTTCTAATAAGCCATGAACTAGATCAAAATCATTATCGACAAGTCTAGAAGAAGTGACCTTATTTTTTTCATCGGCCTGGTAAAGACCGGGCTTCTTCATCTAAAAGATGTGGTCTCGGATGGATACTTCATTCTTTGCATCGATCGTGGATTCTAGCTAACTTCCATTCGAACATCCTTTCCACGCAGACGTGACCATGCGCCACAACAGCTCCCCCATCCATAATTATTTACGCACTGTCGAGTGGTTTCCTACGTTAGATTCTCGAACAGTACAAAGAAAAAGATAGCCGAATCCCGGAACTGTGCAAGAGAACTGATGCAAAAGGAACATACGACGAATTGAATGAATTATTTTATCGTGATCTGATTAGATTCCAATGGGCCTTTCTAAAGATCGTGCGAGGAGTGGACGACCGCACAGTGGCCAACCAGAGCAGGGAATCATCGACGACGGGTCAGGATCAAGGTCGGTCAGACGAGCACGCGGCGTTTTGCTAATGGAGGGGTTTCTTCTGGTTCTTGTGCGTGCGGTGGTTTGGCCATTTTGCTTCGTGGAAGTGGATTCGGGATGATCGCGCACGCGATTGCTGGTGGGATGGAAGTTGAACTGATCCCATGATTGTAGCGCCCTTTGTGCTCGGACCGACTCGTGTTGGTACTCGAGTCAACGCTCGTGCTCGAATTTGTCGGGCTATGATCCACACTCCCCATCGATAGGATGACAAGGGAGTCCACAGGCTGCCTTGGCGAGAGTTGCGGGGCACACCCCCGAGACGCCAAAGGGTTTTGTATAGTTTGAGCCCATATTGTTGGTGGAATTAGGCTCCTGAATAACTATTGAGTATAAAACGCGTCAATGGATTAGGTCAGGTTTCTCTGGTCCCCAACCCAACCTGGATCATAAGAGTCATGTGTTTTCTTTGAACCAACCTGACCCAAAATGTATAAGACCCGTAAAGAAAACCTAGGTTGAGGGGTCGGGTTTTCTTAATACCCCTATTGGGTATTTATATTCTCTTCCTCTCAGCTACATATAACTTTAATTTAAGAGTGAATCAAAGCAAAATCTCGTTTCAAATTCTCTTTCTTGCTACTAATTGTGTGCTAAATCCTAACAGAAGCATCCATCAGTATTACCCCTTGGATTGCATTCGAGGCTTTGTGAGCACCAGCTTAATCCATCCGACCGTTGTCTTGTTTTTTTTTTTTCCTTTTTCCTTTTCCTTTTCCCTCCCGACTCGGAATTAAAACCAAAAGAATAATAGTTTAATGGGTTGGGGAAAGAAGATCGTGGATCGTGCAGGTTCTTCGTTCAGGTAAACATCGTTTTCGTGGTCGAATAATTTGCTTGTACAATCGAAGGACGGGTTGTAGTGATGATGATCTTCGATGTCATCGCACGAGCGTGGGGCACGAAATGGACGATGGCTCTCGCATTCAAAGATCATCAATGGGCGCACATGCAGGGGATCGATCGGGTCTCGTGCGGATGGAGGGCTTGCCACATGGGTCGAGTCACGTTCTTGGCCCAACCCATCAATAAGCAGCTAATTGATGAGTTTGGTCGGCTGGTTAGTGGCTAGCTAGTTAGTCAGCAATTAGTACCGGATAGAGACAGTAATCAAGAGTGGCAACCGGTTGCAATCGAACAGAGTAGGTGTCGGACAAAGAGGATGAATTGGTGATCGAGTTCCCTGGGAAGATGAGGCTATGTGTTGGGCACGAATGAGCCACTCATTGATAGACCTGTGCAATAGGTGGGTCCGGTCGAGTTTGAATCAAGTCATAAATATTCTGACTCAAATTGATTCATCTAACCCGTTCATAATCTATTTATTGTAATACAAATTTCTCAACCTATACCTAACCTATGCCCACCCGACCAATTTAACCAAATCTAGAAAAGTTTGTTTCTTGTGATTTTTTTTTTTTAAAATTGTATTGCTAAAACACTTTAATGCAATACAAATCGAGTGGACAATTTTTATAACTTTTTTTTTTTTTAAATTGAGGGTTCGTTTGTTTCTTGAAAAATGTTTTCTAGGAAATTATTTTCTAGGAACATAATAATATTTTCTAGTATTTACCTAAAATCTGAAAATAAATTAGAAAATATTTTCTACCGTTTGGCATCGGAAATCTAATTTGATTTTCCTCTGTGTACTCCTTTTAATTTTTTTTAATTTTTTCTTTTTCCTTCTTCTTGGGCTGTCATCAGCTGGCAACTAGCTAGGCAAGCTTGAGCCCCATTAGTGCTAGATGTCAGTGAGCTTGAGCTTCACTAGCCTCTAGTGAGCTTGTCTCTTGCTTGGTTAGCCGTAGGCAGTCACAGTGGCTAAGGAAAATGGAAGAAGGAAGAATAAAGAAAAATAAAAGAAAAATAAAAAATAATTTTAATTTTAATTTTATAAGGCTGAAGAGGGATAGAGTGTATGAGAGCATAGTGAGTTGGAAATGGATTCTAAACTTAACCCATTTAAACACATTTATTTTAGCCTTAAATTTAAAACATCTTCAAAGTAGGCTCTTCAAAATTGAAGTGACCCATAAATAGGTTTAAGACCTATTTTAACAAGTTTGCTCAATGGTAACCCTGCTTGACTTGAGGTTACTTGGGTAAAGAATAGATTTATGGAGTATGTGCATGAACGGCATGCATGACATTGATCATTAGGGTCTTGATGTACTAGTTAGTAGCAAGCAAATACTCAAACCTTGTGTGCTTGACTTGAGCTCAACCCGGTTTGTTCATCTCTAAGAGCTCGCACTCTTGAATATTCTACTAATGCTTCTCATATTTGTGTTGGCATTGTAAAAGGAATTGATTTTGATGTACTAATACTTAAAAGTTAATAAGAATCGATGTCATTGACCGTACATCGACTATGATTTCGAATATAATATCGAAGTCGGTTTGTTTGATGAAAAACCATTTTCAAAAAATTGTTTTCGGACCTTTCGATGCTTGAACGACGGAAAACTACTCGATCAATGGAAAACACTATTCATGGATTGAAAACAAAAAATTTAGATTGCGGAAAATGGCCTCTGCATTAGACAAGAAAGAATTCGTTGTTTTATATTTTATCTTCTCAGCTCTTTCTTTTGAAAAGATGAGATCCAAATACCCAAAAACATTTTCAATCATGTTTTTTAGTATACTGCCAATAAAATAAAATAAAATCAGTTTCCTTCAAAATGATTTTTGCAGAGCACGAAACAATGCGCCCAAAGGTTGGTACAGAACCTGAAGATGAGGGCGAACACAAATGTCACGGCTAGGAGGTTTGGGTCCTTACGCCGGCGATCATGGGACTCGAATTGTTCAGGCCCAAAACCGGAAAACTTGGTCCATGGAAGCTCTATACCAATTCGGTCGGACCCTTAATTCCACGGAAAATGTTTCGTTTTATCACTACCAATTCTTTAGGTGCAGAAAAGAGAATGATATTTCTTATGCATTAAAACATTATTTTTCTGGATTTATCTTTGTATTTTGTATTGTATCATAGGATGATATAACTTATAAGCATTGAACTATTGACTCCTAGCACAAGCGTGAGAATGGAATGGCGACGACGTTACTGAAAATCACAACAAGATCAAGAGATAGAAGCTAACTTACCTAGTGACGGAACATAAATGAAAAATTATGCAAGAGAATTGGCTCCATGATATTATTATTCCGTCTTGTCTTCCTACTATGAATTGATTGGTTTTGACTGATTAACCTTGAGGGCTTAGTTTGTTTCGTAAAAAAATTGACATCTATGGCAAATATTTTCCAAAGAGTCATTTTTTTTTGGAAAAAATGATAATATTTTTCATGTTTGAAAAGGAAAAATTACTTTTATTTTTTTAAAGAGACGTGCACCATTCGTGCCATGTATGCTATATCATCAAATTATGCGAACTAATTTTCATCACATAAATACTTAAATAGATTGTAAGCAAGTTATATTTTTCTCTCTTAGGGAATTCGGCATCTGTTGCTTAGGTCTCGGGCCAACCTCAGGGAAAACAACTTTCACTTCTAAAAAGAAAAATAAAATAAAATAATATATATATATATATATATATATTAATTTCCAATCTTCCAAACACTCTCTTTTCAATCATGCTTTAAAACTAACGATTTTCCTTCAACGTGATTTACGCCTGTGATAATGGGACTCGAAGTGTTCAGGCCCAAAAGTAGAAAACTTGGTTCGTGAAAGCCCTGCGCAATTCAAACGAACTCTCAATTCCACGAAAATCTTTCCTTTTCCCTTCCAATTCTTTTAAGTGCAGAGAAGAGCATGATTTTTCTTATGCATGAAAACATTATTTTTCTGGATTCATGTTTGTATTTGGATTGCATCATAGAATGATAAACAAATGGGCTGAACTAGTAACCTAGCACAAGCGTGACAATAGAATGGCAAAAACATAATCGATTCCAAATTGGAGCAAGATAAAAAGATGGAAGCTAACTTACTCAGTGATGCAACATTAATAAAGAAAAATATGGAACGGGATTGACATTGTAATCTTCGGTCTTGTCTCCACTATGGACAACGGTTGGGATTAATAAAAAACTTCGAAGACTCTAGTTGTTTCACGAAAAATTTAACAATGTTAAAAAATATTTTTCAAGAAGTCATTTTATACAAAAATGGAAATATTTTCCCATATTTGGAATCTGAAAATAAACTCAAAATATTTTTCATCATTTGAAAAGGAAAACTAGCTTTTATCTTCCTAAAAAGATGTACACCATTCTTGCGATATAATGAGGAAAATTGTTCAAAAAATCCTAAACCTATTGCAGTTTTGCCAATTCAGTTCTAAACATTTTAACTTTGCCAATTAAGTCCTAAACATTTTCACTTTTTGCCGATTTAGTCCATCCGGCCAATTTTGGCCAGAAAATGCTGACGTGGACATCAGCGGTGCCACGTAGGACTGCCGGCGCTGACGTGGATAATTTTTAATAATATTTTAATATTTTAAATATTTTTTGATTTTGATTTTGATTTTTTTTTCCTTTGTTTTTTCTTTTTGGCTTTTTCCTTGGCCTTTTCCGGTGGCCAGCCACTGGCCATAGGCCGATCGGCCTCGCCCACCACGGGCGAGGCCCGGCGGGCGACGGCGACGCCGAGCAAGGACGCCCTGGCCTCGTCGAGGGCCGACCTCACCAGATCTGGCAAGGGGAGCTCTCGCCAAGGGTCGCCCTCGCCCAAGCGAGCGTCGGCCTTGCCCTTGGCCGGGCGGGCGACGGCAGAGTGATTGGCGAGGCCAACGCTCGCCGGCGAGCATTGGCCTCGCCCGGACTAGATCTAGCGAGGCCGACCCTCGCCCTTGGCCAGCCAGGTGTCGGCTCGTGGCCGGTGGCCAGCCGTCGCTCACCCGGCCAAGGGCGAGGCCGATGCTCACGGGCAGGCGGCGACCCCGGCGAGTGCTCCCCTCGCCGATTTGGCAAGGTCGGTCCTCGCCGGGGCCGGGGTGGCCTTGCCTAGTTTTATCGTCGCTCGGCTAGGCCTCGCCCGTGGTAGGCGAGGCCAGCCGGCCAACTATGGCCGGTGGTCGGCCACCGGAAAAGGCCAAGGAAAAAGCCAAAAAAAAAAAAAAAAAGGAAAAAAAAAAAAATCAAAAAATCAAAAAATTAAAAAAATTAAAATATTATTAAAAATTATCCATGTCGGGCGGGCATCCTACGTGGCACCGCCTAACGTCCAGCATTTTCCGGCCAAAATTGGCCGGATAAACTGAATCAGCAAGAAGTAAAAAGATTTATGACTAAATTGACAAAGTTAAAAGGTTTAGAACTGAATTGGCAAAACTGCAATAGGTTTAGGACTTTTTGGACAATTTTCCCCATATAATGACTATATATGTTATATCATCAAATTTTAAATGAAGTTTTGTTGAATTAAATTTTCATAAGATATATACTTTAATACACAATCCTTTTTGTCTTACAAAACCTCTGGCGCTTTGGTCCTGGATCCGGCCTTGGGGTACTTGGAATTTAAAGCAAAGCCAAATAAAGTAACTGAAGTGTGAGAAAATAAAATAAAGACGTGAGCCTTACTAATAGAGCCATGCTTTAAGCCCCGGAAGAGAATTCCCGTGAGCTATGAGTCAAAATGAGATATGTGCTAAATAATTGTTTACGATCTATTAAGGTATATATGTTGTGAAATATTTAATTTGATAAACCTTTGTTTAATATTTGATGATATAACACAGATAGCTCTTATACGGATGAATAATGCATATCTCTTTAGGAAAATAAAAGGAAGTTTTCCTTTTCAACCGACGGAAAATAATTTCTAATTCTTTTTCGGATTTCAACCAAACACTAAAAAAAATATTGTCTTTTAAAAATAAATATTAATCCCCTGAAAAACCTCAAACTGGTACACGTGTGATAAATTTACCAGAAACTAATTTTTTGACCATAAAAAACTCCAGACTGATATACCTATGATAAATTTACCCAACCGACCATGAAAAATCTCAAACTGGTATGTTTGTGACAAATTTATCCAAAACTAATTTATTCGACCGCCAAAAACCCTAAACTAGTACATTTATGTCAAATATACCTTCCGTTAAATTAGATTAATACCACAAAAATTACAAAAATTATATAACTGTGACAAACATGGAGTAAAATCTCAAACAGGTACACTAGTCACGTGTTATTTAATTTAGTAATTTGACGGTAAAATTTAACGGAAATTAACAGAAGGTAAATTTGTCACAAGTAGACCAATTTTGGATAAATTTGTCACAAACATACCATTTTGGGATTTTTAGTGGTCAAAAAATTAATTTGGGATAAATTTATTACTAGTATACCAGTTTCTGGTTTTTCAGGGCATTAACCCTTAAAAAAATGACTTCTTAGAAAGTATTTTTCAAAGTATCAAATTTTCTACGAGACAATTAAAACCTCAACTCTAACCAATGTCGATGTAAAAGTTCTAAGACCATTGAGATAAAAAGAAATCTCTCAAGTCGGGCCATAGCAACACAAACTACACGGATTCCTAGCTCACGGGGCCAAGCTTACTCCATATCCAATTAAGATAAAACTCCTTCATATTTATGTCATCGATGAGCAATTCACCCGCTTGCGAATCATAGAACCTCTTTATAAGACTGATCACGATTGATTTTCCGCTTCCACTTTGTCCCACCAAGGTTGTGGTTGTGCAGCTCGGTATGTAAATAGAGAATCCGTTATGATAAAGTAGAGTCATCGGACTTTAGTGAAGGCCGATTATGAGTATTGACCGACAAATGGAACACGTCGGGTGTCAACAGACGAGGAGTAAACCATCTAGATTGACTAGGAATATCGACGGTCAAATATTAGCATTGATTGTGAGAAGCCAACGGAATTAAGTCGATATGGCATGAGTAGTTTTGGCCATCGATTGAGAGCTGAAGTCGAGAAGCATTGACATTGGTTCACAAAATTTGGCTAAAATTATATTGGGAAAAAGTGTCAGAAAAATCATAAACTTTTTGTATCGGTGCTAATTTAGTCCTGAACATTTTAGGGAAAATGTCATAAATGGTCCCTATACTTTTACTTAATGTGCAATTTCGTTCTCGAACTTTCAATTTACTCAATTTGGTCCCTGAACTATTGATAAATGTCCGATCTAGTCCATGAACTTTCGATCGGCTTAATTTGGTCCATGAACTATTGATAAATGCCCAATCTAATCCTTCGTTACTGTTTTTCCTTCTTTTTTTTTCACTTCTTTTCTCTTCCCTCCGCCGGAGCCAGCGGAAGAGAGATGAAGAAAAAAGAAGAAGGAAAAAAAGAATAAGGACGGATCGGACATTTATCAATAGTTCGGACAAATTAAGCCGATCGAAAGTTCATGGACTAGATCGGACATTTATCAATAATTCATGAACCAAATTAAGCAAATTGAAAGTTCATAGACGAAATTGCACATAGAGTAAAAGTATAGGGACCATTTGTGACATTTTCCCAACATTTTATTAATGTCAATTCAGTCTTAAACCTTTTAATTTGATGCCAATTTAGTCATAAAATTTTTATTGGTATCAATTGAGTTCTAAAACTTTTGATTCGGTGTCAATTTAATCCTAAACTATTTAATTTAGTACCAATTCAGTTCATTCGATTAATTTTGGTTGGATATTGCTAATGTTGGTGTCGATTGGCTGACGTGTCATGGCTAGTGCTGATGTGAAGAACTTTTAATAATAATTGATTTTTTTTCGAATTATTTATTAATTTATTTCTTTTCTTTTCTTTTCTTTTTCTTTTTCTTTTTTTTCCTTCCCCTCCTCCTTCCTCTAGCCAATCGCCCCCGGTGACCAGCCAAAGGCAAGGGCTATTGAGGCTCAAGCCTTTGCAGGAGTGACCTCATGGCTTCTGGTGAGGGCTCAAGCCTCGCTAGGGGCTAGCTGAGGCTTGACCTCTCTTGCCTAGCGTGAGGCTTCCCTCATTGTCACTAGCGAGGCTCGCTAGCCCTCGCTTTTGGCCAATTGCCCATCTAATGATCGATTGGAGAAAGGAGGAGGGAAAGGAAAAAAAAAAATGGAAGGGAAAAAGAAAAAGAAAAAAAATTATAAATAAATTGATAAATTAAAATAGGGTTAATACCCTAAAAAACCCAAAACTGGTACATCTGTGACAAATTTACCCCAAACTATTTTTTTGACCATGAAAAACTCCAAACCAGTATACCTGTGACAAATTTACCCCGATTGATCATAACAAACCTTAAACTGGTACATTTATGACAAATTTACCCAAAACTAATTTATTCGACCACAAAAAACCCCAAATTGGTTATTTTGTAACAAATATACCATCTGCTAAATTAGATTAATACCACAAAAAATAACAAAAGTTGTAAACTGTGATAAAAGGAGCATAAAATTATACCAATCAACTGTTATGTGTCATTTAACTTAATAATTTGACAATAAAATTTAACAGCGACGGAGGGTAAATTTGTCACAAGTGTACCAGTTTGGGGTAAATTTGTCAAAGGTATACCAGTTTAGGGTTTTTGGTAGTAAAAAAAATAGTTTTGGGTAAATTTGTTACAAGTATATTAGTTTGGGATTTTTCAAGGTACCAACCCATTAAAATATTATTAAAAATTATTCTCGTTGGCCTCAGCTATGTCGCGTTGGTCAATCACTGTCTACATCAGTAATATCCGGCCAAAATTAGTCAGAAGAACTAAATAAGTATTAAATCGAAAGCTTTATGATTAAATTGACACTAAATCAAAAGTTTTAAAACTAAATTGATATTAATAAAAAGTTTAGGACTAAATTATCACCAAGTAAAAAAGTTATTGAATAAGGTTTATGACTCTTGTAACATTTTTTCCAATCTGACTTCAAAGATAAACGGAGGAAACCTTATTGCGGTCAAACTCTTTGGCGAGAATACCAAAGGTGTTGACTCACAAATCGAGTCAATCGATTATCGTAGCCCGTTTCTTAGGGCGTGAACAGTTACCAAAGGTGTTGACTGACGACAGATTCAATTAATCGAATTATTGTACTCACGCTTCGAAGGCGCAAACGACCGTGCCATCATACATGGAACAAAAATTTAATTTCAATGTCCGGGAACAGGCCTCGGGAAAGGCCAATTATCCACGATAATTTTCATTGTTATTGCGCAACGGTAATGGTCGCAAGTAGCAAAAGTTGAATGAATCCGAAGTTATGGATTTTAAAAATACGCATGTTAATCATTTTATTTCTATTTCAGCAATTATTTTTCTGTTATAAATTTATTTATATAATAGAAATTCATTTGGTAAAATTATTTCATTTTTCTATTTTTGTAATGGATTTTTACTCTAGAAATATGTTTGAAATAAAAGTTAGAAGTAAAATTTTTTTATTTCTTTATTTCTCGAACAAAAATGAGAAATAAAATTTTTTTTCATCGTTTGTCCTTGCTACTAACCAACCATCCATCCGTCATCACCGGCCATTGTCCACCATTCTCCTGCTCACCATCCACCATCTATCCTTTGCCGGTCGCTCGCCACTAGCTATTGGCTGTTGTTCGAAAAAAAAAAATTTGTGTTACTATTAAAAAAAAAACTTTTATTTTGAAAATAAAAATTTTATGTCAATATCAAATCCATATTTTTACTTAAGAACTCATTGAATAATAAAATATATATATATACTTTTTTTTTTTCCAAAAATCAATCATTCGCGCCATAACTCAACCAAAAGTCGGGCTTGTTTCGTCAGCATGGATCGGGTCCGACCCGAATGATCAATCGGGCCGGAGGCCCAATCAACCAATCGATTTCCGTCCTCGCCAAAAAACTACTTTCGATCGATTTAGCCAAAAATCAGGAACAACGACGAAGACGAGTACGAAGAAGAAGACGCAGAGCAGAGCCGAACCAGCGAACGGCGATCGAGCTCGAGCCGCCATGGATTTCTGGAGCCGCGCCCGGACCTTCGCGGAGGAGGCCGCCAGGCGGTCCCAGGAGCTGACCGCGGAGGCCGCGAAGCGCTCCCAGGAGCTCGCCGCCGGCGGCCCTCGCGGCTCGCCGACGTCGTCTCCGAGACGGCGAAGCGGTCCCGGGAGATCGCCGCCGAGGCGTCGAGGCGGGCCGACCAGATCAAGCTCGAGGCCATCAGGGGCGCCGATCGGCTCCGGTCGCTGGCCGAGGGCTCCGGCGAGGGCGTCGCCGCGGGGCCGGGGAAGGAGGCGGAGGCGGAGGAGGCGGCGGCGGATCTGGAGAGGTTCGGAGTTACCGACGAGCTGAGGGAGTTCGTCCAGGAAATCAACGTCACCACCTTCCGGGATTTTCCGCTGCCAGGTGCTTGCTCCATCAATGGTTTTTTTTTTTCATTTTTTAATGTCTGGCAGTTGATGACCGTTAATACGTTAGAAATGCTGTGCTTCTGTCTGTCGAGGTGGAACTCGAATGAATTTAGGCTGAAAATCTTGGCGTGATCACGTTCTGTCGCGGAATTCGATTGGTGATTTGATGTGCAGAAACCAAAATGGCGCAATTGCTTGATCCGATCATCTGGCGAAATCGCTTCGATTTGTGCCGCTCACATTTTGCCGATTTTTCGAGTTCTTGTGCGTGGACGATGAGTGTGGTGTTGATGACTATAGTTTAGCTTGTCTAGCTTGTTCTTGGAGGAGTATCGATTGAGGTTACACAGTGGGAGCTTCTGAGCTTCTGAGGGAAGTTTTCCGTTGGTTGCACGGTTCCGCTGATGTTATGCTGCGAGACGTTCTGTGGTTCCTAGGGAATTCTTTTGTTGGTTGCTCAGTTTCAGGGGAATGATTTTTTTAATGATATCGGGCATGTGAGCTGGGAATTTTGTGTTGGCTTGGCATAACGACAGAATTAATGCAATCCTTTGCTTATTGTTGAATGTTTGCATTTTCTGGTCGCTGATGTTTCCTAGCTTTTTGCAGATGATTCTGAAATGTCAGATGTTCCTATGGTCTCAAATGTAAGGCAGGACCTCACGGAGTTTCAAGAAAAGCATGCCAAGCTTGTTCTTTCGTCTGTAAAGGTACTTAATGTTGGCTCCATTAGCAAATCCTCGATATGCACAAGGGGGGAGAGAGAGAGATGGAGAGAAAAGAGGTGTAAATCAATGCATTTACGTTTGGGTAAACAGCACCTTTGCTTTCAAGGCTATAGAATCACAGTTGTATAGGGGGTCTTCTTTGAGGAAGGTTGGCTTTACTTTCGCTTATAATTGATTAATCGTGTTAAACATAAAGTGTTACATATCGAAGTCTTCTCTGTGCCTACATAAGAGTTTTGAAGGCAAAGTCAGTTACCTAAGACTCATGGCACAATGGTGCTTGGACAATTTTCCTACACACTTCAAGGTCTTTTTAAGTTTATTGCTGAGTTGAGCTTGCCCCATCCTCAACATTTCTGAGGTTCATGATGAAATTTATCTAAGGGATGAAATTCCCAGTCAAGTAGTATAAGTCTAATCATCTAATTCTATTGTCAGAAAGAGATCTTTGTAGATCTTATTTTCAGCCAAAGTCTTTAATTTTGCTTTGCACATCAATCACAATCTTTCTAAAATAAATAAATTGTGGGAATGCTATCTACTTCTAATATTTGGTTGCCATTGACCTATTGCAGGAAATCTCGAAGTTGAGATATGAGTTGTGCCCGCGGATTATGAAAGAACGGAAGTTTTGGAGAATATATTTCATCCTAGTTAATAGCCATGTTGCACCGTATGCATCCTAACTATGATGGAATCTCTATCTAAGATTTCCTTCTTCATCTTCTTTTGACATGAGTTCTGATGCCTAGTTTTGTAACATTCGATAGTCTTTGACTTGAGTACGTTGGAAGCCTAATATTAAGATTTTCTGATCTTTAGTGTCAGTCATGGTAGTGGAAATGAGTCATGGTTCTTAATTATTTATATTTAGCTACTATGGGATGTCATAGTAGAATGAGCGGGGGTCTTTTCAATCTTCTTATTGTCACCTTGATTTGATTTGAGCCCAAGGTTTTTAATTCAATATTTTAGACTCAGCCTGTTATCACTTTAAAAAAACATATTGTAGAAAAATCTTTCTGCATGGCAGTGTTGATCAATTTTTCATTAATGCTAACTGAAAGACTCTGGAGCCAAGTTTAGTTCAACTCTCTTGAGACTTTCTTCATCCTGCTGGAGCCTTTTTTGGTGAAGATTGAGACACTGCCTGACTTCCTAAATGAACTGCATCTAGTGCAATGGTACTTGTGAAGGATTGTAGTGTTTGCAGTGTACTGAGCAACTAGAATATGTTAGCATAACAAATACTGTTTCCAAAGATGGAGACATCCTGTCAGCATGGCGAACAGAATAAACGGAAATGTATATATCATATGTTTGATTGCTAAATTTCCTGCGATTTTGGTTGTCCCCAATCATGCCTGTTGACTGTTCTGTCTTTTATGCACTTTATGAACTTCCTTACCGTTGGTTGTTGGCAGCTATGAGAGGCAATACATGGAGGATGTTAGACAAAATGCTTCAGAAGAAGTTAAAGATGTTGGACAAACAGCTTCAGAAGAAGTTAAAGATGCTGGACAGACAGCTTCAGAAGAAGTTAAAGAACATTCAAACGCTGGAGTAGCATCTAAAGCAGAGACAAAGAAACCAGATAATCCGAGTAAGCTAAGCAAGACTTCCACCTCAACAGAGCAAGACTTGGATGTCTTCCTTTTGGGAGATCTTGGAGATGATGATGAGGGACCAGGTATTATGACTAGATAAATTTTCTGCTGTTATTGGTGTACATTCCGCGAAAGTTGATCAGTCTCTATTGGTGCTTTTTTGATCTGTCTGTTGATTCATCCGCAAAATTTGATGATGGCAGACTTTATTGTAGAAAAATTTGGTGGAATGCTATGAGAGCTTATGTGGTCATATGCTATTGTTCTCAACTGTAATAATTGCCAGTCATTAGTGGATAGCCAACAACTTGTCACGTCATGTCATTTGCCCTTAGTTGTGGTTTGAGAGCTTTTGACTATGTCTACTTGATTGGTGTTTATGATTCTACAAGCCCCATCTGACTTACTGCAGTGTTTTATGGTTGTGCAACTGGACATTCGGAACTGTTAATCATACTAATATTCTGGTCTTTCAGATGCTGGAGATGCAGACTTTGATGATGATTTTGACAAAATGGTGGATAGTTCGGTGAGGATAGCTCCTTTAGCTCTTTCTCTTAGACCAAATTCAGTTCACTTACACCCACGTTTTTACATGACCAGAAGCATTCAGATGAAGTGGCATAGCATATTTTTCTTATATTTAGTTTAGTGTGGCTTTTCTTGCATCAATAAGGTATTCCATGAGCTGTCTACCTGGTTCAGATATCTATTCAACCATAGCTGGTGAACTAGGTGCAGGCCCTGCCCAGTCTGTCGCAGATGCAGGGCTTGGTTTCACTTGCTAAGTAATTCAAGAGGAACAGATGCATTAATCTCGATTGGCTCATTGTCACAAGTTGACCCAACACTTGATGATAATGCTGACTCGATTTGATTATTTAATGTGTAGGATGATGAGAAAGAGAAAGAGAAATAGTAGAAGATTCTGGGAGTGGCTGCAACACAGCTTGTCCTTTGCGGTCTGCATCAGGGAGATCTTAGTGTGGCAACTGAAATCCAAAACCTTTGTGTAATATCCACAGATATGTCCTCCAACCTTTTCTCTTCTCTATCTAGTCGCTCTGGTCTCTCGATTACTTTCTCATTTTTGTTGGGAGATAAGATGAGGGAGGGTGGTCAGTTGTAGAAAGTGTAGACGTTTGCAGTCAAGTGAAATGTATTTGTGACTCCATTCTTTGTAGGATCAACTGTTAGAAAAATAATGCCTTCTTGACAATGGCTCACTACCCTATCTCGTAGTTTTTGTAATCCGTGCTTCCATAACAGAACATGAACCTTGCTACTTGACTTTCTTCGTTCTCAGTATGATTTTAAACTTTGTATACTTTCTCGAGCATTGGTGAAACTTGATCATCCGTGAAGAAAAAAGTGTCTTGTTTTGTGGAAACGTTTTGTTTTATTTGAGTAATACGGTTTAGAGTACTTTGAAGTGACTTTAGTTTTGACTTCTTTTTTTGGCAACGTTCAAAATAATTCTTTTTTGTCAAATCGACCACCTATGATTTGTTAAAAATCATACAAAATTTTGCATGTAATTGAGAAATCTTTTATGGGTATTTCCTCGTCATTGGAAAAGTAAATAATAAATATAGTCTTTTAAATAAAGACAAATAGACGTTAATTGCCTGCGCTCGACACGGCTATGCATATGGATTTTGGGCAAGACCTTTTTGCTAAAGTTGAGGTGTTTGGCAAGTAAATTTCGAAGGTTTTGAGCGGTTAGGACTTGTATTGGGTTACAAGCCTCTAACATTTGCTCAAGAGGCTTTAGGCTATCCTGGTTATGAGGAAATGCAAATAACTTTAGGATAAAGATTTTTTCGAAATGCATATAGTATTTGGTAAAATATAATTCAAAATTGTATTGGGAAGAAATTTTGATTAAATGTTGTTTGGAAAAAATTACACTTGGAAAGGACGACAAGGGCTCAGGCCATTGAAGAGCCAAATTTGGCACTAGTGGCCCCTCGCCTCACAGTGGCAAGGGCCGCCTCGTGTAACCAAGGTAGTTGTAGTATGTAGGGGTGATCGAGTTCAGGGTGGGAAGGGTTTAGACCTGGACCCTATACCCGACTCTATTATAATCAGTTCTCCTTTTTTGGACCCTGTATCCGACCCTGTTTGTATTAGACCCTGTACCCGACCCACAATGTTTTTCCGGTCCGGTTCCAGGGTCAACCCTGTTTCCATTGGAATTTATTTTGTAATCTCCCGATACCCTATACGACTTCGAATTTTATATTAATACGTGAGAAAATAACGTAATCCTCCTAATTTATATCGAAACATTAAGCACTTATAATAAATTAATACATAAACTTTTTGACTAAACGAAAAATTAAGGATCCACAAGCTAATTATAATAAATAAAATCATAAGGCGAAGAATTAACAACAAACATGGGTCTAATATTAGTTTTATTCCCACAATTATTATATGAAACTACTCATTTATGCAAGTATAACTCCTTCTACAAAAGAGAAATTAGGCGAGCCGATCTATATGATACACAAGAATTTGGCGGCAACGAACACCGTCCATCCGTTGGACGGTGTGAGAGGGAGTCGATGAGAGAGGGAAGCAAGTGAGGAAAAGGAACGACGAAGGAAGAGTGCCGTACGTGTTTAAGAGAGCTAAGAGGAAAAACGCAATGTGATTGCGGGAGTAGGAATAAAAATAAGTAGAAAAAATAAGGTTTTGGACCTATACTTACAAAACCAGTTCTTAAATTGGTTCCAAAACTAGTCTGGGAACCGGTTCTTGGGCGGGTAATCAATTAGATTCGGTTCCAGGACCAATTTAAACCAGTTTTGAATTTTGGGAATCAGTTACCGGACTGGTTTCAACGCGAACCGGTTCTGGACCCTATTTTCCGAGTGGGCTGGTCCGGTTCCCAGGTATACCCGGTCTGGTTGCACACCCCTAGTAGTATGAAGTCACGCGAGCGAGCTCAAGCAAGGTTCACTGACAAAATTGCGCAAGGTAAAAGAGCATGGGTAAAAGTGAAATTTCAAAAGTTTAGCGAGAGGAAAGTTAGAAAGAAAAAATTGAATTAGCATCTTGAAAATGATTTATGCTCAGGTAGGACTCGCATTGGGTTAAATGTTTTTGAGGACCTTAGTAATGCATCTCCGAAGGACTCTCCCACACCATTTTACAAAGTTTCTTGTTTTTTAAATAACATATTATCGCAAAAGTAAATATACTCTATTTTGATAAAGACAAACATGCCTTAATTGCCTTAAGTGAACTTCTTAAAGTGATAGAGTGATGCTTCTAAGAATACTTAAAAAGTCTCATTATGTACTGGTATGAACATCAAGAATCATACGTGGTTTATACATTAAAATTTCAAAAGGATGAAATTGCGTGCATGTAAATTTTTTTTTATTTTCAAATTTCAATATAATATAGTATGGAATAGGCATTTCTCAAATTTTCGATATAGACCGTGATAGAGATGAAATCTCAGCTATATTGTCACGTTGTGTAATCGTTGGATCTCCATTCTTTTCTCCAACCACGGATAAAGCCTGTAATCGCTTGATGATCAGTGTCTTCAAACTAAATCGTTATTTTATGTCGACCCCAGTACACTCAATTTAACTTGACGAGTTATTATAAGCATTAAAACAAAACTTGGATCATCTACACACGCATATATATATAGAGTTATAATTCAAATCAAACAACAAACAAAACCGATCACGAAAGGTCATGCTAAAAAGTTGCCGAATAGAAATAATAAAACTCTCTCAGCTAGTGTGAGCTTTCTCTCAATCCCTTTAGTGATAGCTTGCCCTTTTCCTAAAACCCTAATTTCCCAAACCCTATATCTTCACCTCCGTGGCAGAATCGGTGCCTTCTCCATCGGATTAGCAGCTTCACACCCCTTTTCTTCTTTGCAATCCATCTTGAATGGAAGTATCACCGCAACTTCTCCAGTATCATCTCTCGTGGCATGGCTGGCTGCAATGGCGTCTCCTCACGATCGATGGAAGCCGAAGCCTGATCTAGTCATCAAAGGGAGTTTTCTGTTCAACTGATCCTAGCACCACCCTTCTACAGATAGCTATCTCCTATCCAGAACCCATCACCTAGCAAAACCCATTTATAGACAGCTATCCCATTCCGAAATCCATCAACCATTAAACCCAGATTTCGTAGAATAAAGGTGCTCACCCATTCAAGAGCTCCCTTCACTCCATTACCCAAAACCTTCTTACCTTCAACCAACCCGGCACAACTCTTTAGAGATGGAAGTAGTGGATGATAACCAACTCAGATTGGCAGCTCTGTGTAGCATCATGGGAGATCTATGGTCCGAAGAGGACGGTATTGAACTAGGCACTGAGATTTCTAAGGAAGAATAAAGGGAAAGTGATCTAACTCTCTACGGAAAGCCATATTCAAAGCCAAACGTCAATTTCCAAGCATTTCTTAGTACAATGAGGAAAGCATGGAAGATGGATTCAGTCAAATGTGAGTTAATAGAACCTAGGTTTTCCTTTTTATTTAGTTCGATTGAGGAGAAAAGAAGAGTATTAGATTCTCAACCTTAAGTCTTTTGTGACTAACCTACTGGTCTTACAAGAAAGAGATCCAAACATACCTGAACATTACTATGAATTCACGCATTATGCATTTTAGGTGCACATTTTAGGCCTTCCCTAGGCTAGAGTAACTGAAGGTTCACTACGCTACATTGCCTCTAGATTGGGGAAAGTTGAGGTAAAACTCGAGGCGAGGAACAATAGTTCACGCAAAATCGAAAAGTCAGAGGTATAGCTGAACTTGTCTTGTCCCCTTAAATAGGAATAGTTATCAATATAAGAGGAAAGAAATAGTGGTTAAACTTAAAATACGAAAGGCTCCCACTATGCAAATTTTTGTTCAAAAATATCTTATGAAGAGACTAGTCTATCTCAAGACAAACCAAGTTGATACGGCTCGTGGCTAAAGGTGTAAGTTAGAGAATTTAGTCCATTTTGGAAGGTTTTCTATGGGAAAATTGAACTTTCTGCTGCGAATGAAGATATTGCACTGGAAACACCCATAATTGCTACTGAAGCGCCCTAGAGAATAGAAAATGTAGGACAAAATGTAATTGCTATATTTATTGCAAATCCCATAGAAAATGAGTTTTTGGAAGACATGAGAAGGGCAGAATATGTATCTACGAGCTGTGGTAAAAGAGGATAACAAATTCCAATATTACTACCTTATTCAACTAGCAATGATATGCATACAGGGAAATCCAAGAGAGAAAAGGCAGTTTACAAAACTCCAATGGCAAAAGGGACAAAAAAAAAATGTCAATCCCCCTCTTAGCGGTTGAGGAACAACTTCTTGTTGCCCTAATTTAGTCATGGGAAGAGGTCCAAGCATGGGCTTTGGTAGCTAGTCCTAATAAGCTATCCAAAAATAAATGAAGAGTTTGAGTTACAACTGTCAGGGGTTGGGCATGTCCTTGAGAGTCTAATACTTTAGAACCTTAGTGGCTCATGAAAGACTCAATTTGGTTTTCTCATGGAAACCAAGAATAAAACAAATGTGATTGAGAGAGTGAGGAAATGCCTCCAGCTTGATTATTCCTCTATCATCGATTTGGTTGGTATTGCAGGAGGCCTAGCACTTATGTGGGATGAGGAGGTCAAGGTGGAAGTGGAGTTTAGTTTGAGGGAGTTTATTGACATTCAATGCAATGACCTAAAGAGTGGTAACCTAATGCGCGTATCCTTTTTACAAGCATCAATCAATTTTCAGGAGAGATTGAAGCTATGGTAGTCCTTGAGATCTAGCAATTTATCTAACTCACTCCCTTAGTTATGCATAGGAGACTTTATTGAAGTGCTTTATCGTTTGGAAAAGATTGGGTGTCAAGAGGTGGATCATTATAGAATTGAAGCTTTTAGAGTTTCTGAATGATTGCTCATTGATTGACATTGAAAGTAAAGGATGTGCTTATACATGGTCAAATAACGGGGAAGGAAATGAATTAGTTAAGAAGAGATTGGACATGGCAATTTGCAATCTAGAATGGCAAGTCCTTTTCCCAAATGCAGAAGCCTTTGCATTCCCAACGATAGGATCGTTCATAGCCCGATTCTACTTTCTCTAGATCTAAACAAGAAAAGAAGAAAGAAGATCTTTAGGTTTGAAGCATATTGGCTAAAGGATCTCGAGTGTGAAGAGGTGGTCAAGAGGGCTTGGATTGAGAACAGAACCAACCAGACAAACTTTGATGGAAAAACAAGAAATGTAGTTGCTAAATTGGGAAAATAGAGTAGTAGAAAATTTCAGAATGCCCTAAAACAGATTAATCCTCTCAAATTGAGGCTTATGGAGTTAAGTAATAGTAGTAATAGGAGGAAAATAGGGAGGAGTTCAGTAACATTCTGGCGAGAATAAAAGAATTATGGAGACAAGAAGAAATATACTAGTATATGCGGTCTAGAATAAATTGAAAATGGGGAGACCAAAATACCAAATACTTTTTCATGCCATAACAATCCAAAGAAGACAACAGTACAAAATTTCCATGCTAAGACTTGATGACCAGACTTGGAGTCAGGACCCTTTGACCCTCAAACAACATATATATAAAGCTTCTACCAATCTCTGTTTATCTTGGTGGGGGACATAAACTATCAACTTGTATTAGACTAGTGTTCACCAGTGTCAATGAAGAGATGAATGAGGCTTTGATCAAAACCAATTTCAAAAGAGGAAGTTAAAACTATTGTTTTTCAATTGGGGGCTATGAAAGTGCTAGGACTGGATGGGCTTCATGGACTATTCTATCAAAGTCATTCGCCAATAATACACGAAAACATCTTTGGCATGGTTGAGTCTTTCTTCAACCAAGGTACGTTTGATCCAGAGATTAACAAAATGTATACTACTCTAATTTCCAAGGTAACAAATCCTGAGGACATCACCCAATTCAGACCTATTAGTTTGTGTAGTTTCATTTACAAAATTATTACAAAGGTGACGGCAATAGGCTGAAACCGTGGCTTTCGAAGATTATCTCTATGAAGCAAAGTGCCTTCATAAGGGGTTGCCAAATTTAGGACAATATCTTTATAGACCAGGAGGTACTTCATTAGTTAAGGGTACGAAGAAGGAAGCGTAAATTCTAGGCCATTCTTAAACTAAACATGCAAAAAGCTTATGATAAGGTCGAATGAGACTTTCTTTGTAACTATATGTTGAGATTGGACTTTAATGGGAAATGGGTCAAACAATGCATCTCATTAGTTTCCTTCAGTGTCCAAGTAAATGGAGAACTTTCAATTGTGTTCAGGCCAACTAGAGGAATTAGGCAAGGTGATCCTCTTTCCCCCAATCTATTTATCATCATGGCTAATGTCATTTCTTCCCTCATGACCAAAGCAATAGAGGATAAAAATATTAAGGCTACATTTGATCATCCGGATTTCTAATCCATATAGAACTAAATAGGATAGGATATGAAATTCAGGAGATTTTGTTATATCCTATCAACTATTTGGTGATGCGGTAGTAAAGTCAAATATATTCATATCATATTATATATATTATTTGGTATAAATGGCATATCAATATAAATGAATGACAAATTTTGCAAATGGAGACAATAAAAATCTCTTGCGACACTTTTATCAACTTTATTTATATTTTATTTTCCTTTCTTAATTTCTTTTTTATTTCTTTCTTTCCCTTTTATCATTCTCTAATAAAATTTTATTAAATAGAAAAATATAATAATAGGCCTAAAATACTAAAACACCTAAAATATATAATAAATATATATTTATATATTGAATTTATATTATAAGATAAATTGAATTCAAATATATAAATAAAAATAAGATTAAATTAAAAAAAAATTGTTATTTTGAATTTCTTATATTAGAATTCAAACATTATTTTTATCGAAATATAATTTTAAATTTATTAATTTAAGAAGTTTGTTATTTGAGCAAAATAACTTTTCTATTGTGGATATTAGAAATCATATTTATTTTTATCCTACCTCCTCAATGGGATAATTTTATCCGACCTATATCTTCCTTATATCCAACTTTATCTTACCTTGAATAGGCACCAAATGCAAGATTGGATATATTTTATCCTATCCTAAATTTTATGTTGACCGTCAAATGCAGTCTAAGGGTATTCGACTGAATCCTACTTGTCTAATACTCTCATACATTCTATTTGCTGATGATGCAATCTTTTTCCTAGATAAAATCTAGCGAATATATTGAATCAATATTATTATGTCTCGAGACAGGCCATAAATCTTAATAAGTCGAGTCTCTTCTTAGGGAGAGACTGCCCTCTGGGTCTCAAATTGAATTTAGCTGCTGAATTAAGAGTTCCAATTACAGAGAAAACATGGAAGTATCTTGGAATACCCTCTGATGGGGGTTAAATAAAAAAGCAAATGTTTGCTTGGATCCATGCTAAGATTGAAAGGAAACTTGAAGGATGGAATGAGAAGTTGATCTTAAAGGCGAGAAAGGAAGTCCTAATTAAGACAGTTATCCAGGCTTTACCTTAATACGATATGTCTATTTTCGAAGTTCCGATATCTATTTGTCATACTATAGAGAAGAGAATAGCCTCATTCTGGTAGAAGAAAATGTAGCACTGAGAGGCATTCATTGGAAAAAGAGAAAAGATCTAAAAACTAGAAAGGATCAAGGGGGCCTAGATTTTAAAGACTCAATGAATTTTAATAAAGTAATGTTGGGAAAGCAAGCCTGGAGATTGTCTGATGTTCCTAAAAAGTATTTACTTCCCTAGAGGTGAATTTTGGAATGCAAACAAAAGCCCTCAACCATCTTGGGGGTGGCAAAGTCTGTTGATGGGAAGAGATGCAATTGAACCTAAAACTAGATGGGAAGTTGGAGATGGAAAAAGAAATAGAATTAGTGAGGACAAGTGGCGGCCCTCAGGCAAGATAGTTGGCCCAGCAAATCGAGATGATTAATGCTTTGTTGCTGAATTAATTGATCAAAACTCTAAGGAATGGGATACTCGAAGGCTAAATGACATGTTTGAGGAAAGTGTGGTAACAGAAATTTTAGCTACTCCTCTAAGCCTAAATCCTAGTCCAAATAAACTATTGTGGACAGCAAAAAGTTCGGGATCTTATACAGTAAAGAGTAGCCACAACAGAATTCACAACCTGGGAGAATCCCCAACGGCAAATAATCCATCAACATCCTACCAGACCCCTAAACCATTGTGGAGCGAGATAGGAAGCTTCAGAGGTACCCCAAAATCTAGTTTCTACTATGAAGCATATGTAGCAACGCACTTCCTACTAAGGAAAATCTTCACAAGTGTAGAATGTTACCTAATCCAATATGCCCGCTATGTGGTAAAGTACTAGAAACTATGGAGCATCTGTTCATCCTATGCGACTGGACAAAGGACATTTGGTCAAATCCTTATTTACAAGCGGACACTTCTCCATCAAATATAACTCGCATCAACAAGTGGGTCTATGAAAATCTCACCTCCAGATCTACTCCATACTTGAAATCCCTGTCTACCGAAGTCTAGTGGCAAATCTGGAAAGCTCGAAACGCCATGGTCTTCCAAGTTCGAAAGCCTGACCCAAGAGCAACTCGCGAAGACACCACCACCACGACCTTGCTATATGCGAGATGGAACCTACAAACGAAGAACAGAGAGAGTGGATCAGCAACAGCAGCGAGGAAATGGAGTCCACCTCCAAAAAACGAGATGAAAATTAACATAGATAGCTCGTGGTGCAGCTCAACAATGACTGGATTGGTTGCTGGGTTATGTAGAAACAATTACGGAGTCCTTGTGGATGGCTTCACCAAACAGATCCACGCTTCTTTTGTTTTGGTGGGTGAAACCCTGGCCGTGCGAGAAGCACTGCTGTGGTTGAAGAAGAGGGATACACGAATTGATCTAAAACTATAGTATGGAACTAATATGCGAGTGCACTTATCATCGAACAATTTATCGGTGACCGAGTGCTTATTAGGCCAAGCGGATCCTCCATGGGCGGCCCAGTTCATTGTGAAGATTGGAAAGAACTTCTAGCCCAACTAAGTGGAGTTTCCATGAGCTATGAACCGAGAGAATAAAATCAGGCCGCAGATTAGGGTGCTGCATGGTAACCTTCCCCAGCCCAAAAATTTCTATTCTTTTGTTCCCTAGAACAAAAAAAGAATAGAAACCCGTTTGATAATCGGCAAGTTGATTTCTATTCCCGGAATAGAAAAGTTAGCAAGGGAATAGAAACGAGAAACAAAAAAAAAGTTCTTCTTGTCTCGGGAACAATTTCTAGAAATAAGCAATTTTATTTTTATTTTTGTTTTATTTCTCTCTCTGCCGTGGCCACCTCCAACCGTCTGGAGCCACCGCCAACCGACGCCGCCGCCGGTCACCGTCGCCGCCGCCACCGCCGACCGTGAGCAAGAATAAAAAAACAAATAAATAAAAATACAAATAAAAATACAAAAATACAAAAATAAATAAATAAACAAATAAATACAAATAAAAAACAAACGCAAGAAAATTAAAAAAAAAAAAACAAAAAAAACAAAAAATAAATAAAAATAAAGCAAATAAATACAAAAAAACAAATAAAAAACAAATAAATACAAATAAAATACAAATAAAAAACGCAAGAAAATTAAAAAAACAAATAAATACAAATAAAACAAATTAAACAAATTAAACAAATTAAAAAATTAAACAAATTAAAAAATTAAAAACAAATAAATACAAAAAAAATAAATACAAAAAAAAATACAAAAACAAATAAAAAACAAATAAACAAATAAATACAAAAAAAGAATAAAAAATAAATAAATACAAATACAAATAAAAATACAAAAAATGCAAAAATAAATAAAAAAAAATAAATACAAATAAAAAACAAACGCAACAAAATTAAAAAAATAAAAATAATAAAAATAAAGCAAATAAATACAAAAACAAAATAAAAAACAAAAATAAAAAACAAATAAATACAAAAAAAAAATAAAAAAATACAAATAAAAACAAATAAAAAAATAAAAAACAAATAAATACAAAAAAAAATACAAAAAAATACAAAAACAAATAAACAAATACAAAAATAAAAGAATAAAAAACAAATACAAAAAACAAATAAATACAAAAAGAATAAAAAAAATAAAAAGAACAAATAAAAAACAAATAAATACAAAAAAGAATCTTTGCGTTACCAAACACATTTCTATTATTTTTCTATTCCAAGAGTAGAAATTTTGTGCAGTTATCAAACGGGTTCTTTGGCTCAGAAACTGTTCCTCGGAATAGAAATAGAAAAGAACTATTTCTGGAAAAAAACTCTTCCCCAGCCAAGAAATTTTACCATGCGCACCCTAGGTCGCCAAAGCCCATCGAACTAATTCCCTCCCATTGAATTGGGTTACCAATCCCCCTTATTCTCTAAGTTTAATTTTATGTCTGGACTTTGTATCTACCGGTGCCCCTTCTGTGAGTTAGTAATGAAAATCACTATCTTCTGACCCAAAAAAAAAAAACAAAAAACAAAAAATTGAAAAATTTGGGTAATCCTTGGAAGACTCATTATAATAAAACCGCGCGAAGAGAGAACAGCTAAGCTCTCTCTTAAACCGCGCCAGCCTTTACATTCTCGCATGGCATCTCCACCAAAAAAAATAAAAATAAAAAAAGAAAGAAAGGAATAAAGACAAAAATATATACAGGAAAAACCTAACTTATGTACAAGCTGGATTTACACTGATACATTGTATTTATGGGCATGAATTGTCATTTTTTATTGCAAGAAGAGACGAGGGTCCTTAAGTGGGATAGTTTCCAATGAAATTCCCACACAGAGTGGAAAAAAGAATCTAGGAATATCTCTATTTCCCTCCCTTTTCTAATATGAAGGTCTTGGCGTTCCTTATTTAATTTCAATATCATCTTTGGATTTGGACTTGATTCTCTGGACCTTTAGCCACCTTTCTCGCTTGTCTTGCGTGCTTCGTCTTCCATTAAATGAGTCACTAATCACCTTGGTTTAACTCCCCCAATCACTTGAGTCTTCTTCATGCTTCCTCCTGCTCTCTGCTTGCGCGTCTATCATAGGAGAAGGGCAAAAGTGAGTTGGGTTACTTGTGGAGTTGTTAACAGGTTTGTGTTTTCTCCACATCCTCGATTTTCTGCTCATCTGAAGTCGTCTTCGATTCAGATATGCACTTCATTGCCTATCAAACAGCTTGTAAAAAGTAGTTGATTTAGAACTGGGATTATCTGAATTCTTGACCTAGGAATTCAGAACGACAATTTTTTTCGGTCTTCAATTGATTTCCAAGGTCACTTTGAGACGGTTCATGGGGATAGTTTGCATTCTTTTTTCTTGGTTTTCCATGAGCACAAAATGCTTGCACTTGCATGCATTTCTCTTTCTCTGTGTTAGCCAACTTCGAACCTGGAAGTGATTCGGCTCCTGAAGATCTGCCGGGGACCCTTTTTGGTTGTGAATTGAACAGTGTGTTAACAACTTATTGATAAGAGTCATGTTGGTTTTGATTTAAACTAGAGATATTTTCAGAGCCCATCCCACATTTTTTTCCCTTCGTATATCTATGTATTTTTCTTCTCTCTATTTTTGTTACTTTCCTGCAAATGAAAATAGCCTCGATGGATAGAATCTAAATATAATTTGTCGGGCCCATTTCAAGATATTAATATATCTACCAACGAATGCTTGTGAATAGTTTTTGTAGTGAAAATTTATCACCAGGTCGGTGTAACTAAACATTATTTGAAAGGATTGATTCACCATAATTACTGACGTATAGCTTCAGAGTCTTTCATTTAAAGTCCTCAAGATATTCCCGGATCAGCTGGTTTTTCTGTGCTTTCAATTTTATGTTAAAAGAATTCATTCTGAACCGACAGAACATGGAGGAGTTAAAGCAGAAGATCCTGTGCGCTAGCCTGGACCTCGAGGCAGTGAAAATGGATGCGAGCGAAGAAATAAAAAGGTACAAGGAGAACGTGAAGCACCTGCACAGCCTCCTGAAGACTGCTTACCAAGAAAGAGATGAAGCCAGAGACCAGCTTCAGAAGCTGATCAATAAGCTCACCTCACAAAGCATCAATAACATATCATCCTTGTTCTCTCAACGGAAACATCCTGATGACTTCCTTGTGCCGGTGAAAGCGAACTCGGGCATAACTGAATCAAGCAGCCTCTCCGATTCCTACAACAATCACCACTCGCATTGCTCATCCCCTGTGAATTCGTTCCTGGATGCAGTTTCTTCACCCAACTTCTTGTGTTTTAACGTGGTCGATTCTGGTAATATGGGCTTCTCCAACCAGCCTTATGTTCAGGAATATAATGGTGCTATGACTAGTGGTTCAATCTCCTTGGTGAATGCTAAATTAGACCCAGCATCTGTCATTATCAATGACCTTGTCAAGGGAAAAGCCCTGCCTCAAAAGGGAAGGCTCTTGCAGGCCGTAATGGAGGCCGGTCCTCTACTTCAGACGCTCCTCATGGTGGGGCCGCTACCTCGGTGGCGGAACCCTTTTCCTCTCCAACCATTCAAAATCCCGCCAGTTACAGTGAAAAGTTGTGACCTGGCAAATGCTTGTCTCAAACCTGGTGCAAGTCCTAGCAACTACCTGGTGAAAACTATGAATCAATCCCCACATCCTGACGTCTCTCGTGTGTCGTCATATATATGTGCTCAGCCTCGGTGCTGAACTTCGTTTGTGGGGCTGGCCTGTATCAGGGTCATGGGTGTCTATTGCCTTCGGTCAGCTGTGTCGGTAATCGATTGCCTTCGGTCAGCAGTGTCGGGAATCAGATTCCAGCGGGAAAGGGGCAGAGGGCATTTCCTTCTTTTGTTTAGGCATTATCCTGGTATGAGGTGTAATTGCATACCTTCGTTGATTTGTCCCGGTGTGAATGGCATATAGTTTCCTACTAGTTAGTTTGTGCAAGTGGACGTCTCCTTTGTATATAAAACTCTCATGCATCTGGTTATGGCCAACATTTTTTCTGAATTTAGACCAGGAAGCTGCGCTGCTTTCTTGGTCTTTTGCTTTGCAATGCTTGAACACATTCTTGGTCGAGATATAAAATACGATGATGATTGAATGTTGAAATTCGTCATTTCTTCTTCAGAACTTTCTGGTTTTGATGAGTTTGTTAAGTCCAAGTCACTCTCCGAAGGTCTTGCATGGTGAAATATCGATGCTGGAAAGAATTTGAACTTCTCCCAATCAGAGGGAAGCGGCGAGGGTGCCGTCCATGTCTAGACAATGACAGGTAATATGGCCAATACATATGTCTGATGAATGTCGAGGTTCACCGCAGAATTGATGGAAGGGTATAATTTACATTATTTTGAATTATTATAAAACGAACCTTGATATCATCTACACCAAAGACAAACAAATGCAGACATAGATTGAATACGCCGACTTGCAGAATCAAAGACTCGAACTGCATTCTCGTAACCTCAGTGTAACCGACTCATCTTGAATTCACTCTTTTGGCCGAAAATGAAAACCTTTATTGCTTCAGAAGAATGTTCCACCGCATAGAGGACGTGGGATGAATAATTCTGACGCAATGAAGGCGAGCTAGGACGATGACCATTCGGAAGCCATCTGAGCATAATATTGCAGCAATTGATCCAATTGATACAGACTTCACCACAAGATCCCTTCAAGTCCTGGTCCAATCTCACCCGCAGCCCTTGATGGCAGCAACACTCCTTGCTGGAACCAGAGGCGATCTCCTTGGTCGTGTTCTTATACACCGTCTTCCTCCTCTTCAGCTACTAAACGATCTTGAGAATGGTTTCTCCATGCCTTTCGCCTCACCACCTTCTCAAGAAACCAGGCCCCGAGGTAGGCAGCACCTGAATGATGCCAACCCGGACGACCCATTCCTCCAGTTCCACAGCCACGGCTTGGACTCCTTCACCATGCACAACCTGCCAGCCACTCGGTTCTGCCTGAACGAAATGGAGATGATGAAGCTGAGCATCGGCATCGAGTGCGCGGTCTGCTCAGGAGAGTTTGAGGAAGGGGACTGGTTGAAGCATTTGCCGAACTGCGCTCACTTGTTCCATGTTGCTTGCATCGGTTTTCAGCTCCACTCTGATTGTCCGCTGTGCAGGGCGCAAGCGGTGTGCCATTTGAACGTCCGAAGTGAGAGCGTCGTGTCTGTGCAGAGTCCGACAGGGACGCTCGATAGAGAAGACTTCATCCATGAGAGGGCAAGCCCGAGCCATTACCAGAGTTTGAGGTCTCAGATCCTAGAGAAATCAACGATGGCGAGAGACGCACCGGGGAAACCAACTCATGAAAATGCATAGAATGTGATCAGAGAAGCACCTACAATTTTTAGAAGTTTGATCGGGGACATGAAGAATGGGACAGCTTTTGAGATTGAGCTGACACGGAAAGGACTAGCATCCCCTGAAGGACTTTCGGCCTCCAAAGCCCTTAGAGAAATGTTGGACCGTTTGATAATAATTTTGAATGGGCTTTCGACCAAATGCTAGTCTTGGGCTTTCAACCAAATACTAAACTTGGGAAAGTTGAAAGCTCAATACTAAAACTAATTTTTTCCTTCCAAAACTATCTTCACAAATTCTTCAAATTTCTGATTTTGTCCCTGGTTAATTTTTTTTTATTAAAGAAAAGAGACAACCCTTCGCCAGACTAGTGAATGGCTACAGCCGTTGCCGGCCATCGGTTGAAGTCGCCCAAGTTCAAGCGACCTCCGACGAGGGTCACACAACCCAGCTAAGGGCCGCCAAAGGTTGCACAACCTCAGGCGACCCTCGGTGAGACCCATTCAACCTAGGTGGCAGTCGCTTGGGTCGTGCACCACCGATGCTCGATCTAGCTCACCGATGGCCGTAGCCCTTCGCTGGTCTGGCAAAAGGTTTGGTTCATTTTTAAATATATATATATATAACCAAAGCCCATTGCAAAAGTGTTTTTGCCAAATACACATTCAACTTAAAGTTCATTTTCAAAGAGATTTTACCAAACACAATTTGCATTTCTCCTAATAGGTTTGATTCTCAGCATTTGCATTACACCCAAAGCTCATTTGCAAAGTTGAACCAAACGCACCTTAAATGACTTCTCAAGCTTTCTCTTCTACAATTGACATAACCTCAGAGAATCTTTCAGATTTTCTCTTTTCCCTTCATCAATCATATTATCATGCTCGTTACCACGGTCGCATCAAGAACACACAAGGAAAACAGGTCGAGAACGGGGGACAGAGATCAGCAATCAAAATCAAAATTTGCCCGATGACGCACAAACGGGACACACCGTTACTCGACAATTGATCTTTACATTTTGATCGACGAAACGAACCGTAGCCACCATCCCCCACCAACACGACAGCCCGTGGACCCTTTGGCTTCCTTTTTCCCGATGGCTAATGAGACGGCGAAGAAGATATAATCCCTCTGTCCGTTTTAGACTTACACATGCTGGTCGTAATTTCACTTCTCTAAACTGGCTATGACTTGGTTTGAATTTGATGTCATTTTGATCATACATGTTTACATGCCTTTCTGATATAATATGATACCGAAATCATGTTCATTCTTTGCTAAGTAATTGGGGAATTCTGTTTTAAACGTGCTTGAATTCGTTGGAACGGAGCTCGAACTCGCTGGTTTCTTTGGTTCATCCATTAACAGAGAAATTGTATTTTGCTTTTTTCGGTTAGTGGCTTGCAAGTGTACCGTGTGAACATTGCTGATGTGCCCATTGCATGTGTGCATGTGTAAATTGGTAATTATGCTGAGGTGCAAGTTCATCTTATGTACATTGCTAGTGCGTTCATTGCAAGCAGAGGTGCTGAATTGCATATGCTTTGTATGACTGTTACTGATATGCTCATTGTTTATGTATTCATGCATTATTCTGGCATCACTTAATCATTAAAAATTGTGCATGATGGGAAAAACATAAGCTCTAAATATTCTTTGTTGATTTTGCTGGATTTTTATTCCTAATGATGCATTTGTCGTATCATTTACTTGTTGAATGTGGTTATGTTGTTAGAAATATGAGCAGTAAGCTTTTCTTGAGCTTATTTTATGTAGTGGAATCATCAACTATGGCCTTTTATCTAGTGGATTTCCCACTATATTATAAGGATGTGCTAATGCTAATTGGATCTTAAATTCAAATAAGATAAAATCGCCTAACAATTATGTGTTCACCTCTATAACTTGGAAATCGGCCAAAAACATTGCGAGAGAAATGACAATATCGCTAAATCAAAAGTTGACTTGATTGAAACAAATGATTCCGATGACATAATTATTGTGATCATTTCCCAAACCAATATTGTGGCCAATGTGAAAAAAAGAAATGAATGATAGATTTTGGTGCTACCAGACATATATTTACAAAAAATAATAATAATAATAATAACTTATCTTCCTACCCTCTAGTAGGAAGGAGGAGATTAGTTATCTTGGTAGTTTGAGAATTGTTCAAGTTCTCGGAAAAGGAAAATTCTTCTCAAACTTACATTTTAAAATGAGGCTGAGAAGTTGAGAAACTTCTCAACATATTTTTTTGGAGAATGAAACCGACGCCTTCTATTTCTAGGCATTGTGATTGTCAAGAGACAATAGCCATTGCAAAAATTGAAACTTTCAAAGGTCAAAAGAACATTCGATTGAGACGTGGTATGGTAAAACAATTGCTTAAAAATGGAATTATGTCTATCAAGTGGATTTGGCTGATCCTTTGACTATTCATTAAGGAAAGGGAATTTGAGCTAGTTGAGGAAAATCAATGGTGATGGTAACCCAATCTATGTGATTAGCAATATTATGAATTAGGTTCATATGGATAATAACAAGTCACTTATTGATTTAGTGATGTACTATTGGAAAATTTTGTCCCTCCTAAGGTGCGAGTAGTGCAAGACTGTAGTAAAAGAAAAGTTGAGCTAAGCTCTTAATAGATTCCATAGTCATTATTGGTGGTGGGTTAAATTACAAAATACACCTGATAGAATCATTTATATAAATGAAGAGAACTCGCTCCTATGAGAAGTTTGGAAAAAACTTCTAGAGTACTTATAAATTGACCAGGCACTCACATGGCTTGTTAGCAAAAAGCTATGTTGAACAATAAAAATTGGGGAGGTGTAACATGATTAGTGAAATTCATCATTCATAAAAGAAACTCTTGGTTCATAGAAGTTTTAAACTTCACCATAAAGTTTGTGAATTATATTTCACTCTTTCGAGATTTGGCTTATAGCTTGAAAAACACCAGTTTACATTCGATTAAGTTTAACTTGGCATTCTTTCTCCTTTCTTTTCAAAACCTTGGAAATTTGTGAGGGATTGTTAACAGTTTTAAAATATTTGAGAGTAACGACTTTAATAAAAGTTATAATAGCCATCAAAATTATTAATCTGTAAGGATTTTTGTAACTTTTTTGTAATGTTTATATAACGGTTTTGTAGCAATTTTAATTGTAATCAATTTGTAACGGATTTATGGCTCCCTCTCTTTTACCTATATATTGTTACACAGAAGATAATTGGAAAGGTTATATAGAAAAACATGAATATCTTTGCTCTTATTCAATTTTTTCCTTTCTTGTAGGTTATACATGCAATTTAATTGTTTATGTTCCTTCTATTATTCTGTATGAAATAAAGAAGAATGTTTGTTATATCTCGAGAGGTAACCGCTAGAGCCTATTGCATCAGGATAAGAATTGTGCTTACACATGTCAAACAATTGATCTTACTTTCTCATTGTTTCCAATAGATTTCCAACAATTCTCACTTCCATCTTCTCCAAATTTTTCCAGCATCTTAGACAATTAAGATAATTATGCGAAAATTCAAATTAAGATTTTATTCGTTTCACAAAAATGAATGATTTGGAAAATATGTTTAAAAAAATGATAACTTATATCGCTTGAAATAATCAGTCAATAAAAAATTATTTTCACTACCGACAACAATTTATGTCTTGATGTTTTTGTGGAAAATAAAAAATTTCTTCATTTGTTCATTTTTGTAAAGCGATACTAGTGATCAATTTTTAGATAAATATTTTCGAAATCATTCATTTTTCATAAAATAAACATATCCTAAAGATGTCAATATATCCCATTGTCCAAAATGAATATTTATAGACAATCATATTGTAGCTATAATTAGTCTTTAAAGCAGATATTGTAATTAGGCATCTTATAAAGGCACCTTGACGTTCTTTTTTTGGTCATCAAAATTGTAAAAATTGAAGAATAAATCGGTCTTTGAAAGTGAAATAATTATGATGTACTGAAAAAAAATGGAGAATTGTGAAGATAAAGAGAAAAATATTTTATATTTAAATCGAAAAGAAATCTCGAAAAATTCACTGCCATTGCGAATGTTATACATTTGAATTAATATTGATATTCAAATAATTTTAAACTCTAGAAAATCAAAGTTAGAAGCAGAAATTCAGTTTTATTAGATTTTATTCGAATTTTATTATTATCTACAAATTCCATTAGAAGTTCATCTGCAAAAAATTGAATTCAAAAAAGGAGGCAATAACAATAGTAATATTTGCAGCAACAAATGTTCATTACACGAACTTTTCATTTTTATTGTCTTTACGCCCTCTAATTAGTCTATAAAGCACAGATGTTGTGATTAGGTATCTTATAAAGAACCTTAACGTCCTTTCTTGTCGTAAAAATTGAAGAATAAATCGGTCTTTGAAAATAAAATGATTATGGAAAAAAAAAATATATAGAGAATTGTGAAAATAAAGAGAAAAAGTATTTTATTTTAAATCCAAAAGAAAATTGAGAAAAATCTTCACTATTGCAAATGTTATAAATTTGATTTTGTGTTGATGTTCTAATAATTTTGAACTATAGGATATCAAAGTTAGAAGTTATCCAAACGGAAGAACAAAAACTTCAATTTTATTCGATTTTACTCAATTTTTATTGTTATCTACAATTCCAGATGCTTATCTGCAAAAATTTGAATCCAACAAAGAAGGCAATAACAACAATAAAATATATAGCAATAAACATGTATTTTCCAAAAGATACAAACTTTTCACATTTATTGTCTTCGCAACTTTTGATTAGTCTATAAAGTACAGATGTTGTGACTAGGCACCTTAGAAAGAAACCTTAATGTCATTTTTCGTCATCAAAATTGTAAAATTGAAGAACAAATCAGTCTTTAAAAGTGAAATAATTACAATGTACCAAAAAAATAAGGAATTAAAAAATAAAGAGAAAAAATATTTTAAATCCAAAAAGAAATCGCAAGAAATTCCCCACCATTGCGAATGTTATAAATTTGAATTAATGTTGATATTCAAACAATTTTAAACTTTGAAAAATCAAAGTTAGAAGTTATCCAAACAGAAGAATAGAACTTCAATTTCACTTTGAATCAAAAAAGGAGGCAATAACAGCAGTAATATACGCAGCAACAAATGTGTGTTACTAAAAAGATACGAAATTTTCACATTTATTGTCTCCACACCTTCTGATTATAGTCTAAAAAGCACAGATGTTGTGGCTAAGCATCTTATACGGCAACTTTAACATTTATTTTCGTCATAAAATGGTCAAAATTGAAGAATAAATTAGTCTTCGAAAGTAAAATAATTACGAAGTACAAAAAAAATAAGAAGAAAATTGTGACTATAAAGAGGAAAATTATTTTATTTTTAAATCCAAAAGAAAATCGCGAAATATTTCCCGCCATGGCAAATGTTATAAATTTGAATTAACTTGAACTTCAAATAATTTAAAACTCTAGATAATGGAAGTTAGAAGTTGTCCAAACAGAAGAACTTCAGTTTTATCCTTTTATTTTTTAAGTTTTTATTGTTATTTGCAAATTTCATTATATGCTCACCTACAAAAACAACAATAACAAAATATGCACTAAGAAACGTGTATTATAAAAAAGATACTAACTTTTCGCATTTATAGTTAAGAAAAAGCCACCAAATACCTCAAACTTTACCTAAAGTGACAAATTTACCCCAAACTTTTTTTATAACGCAAAAACCCCCAACTTTACCAATAATGATACATTTACCCCAAACTCTTTGCTCGAAGGGCATTTTCCTCTTTTAATTTTCAATTTTTTTTCTTTTTCCGTTTTTCCTTTTTTTCCCTCTTTTTTCTTCTATCTTCCCTCCATCGGCCATGGCGGAGGAAAGCTGGACTCAGGCGAGGGTGGCCCTCGCCTAGGCCAGATCTAGTGAGGACTGCCCTCACCCGATGTCGATGAGGGCCGACCTCACCTATGTCGAGCAAGGGTTGCCCTTGCCGGATCCGATAAGGTTGATGGAAGGAAGAGAGAAGAAGAAAAAAATAAAAATAAAATAAAATTAGAAAGTAAAAGACAAAAATGCCCCATAATTTGGGATGAATGTGTCATGTGGACACAAATTGGGGGTTTTTTGTATTACAAAAAAATTGAGATAAATATGTCACAATTGGCAAAATTTGAAGTTTTCGTGTCACGAAAATAAAGTTATAGATAAATTTATCACTTTAAACACAGTTTGAGATTTTTTGTAGCTTTTTCCCTTTATAGTCTTCACACTTTCTAATTTAGGCTATAAAGCACAGATGTTATGACTAGATACCTTATAAAGAACCCTTAACACCCTTTTTCATAATCGAAATTATAAAAATTGAATAATAAATTGGTCTTTGAAAGTAAAATAATTGCGATGCACGAAGAAAAACATAGAGAATTGTGAAAATAAAGAGAAATATTTTAGCTTTAAATCCAAAAGAAAGCCGCAAAAAATTCCGCAATCCCGTAGTGTGAATGTTATAAATTTGAATTAATCATCTTCAAACAATTTTAAACTCTAGAAAATCAGAGTTAGAAGGTATCTAAACGGAAGAACAAGACTTCAGTTTTATCCGATTTCATTCGATTTTTATTATTATCTACAAATTTCATTATATGCCCATATGCAAAATTTTGATTCCAAAAATGGACGCAATGATGAGCAATATAGCAGCAACAAACGTGTATACCAAAAAGATACGAACTTTTCACGTTTATTGTCTCCACACTTTCTGATTAGTCTATAAATCATTGATGTTATGACTAGGCACCTTTAAAGAAAATTTAATGTCCTTTTTTGGTCATCAAAATTTTAAATTTGAAGAACAAGTCGATCTTCGAAAGTAAATGATTATGATGTATGAAAAAAAAAAAAAAACATAGAAAATTATGAAAATAAAATTGTGAAAAATTCCCGGCCATTGTGAATTTCATAAATTTGAATTAATTTAATATTCAAATAACTTTAAACTCTAGAAAATCAAAGCTAGAAGTTATACAAACGGAATAACAGGATTCAGTTCTATCCCATTTTATTTGATTTTTATAGTTATTTACAAATTTTATTACATGCTCATATGCAAAATTTTCATTCTAAAAAAGGAGGCAATAACAAGATCAATATACGCAGCAATAAACGTGTATAACCAAAAATATATGAATTTTAAACTCTAGAAAATCAAAGCTAGAAGGACTTCAATTTGATTTGATTTGATTTTTATTGTTATCTAACATATTTCATTACATTACCATATGCAAAATTTTGATTAAAAAAAATGAGACGATAACAAGAACAATATACGCATCAACAAGTGTATATTACCACGTATATTACCATAAAGATATGAACTTTCACGTTTATAATCTCTGCACTTTCAGATTAGTCCATAAAGCGCTAATGTTGGGGCTAGGCACTTTATAAAGAAACCTTAATGTCCTTTTTCGTCATTAAAATTGAAAAATGCAAGAATAAATCGGTCTTCAAAATGATTACGAATTATGAAAATAAAAGAGGAAAATTTTATTTTTTAAATCCAAAAAAATCACCAAAAAATTGCCTAGCTTTGTGAATGTTATTAATTTGAATTAATATTGATTTTCAAACAATTTTAAATTCTAGAAAATCAAATCTAGAAGTTATTTAAATGGAATAAACTTCAATTTTATCCTATTTTATTTGATTTTTATTGTTTTCTACAAATTCCATTACATGCCCATATGCAAAATTTTGATTCGAAAAAAAGGGACAATAACAAGAGCAATATACGTAGAAACAAACACATATTATCAAAAAGATACAAACTTTTAACATTTAATATTTCCGCACTTCCTTATTTGTCTGTAAAACATCGATATTGTTACTAGACACTTTATAAAGAAATCTTAACATCCTTTTCATCATCAAAATTATAAAAATTAAAGAATAAATTGGTTTTCGAAAATAAAATGATTATGATGTATGGAAAAAAAAAAAAAACAACATCGAGAATTGCGAAAATAAAGCGAACGAACATTTTATTTTTAAAATCCAAAATAATATCGAGAAAAATTCCCTACCATTACAAATATCATAAATATGAACTAATGTTGATATTCAAATGATTTTAAATTTGAGAAAACCAAAGCTCGAAATTATCCAAACACAAGAACAAATTTTCAAAATGATTTATCATTATCTACAAATTCCCCGTTTGATTCCCATCTACAAAAGGTTTGAACCCAAAAAGGGAGGCAACAGCGACAGCAGTATATGCAGCAATGTATTGCCATAAAAAGATACGAACTTTTCACATTTATTGTCACTCATGTCTCTATCCAAACGTCATAAATATGAACTAATGTTGATATTCAAATAATTTTAAATTTGAGAAAACCAAAGCTCGAAATTATCCAAACACAAGAACAGATTTTCAAAATGATTTTATCGTTATCTACAAAAAGTTTGAATCCCAAAAAAGGAGGCAACAGCGACGGCAGAATACGCAGTGACGAACGTGTATTGCCATAAAAAGATACGAACTTTTCATATTTATTGTCACTCGTGTCTCTATCCCAACGTCATTAATTTTCTCGTTCTCGTTTTCTTCTCCCGTCTTCCCAAAATTTCTCCCCTCCGGCGAATCCAAATTCCAGTGATCGGCGCCTCCGATTCGGTGAACGCGTCCTAGGGTTCGTCAGTACTGCGGCGGCGGGCGGCGGCGGCGGTGATCGTACTCGGTGGTGCGAAGAAGGAGAAGACTGTGGAGGGCTTCGCTCGTTCTGGGTCCGGTTCGATTCTGTGTTTTTTCGGCGTTTGAGAGAGGGAGGGAGATGTGAGGATGATGGGCATTGAGGCCGCTCGGAGAGGCGGGGCGGCGGCGAAACCGATGCCGGCGGCGGCGGCGGCGGCGGCGGCGTCCCGGGCGAGGGTGAGGATGTGGATTCTGCGCGCCACCACGTCGGTGTTGCTGTGGACGTGCGTGGTGCAGCTGACGGCGCTGGGGGAGACGTGGGGCCCGAGGGTGCTGAAGGGGCGGCCTCCCTGTGATCATCGGGATCAGTCGCCCCCCGCTACCGAAGCGAAGGAGGCGGTGGAGGTCTCTTCTGGGCATCGTCCTCGGCGCGTTTTGCCTCCCAAGAGTGAGTCCCGATGCTTGCTTCTTGGACAGCTCGTGTAAATTTTGTTCCTTTTTGGTCCCCGATCTTAGGTTAGCTTGTGTTCGCGGTGTTGGATTCGTGTAATGTCTTTGAATTTCTATGGTGATGTTGGGTATTCATGGATTTTCTCTGGGTGTGAGGAAAATGCCTTGATCGTCGATCTTTCTTGTTGTGATGTCATCGTTGTAAATGTTGCCTCTTTGATTCTCACTGTAGTTATGAAGTTCTTCCAGAGGGCAAGCCTGTGGTGAGTGATTAGATTAGAGAGATTATTGGGTCGGTTTCGCATTTGGAAATAGGACTGTTTTAGGAAATCATGTTTAGCACGCATCTGATGAGAGACTTTCCGAATAGTTACCATGTAACAACATTTTTTGTTCTTTGTGTTTGATTAGCTTTTTGTCCTTTTAAGTGTCGATGTTCTTTTGTCGCAAGTTTCATATGTTTCTTTCTGATATTTGCTAAGAGAAAGCGGAGTTGTATTGAATTGTACTTCTTCTCATTGCATAGGGGTTTACAAGAACAATGGATACTTGATGGTCTCTTGCAATGGAGGACTTAATCAGATGAGAGCAGCGGTGAGTGAATAGCTATGTTTTTCCCCTGTTTGAACAAGAACACTCAATAGCATTATCCGGTTTCACCCATGTCAATAACTGAGCACTCCATGACTCTCTGACACACTGCAGATTTGTGACATGGTTGCCGTTGCTAGATATATGAACGTCACACTCATAGTCCCTGAGCTGGATAAAACTTCCTTCTGGGCTGACCCCAGGTTGGGATGATTTTGTTTCTTTTGTTTAATTACTGGATACTGCATTCCGAGCAAGAACATGGCTTAAAGCCGTTAATTTTATTTGGCAGTGAGTTTCATGACATATTTGATGTTGATCATTTCATCACCTCTTTGAGAGATGAGGTTCGAATCTTAAAGGAGTTGCCACCCAGGCTCAAGAGGAGAGTGGAACAGGGAAGAATTTATTCCATGGCGCCAACCAGTTGGTCAGACATTTCTTACTATCATCGCCGGGTCTGTTGTCTGAACTATATGAACTTGTGTCCATGTTGGATAGTGTTCCAAACCTGATTTCAATATCAATAGTTGTTTTGTCTCATCACGTATTATTGAAGCGAAATTGTGTCATCAAGTTTCATTGGTTCTGTTGTTCCCTATCAAGGGTGCTGGTTCCTAATCCTAGCTTACTTTCAGTTATTTTTCTTTTGGTGCATATAGATTCTTCCCCTGATACGAAAGCACAAAGTCGTACATTTCAACAGAACTGATGCCCGGCTTGCCAACAATGGCCAACCACTGCAGCTACAGAGGCTGCGTTGCCGGGTGAATTTTAGTGCTTTGAAGTTCACTCCTCAGATAGAGGAGCTGGGAAGAAAAGTTGTAAAGCTTTTAAGGGAAAATGGCCCTTTTCTTGTGCTTCATCTTAGATATGAGATGGACATGTTGGCCTTTTCAGGCTGTACTCACGGTTGCAACGATGACGAGGTGGAAGAGTTGACTAGGATGAGGTGAGTTGTGAGCTACATTTTCATTCAAGTGGGTAACTTGTTTAAGGATCCCCTGAGCAAATTTCCCCTCTTTTTTTACTTCTTGGCAGATACAATTATGAACAGTGGAAAGTAAAGAAAATCGATTCTGAGATGCAGAGGATAGAGGGTCTTTGTCCTTTGACTCCTGAGGAGACTGCTCTCACATTGAAGGCTCTGGACATTGATCGAAAAATGCAAATTTATATCGCTGCTGGTGAAATATACAGTGGAGAAAGAAGAATGGCAACTCTTGCTAGGACTTATCCAAAATTGGTCAGTACCACAGAGCCCAAGGGCTAATATCTGGTTTTTATTGCTTCCTTCTTGTTTGTGTCTCTAGTCATTTGGTTGACGTGTTCTGCTTGTAACAGGTTAAAAAGGAGACAATACTAGAGTCCTCAGACCTACAAGCTTTTCATAATCACTCATCACAGATGGCAGCATTAGATTATCTTGTATCCTTGGAAAGTGATGTTTTTGTTCCCACCTATAATGGGAATATGGCTAAGGTTGTTGAAGGACATCGCAGGTAATAATCGTTATGCATGAAATTAAGTCTTCTAGTTTTCATCTTAACAGTTGCTCTCTTTGGCTTCAGTCAAACTTATATTTTAAGTTCCAAAAATTCGACCCTTGAGATCTTGTATCTGGCGAATGCTATTAATGTTGTTTGGATCCAGTTGTCAAGTTTGGACAATTAAATTGCAACTGGGTGATGATATCTGTTGAATCTCATATTTAACATGACAGGTCTTTATTTCATTTTTTCCATGCCATGATTTTTCAAAGTTAATACTTTCTAACTAATTTCCAATGGTACAATTAGGTTTCTTGGTTTCAAGAAGACCCTTCTATTGGATAGAAGGCTTCTTGTGGAGTTAATAGACCAGTTCAGTAATGGAAATTTAAGTTGGGAAGATTTCTCTTCTGCTGTTAAGGAAGCCCATGCATTCCGTGTTGGTAATCCGACGAGGAGGTTGGTCATTCCAGATAGACCTAAAGAAGAGGAATACTTTTATGCAAACCCACAAGAATGCTTATGATCATCTAACGATGCATAATTGGTTGTTGTTTGGGTGATCCTGATTTTCTCAATCTGCGTCCGCAACTCTAGCTATTCGGAGAGATCTTTAACCTCTTCATCGTATCACTATGGTCAAAAGAGTTTTGTCCTGAAAGGGCCATCAAGTGAAATGCGTAGAAGAATTTACCCTTCAAGAAAGGGTCAAATCATGCAGAAGCTGCAGGCTGCAGGAGTACAGTCCAACCTCCTCTGTTCTTGCCGATTGTTCAATTGATGTACAGAAACTATCATGCCATTGTGGTGTCATGTTCGTTCAAATTGGTTGGGCACCTTCACAGCAGATGCAAATATAGATGTGGTTTGCCGCAACTGTGAATTTATGGAAGGCAATCCATCCACATCTTCTCATCAGCCGCATCTTTCCTTTTTCCTTTTCATTAGCTGCTCCAGTTTCTTCTCATACACATTCTCTTCAATTTCTTCACACGTAATCGCTGTTTCTTTTGTTCGATTCCACAGAAACACTGAAGCAACTGGCAACATGATTAGAAACACTCATTGGACAGGAATGTCATATAATTTCTCCTTCGTTTCTTTCTTTTCTTTTTTAGGTGCATAAGTAACCGCAGCCTTTCTGGTCATCTTTGCAATATTTCCACAGATATTCATGTAAAGCAAGTGTTTTTTTTTGTCATGTTGGCAACCGTGGTATGTTGGATAGAGCTTCATGAGATTGGTAATTGAGACATTTGTTACTTTCTTGAAAAATATGTTCCCAATTGATTTTTAGCCCTGTTGGTTATGACAACCTAACCGAAGCAACCAAAAGCCAATTGAACAAGCTCATGTCTATGAAATTTTGTAATTTCTGGATTAGTATTTGTTCTTATTCGTTGCCCACAGGCTTGTATTATTTGAGATGACTAGTGAATGGTTCTTGTTGTCCTTTACTCTCTTTGGAATAAGAACTGTATTAGACCGTTGGCCTGTTGATTTCTGTATCTTTACTGGGAAAGAAAATGCACGAGTCTTGTGAATCTCAATAATTGGTCATTGTGCACAGAATGTAAGGTGAGAGACCAAATGAGGTCTATTTTCAAACCAAGTCATGAATGCTGCTAGAGAACATACATGATGACAAGAGGATACTCGGTTTCTTCAAGAAGATGTGGTTGTCGACTTTATTATGTCAAGGCCACGAGTAATGAGGTAAGAAGTAGAATGCCCTTTAACAACCACTCTCTGTTTCTTCATGGAAGGATTGTCATGATTATCGCGGGCTAATGAAGAAAAATCATTCTCGACTGCTCACTTCTTTGTGTAAAACTTACCCATTGATCTCACTTTCTTTAGGTTAAGCATGCTTTAACTGCAAGTAACGTTTGTTGATAATCAATTAGATAAACAAAGGGTGATCACGTACTGCTGTGATTGTGATGGTTGATCATCACATCTCTGCTAATTCAAAAGCGACGAGTAGAATGTGGGTTTCCTGGCGTTAATTACTGCTGGATATCGACTGAACATGACTTTTGACACAAGTAACATCAGCCCGTCGACCCATCCTGATGTCGACCCATCCTTTTTGCTGTTTATCCATGCTTATGATGAAATATTTGTGGAGGGTTAGAGAAGATTTTCGGATAGTAATCATCGCAGACACCAACCAAATACGATGCTTAAACACCAGTACAACAAGGCTCGAGGTCACCTGCCAACTTTTGTACGCAACAAGATTGTGGTTTAGCCCCAAAATCATTTGAGTGGTGCATCTTATACTATAAGAAAAGCAAAGCAAGAGAAGCTATTGGATACAAGATAAGTCCGCATTACTGATGCCTGATGAGTGATGACGAATGAGGAAGCCGGTAGGGTCCTCCAAATCAGTGAGAATTGATTTATGATTAAATATTACAAGTAAGTTCGACCCCCCGAAACAAAAAATAAGAAAGAGAAATATCACAAGTAATACATGCCTGAAAGTTATGTGCATTCAAACAAACTAAAGACAATGTACAATGGTCTCGACTGGATAAAGCTTATTAGCCAGGAGAAGATTGGATGAACCCTATATGTAAGAAGGTTTAACCCAAAAAAAAATTTGAATAAATCGTATTACAAAAAGAATATCAGGATGATTGTTATGCTACCTAGCTTTTCCCCGTCTTTAGCTTCTTCAGGGCAGGATCTGCAATCTCGCCTGCAGCTCGAGGCCGTGTGACTCCTTGATTTCTAGCTTCAGTATCCTGCATTGTACACAGAATTAAGGTCATTCCTCGATGCCGCAAGTTATGTAGACATATTTACTTAGATTGACCCAAAATGAAGAAGAGAAATGACGACTGAGGAAACTAGGGAAGTACCTTAGGAAGAGATGAAGAGGTGGCATTTCTACCATTTGCTTGCTTCCCTAGCTCAATTTGTACCGAGATGCTGGCCTGGGACAAATCTACCCCAGAACTTTGCAATGCTTGAGTTAATCTATTCAACAACCTGTTACAGATAAATCTCCTATTATCCAAACAATTCGCCATTTGACCAAAAAAAAGAAAAACAAAACAATTCACTACACAATTCTACAGGATAGCAGAGAAAGGCCTGATAACTCGATCACAAGTAGTGGACAGTGTGCAAGACTTGTCACCTCACACTGTAAATAAAGCAACCATTAACCGGGAATCAATCAAGTGCATTGCATGAAGAGATTAATGTATAGTTTGCTTCCCCTAAACATTTGTTAAGGAGTGCCTCGCCGGCACCAGTTAAGCAATCGGAGAAGGAAAGTTTGCAATTGTCAATTCATTGCCTTTTTAGTGCTATGCCAGATCAATGCTTTGGAATATTAAGTACGCTTTAATAAATTTCATGGGGACACTCATTAACAAGACACCTATGAAAAATGCAGATAAAGAAAATGGAACAGAGTAAAACATGATATTTCTTTCATATAGAAAAATAGTTTTGACACCCAGTTTCAGATTCATCTGCCAGTCGGGATAAGACAGATCAGACCAACACCAAGAAAAACAAGACTTGCACGCAATATTGGTCGAAAATACTCAGCCCCTGCAGAAGTCCCCGGTGTGGCAAATGGGGTCTTGCCTTTGCTCTCAGAGCAGAAACTCTAAAAACAGTTTCTGTCTGGAGCAAGTGCAAGACAGTTTTCTGCCAACAAATGCAATGTACCGCAATGATTGGCTACAAATTACAATTGCAACAAGGAGCATGAAATATGCTGCACATCTGGTCCTTAATTATTGAGAATGGTTTTGAAAAGATATGAAAAAAATGCACAAAAACAGTATGTTGCCAGAAAGAAATAATTGCAATAGAAAAACCAGTAATATAATTTTTTTTAAGTATAAATCTGAACAAAAGAACTTTAAAAACTGATGCTTACCCTTGAGAGTAAACATTGGAGATACTTATTGTACCGCCTTCAATGGTCAGCTCCTCTTCTTTCAGTTTGTCGGTTGAAGCAGAGCACTCGTTAGTCAATGATTTGATTCTACTAATCTGTGTTAGTGGTTGGGATGCTTTGTTTTCCAAATTAGGATCCCCTCTTGCCACTGCACCACTACCCCTGACACAGTTCGAGATGTCGGGCTGCAGAGACATTGGAAATGGAACTGCTCTATTTGTCATTCCAGGGTGATGCTCTACAGATTTGAAAGCAGTAAGAGATCCCATCTCAGGTTCAAGTGGGTTCTTGGCATTCCTCAATACGGCTGGGGCCATGGCAATATTGTTCTCATCAACTTTTGCCGCAAAGACCAAAGCAGGACTGGACCCGCTAGTGATGTTTCGAGATTGATCAACATAATTATCCGTCGGCCTCTGACCATTTCTCTGTTTAAGGAAATTTTGTGAGATGGAAAGTAATCACAAATGCTTAATGAATATATTGATGTCATGATCTCAGAAAAGCAATCATCGGTGGGGTCAACACAGTGATTACATTAGTGAGATGACTGCCTGACTGGTATCACCCGCGTTGTGGGATGCCTTTGATATCCAAATAAAAGCCCCCATTGCTTAACTAACAAGGAATTTCCACTCTATTGCCACTATAAGGAAATGGCTGATAGAATTTATGGAACAATTTTTCATCCAAAACACGCGATTCCACACGCAGAGAGAAGACTGACGAATGAGAGGAGGGAATTACCACAGGCATCATATTTGCTGGTTCTTGGCTCCATCCTTGAAATGAACCTTCATAATTAGTAACCTTTTCCTGTAGATACTGTATGTACTCGATAACCTGTATAAAAGCAGTTCCTTCATCAATCAAGATTATAAGGTTTATTCTATCTGGCAAGAAAAGAAGGAAAAACTAAGCAAAATGAATGCCCTGGTACCTCCAGTAAAAACGATGCCTTATCTCTCTTTTGGTCGCTGTTTGGGATTAGAGACCTCAACATCTGAAACCTGCAGCAGGAGGTCTACATATCAAATACACGACAGCATAACCTGAAGGATTTCAAGAAAAAACATTTCTGATATTCAATGCACTTGGAACATCAATGTTTCATCTTTTATATACTGTAGTGGCATGTCAAAAGTGGTGAAATCCATGGTATTCCACAGCATGAAATGTGAATAGATAGTTTCGACTAGCCAGTAAATTGCTTATCTATGGTTAATGTTGCGTGAAAAATGCCGTTGCACAAACAATCAGACGTGTTAGGATGAAATTGTTTGATCTTTAGAGAGAAGACAGTGAGTGAGTGACGCTCGACTCACCTGTCATTTATTTTGCTCCGCCTCCGCTGCTCAGTTGCAGAATGCTTGGACCGAGGTGTGTTGGCTTTCTGATCACTACTCTTTCCATCAACTTTCACCCTCAACTCCCCTGCACCAACTCAAAACTTTCCTCATCAGAAAACATGGAATTTAGATGAGATCATCCTTTTCTGCGATATATATAAACAGCTGAAGATGCACGTATCAAAGGAAAAATTTATGAGAGGATATAACATAAGATCGGCTAGTTATAGATGACACTGCCATAAAAATATATATGCCCTAAAAATTACCTTTAGGAATAGGGGAAGTCTCTTTCTTGAGCAAAAAATCTCCATCATCGTCGTCCAATTCATCTTCCTGATTGCTCCCACTCTTTGCTGATCTTATCATATCCATAAAGCTCTTATTTTTGGCCCCTGATGGCCTATAAAATGAGAAAGTTCATCCTAAGTATGGACCTAATATGCTGTAACCTGATGAAGAACCACGGACAAAACAACAGTGAAGCAGCAAGATAGAAAGAGAGAGAATAGCCACTGACTGCGAGGAAGAGAGTGAACTGAACGAATTCCGGTGATTGTTATTGGAAGATGAGTGCGACGGCCGCTCAGATGCTGGCCACGGCCCCAATTTCACCTCCGCCTCTGTCAAATTCAGCGCCAATCAAATGAATTTTTTTTAAAAAAAAAGTCCATTCAGTTTTTCACGTTTTCTCATAGACACGAGTATTTCACACGCACCGAACAACTGATTTACCTACCTCGTACAGAGGCAGAAGGCACGTTCTCCTTCCCTGTCTTTCCCTTCTTCGCTGCAGATTCATCCCAAAGCGCGAACCCGCTGTTAGTGTAAGAACTGCAGTTGGAGTTCTCATCCGTCCGGTCAGTGCTACTTGCCTGAGCCACCGTATAAATGGTCGCCTCAGGTTTTGGTGGGTTTTGATTATTGAAATACGAAATGTGGCTGATGCTGTACGTCCCGATCCCTCCAGGAAGCACGTGTTCCACCGAATGCTGCGGTGGGGCGGAGGGCGGCGGCCCCGGAGGAGCCGGAGGCGGCGGCCTCTCGAGGGACGACGATATCTCGCTCGTGACCTCTTCCTTGGTGCCCGTCTTCCCCAGGAAGTCGTGGGTTTTCAGGAAGTTGTCTGCAGCACAAGAAAGAACAACCAAGATCAGGCTCTAGATCACACGACCCAAGATTCGGTTCAGCTGTGTCATCAAGATTTGATGATTCCAGCAATCTGCTCAGGACAAGATCGAAGAAGGGTCATCGTAATTCGAAGTGAACCATGCCGGGTCACCATCGCGACCGCCTTCCGGTCGGAGTCCAGATCCAAAAGATGTCCTTCTCACTTAGACACAACAGAGAGACGAGGAATTCTTCGCTGTTCAGCAGACAGCTAACGACGGGCCTCCATTTCAGTCGACGCGCGGCGCACTCCCGGACAATTCATCGCGCAATATTCCCCCTCCATCAACGCTCACGCGGACGATGATGCTGTCGTTCAGGACAAAAGACGCGAAAAGGGAGAGAGAACCAAAAGGGTCGTCGATGATGCCACCCACGAACGAACGCGCGCTCATGTGAAACATGTGCAACTGCTTGAAAAAGTGGGTCGCGAGATCGACCCGAGATCGTGTCTCCGTCACGTAACTGAAGGCACTACGCACGCACACGCACGCACGCGCGCGCGCGATACCTAACCGCAACGGATCTAAGCCGCTCGAAAAATTCCAACTTGGCCGCTGCCGCTGCTGCTGCTGAGGAGGACGCGGGTTCGAGGATCCTGAGGTCCCTCTCTCTGTCTGATCCGACCAGCGAGCACCCTGCACCGGGGCGGGGGGGCCCGCCCCGCCCGTGCCGCCGGGCGCACCCGTGCCCGCTCACGTGATGTCAAATCAGGCCCGTCGGATTCAAGCATGGACCCGCCACCACCCATCTGATGTCCGGATTCGCCTCTCCTCGGTTCTCTCTTTTTCTTGAGCTTGCTTTTCGGATTCGGCAAAGCCATGGCCCACCCGAATTCACGGTCCGGATCCACGACCCTCCTCTCTCTCTCTCTCTCTCTCTCTCTCTCTCTCTCACGTGCATCCACTAACCTCGATCGCTTCCCTACCCATTAAAATTTTACAGATATTTCCCTCTCTCTCTCCCTTTCTCTCTCCTCCCCATTAAAGCACGATCGTTACCAAATCCCCGCAGGGGAGGACGACCCATCAGCGTTTTCCTCCTCTTCTTTTCTCTATTGCCCTTTGCTTTTTCTCGGGATCTAAAAACTAGATTTTTTGCAATGAATGAGCAGGGAAGAGAAAAACCCTTTTTCGTGAACTGGCCGAATCGACGTAATTTATGATAAAAAAAGATAAATTTCGAACGAGAGGGAGAGGGAGAGGGAGAGGGAGAAGGAGGAGGGATGGGACGGGGGGTTGTTTTACCTTGAGAAGGAGGCTGTCTTGGATCTTGGTGGTGGAGGGTCGAATGGCTGCAAAGCGACAGGAAGTCGTGCGTTGCTTTCCTCGCTGCAAAAGAAAAACCAGCTTCGATTTCATCGTCCGTCGTCGTCGTTCGTCGCGTTTTCTCAAAACTCGGACAAGAACCCGATAAAAAAGAACGAAAGAAAAACCAGAAACAGACGCGACAGCATCAATCTTGCAACCGAGATTGTAATACCTTCCGTTCCAAATGGACGAGGTTGAGGAAGCTCCATCATGCACGACCTACACGACGACGAATCGACGCGGTGGCGCGGGACTCGACTGAATTATGGAAACGGAGAGCTGAAATACTTCGGCGAACCGGCGGAGCTCTCGAACAGAACAGCTTCCCACCGAGAGTTTCCCGAGCTCGAAGCGAAGCTGGACTGGAAATTACTGGGAGCCCGTCGCAGATCTGCGACCCGAAAGCAATGCAGATTCTCTCGGGAGATGGTTTCCCGCCTCCGATCTCAGCCCGAATCGGGCGCGCGCATTCGCTCGGCCCGGGTCGCTTCGGTTCCAAGCGACCTCTCCCCCCTGATCGAGCCCGCCTCTCGAGAAAACCGCCTCCCGGAAAAAATATAAAATAAAAATTCTTCGCACCCGGATGAATTCAGCCCGGAGAATTCCCACGAATCTGAAGGCGACGTTCAGCAAAATTCGGAACTGGGCACAAAGAAAACTAAGCAGGGTCAGATTTGCCGAGCCGGGTCAGCCGAAAACCACGATCCCTTCCGCTAGACGTCTCGAAACCGAAGCATAATTTTGACCAAACGACAAAACACGAGGAAGGACGAGGAACCTGAGACGATCTGGACCACCGCCGCAGCAGCTCTCGCTGCTCGGCCGCCGTCGCCGGAGGAGGAGGACCACCGAACCGGATTCAACCCCAATTCAGCTCAGCACCAGAGCTCGCGAAATTCAACGCCACCGAATCTCCCCCCCTCGAGCACTGGACAGCGAAGGGCTCAGCTTTCGCTCCTCCGCAACCTCTCTCTCTCTCTCTCTTTCTCTCTCTACACTCTCTCTCTTCTTTCTCTCTCTCTCTCTTCTGCGAAGGAGGCCATGGCTGGAGATCTTTTATACAGTTTCATGTAAGCGTCGGGTTGCTTTCCGGTGCGTCCCTCCTTTGTTCCGTTTTATCCATTTTTTTATTTATTTTTTTCTGATTTCCCAACCCCGTAATGATTATAATTATTGGGCAGGGACGGGAGGGGGCGAGGAACGGGACGGCGTTACCCCGGGACGCCGTCGCGGCTGCGGCGGGCCGACGGCGTTAGTGGGTTGGCGGGGGTGGCGAATTTTGACTGACGGGATTCCGAAACGTTTCTTTGATTTTGATAAAAAAAACAAATTCGGATTTTGGGAGTCGACGAAAATTAACATGACCTCGTCGAGGATTGGCATTGCCCCCGTTAGTAGCACTTGTCAAAAACCAATTAAGGAAAATTTCACCGTTTTTTTTTTATGATTAGTGTCATGTAATAAATTTATTTCAAACTAATTTATTTACTATCAAAAACTCTAATTCAATACATTTGTGATGAATTTATCTTCCATTAAATTTTACTGTCGAACTACTGTGTTAATAACACTTAGCAATTGATGAATATACCAATTTGTGATTTTTCATGTTATTATTTCAATTTAACAAAAAATAACTGAGAGTAAATTTATTATAAATATATTAGTTTTTATTTTTTTATGATTAAAAAATTAATTTGAGGTAAATTTATCATAAATGTATCAATTTTAATTTTATTTTATTTTATATTGACCCTTTTAATTATTAATGTTTTTCTGGAATTATGTACTTACAGCGTGTTCAAATTTGAATTATTTTGGAATAAATATTACTTAATAAGTGCGGCGACCACAGAGGATTCGAATTAAAAAAATCGGCGCCGCTCGGAGGCAACTCGGTACGGCATCCGAGTCACGGAACTCAATGATTTGGAAGAGTCGTTGTTAATTTCTTTTTTTTTTTTTTTAATTTTATCCTATTTCTTTTTTGTTCGTTTGTTTTGGGGGGCGTGACTAAATTAAATTAGTGCTTTGTGGCGATCCCGATGCTAATTGTAGTTTACTCCCCCCGAGGACTGATGCTATTCTCTTTACCTCAGAACATACTTTCACCGTCGATTTTTCACTTTTATTTTTTAATGCACTAGGAGTCTGGTAGTGATTTTTTTTGCCCGTGTCCACTTTGGTTTAGAAAAATAAAAAGGTTGGTCGATGTGGAAATTGCAATAATTGGTATTTTTCCTTTTGTCCTAAAAATAATTGTTATCTCGAAACTTCAATTTTTTGTGAGTTCCAACTGTTATCCGGAATCACTCGAGGCACCAACTCAAGAAAAGAGTCCATCTCCTTTTTCTAATCGAAGCTTTCATGATTGAAGATAATCAAAATTACTTATCGTATTTTAATAATCTGGCAGAGCAGATTGAACAATTAAAGTCCTTCAAAGTCGAATTTTTTTTCACGATTAATGATTCTTTAGATTTTAAACAAATCTTTTCAGGGTTCTATATACCTTAAATGGGTTGGCCCGAAAAGTCACATATGTTGCCAACGTGGTCGAGTTAGACCACCTATAGATTACCACTCAAGCTCCGTTTATTTCGCGAAAACCCGGGACTTCTTCGTAGTGGCTTCGCTACATGCCTCATTTCATAGGGAACCTCAAAGTGGCTCTATTTCATTATATTCCATCCATATCACAATTCCATTCATTTAATATCCCTTTGGTGTCCATTGACATAAGAGATGTCGTTTCTAGTCTATATCTTTCTATTTCTATATATGGAATATCAAGAATACGCAAGAAAAGCACTTCGAATTATTGATTCATCGCCAGAGATGGGGGTCGATCGACCAACATCAGATAGAGATGCCAGGTTGAAGGATATAGGTACTTGCTGGACTTGATGGACTTGAATCTCCTAATTTCAGGGATGTAGGGGAATGATCAAGATCAGAGTCAGAGGAAGACGAGAAGACAGTTATGTTCCTCCGAACAATTTCAATAATTCAGACAGCATTTTATTAAAAATGATCGTTAATATTACTCACCAATATGAATAAATGAAAAAATATATATTTTCATCGTTTATAGAGAAATTTAAAAATTATTTTCCAAATTATTTATTTCCAAATCAAACCTTGATCATTCATCATCGTTAGGCAGTGGCACTGCTTGAAGCATGATTAACAAATTGGGTCAAAATTGGAACTGGGGAAATGTGGAATTCCCAAATTGTCCAAGCAAAATGAAACTATTCTCCATAATCTCGTAAAAAACAAAAATAAAATAAAAATGGAGTACCACTGTTGCCCTGGTTGAAATTATTGCACATGGGGACAGTCCCTAGTCCTTCCCTCCCTCCCTTGCAGGGCTCACCAAGTAAATTGCATTGTGACAAAAGCACCAAGCAGTTGCGATCATAGCCTTTCAAGTACCAACGGCTAAAATTAAAGCCTCGCGGGTGGCCCCGCCGGCGTCCATCCGACTCCTCATCACGTGCCGACCATCACCGCTGATCTCATCTCCATTTTTCCTTCACTTCTTTTTAGCTTTTTGATGATACAGAGCACGTCGAGGTCCCGTTTCACGTGCGTCGAATGAGGTCGCTCTCGCTCTCCACGGGAATGGCCGGCTTGACGAGCCGTTGCGAGAGCGAGAGACGTGACCCGGGTTATGTAATTTGCAATATCGGAACCGGAGATTCAAAATGCTCGATGCATCCTTCGCGCGATGCATGATGGTGTTGGCCTTTTTTTTCTAGTCGATGCCACTCCGTGACTGATTTCTGTGCCGTGACTTGACTTGTGTACTAACTGCCCCGCCCGCTAAAAATTCAAAGGTTTCAAATCAACGGACTTATCGTTATAGTTTGACTAAATCACAAGATAGAGTGAAAGATTTCCTTTCAACAACGAAAGGGGCATCAGCTCCGGCTGCCTAGAATCCCAAGGAATCCCCACCTCGCGTACACGGCGACCCGCATGTGCACGGTGGTTGCGGCGGCGGCGGGGGGAGGTGAACCGTGGTGGCCGCCGGCAAGGCTGCCGCCGCTGCGGGAACTTTGTTTTCCGGGGGGAGAGTGATGGTGGGGCGATGATGTCACGCGAGAGGGTTCCGAGAACCGTGTTTGACTTTGCAACAGTTTACCCGGTTGACCTCCATCGTTGTTTTTCCCATGATGGGCATCCCAGAATAAAGAAAGAAAGGCACAGAGAGAGAGAGAGAGAGAGAGAGAGAGAGAGAGAGAGATTAAGATAAAGGGTTATGGACAGACAGGGATTGAAGGGACTTACACACCTGATGATTAGCGCACAGATCCCGATTTCGCTCCCCGTTTTTTAACCCCTCTTTTAATGCGTTTCATCAGTAAAATGCGCAGTGCGCAGAGGCATCTAGAGAGAGAAATTAAGAGAGAGAGAGAGAGAGAGGGTTGTCTTGTGATGGCAGAGGATGTTGGTGGCGGAGGAGGAAACCTCACGTGACGATCCATGTCTCTCTCCCTCTGTTTCTGCTCTTTCTGCTCTGTCTTCTCTGTTGTTTTTGAGTGGGGAGAAGCTTTTGACATTGGTGGTTCTTGGGTTTGGAGTCGTGTTGTTGTATTGTTTCGAGCTGGAACCGGAAAGTGCGGAGCTCCTTCTCCAATCCAATCCACCCCCGCATTACCTTTTTCCCATGTGCTTCCTCCTCCAGCAGATTCTCTCTCTCTCTCTCTAGAATGGCCATGGCCATGGCCATAAGATCTATTAAATCTCCTGTCGCGGCATTGGGAAAAGTATCTTCATGCATCGAACGCACCGCCCCGCCCGCCCCCGCGCGTCGCCACGGCTCTTCAGCTCCTCGGGGAGCTAAAGGCCGTGTTGGTCGACATGAGGGAAGAGCCGGATTATCGCGACCTGTGTAAAGGGTTCTTGTTAAAATTGCTCGAGAGATGATCTCGACATATACTTAATGACGAAATTCATCGACTCGTCTTATGTTGGATCTACATTTGCCCGTTAATTGGACAATTTGTATTTCCGAGGCTTCAATTGATGTCGAGTTATGTTGGTTTCTAATCATGCCTCGGTGTCCATTTTTAAAAGTTGATCCTTGTGAGCATCCTTGTGAGCATCCATACGGAGGTAAACTATTTGGCTGGCGTGCTCTATTATTGATCAAAGCGAAAAGAACACATATTTAACATATATATTTAAGAGGGAAAGAACGAGGGAAAAAAATACTGTGAAATTGAATAATTGTGTCACGCTAGAGAGGAACAAAAAAAATAAAATACCCGTTTTTCATTTTTGCGATCATACGTCGTTTTCCTAATTTTTTCTCTCTCTCTTCTATCCATTAATTAATTTATATATAAATATATGTTGGGTAAGAGAGAATGCATCGCACATGCGAGCCATGGGGTTGCAAACTCTCACGCCCCAAAATCTAATAGTAATCAAATCCCCGATCCACGTTCTCATCCACCTTGTGCTTCCACCTTTATTGCTCCTTTTCCCTTTATTAATTTTCATAAACCCCCTTTTTAAATTATTGCCAAATTATTAAAAAAAAATATCTTGATTAATAAATTTCCCTTTGCACTATGCTTTAACGTGTCGATATTATTTCTTTTTTGTGGGGGGTGGCTCCGGCAATCATGGTGAGCATTCACACTTTGTGGTGTGTGGACAGAACGGAACAGCTCGGTTTGATCCGATACTTTGATGCTCCGTGGGTTTTATGTTTTCAGGGACAATAACATGAATAGTCCATGAACTCTGATCCAATTTGCAATATCAACTATAAACTTTTAATTTGTGCAATGTGGTCCGTGAAGGCGGATCTAATGTATAATATAGTCCATAAACTTTCAATATTTTCAATGTGGTCTCTGAACTATTGATAAATATTCGATATAGTCCTTTTGTTTGCGTTATTTTTACATAGTTTCGAGATTAAATTAAATATTTATTAATAATTTATAGATCACATTAAAAAAAATAAGTTCGAGAGATGACATTGTGCATCAAACCAAAGTTAATGAATTATATGGATCATTTTCCTTTGTTTTTACTTTGGCAGTCTATGCATGCATGATCAATCCTAAGTAGTGAATATTCTCTTTATTTTTCACTTGTATTAATGGATCCAATCTCTCGTTAAATTCATTTTGCTTTTATGTGGTTAATTATATTGAATCTCGCGACGCAAGGTGAATAATATTATTAGAATACTTGATAATCAAATAGCATATTTATCCAATAATTTAAATTTTCGGAACAGTTAACATTAGTCCCACGAAATCTTTCGATCAACGGAACTTTTGTAAAATATTTTATAGTACCAAAGTAGGAAACCCTGAGTTTGGAGGTTTTCATATCCCTTATTTGCCTCCGTAATTGTATTTCTCCACTCATTAATAGGTTGAAGCCTAGTTGGTGCACCAGGGAGAATGTTAGGATATATAGATATTAAACAACGTCTCCATTTAACCGATTAAATTTTTAAAATAGTCGGTAGCAATATTTTTTCAAAATATTTTCTTTGAGTACAATGGAGATTAAATTCCAAACCCACAAAGTAGACTGCTGACCGAATGAGTTAAGTAAAATATAAGTCGGAGTCTTGTCAAAATTCGAGTTACAATTTAATGTCGTTTGAGTCGGAACTTAAACCAACCTGCGCAACAGTAATAATACAAGCAGGAAATGCATGTGATTACTAAATGGGTTTTGACCGATAATTATTCTTTTCACGAGAAAGGTCAGGTTACGATCGAGTTAGAGCATACTGTCGAATCAATGTGGAAAATGAATGATTTAGAATACAAATTTTTTCCAAAGTAATCATTTAGAATGATTAGCTGGTCAAAATATTCCATCGTGGACGGTAATTTATGCTTAAATGTTTTTATGACTAACGAGAAATATTTTTCGCATGATTATATTTAGAAAAATGCGTCCGGTTGATTGGAACACACGGGACGCAATGAAAGGAAAACCGGTAGGTTTGCCCTAAGAGTCAATCATTATCCTATTATATCCGCTGCGGGAAAAGGGAATAAAAACAATGGGCGGAACTCGGGAGCACGTGACCAGCGATCGTGGGGGGGAGGGGGGGGGGAGAAGAGGGGCGAGATCCGACGGTTGGTGACGAAACGTCAAAAGGGGGATGAACGGTCGCTGTCGTGCCTTGTCACAGGACCGGGCGGGATGCGACGCGGGAAAGCACCCCGCTCCCTCCCCCTGCCACGTGGGACCCGCGGCGGGGGGGGGAGGAGGTGGGGCCCGGAGGCTCACGTGCGAAAGGTACCAAAAGCGGACAACGTGTAATCGAGACTCGCTCCTCTTGATGATGGGCCAGCCCAACTAACCTACCTCTATTGAGGTACGGGGGGTAGGGGGGTGGGGCCCGCGCTCCTCCCCCTCGTCCGGCGTCACGTTCCTCGGTTACATCAAAAACCCCGTTTTCGTTTTCAACGTCAATCTCTCTCTCTCTCTCTCTCTCTCTCTCATTGTCACTTGTCAGCATGAGTGATTAATTCGTAGAAAAATCCAAAACTTCCACATATGTGATATACTTATTTATAATTGATTTTTAGGTCGTTCAAAATCTTAAATTAATATATTCATGATAAATTTATATTTTCAGTTAGATTAAATTAATATCAAGAGAAATTACAAAACAGTACACTTGTGAAATTGATATACCCATCAACTGTCATGTGTCATTTAACTCAACAATTTAATGGTAAAATTTAATAAAAATTAACGAATGGAAAATTTATCACAGATGTACAAAAATTAATTTATGATAAATTTCTCATAAACACACCAATTCATTGTATGAACTCTATCTAATATAATCCATGAACTTTTAAATATTTTCAATTATTGATAGTTCAGAGATTTTATTTAATAAATTAAAAGTCTAGGATGACATTGCACATAACCTTGTTGCTTCTGGACAACATTGTATATTTTGATATAAAGTTCGTGAATCATCAGTGTTGTTATCCCTCTTTTCTCTAGTCTATGTGAAACCCTAATAATTAGGGGCATAACCGTGATCAATCTGTAATATTGATTCTCGATAATACAACAGACTCATACAGTTGACATTCAATATCCAATAAACATTTAAAATTAGCGCGCCATTCGATTCGCTCCTCGAACTTGGGAGACCGCTGAATTATTCATAACACGTAAGCATAAAAAGATTTTATTGACTAAGAATAGATCAAAATTGTGAATTATTCGAGTTTCGACTCGGGTAGGGCGACCGCAAGATCGAGATGCGGACTAAATTGAGATCTTCACGACATGTCGAAGGATATTTGTGTTGTGTGCCGAGCGAACAAGCTTCTTAGTTACACAAAACAAAAACTCACGAAATGATCTGTCGATGCCACTTATTAAATTGAATCATGCATGCACTTATCCATTATAATCCCCCCCTTCACCAAAAGCTTTGAGGATACAATGATTAAGAGCTTGCTCCTTACACAAAAATAATTGAAACGCTTCTTTGCTGAAAGGAGGACAATAGTAGATTAATCTAGATTCCAATGCATTAAATTAAAAAAAAAAATAAAGGAGAGGGACAGAGAGACTATGTTCATGAACATTGGTACCATTGTTTTTTTTTTTTTTTTTTTTTAAATCTTCTCTCTCTCTCTGATTATTATAATTATTTTGCTCTCTGTTGACATTAAGAGAGCTATGAATTCCTTGATTTGGATGGAGATAGATGGTTTTGTTTCCAAACGGGAAAAGACGTGGTGAGTGTCACGACTTTCGTTCGATGGCTCATTTCGGTGTCATAATTTTAAAAAGAGAGTGGAAGCCTGAATTTAATTCGGGTCTAAAAATATATAACACAAACAAACAAAAAGAGGTTCTTCTAAATAATTATTCGAGAGGAGATTATAAATTGGAACCATCACTCTATTCATTTCGTAGAGATGAATGATTTTGAAAACATTTTTTTAAAATGATCATTATATCATTGACAAGAATAAATAAATAAATAATATTATTCATCAGCTAATTATTTCTAACGATATAGACAATCGCTTCTGAAGAAAATATTTTTCCAAATTATTCGTTTTCGCGAGATACAAAGGGAGCGAGTATGGGAGGGGACAAGGCGAGACATGATGTGGTGTCAGTTCGGATCGTGATTTGAGACTTTAATTAATCCCCGTGATTTGTTAAATATATTTTTTATTTAATCAAGGGAGAGTTTCCCGCAACCTGGACATTCCCTCCTTAAAGGAATCCGTTTAGGGATCAGTTAACAATTGCTTTCTCTTTTCCTCTCATTTTTCTAATCCCGGCGGTTTGCGCGTCTTCCGGTCGTCATATTTAAAACTCCGACCTTCAAAAATCAATATTTTAATCCTCACGTCTTAATTAATTAATTAATAATTATTATTTATTATCGTTTTTTTTTTTTTTAAAAATCTCCCATGACGGGGGGGACGCGTGTCGCGGCGTGCGCGCATCCCGCACCGCCTCACGTGATTAAAAAAGGGGGCGCGCGGGCTCGCCTACCGCAGATCACGTGGCCAACTCACGCGATTGGTGCGCGACGCCGTGGGGCCCGCCCTCCATTATACGGGAAACGGGGAACGGGATCTCTCTCTCCCCCCCGGTTTTGTCGTCACTTGCCATTTTTGGGTCCGAGTTTTATTTTTTTTTAGTTAACGTTCGATGGGTCTAATTTGATAAAAATTCGCGTGCGCTAGTTCGTATTAAAAAGCACCGACTTTAACTCGAGCGTCGATTCTAAACTCGGACTCTTTTTTTTTTTTTATCTCATAAAAAATATAGACGTTAGGTCAAGTTTCAATTCGAATCCAAGCTTGTTGGCACCTAAAGATTCAACATGTCGTTCCATCTATGCTTGGCAAAAAATTAATGGGAATCTGATTTGGATACCGACTGAAAGTTTATGTTTTCTTATAAAAAAAAAACAAAAGGTTTTGGATCAGAAATGGGATTGGGCCTTAAGTAATCGCTTTCTTGCGAGACGAAAAAAAAAGTTTGTACATTTTTACGGGACAAAAGAAATAGTGGGTAGGAATTAAAATTCGACTTTGGCTTAGCTAGATTCACGGAAAATGAATATCAAAAAAATAATCTTCATAAAATTGACTACTTTGATTGCTTATAAAGATGACCAGACAAAAATTTCTTTACATGGTTCACGAAGATATTTAAATGTAAATTGTTGTTCATAATGAAAATATTTTTTAATAATGAGTTCTAAAATTTTTGTATTTTTAAGTCAATTAGGCAAAAATTTTACATCATCGACGTTTTGTCATGCTCAACTCCTGAAATTTCTCCTTTTTTCTTTCGCTATTCCTTTTCATATTTATCCACATATTCCCGGAATTCCAAGACGGAAATCTGCTGATATGTTTCGCCCAAAAACGCAAAGGAAAAGAAGAGGGGGGGATCTAACGACATTCTCAATTTCTCACACGGTTAAAAAGGAAAGAACGATCGAGAGCAAAAGACGAATTATCCGCAACCCCTCACGATGCTTGTCGGGACGACATGAACACTCGAAAAATCAACCCACGTGTAAAAACCAAAAATAAAATATAAAAAAAAAACGAAAATGGGATAAATAAAATAAAAACAAAATAAAAATTGAAAAGGTAGCGTCGGTTAAAAACGAGTAAGGAGGGAAAAAAAATGGCAAATGTCACAAAAAATTATAGGGTTAATACCCTGAAAAACCCCAAACTGGTACACTTGTGACAAATTTACCAAAAACTATTTTTTTGACCACCAAAAATCCCAAACTGATATACCTTTGACAAATTTATCACAAACTGGTATATTTGTGACAAATTTACCCTTTGTTAGGTTTTGTTAAATTTTATTGTCAAATTATTAAGTTAAATGATACGTGACAGTTGACCGGTATACCAATTTGGGATTTTACGCTCCGTTTGTCGCAGTTTACAATTTTTGTGATTTTTTTTATGGTATAATCCAATTAAGTGGAGGATATATTTGTCACAAACTTATCAGTTTATATTTTTTGCGGTCGAATAAATTAGTTTGAGATAAAATTGTCATAAATGTATTAGTTTAAGGTTTTTTATGGTCAGTCGAGGTAAATTTATCACAGGTGTATCAGTTTGGAGCTTTTCATGGTCAAAAATATAGTTTGGGATAAATTTGTCACATGTGTACAAGTTTAGAGTTTTTCAAGATATTAACCCAAAATTCTAAACTATACCTACTATGATAAATGTATTTCAAATTTTTTCTGTGACACAAAAAAACGTAAACTTATATATGTATGATATATTTATCTCAAAACAATTGTGACGCAAAAATTCCAAGCTTTTGCCATAAAAATAATTTGGGATAAATATGCGATGAGTAAAATTTTGGATTTTTTATGGCTTTTCTGGGAAAAAAAAAAGGGGCCAAAATGGGGAATCTAGGGTTTCGTCGGGAGGGGAAGGGTAGAAAGGGGAATTCAGGGGTGCCGAAGTGGTGGAGTTAGTTGAGCGAGGGGCGGTCGTTCGTTCGTTCGTTCGTTCGTTCGGGGTGGGGGCCATGGGATTTCTGCTTGCGTCGCTTGACGCATTGACTGAGCGGGTCCCTCGCACCACGGAAAGGGCCGTCGCACGTGAGGATAAAAGTTGGACGCGAGGCGTGCCGTCGCCCCCACTACATAAATTCCGCGTTTTCCCCTTTTTGGTTCTATAATTAATTCCACTAGACATCGATATCCCGAATTTTTCAAATTACCCACGCGATCAAAAGATCCTAAATTTTTCCCCCCTGATATGAATTTGGGATACTGATGATACGAGCAAAATTACTATGAAATTGGAGTTGTGATTTTCTTTTTCCTTTTTTTTTTTTGGTGGTTGATAGAGACACTTTTATCACGCTAATATGAATTATGAGGGTTATCAAGGCATTGGTTTTAATTAATTTCACTAGATATCGATATCCCGAATTTTTTAATTCATATTTTTTGTATGTCGTTGAGACATTGAATTTATGCCCGCGTGATCAAAAGATCTTAAATTTCTATCGCCCGAATATAAATTGGAGTTACTGATGACGACGTGAGAAAAATTATTATGAAATTGGAGTTGTGGGTTTTCTTTTTTGTGGTTGATAGAGACACTCTTATCATGCTATTACAAGTTATATGGGGTTATTGAAGGCATTGATGTTGCTATAGTTAAATTTTAAATTTTTTCTCTAGAATATTTTGTTCCCACTTTCGTTGGGACGTAGGTTTAGTGTCTCTGCCTCTCTTGGAAATTTGTATTATTTGGTTCAGCCAATTGAGAGCTACGAAATTTCATACTTTTTTACCATAAAATTTCCAAGTGACTTGTCGAGTCATGCGATGAGTCCCTTGGAGGGTAGATCGGGATCTGGGGCGTCGACTCGAGATTTTTCTTATGTCATCGGGAATCGTTCTGGGAATTTTTTTTTTTTTTTTGGGATTACATTCCGTGGAAAAAGAACAGGATAGGAGAGAGAAGGGGTGGGGTTAAACAAGAGACGGAAAATTGAATGAGGGTCGATGAAAAGGATAGAGAGAGAAAGAGAGAGATTTAGAGAGAGAGAGAGGGAGGCTCACGTGCACCCATCTCCTGCCACTCTCTGCTTGCCGGCTCGCGTGCGGTGGGGACCCCTCCGTCACACCCCCGGCTTTTTCCCCCTTTTTCTATTTTACTTTTTGCTCCCTGGAAATTCCGGTCCCCCTTCCGTTCCCTCCCTGACGGCGTCAGCTCCGGACTTAACGTCCCGTCCAAGCAACCCTCCGTTCCCGTACGGAGGTCGTGTCCCGTCGGACAGCGAGAGGGCCGAGAGATTCGACGGCGTCCGAGCCACGCGCGCGCGCGCGCTCTCGTGTCTGGAATTTTTAGTTACTGTCGGTCGTAGGTTGTTAAATTGGTTAATCGGGGGCGTTAAAATAGTGGTTAAAAGTGGACCGACTCTTTCTCATTATCGTGGCGCTTCTTGGATTATACCCATTGGTAATCTTTTTCCGTGAAATAGTGATTATTATAAAAGCCTTTCGTATCACAATTTTCACGCATATCACGTCATTAGTTCCTTAGCCTTTGTTTTTTTTTTTTATTTTTTTAGGGTCGCTTACTTACTTATGTGAAGAATAATATTATAAAAAATCAAAAATTAATACATATGTTATGAATTTACTCTTTGTTAGTTTTCATTAAATTTTATAATTAAATTATTGAGTTTGATAATACGTAACAGCTAACAGGTATACCAATTTGTGATTATACTTTCTGTCTATCGTGGATGTATAGTTTATGATTTTTTGTGATTTTAATCAAATTTAATGAAAAATTAAAAAAAAAAATGGAAAATTTATTATGGTAAAATTTGTCATAAATATATCATTTTTTTTATACCAAATTTGCGTTTTTTATGATTAAAAAATTAATTTGTTATAAATTTATCAGATGTGTATCAATTTTAAGATACTCTGTGGTATTAACTCTATGATTAATGGTTAACATCTTTTAGTATGATGAGAAAGGCACTTTTAGACAAGTAAAATCTCGATCCATGGAGTACCTCGCTCAAGTCTCATAAATCAAGTAGAACATGAGCTAAAACCACCCTTATCGACTGCTTAATTACTTATAGCAAGGTAGGCTTGGGTAGTTTTATATTTAGTGGTTTTTACAAACTTTGAGCACCACATAATTTGCTCCTTTGTACTTGTCCTATATCTCAACGTCAACATTAAATAGCACGTCATTCTCATTTATTTCTCAACCGTTCTAGATTGAGCTTGGACTTATAGCTCTGATGCCGATGGTCTTGTTTTTATTCCAATCCTTCTGGGTCCAAACACAAATTTGATCATATAAGAATTTAAGGGTTTCATTCGGTTGCACTAAAAAAAATAAAATTACTCGCAGCTTTCTCGCCAAGTAGAAAAAAAATTTAGAAAGATTGATATCACTAAAAATTTCAAATCAATACATTTATGTCATATTTATACTAAGTTAGGTACGCGTCTATCTCAAACTAATTTTTATACCATAAAAAACTTCAAATTGTTATACATGTGTCGTATTTATGATAAATCAGTGCGCTCATGTCACGTTTACCCTAAATAATTCGGGGTGAATGTGACATGGGATATCGGTTTTGGATATATATGACATGGGTATTATAATTTGGAGGTTTTTACGACACAAAAATTAATTTTAGGTAACCGTGACACATTCATATCAATATGGATTTTTTTTTTTTGGTGATAAAGTATGTTTGGAATTGAATTAATATAATAAAAATGTAGAACAATTAAAAACCAAAAAAATCACATCATACCCCGCAAAGTATTCGAGCCCTTGTTGGAGAAATAATAAAACCCAAATTTGGATAAATATATATATATAAAATCGCAGCCAATCACTGGATCCTCCGTCACGAGGACATAATAATCCCCATCTGTCTCGAAGTCAGAGCTGGAAAACGAAAGGAAACATCTCTCCTTTTTCTCTTTATTTAATCGTTCATGGCCAAAAAATCGATTGTCTAGAGACAACCAACCGATTAGGAACCTCAAGTTTGTTTATTATATTAACTAAATAGAAAATATCCTATAGCCTAGCCAGATATAAATCTAGCATTGATCCATCCATCTATCTGTCACGCCATTTGATTAATCCGAATTGCGTACCATCGCCTCTTTGCTTGGAGCCGAAGGCACCGTCTTGAGATTGCTCCGCCTGTTGAAACAAGGGGGGGTTGGGATTAAGCATCGGTCGGGGTCGGGGACAGCGCGACCCTTTCGGGCTGCCACCCTCCGAATCCCGCCGCCGTCGTTCTCTCGCGACGGAGCCGTCGGCAATCGGTCTTCCAGATGGCCGTGTCCGGAGAGGGGCGGAACCGTAAATAACGCGGGGAAGGAAGGGGAGTGGGGCCCTGGTCTCTGGGGGCAAAAGAGGGCAGTGACGAGACGTGAGAGCACGTGCTTGCTTAGACACGCCTACGGCGGCTCGTGTCCCCCCCTCCCCTAGGCGGTTCGTTCCTCCCGTCTCGTGACGGCGTCACGTGGGACGGCAAGGAGGTGGGACCCACACGGGGAAAAGAAGCCAAGAGCAGGGCGCCCTCTGCGGGACCCACGTGCCTCACCCTCTTTAGTTCGGGTCGGGTCGGGTCTTTGGGTCGTTTTGTCGATCGCATTGAAATGGTGATAAGATCGTGGGTCGTTTTATGATATCAGAAGAAGCTCTCGAAATTTTGGCGATGGAGTCGATCGAAGAGACGCATGCTTGACCATTCACGCCACGGCAATCGTCTAATCTTTCCCTTAAAAAACAACTAGTCCCTTTAGCCCGCCTCGCTTGCCCAGCTGATTTGCCCCCCATCCAGACATTCGGAACGCGGCCCCCCTCCCACCCTCGACATCTCGTCGACACGCGGTCAGTCGTCGCGCGGTCCCGACCCCAACAGCAGGCAGCAACTAGGAATCGGGATTGGACTTTCTCAACGAAGTACAGTACGCGTCATCATTCCGCCACACTTTGATATCGCTTTCGTTCTGGGGACAAAGCGGAAGAAAACGCGAATCTCGTTTTTCATCTCTGCCCTGCATCTTTCGTTTTCTGCTTTCGTCAACAAGGACCGCGCAGATGGACCCGTCTTGAGTTGGTGATGAGATTCAGATGCATTTCCCCACGTTTTATGCAACTCTGTTGGCATCTCTTTCCAGCTTTCTTTCAAAATCTGCCATTCCTCCAGAGAGAGAGAGAGACAGAGAGAGAGAGAGACAGATCCAACAGCAGAAATTCACTATGCATTTCCAAGTTCTATACATCTACTCTATACCCTTTTCTGGAGAAAGTAAAAAGAGCCCAAAAATTTTCACTTCGAAAACCCTGGTGATTCCTACAAATGCCGATGCGGCAGAGGTGATAGAATAAAATAAATGGTACTTTAATTAGCTTTACTTAGCTTCTCGAGCAGCAGGGTGTCGACGACGGTCTTCACGTAGGCATGGAAGCACTCTCTGCAGGAATTAGGCATGAGAGCAGACCTGTGGAGTCTCTGGATGTCGTCGGCGTGACGACACACCGAGCTGGGGACAGCGGACTTGGGCTGCTCCAGGCCACACGTGGCCAGGATGGTGTGGGTCGCCGCTCTGGCGATTGCTTTGAATGTGTCGACTCCTGCAGGAGCGACGATGAATGAGGAACTTTGCTATTAAATGATTAAAATGAAGTGAGTGTGATAACGAGTATTCAGAATTAGAAAAAAATGAGATAGTTGGAGTAAAGATGGCGAGATCCGAGGATTGAATAAAACAGCAGAATGATATCCACATGACGGTCAGTTCAACCGAAACAGAGTCTACCCCTATTGCGTCACAGATGCTGCTTTGTTGGCGATATTTCCTAAAGCGTTCAGGCAATGCAAGATATACCAACTGAAACAGGACATGTGATTGGTTGTGCAAAAGCCCGTGAAAGAACGCTACAGACGCAAAACATAAATCTGTCACCAGGAAGCATGATACATCTATACGATCCCCAAAGACAGTAGATCAAGATTACGCCCTAGAGATGTTCGTTTTATCAGATCTATCACTAACTGAAATCCATAAATAAGTAGAAAGTTGCTTATCGAACGTACCCAGCTGTTTATTGCGGTTAAGCAGTTTCAAGTTGAACTTGACAAGAGATTGGATTTCACTTTTTGCACTGTTGTCTCTTCTAGAGTGGCCAGCTACCCGAGCCTCTTCCAGCATTGCTTTCCCATGCGAATTCTGTGATGAAGCAATGGTTGCCCCAAGTGTGGCAGGAAAAGAACTAGAGTATCCCGACACAGAACCGGCAGAAGATGTCATAAATGGACTATTGTCTTCTTCATAAGGGATGCCACGTGATGTCCCAACAGATTTATTTGCACAATACTCATGCCTTTGCAAACTGGCTCGGTCAATTGTGGCAGGAGGCAATCCTGGATATGTTTTCTGTCTCTGCCGATCAATAACTGGAGATCTAGGCTTAGAGGATCCCGACACAGAACCAGCAGAAGATGTCAAAGAAGGACAATTGTCTTCTTTGTAAGCAATGCCGCATGATGTTCTGACCGACTTATTTGTATGATGCTCATGCCTTTGCCAACTAGCTTGGCCGATTGAGGAAGGTGTCAATCCCGGACATCTTTTCTGTTTCTGCCTATCAATTGCTGCGGATATAGGCTTAGACAATTTATCACCAACACGACTGACCTTATGCTCCAAAGCTGCTGCACATTCAGTGTTGCGACTTTTCTTTACTTGATTCCTCAATTCTAAGCGACTATTATTAAGACTGGCTACTTTTGGAGGATTTCCTTTCCTGACCAATTTGTTTGCTGTATGGTGGACACTACCCATTAAATCACGAGCTTGCCGTCTGGACTTGGCTCTATCCATCATTTTCCATGCTTTGGTGATATCGTACTTATCTTCGTTGTGGGAAGCAAAACCTAACATAGAATCTTTATCTTCCAATGGTTGATGACTTGAGGATGGCTGATCTAATCTGTCATGCTCTTGAATATGACGGTCTCGCTCTTCACCCTTACGGTGCACGGACTCCACATTACCTAAATGAAAGCTCAATGACCCACGTCGCAGTGCATCCCAATTCTCACGAAGTGCCACTATACGCATATGCACATCACGACATCGTCGTAGAGTTCTTGCGCCTGAATATTCTGCTGTTCTCTCTGCAACATTGGGATCCCTTCTTTCGCCTTCTTGGGACATTTCCCCATCAATACCATCTTCCCTATCAGATACAGCCGCACTCGAGTCTAAAGGTGACGACACTGCAGTTGTGGGGCCCTCAATGTTAGAGGCACCGCCATCTCTCACGATATCGAATATCGAAACTCGCGGCTCAGTTGATGGCATTGAAACATGCCCAATGCAGCTCTCTCCTTCATCCGTCCTTGCATGTTCGTCCCTCATAAAAGCACAGTCATGGCAAAACCAATCCCCTTCGGGCACAGTGACACCCAAGCCAACACAATAAGTATGCGACGCGGAATCGCAGAGCTCGCAGAGCAGCAGGCACCATTCATCTTGCGTGCTTCGACAGATGCTGCACCGAGTTTCCATGTAAGGATCGAAAGGTCCAATTCCATGGGGATCATAAACCTGCATAAGAACCCGGATAGCAATTTTGCTTCTTTCACTAAATTATTCAGTGGAAATAACGTTCACGGCCACATGCTCGAGCAGAACGGAAGACAAACATCACCAAATTAAATTAAACAAATTCATCTTAAACCCTTCAACCGTAGAGTAGACTTTAGCTCGAATCCTAATTAATATTAACCAATTTCGATCAAAAGAACCGAGGAAAACCCATGACTCGCCATAAGGAGCCACGATCGAAATCAATAAATTTTGCTGATCAAGCCCGAAAGAAAGAGGACCCAGTTGCCAAAACGCAAAACGCAATCTACCCAGAATTCGAAACATCGGAACCGACCTGGTCACGAGGCGGGACGTTCACAACCCTCTCGCCGGCAAAGACGCCTTCTTTCGGCGGCCTGAGGATGGTGGAGAACCGGCGCTTGCACATGGGGCACTTGGACTCCACCTTGGCCCACTCCATGATGCACACGAAGCAGAAGTAGTGGTCGCAGCTGTCGATCCGGCCCCGGACGGCCCTCCCCTCCTCCGTGAGGCAGATCCCGCAGCACGCGCCGTCGTTGCCCTCCCCCGTCGGGGGGCGCCGCTCGTCGCCCGGCAAGGGTGGCGAGGCGGGCGCGGCGCGACCGGCCATGGTTGAGCGCGCGCCGCCGAGGGAAGACCGAGTCAATGGGGAAAGACACGTTCGAACCAAAAAAAAAAGAAAAAAGAAAAAAAGAAAAGGGGAAAGACACGATTTGGGAAACCGACGAGAGTGAATTGATTTTGACACCCTCTTTTACGGTATACTGACTAAATTACCCTTCGTTTTTTTTCCATATCGTACCCAGAAAGACTGAAAAAAGGGACATTTTGGAGAATCTCTTTATTTATTTCTTCCTTTTCTTTAACTTTCCTTTTTCATCTAGGTGGTTATGTTGATTAAAAATTCATGAATCAAACGATGTCGTCGTCATTTCGTGACCAGTTATAGATGCACAAGAGTTATTCTCTTCATGTTTAGGTCTCTAGTCACGTTTTTTCATGGGCTTAAGCACTTTGATCATCCACACTCAACTAGGCGGGTGCAACATTTAAAGGAGGAAAAAATGACGAGTAATATGGTTAATAGATTGTAAAACGAAGTGTTTAACCTAGATAAGGAATGGAAAAAGTGTTTCTTGAATTTTTTTTTTTTTAAGGTTTTCTTGCTAATTTTATAAGATCACGGGTTTGCAAAAATCTAAAGTGAACACGAGTCTGCGATAGCTCGATTAGTCTTAAACAATTTGTACATAACATCTCACTTCGTGGGTGTCCCGAATCACTTGCGATTCTTAAGAATTCATACATAACGCGATCATCGTTTCATTCTCTTGACAAGTCCCCGGTGAGCACCTAATGGATTTTACTCCTCTGCTCGTCCACGCACCTCACGAAGTCGCTCAAATCTTTATCCGAACTCCCTCCGTTGATTGCATCCCGAGCGGCGCCGCTTATCTCCTTGGCTCGGACCCTTTGGGGCAGATCGCCCCTCAATGACTCGGCCAAAACCCGGGCCAACTCCGCCGCCTCCGGTATCTTCTCCGACCCCTCGCCGGCCCGGATCCCCACGCCCAGCTCGTCCACCAGCAGCTTGGCATTCACGAATTGGTCCGCGAACATCGGCCACGTCAGCATCACTGCCCCGGCGCTGAGCCCCTCCAGAGTCGAGTTCCAGCCGCAGTGAGTCAGGAACGTGCCCACGGCCCGGTGCCTCAGTATCGCCACCTGCGGGGCCCAGCCCCTGATCACGAGGCCCCTCCCGGCCACCCGTGCTTCGAAGTCCTCGGGGACCGCCCCGACATCCCCGCCGCCACGTGCCCTCCCCTGACCGACTGCCTCGCGCACAGGATGAATCTGACCCCGCTCCGCTCCAGCCCGGCCGCCAGCTCATCCATTTGCGGCTGCGACAGCGTGGCGTGGCTCCCGAAGCACACGTAGACGACGGACCCGCCCGGGCAGGCGTCCAGCCACGTCAGCACCTCGCTGGCAGATACCGAGCTGGGCCCGCCCCTGTTGATGGGCCCGGCGGAGCCATCGCCCTCGGCCGGGAGGATCGGGCCCACGGCCCAAACCCGGTCGTGCCCGAGGTCTTTCCTGAGGTGATCCAGGTAGGCCCGCTCCAACCCGTCGAACGAGTTGACCACGATTCCCCAGCTCTCGATGTTGCCGATCGCGTCCTCCCGGTGGCGCTCCGTCTCCGGATCTCCAGCCTCGTAGCTCCTGTATGCGTCGGCCAGGTGGGACAAGGGGAAGCGGGGGCAGTCCGGCAACCTCGAGAACGAGACCGTCGACTCCTCGTCGGGGGGGAGGAGGTCCCGGCACAGGGCGAAGGCGACGGAGAGCGCGAAGGCGCCGGACGACGAGAAGACGACGCGCGGGACGCCGCGGTCGCGGGCGAAGCGGTGGGTCCACCCGAGGAAGAAGTCGGAGACGACGGCGCAGGGCGGGGAGGGGGTGGGACTCGAACCACCGGGAGAGGAGCGGGAGGTGGAGGTCGCGGAGGGCGTTGACTTTGGAGACGAAGCGCACCCGCGGCGGGTGTGGCGCGGCGGGGGCTCTGGGGAAGGCAAGACGAGAGGCTGGAGCGAGGAGGAAGAGGCGAGGAAGGGGTCGAGCAGGTGGAGGTTGTCGGGGGTGACGACGACGGTGACGGTGACGGTGACGGTGACGGAGGCGGCGGCGGGGCGGGGGAGGTGGAGGAGCTTGTGGGCGAGGTCGAGGAGGGGGATGATGTGGCCGGCGGTGGGGTAAGGGTACATGAGGATGTGGACGGACATGGCTGGAGCTTCGTTCTATCGTCTCGCTCTCCTCTGCGCTTCGAGGTGACGGCGAGGACGGAGGTTTAAAAAAGGGCGACGTCGAAATTAATTGTAAGAGAGAAGGGTCTGTTGTGGGGCCCGCTATTATTTTTCAAATTAACCGAGAGGAAAAGGTTTCTGGTGGTACCAGCAGGCTATATTATTTCTACGCTCACATGTGCAAGAAAGAAGACGAGAAAAATATTAGAAAGGGGAGAGAGAGAAGCCATACTTTTATATATTACCTTTCATAGTGCAACGCTCTGTGACTTGAGGAGTAGGTGACTTGAGGAGTAGGGAGGCGTAAAGAGAAGAGAATGGCTTACATGCTCTCTATAAAAAATATTTCCAATATAATAAGGGAAAAAGATAAAATCTTTGATATAGTAAATAAAGAGACTTGATAACTACTGCTGGGTTATCTGTCGGGCTTGCTTCTATTGGACCTGGAGTTGGTCAAGGTATTGCTGCGGGCCAAGCTGTAGAAGGTATTGCAAGATAGCTAGAGGCGAATGGAAATAGACTAATAAGATTAATAAAAAGTTCACTAAGAAAGTGAGCTTTTGAGATAAGAGGGGTCGAAAAATAGTTAAGTTATTATAAGATTAATGATGAAGAATAGACTTTTCGACTTTATACTATATCAAAAAGTGTCTTTACAATTAGTGAGATAATTTTACATGGAGTATAAAAAATGTTATAGGAATATCTAATAATGCACTTTCCTTTGATACACAAAAAGAAGAAGAAAAAACATGTGAAATGTTTAATAATTTTAATTAAACTAAATAAAAAAGGAAATGGGCCATCATTATAAATTGCAATTGAAAGATTGAAAGCAATGTTGTCTTTTTAGTATAAATAGGGGTGGAAATAGCACCGCCCAAAAAAAATTGAATAAAAAAATTTCTGCCATGGGTTGAACATTATGTATAATAAAATAACTTTGCCTGATTAACCTATTTATTGACTATTTTTTTCCTTAAAAATGGATTACTATATTAACATATAAAAAAAGTCCGTATGATAAAAAAAATGCAAATGTCTTTTAAAAAAGAACAGACTCAATCATCATGATAATAATATTATTACTGATATAAAATCTGACTTTTATGTTAAAGTAATTGCATGATGGGTAAATTTATAGAATGATTAGTTGGTACAATCGTATCATATATATGTATGATGTTAAGAAAAATTTTACATTTTAATGTTCATAACTTTGCTCGTACTATATTTGGCCTGATTGATGATTACTTTGTAATATTACATATGATAAAAAGGTTTATTATTGAATATAACGTTATTAAGAAATATTATTGCACATCCGATTTAAGTATTTTCTGTCTAGACCGGGTGCAATTTCTCCGGTTAAAATTCTAATTTTCGGTAGCTTTCCTAGTTCTTGGGTTAAAACCTATCCTCTTTATAACCCACCAACCCTAACTTGAAGTCCGATCAATTTACGAATGGATATGGATCGTGTGATCATCCTTTAATTATTGTTTTTTTTTTCTTTTCCATTTTCTAGTATAAACTTGTGACTGCCGCTACTTACTATCTAATCCTTATGTCTTTGGCGAGATTTATTCAACCTCATTGTGCCCACTTATATATATATATATATATATATATTTTGTCAAATGGGCCCACTTATAATTTACTAGGGCTTTCTTCCAAAGAGAAAAATAATAAAAATACAGGTTCAACTAACTTCGATGTTGAAAAACATCATGTGGTTGAACGGTTGTAACGTGATAGATAATGACTATACTATTGTACGATGATTCGAATTCCAAGGAAAAGGTAAGAGTTTGTCGATCAACGTGGACTTTCAATGTTTTATTTTGCGAGGGTACTTTTCATTTCACTTTTTTTGCAAGTCATCCAAGGCCAACAACTTATTCCAAACGATAGGGAGATGATTCATTTTGACCTTCTGCCTGCCATTATTTACCTTTACAATGGAAAACCCCAATATATATATATATTTCGCCATAAATTTAGTGTTTTCTCGATTCGCCAACAAAATTAATATCCATGCAACAAATTTCAAGTGCATTCGCTTGATCTCCTCAATGGCTTTATTTAGAATAATTTGATGTTCTAAATAGCTTATTTAATTTGGAGAACCAAATTTGCCTGTGGCATATATGCTGCAAAATAGGTCCTCAACCGACGAGTCTTTCCAACCTTAAATTTCTAATGTCCGGATTTTACAACACTCAATCGAGTTTAAAAGGAGGAGAATATCCATCATTTTAGCATTTTCTTAGAAATGATAATGGAATCTAGTAAAGCAATCGAAAGGCGATTCTTTTGGAGCTAGCTTGAGAGGCCTCCTGCCAATCAATTAGCTATATGCAATTAGCTAGGGGAATTTCGTAGTTTAATAAAACTGATCGAGTGCCCTAGGAGGCTTGGATACCTATTGTTAAGATTTTGTCCTTGGACATGAAGCCATTCCCAGAAACACATTGGCCTGTACTAAGCCAAAAAATTATTAACGTACAATTATGAATACGACTGGTGCAATAAACATATCAATCGATTTTTCAATGAAGTGATTGCAAGAATACGAGTAAGCAAAATGTACTTTTGAATCTAGATTATTCCAAGCTCTTATTGGTGTTAGATATGCAAAATACTTTTGAGACATGCTCAATAGTGTCATCAAAAATCAAATCGAAGATCGAACTGGATCCTCAAAATGGTGCGGACTCAAATCAATTTCGAATGGCCGAGGAAGACCTGATCGGGAATTGGGTTAGTCCTCGAATTAATCCAGCCGGTCTGGCTCATTTTTCCAAACTCCTGCTTTTCCAAAAATAAGAGCAAGAGGAAGATACTATCATTAGAAAGAAAACCCCCATAAAGAAAAAAGACTATGATAAGATGAGAGAGACATGAGAAATGAGTGAGATGTTTACTTATTCCCGTCTTTTTTAGCATAATTTGAGGAAAATATCCAACCTTAAAAATAAACAATGTCCGTCCAATCATCCCTCGTGGAGTGCATCTCATTTCTTGTAAACCCCACGCTCCCTTCTCATCTTATATACCTCTCCACCATCCACCCACCGAGCCCCATCACTATAAACTTTTAATTCGTGCAATGTGGTCCATGAAGGCAGATCTAATGTATAATATAGTCCATAAACTTTCAATATTTTCAATGTGGTCTCTGAACTATTGATAAATATTCGATATAGTTCTTTTGTTTGCGTTATTTTTACATAGTTTCGAGACTAAATTAAATATTTATTAATAATTTATAGATCACATTAAAAGTATTAAAAGTTCAGAGATGACATTGTGCATCAAACCAAAGTTAATGAATTATATGGATCATTTTCCTTTGTTTTTACTTTGGCAGTCCTATGCATGCATGATTAATCCTAAGCAGTGACTATTCTCTTTATTTTTCACTTGTATTAATGGATCCAATCTCTCGTTAAATTCATTTTGCTTTTATGTGGTTAATTATATTGAATCTCGCGATGAAAGGTGAATAATATTATTAGAATACTTCGTAATCAAATAGCATATTTATCCAACAATTTAAATTTTTGGAACAATTAACATTGGTCCCACGAAATCTTTCGATCGGCGGTACTTTCGTAAAATCTTTTATAGCACCAAAGTAGGAAACCCTGAGTTTGGAGGTTTTCATTTTCCTTATTTGCCTCCGTAATTGTATTTCTCCATACTCATTAATAGGTTGAAGCCTAGTTGGTGCACCGGGGAGAATGTTAGGATATATGGATATTAAACAACATCTCCATTTAACCGATTAAATTTTTAAAATAGTTGGTAGCAATATTTTTTTAAATATTTTCTTTGAGTACAATGGAGATTAAATTCCAAACCCACAAAGTAGACTGCTGACAGAATGAGTTAGGTAAAATACAAGTCGGAGTCTCATCGAAATTTGAGTTACAATTTGATGCCGTTTGAGTTGGAACTTAAACCAACCTGCACCACAATAATAGTACAAGCATGAAATGCATGTGATTACTAAATGAGTTTTGACCTATAATTATTCTTCTCACAAGAAAGGTTTGATTACGATCAAGTTAGAGTATATTATCGAATCGAGGTAGAAAATGAATAATTTAAAATACATTTTTTTTTTCAAAGTAATCAATTAGAATGATTAGTTGGTCAAAAATGATTTCATCGTCCACGGTAATTTATGCTTAATTTTTTTCATGACTAACGAGAAATATTTTATATTTAGAAAAATGCGTCGGGTTGATTCGAACACACGGGACGCAATGAAAGGAAAACCGGTAGGTTTGCCCTAGAGTGGGGCAACTAAGGCCCCAGGACCAGATGGTTTGAGTGGCCTTTTCTATCAAAGTCGGTGGCATATTATCCATGAAGATATATTCCAGCTTGTGGACTCTTTTTCAAAGAAGGCACCTTTGATCCAGAACTAAACGAGACCCTTATTACACTTATCCCCAAGGTGGCAAACCCCGAGAGCATAACAGAATTCAGACCCATTAGCTTGTGCAACTTTAACTATAAAGTTATTACAAAAGTCATGGCGAATAGACTAAAACCTTGGCTCCCGCTTATTATCTCCCCGGAACAAAGTGCATTCGTCGGTGGCCGCCAAATACAAGATAATATCTTTATAGTTCAAGAAGTCTTACGTCAGCTAAGGGTTAGAAAAAGACACAGAAAATTCCAAGTAGTGTTAAAGTTGGATATGCAGAAAGCGTACGATAGAGTTGAGTGGGACTTTCTATGTGATTGTATGAAGAGGATGGGTTTCAATGATAAATGGGTGAATGTAATCGGATTTTGTATCTCCTCAGCTCAATTTTGCATCCTAATTAATGGCGAAGCAGGGGAAACCTTCACTCCAACTAGAGGCATTAGACAAGGGGATCCTCTCTCACCTTATCTTTTCATAATTTTGGCCAATGTTCTTTCCCACATGGTGCAGAATGCTGTTATAGATGGAAGCTTAAAAGGTATTAGATTGAACCCTCACTGCCCTACTCTCTCCCACCTATTCTTTGCGGATGATGCCATTTTCTTTTTGGATGGAACAATTAGGGAAGCTTAAAATCTTGCAAATATACTGAATTGCTACTGTTTTGCATCTGGCCAGTCAGTCAATCTTAACAAATCTGGGGTATTTTTTGGGGCAAACTGTCCACAGGACTTGAAAAGAAACATTGCATCTGAAATGAGGGTTCCTATCTTAGAAAAAACTGGAAAATACTTAGGGATACCATCAGATTGGGGTCAAACTAAAAAACAGATGTTCAATTGGATCATGGCAAGGGTGGACTGAAAACTGGAGGGATAGAAAGAGCAATTAATATCGAAGGCCGAGAAAGAAATACTAATAAAAATGGTTGTTCAGGCATTACCCCAATATGCCATGAATATCTTCAAAATACCTCTATCCATTTGTCGAGCGATTGAAAGGAAAATATCGGCTTTCTGGTGGAAGCAGAATGTAGCACAAAAAGGTTTTCACTGGAAGAGCTGGGATGTTTTAAAGATGAGAAAGGAACAAGGAGGAACCCGATTTAGTGGAATTTAACAAGGCGATGTTGGGGAAACAAGCCTGGAGACTACATCAAGCTCCAGAGGCCTTATGGGGCAAAATCTTTAAAGGCCTCTACTTCCCTCATGGTACTTTATGGACTACTACAAGGGGTGCCAGACCATCTTGGGGTTGGCAAAGTCTCCTACTAGGCCGAGAAGCCCTAAAGCCTGATCTGAAATGGGAGGTCGAGGACGGCAAATCTATCAATTTGAGAGAGGATCGTTGGCTCATGTCAGGTAAAATTGGAGGTCCGGCGAATCTAAATTACCCTAAGCTAGTGGCAGATATTATTGACCCAAATATGCACACATGGAACAATCAACTTATCAATGAGCTATTTGACAGCAATATCTCAGAGGAGATTCAGCAAACAACACTCAACATCATTACCAGACCTGATTGTTTAACATGGACAGGGCATTACTCGGGGAACTACAACATCAAAAGTGGATATCATCGACTACGAATAGCAAACACAACCACCACAGAAAACTAGGTATCCTCTTCATATCAAGCCCCAAAATGACTATGGACAGAAATATGGCATCTACAAACAAACCCCAGAATCAGGCACTTCATGTGGAGTTTATGCAATGAAGGTCTCCCTACAAGAATCAACCTATGCCGGAGAAGAATAATACCTGAGCCAACATGCCCCTTCTGTCACCAGTTCCCAGAGTCGTCCAAGCATTTGTTCATCCTGTGTTAGTGGACAAAAGAAATATGGCTGAATTATAGTGTCGAAATAGACATTTCCCCAATATCGATTACAAGAACAGATCAATGGGTATGCGGCTACCTACTCTTTGGCAAATCGACAAGCCAAAAGGCAATCTTTGCGACTACTCTTTGGCAAATATGGAAGGCACGCAATGCTCTGCTCTTTCAAGGCCGGAAAATAAAACAACACCAGCTAATCAGTGAAGCTCTTTTGTCCCAGTAGCTATACGAGAAGTGGCATCCAAGAAGGAAAGAGACTACCTCAGAACCGAAATTATGGGTGCCTCCAGATCCGGGCGCCTTGAAGATAAACGTTGATTGTTCATGGCAGGAGGACAAATCAGAGGGATCCATAGCCGGAATTTGTAGAGGAACTGATGGACTGTGTATTGCCGGCTTTGCACAGAAAATTCAAGCTCAATCGGCACATATGGGCGAAACCTTAGCTATTCAACAGGCGCTCGCGTGGCTGAGGGAGTCGCGAATTGCTCTGACAGGAACCACTTCAAACACACGAACTGAATCACCCGTTTACATCTCCAGCGACTGTCTCCCGATCGTGGACTCCATTATGGGCCGAACTGAAACCCCCTGGGCCTCGTGGCCTTACGTTCTTGACTACAGACAACTGATGGCCCAAATGAAGAACGTTTTTCTGCAGTTTGAACTGCGCCAATCAAACCGAGTTGCGGATTGGATTGCCAAATCCCACAATAACAGTTCCCTTCCTAGTAATTGGGTATCTAATCCCCCGCATGCGCTTTATCTTATTTTATGCTTAGATTTTCCTACTAGTTGTAATCCACCATCTTAGTATCTATCAACGAAGTATTTTCGACAAAAAAAAAAAATCATTATCCTATTATATCCGCTGCGGGGAAAGGGAATAAAAACAATGGGCGAAACTCGAGAGCACGTGACCAGCGATCTGGGGGGGGAAAGAGGGCGAGATCCGACGGTTGGTGACGAAACGTCAAAAGGGGGATGAACGGTCGCTGTCGTGCCTTGTCACAGGACCGGGCGGGATGCGACGTGAGAAAGCACCCCCATCGCCATGTGGGACCCGCGCTCTCCCCCTTCCGGCGTCACGTTCCTCGGTTACATCAAAACCCGTTTTCGTTTTCAACGTCAATCTCTCCTTTCTCTCTCATTGTCACTTGTCAGCATGAGTGATTAATAAGGTTAATTCGTAGAAAAATCCAAAACTTGCACATATGTGATATACTTATTTATAATTGATTTTTAGATCATTCAAAATCTTAAATTTATATTTATGATAAATTTATATTTTTAGTTAGATTAGATTAATATCAAGAGAAATTACAAAGCAGTACACTTCTGAAAGTGGTATATCCATCAACTGTCATATGTCATATAATTTAATAATTTAACAATAAAATTTAACGGAAACTGATAGATGGCAAATTTGTTGTGGATATACCAAAACTAATTCAGAATAAATTTATCATAAATTCACCAATTCGAGATTTTTTTTTGGTATGAACTCTATTTAATATAATCATTGAACTTTTAAATATTTTCAATTATTGTTAGTTCAGATATTTTATAAGTCTAGGACGACATTGCACGTAACCTCGTTGCTTCTAGACAACATTGTATATTGAAACCCTCTTTTCTCTAGTCTATGTGAAACCCTAATAATTAGGGCCATAACCGTGATCAATTTGCAATATTGATTCTCGATAATAGGACAAACTGCATACTGTCGACATTCAATGTCTGATAAACATTCAAAATCAGCGCGCCATTCGATTCGCTCCTCAAACTTAGGAGACCATTGAATTATTCATACCACGTACGCATAAGAGATTTTATCAACTAAGAATAGATCTGAATTGTGCATTTTGATTTCAAAAGTTGAGATCCGACAACACCAAATGTATTCAAGGACAAGCCCTTTCGAGTTTCGACTCCGGGAGGGCGACCGCAAGATCGAGATGCGACTAAATCGAGATCTTCACGACATGTCAAGGGATATCTGTGTCGTGTGCTGAGTGAACAAGCTTCTTAGTTACACAAAACAAAAACTCATGAAATGATCTGTCGATGCAACTTATTAAATCGAATCATGCATGCACTTATCCATTATAATCCCCCCTTCACCAAAAGCTTGGACACAATGATTAAGAGCTTGTTCCTTGCACAAAAATAATTGAAACACTTCTTTGCTGAAAGGAGGACAATAGTAGATAAATCTAGATTCCAATGCATTAAATTAAAAAAAGAAAGGAGGGGGACAGAGAGACTATGTTCATGAACATTGGTACCATTGCCTTTTTTTTTTTAAATCCTCTCTCTCTCTGATTATTATAATTATTTTGCTCTATGTTGACATTAAGAAAGCTATGTATTCGTTGATTTGGATGGAGATAGATGGTTTTGTTTCCAAATGGGAAAAGACATCGTGAGTGTCACGACTTTCGTTCGATGGCTCATTTTGGTGTCATAATTCTTAAATCAATCACCTCAGTAACGGGAAAGCTCGATGAGGCAATAAATTTCACAGAGCTCAGTGTGAATGATATTTTAAAGTCGTGTTACTCAAGCGATCGTAAGAAAAAGTCGTAACGCAGAGGTGGTGACCGTGTGAAAATTATAGAACCTATGATCTCCCTTTCCCTAGTTATTTTAGACATTCCTAAAAAGCAGAGCGGAAGCCTGAATTTAATTCGGGTCTAAAAATAAAATCGGGTTCTTTTCAATAATTATTCGAGGGGAGATTGTAAATTGGAACCATGACTCCGTTTATTTTGTAGAGATGAATGATTTTGAAAACATTTTTAAAAATGATCGTTTATATCAGGGAAAATTTCAAATAAGGACCTGAAATTGAGCTATTTTCTCAAAAAATGACCTAAAGTAGACATTGTCTCAAATAAGAACATGGAGTGGCTAACTTACTCTCAATTAAGGACCCAAAATGGAGCCATTTTTGTTGCTTTTTTAGGGGAAAAAAATGGGCCAAAATGGGGAATCTAGGGTTTCGTCGGAAGGGGAAGGGTAGAAAGGGGAATTCAGGGGTGCAGAAATGGTGGAGTTAGTTCAGCCATGGGATTTCTGCTGGCGTCGCTTGACGCATTGACTGGGCGGGTCCCCCGCACCACGGAAAGGGCCGTCGCACGTGAGGATAAAAGTTGAACGCGAGGCGTGCCGTCGCCCCCACTACATAAATTCCGCGTTTTTCCCTTTCTGGTTTTATAATTAATTCCACGAGACGTCGATATCCCGAATTTTTTAAATTACCCGCGCATTCAAAAGATCCTAAATTATTTCCCCCGATATGAATTTGGGATGCTGATAATACGAGCAAAATTACTATGAAATTGGAGTTGTGAATTTTTTTTTTTTTGGTGGTTGATAGAAACACTCTTTATCACGTTATTACGAGTTACGAGGGTTATCAAGGCATTGGTTTTAATTAATTTCACTAGACATTGATATCCCGAATTTTTTAATTCATATTTTTTTGTATGTCGTTGAGACATCGAATTTATGCTCGCGTGATCGAAAGATCTTAAATTTTTATCATCCTAATATAAATTGGAGATTGTAAAAATTATTATGAAATTGGAGTTGTGGGTTTTCTTTTATGTGGTTGATAGAGACGCTCTTATCATGCTATTATAGGTTATATGGGGTTAAAAGTTGCACGTGAGGATAAAAGTTGGACGCGAGGTGTGCCGTTGCCCCCACTACATAAATTCCGTGTTTTTTCCTTTTTGGTTCTATAGTTAATTCCATGAGATGTTGATATCCCGAATTTTTTAAATTACCCGCGTGATCAAAAGATTCTAAAATTTTTTGCCCCAATATGAATTTAGGATACTGATGACACGAGCAAAATTACTATGAAATCGGACTTGTGATTCTTTTTTGTGGTTGATAGAGACACTCTTATCGTGCTATTACAAGTTATATGGGGTTATTGCAGGCATTGATGTTGCTATAGTTAAAGTTTAAAGTTTTTCTTTGGAATATTTTGTTCCCACTTTCGTTGGGATGTAGGTTCAGTGTCTTTGCCTCTCTTGGAAATTTGTATTATTTGGTTCAGCCAATTGAGAACTACGAAAATTTCATACTTTTTCACCGTAAAATTTCCAAGTGACTTGTCGAGTCATGCGGCGAGTCCCTTGGAAGGTAGATCGGGATCTGGGGCGTCGACTCGAGATTTTTCTTATGTCATTGGGAATCATTATGGGATTTTTTTATTTTTATTTTGTTGGGATTACATTCCGTGGAAAAAGAACAGGATAGGAGAGAGAAGGGGTGGGGTTAAACAAGAGACGGAAAATTGAATGAGGGTCGATGAAAAGGATAGAGAGAGAAAGAGAGAGATTTAGAGAGAGAGAGAGAGGGAGGGAGGCTCACGTGCACCCATCCCCTGCCACTCTCTGCTTGCCTGCTCGCGTGCGGTGGGGACCACCCCCCGGCTTTTTTCCCTTTTTCTATTTTACTTTTTGCTCCCTGGAAATTCGGGTCCCCCTTCCGTTCCCTCTCTGACGGCGTCAGCTCCGGACTTAACGTCCCGTCCAAGCAACCCTCCGTTTCCGTACGGAGGTCGTGTCCCGTCGGACAGCGAGTGGGCCGAGAGATTCGACGGCGTCCGAGCCACGCGCGCGCACGCACGCTCTCGTGTCTGGAATTTTTAGTTACTGTCGGTCGTAGGTTGTTAAATTGGTTAATCGGGGGCGTTAAAATAGTGGTTAAAAGTGGACCGACTCTTTCTCATTATCGTGGCGCTTCTTGGATTATACCCATTGGTAATCTTTTTCCATCAAATAGTGATTATTATAAAAGCCTTTCATATCACAATTTTCATGCATATCACGTCATCAGTTCATTGGCCTTTATCTTTTTATCCTTCAGGGTCACTTACTTATTTATGTGAAGATTAATATTATGAAAAATCCAAAATTAATACATTTGTTATGAATTTGCTCTTTGTTAGTTTCAATTAAATTTTATTATTAAATTACTGAATTTGACGATACGTAACAGCTGACTCATATACCAATTTATGATTTTACCTTCCGTTTATCATCGATGTACAGTTTATGATTTTTCATGGTATCAAAACTTAAAAAATTGTAAATTTATCACAAATATACAATTATTTACTAGTTTTGTGTTTTTATGATTAAAAGATTAATTTTTTATAAATTTGTCAAAATTTTATCAATTTGAGGTACTTTGTGGTATTAATTCTATAATAAATGGTTAACATCTTTTAGTATGATGAGAAAGGCATTTTTAGACAAGTAAAATCTCGATCCATGGAGTACCTTCCTCAAGTCTCATAAATCAAGTAGAACATGAGCTAAAACCACCCTTATCGAGTGCTTAATTACTTATGGCAAGGTACGCTTGGGTAGTTTTATATTTAGTGGTTTTTACGGACTTTGAGCACCACAGAATTTGCTCCTTTGCTTTTTGTACTTGTCCAATATCTCAACGTCAACATTAAATAACACGCCATTCTCATTTATTTCTCAACCGTTCTAGATTGAGCTTGGACTTAGAGCCTATTTGGTAACCATCCAAACAGTGCCAGATTCTGATTTTTTGTTTGCAGAATCAGTTTGGGACGGGAATCGCATTTGGTAAAATTTTTGCTCCCATAATCAGTTTGGGATGAGAATCAAGAATAAAAAAAAAAAAGTTGATTCTTGTTCGGGAACAAAATTGAGAATCAAAACTCTTCTTCTTATCTTTTCTTCTTCTTCATCGACCGTTATTCCGTGATCGCCGCTCGCTGCCGCCGCCGGTCGCCGTTGCCCACCGCTGTCCGCTGCCGCCGCCGGTCGCCGCTACCCGTCGTCGTCCGACACCACTAGTCGCCGGCGACCAGTCCAATGAGCTCGCTAGGCTAGGGTGAGGTCCGACAAGCCTAGCCACTGGCGAGGCTCGCCCAACCCCGCCGGTGGCCAGGCGGGCCTCGCCGAGGGCCGGCAACCAGCCTAAAGAAGAATTAGAATAGGAGAAAAATAAAATAAAAATAAAAAAAGGAAAAAAAAAGAAAAGAAAAAAAAAAAAAAGGAAAAAGGAAAAAGGAAAAAATTATAAAAATTATTTAAAAATTAAAATAAATTGATTTGGAACAGAATCAATGAATACGGTACCAAACGCAATTCTATTCCAAAATCAGAAATTTTGTACAATTACCAAACGCGTTCTTTTACTCGGAATCGGTTCCGGGAATGAATAAAAAATAATCATTTCGATCGAATTTATTTAGGAATGTAATCGTTATCAAACGCGCTCTTATAGTTCTGATGCCGATGGTCTTGTTCTTATTCCAATCCTTCTGGATCCAAACACAAATTTGATCATATAAGATTGAAGGGTTTCATTTGGTTGCACTAAAAAAAAAAAAAAAAAATACTCACAGCTTTCCCACCAAGTAGAATTTTTTTTTTTTTAAAAGATTGATATCACTAAAAATTTCAAATAAATACATTTATGTCATATTTATACTAAGTTAGGCTAATGCTACGTCTATCTCAAAATAATTTTATACCATTAAAAACTTCAAATTATTATACATGTGTCGTATTTATGATAAATCAGTGCGCTCATGTCACATTTACCCTAAATAATTCAGGGTGAATGTGACATGGGAAATCAATTTTGGATATATATGACATGGGTATTATAATTTGGAGGTTTTTACGACACAAAAATTAATTAATATTAGGTAATTGTGACACATTCGTATCAATATGGATTTTTTTTTTTTGTGATAAAGTATGTTTGGAATTGAATTAATATAATAGAAATGTAGAACAATTAAAAACCAAAAAAATCACATCAAACCCCGCAAAGTATTCGAGCCCTTGTTGGAGAAATAATAAACCCAAATTTGGATAAATATATATAAAATCGCAGCCAATCACCAGATCCTCCGTCACGAGGACATAATAATCCCCATCTGTCTCGAAGTTAGAGCTGGAAAACGAAAGGAAACATCTCTCCTTTTTCTCTTTATTTTGTCGTTCATGGCCAAAAAAGCGATTGTCTAGAGACAACCAACCGATTAGGAACCTCAAGTTTGTTTATTATATTAACTAAATATAAAATATCCTATAGCCTAGCCAGATATAAATCTAGCATTGATCCATCCATCTGTCACGCAATTTCATTAATGCGAATTGCGTACCATCGCCTCTTTGCTTGGAGTCGAAGGCACCATCTTGAGATTGCTCCGCCCGTTGAGGGGGGGGATCGGGGACAGCACGACCCTTTTGGGCTGCCCTCCGAATCCTGCCGCCGTCTTTCTCTCGCGACGGAGCCGGCGGCGATCGGTCTTCAAGATGGCTTGTGTCCGGAGAGGGGCGGAACCGTAAATAACGCGGGGAAGGGAAGTGGGGCCCTCGTCTTTGGGGGCAAAAGAGGGCAGTGACGACTGACGAGACGTGAGAGCACGTGCTTTGCTTAGACACGCCTACGGCGGCTCGTGCCCCCCCCTTTCCCCTAGGCGGTTCGTTCCTCCCGTCTCGTGACGGCGTCACGTGGGAGGGCAAAGAGGTGGGACCCACACGGGGGAAAGAAGCCAAAAGCAGAACGCCCTCTGCGGGACCCACGTGCCTCACCCTCTTTAGTTCGGGTCGGGTCGGGTCGGGCGGCTACCGCACCCGTCCGATTGAAAACATGAACAAACGTGCATTCGGTGTGCATTCGGTGTGGCCCGACCTGCACGGTTCGGGTTGGGTCGTTCTATCGATCGCATTGAAATGGTAATAAGAGACGCGTGCTTGACCATTCACGCCACTGCAATCGTCTAATCTTTCCCTTAAAAAATAAACCTTTGTAGTCCCGTTAACCCGCCTCGTTGCCCAGATGATTTGCCCCCATGAAGACATTCGGAATGCGGCCCCCCTCCCCCGCCTCGACATCTCGTCGACACATGGTCAGTCGTCGCGCGGTCCCGACCCCAACAGCAGGCAGCAACTAGGAATCGGGATTGGACTTTCTCAACGAAGTACAGTACCCGTCATTATTCCGCCACCCTTTCATATCGCTTTCGTTCTGGGGACAAAGCGGAAGAAAACGCGAATCTCGTTTTTCATCTCTGCCCATCTTTCCTTTTCTCCTTTCGTCAACAAGGACCGGACAACTGGACCCGTCTTGAGTTGATGAGATTCAGATGCATTTCCCCACGTTTTATGCAACTCTGTTGGCTGCTGTAGTGTAGCATAGAGAGAGAGAGAGAGAGAGAGAGAGAGAGAGAGAGCCAACAGCAGAAATTCACTATGCATTTCCAAGTTCTATACATCTACTCTACCCTTTTCTGGAGAAAGTAAAAAGAGCCCAAAAATTTTCACTTCGAAACCCTGGTGATTCCTACAAATGCCGATGCGGCAGAGGTGATAGAATAAAATAAATGGTACTTTAATTAGCTTTGCTTAGCTTCTCGAGCAGCAGGGTGTCGACGACTGTCTTCACGTAGGCATGGAAGCACTCTCTGCAGGAATTAGGCATGAGAGCGGACCTGTGGAGTCTCCGGATGTCGTCAGCGTGACGACACACCGAGCTGGGGACAGCAGACTTGGGCTGCTCCAGGCCACATGCGGCCAGGATGGTGTGGGTCGCCGCTCTGGCGATTGCTTTGAATGTGTCGACTCCTGCAGGAGTGACGATGAATGAGGAACTTTGCTATTAAATGATTAAAATGAAGTGAGTGTGATAACGAGTATTCAGAAATAGAAAAAAATGAGATAGTTGGAGTAAAGATTGCAAGATCCAAGGATTGAATATAACAGCAGAATGATATCCATATGACGGTCGGTTCAACCGAAACAGATTCTACCCCTATTGCGTCACAGATGCTGCTTTGTCAGCAATATTTCCTAACGCGTTCAGGCAATGCAAGATATACCAACTGAAACAGGACATGTGATCGGTTGCACAAAAGCCCGTGAAAGAGCTCTACAGACGCAAAACATAAATCTGTCACCAGGAAGCATGATACATCTATACGATCCCCAAAGACAGTAGATCAAGATTACGCCCTAGAGATGTTCGTTTTATCAGATCTATCACTAACTGAAATCCATAAATAAGTAGAAAGTTGCTTATCGAACGTACCCAGCTGTTTATTGCGGTTAAGCAGTTTCAAGTTGAACTTGACAAGAGATTGGATTTCACTTTTTGCACTGTTGTCTCTTCTAGAGTGGCCAGCTACCCGAGCCTCTTCCAGCATTGCTTTCCCATGCGAATTCTGTGATGAAGCAATGGTTGCCCCAAGTGTGGCAGGAAAAGAACTAGAGTATCCCGACACAGAACCGGCAGAAGATGTCATAAATGGACTATTGTCTTCTTCATAAGGGATGCCACGTGATGTCCCAACAGATTTATTTGCACAATACTCATGCCTTTGCAAACTGGCTCGGTCAATTGTGGCAGGAGGCAATCCTGGATATGTTTTCTGTCTCTGCCGATCAATAACTGGAGATCTAGGCTTAGAGGATCCCGACACAGAACCAGCAGAAGATGTCAAAGAAGGACAATTGTCTTCTTTGTAAGCAATGCCGCATGATGTTCTGACCGACTTATTTGTATGATGCTCATGCCTTTGCCAACTAGCTTGGCCGATTGAGGAAGGTGTCAATCCCGGACATCTTTTCTGTTTCTGCCTATCAATTGCTGCGGATATAGGCTTAGACAATTTATCACCAACACGACTGACCTTATGCTCCAAAGCTGCTGCACATTCAGTGTTGCGACTTTTCTTTACTTGATTCCTCAATTCTAAGCGACTATTATTAAGACTGGCTACTTTTGGAGGATTTCCTTTCCTGACCAATTTGTTTGCTGTATGGTGGACACTACCCATTAAATCACGAGCTTGCCGTCTGGACTTGGCTCTATCCATCATTTTCCATGCTTTGGTGATATCGTACTTATCTTCGTTGTGGGAAGCAAAACCTAACATAGAATCTTTATCTTCCAATGGTTGATGACTTGAGGATGGCTGATCTAATCTGTCATGCTCTTGAATATGACGGTCTCGCTCTTCACCCTTACGGTGCACGGACTCCACATTACCTAAATGAAAGCTCAATGACCCACGTCGCAGTGCATCCCAATTCTCACGAAGTGCCACTATACGCATATGCACATCACGACATCGTCGTAGAGTTCTTGCGCCTGAATATTCTGCTGTTCTCTCTGCAACATTGGGATCCCTTCTTTCGCCTTCTTGGGACATTTCCCCATCAATACCATCTTCCCTATCAGATACAGCCGCACTCGAGTCTAAAGGTGACGACACTGCAGTTGTGGGGCCCTCAATGTTAGAGGCACCGCCATCTCTCACGATATCGAATATCGAAACTCGCGGCTCAGTTGATGGCATTGAAACATGCCCAATGCAGCTCTCTCCTTCATCCGTCCTTGCATGTTCGTCCCTCATAAAAGCACAGTCATGGCAAAACCAATCCCCTTCGGGCACAGTGACACCCAAGCCAACACAATAAGTATGCGACGCGGAATCGCAGAGCTCGCAGAGCAGCAGGCACCATTCATCTTGCGTGCTTCGACAGACGCTGCACCGAGTTTCCATGTAAGGATCGAAAGGTCCAATTCCATGGGGATCATAAACCTGCATAAGAACCCAGATAGCAATTTTGATTCTTTCACTAAATTATTCAGTGGAAATAACGTTCACAGTCATATGCTCAAGCAGAATGGGAGGCAAACATCACCAAATTAAATTAAACAAATTCATCTTAAACCCTTCAACCGTAGAGCAGATTTTAGCTCGAATCCTAATTAATATTAACCAATTTCGATCAAAAGAACCGAGGAAAACCCATGACTCGCCAAAAGGAGCCGCGATCGAAATCAATGAATTTTGCTGATTAATTCCGGGAAAGAAAGAGGACCCAGTTGCCGACACCCAAAACGCAATCTACCCAGAATTCGAAACATCGGAACCGACCTGGTCACGAGGCGGGACGTTCACGACCCTCTCGCCGGCAAAGACGCCGTCTTTCGGCGGCCTGAGGATGGTGGAGAACCGGCGCTTGCACATGGGGCACTTGGACTCCACCTTGGCCCACTCCATGATGCACACGAAGCAGAAGTAGTGGTCGCAGCTGTCGATCCGGCCCCGGACGGCCCTGCCCTCCTCCGTGAGGCAGATCCCGCAGCACGCAACGTCGTCGACCTCCCCGTCGAGGGCGCGGCCCCTCGTCGCCGCCATCCGGAGCTTTCTTCGGCCGCTTGCTCGTCGGCGGCGAGGCGGGCGCGTCGCGACCGGCCATGGTTGAGCGCGCGTCGCCGATGGGAGACCGAGTCAATGGAGAAAGACACGTTCGCACACCAAAAAGAAAAGAAAAAGAAAAAGAAAAAAAGGGGAAAGACACGATTAGGGAAACCGACTAGAGTAAATTGAAGTAGTAGTAGAAAGCCCAAAGCTGGAGGCCCAAAGGGCGAGGAGATCAAAAATCATGTCTTGTTATGTGATTTCAAATTGGACCGACATAATATTCTTTCTTAGGATTGTGCTTTTTCCACTTCTTATTTGATTTTGACATTGATTATATTACCCTTCGTTTTTCTCTATATTTGAGAATTTTCTTATTCATTTCCTTTTTTCTTCCATTTTTCTTTTTCATCACGATGATTTTGTTGATTAGGGACTCATGGATCAAATAATGTCGTTGTTTCTCAATTAGTTGTAGATGTGTAAGAGTTATTCTCTTCAGGTATTCTCTTCAGGTCTTTACTCATGTTTTCTATGGGCTTAAGCACTTTGATCACTTTGCTCCAATTCTCATAAATTATCATAAGAATCAAAGTGTCACCATAGAGAATTAGATTTCCAGAAGGATTGTGTTGATATAGGGATGGTTATGCCGGACATGCCAATAGTTTGTAAGAGGTGATGGTAAGGTGTAAAGGAAGCTCATGAGGGTATTGTGAGATCGCCCATTCGTGGTGTACATGGAGGTGTTAGAGGAAGAAGATGAAAAAGTGCCCACAACACGCTTTAACACAAAAGAACAAAAAGGAAAGCGGAAGAAAAAGAAGAAACAAATTAAAAAAAAAAGACCCCACACTCAACTATGCGGGTACAACATTTAAAGGAGGAAAAAACAAAGAGCAATATAGTTAATACATTGTAAAAGGAAGTGTTTAAACCAAATAAGGAATGCAAAAATTGTTGTTGTTGATTTTTTCTTTTTTAAGGTTTTCTTGCTAATACGGTCATCGTTTCATTCTCTCGACAACGCTCGCGAGCTGCTAAGAAGTTTGGATTTTGCTCCTCCTTTGCTCGTCCACGCACCTCACGAAGTCACTCAAATCTTTATCCGAGCTCCCTCCATCGATTGCATCCCGAGCGGCGCCGCTTATCTCCTTGGCTCGGACCCTTTGGGGCAGATCGCCCCTCAATGACTCCGCCAAAACCCGGGCCAACTCCGCCGCCTCCGGTATCTTCTCCGACCCCTCGCCGACCCGGATCCCCACCCCCAGCTCGTCCACCAGCAGCTTGGCGTTCACGAATTGCTCCGCGCCCATCGGCCACGTCAGCATCACCGCCCCGGCGCTGAGCCCCTCCAGGGTCGAGTTCCACCCGCAGTGAGTCAGGAACGTGCCCACGGCCCGGTGCCTCAGTATCGCCACCTGCGGGGCCCAGCTCCTGATGACGAGGCCCCTCCCGGCGACCCGCGCTTCGAAGTCCTCGGGGACCGCCCCGACATCCGCCGCCGCCACGTGCCCTCCCCTGCTCGACTGCCTCGCGCACAGGATGAATCTGACCCCGCTCCGCTCCAGCCCGGCCGCCAGCTCATCCATTTGCCGCTGATTCAGCACGGCGCGGCTCCCGAAGCACACGTAGACGACGGACCCGCCCGGGCAGGCGTCCAGCCACGTCAGCACCTCGCTGGCCGATGCCGAGCTGGGCCCGCCCCTGTTGACGGGCCCGGCCGAGCCATCGCCCTCGGCCGGCAGGATCGGGCCCACGGCCCAAACCCGGTCGTGCCCGAGGTCTTTCCTGAGGTGATCCAGGTAGGCACGCTCCAGCCCGTCGAACGAGTTGACCACGATTCCCCAGCTCTCGATGTTGCCGATCGCGTCCTCCCGGTAGCGCTCCATCTCCGGATCGCCAGCCTCGTAGCTCCTGTATACCTGGGGCAGGTGCGGCCAGGGGAAGCCGGGGCGGTTCGGCAACCTCGCGAACGAGACCGTTGACCCCTCGTCGGGCCGGGGGAGGTCCCGCCACAAGGCGAAGATGACGGAGAGCGCGAAGGCGCCGGACGGCGAGAAGACGACGCGCGGCACGCCGCGGTCGCGGGCGAAGCGGTGGGTCCACCCGAGGAAGAAGTCGGAGACGACGGCGCAGGGCGGGGAGGGGTGGGACTCGAACCACCGGGAGAGGAGGGGGAGGTGGAGCTCGCGGAGGGCGAGGACGGTGGCGACGAGGCGCCTCTGCGGCGGGTGGGGCGTCGCGGGGCGCTCCGGGGAAGGCAAGACGAGAGGCTGGAGCGAGGAGGAGGAGGCGAGGAAGGGGTCGAGCAGGTGGAGGTTGTCGGGGGTGACGACGACGGTGACGGTGACGGAGGCGGCGGCGGGGCGGGGGAGGTGGAGGAGCTTGTGGGCGAGGTCGAGGAGGGGGATGATGTGGCCGGCGGTGGGGTAAGGGTACATGAGGATGTGGACGGACATGGCTGGAGCTTCGATGGCGGCGAGGGCGAGGGCGAGGGCGAGGGCGGAGGGATTTAAAAGGACGAATCCGTCGAAAAGGACGAAGCTTTCTCGAGCGACGTGGTGGCACACAGAGAGAGAGATGGTGGCACAGAGAGAGAGAGAGAGAGAGAGAGAGAGAGAGAGAGCTGGTTTTCGTTGACAAGGAGTGATTGCTTTCGTCACCGCTGACGAACGTCCGGCGACAAGCGACAAACACGCAACATGACAACGGAGGTGGGCCCCTACCTCGGTGGGGTCCCGGGAATTGAGGACTAAAGCCCATGAATTAATAATCGAATTATAATTAAATTATGATCTTGTCCTTAGATCAAAATCCATTGCTCCTTTGCAACGGGCGATGGGATCGGTTCCAAGAAATTAATTTATGAAAGCACATATTTTTTTATTTCAATGCTCGGACATGACATTGAAAACTGAAATTAAATTAAAACGGTAAGTCAAATCTCGCTTCATGTTAACTAGAAGAACATGACTTGTCTATTGCTTTCGACTTTTATATCTTCATGTGGTGGAGACACATTATATTTCTATGCTCACATGTGCAAGTAGATGAGAGAAAAATCTTAGAAAGGGAAGAGAGAGAATCGACACCTTTTTATATTATCTTCCGTAGTGCAAGAAGAGACCACGTTCATTGGACAAAAGGAGCTTGTTGGGAAGGTCAATAGGGAGCCCGATGCTAGTGCCAACAAAAGTGTGGAGCATGGTGCAATTGGCATCATAGATGTTCAACTTATCAACGCTCTGCGACTTTAGGAGCAGGGAGGCGCAGAGAGAAGAGAATAGCTTGTAAGAGAGAAAATAAAGAGGCGATTTGCAAGAGGTGAGGATTTTGACGTCAAAGGCTTGAAAAGAAAGAAGACGAAGGAAAGTGGGACCAAGGAAGCACGGACACGTTCAGAGGGCCTCTGTGTCGTGTCGGACACCCCGACACGTGTCCGACACGCTCGGACACGGTTGGATACACTTGGACACGCGGTCAACACGTGTCAGAATTCTCGACACGTGATCAACTGTTTCTGACATGCGCATCGGAGTGTGTCCGGAGGTTTGTGGGCGGATCTACAGGTGTGAAGGGAAGAAGGTGATGGAGGGTGGAGGCAAGGGTGAGGGAGCCGAGGCGACGCTGTGAGCGACGGCGAGGGAGGACTGCGATTGTTGACTGCAACATGGAGAAAGCTGCGATCGCTGACTACAACACCGAGAAGCCTTCTCGATCATCTTGGTTGGCTGTGACCGCCGACTGCAACGCCGAGATGGAAAATTACAACACCGCGATGGAGGGCTGGACGTGAGGCTACAACGGCAAAGCGGGGAACAGAGGTGAGGCAACGGCGAGAGAGGTGGAGACTGAGCAAGGGAGAGGAGAAAGAAGGCGATTGCTAGGGTTTGGCTGTTACTTTACTGCTTTTTCAATTTTAGGAAGAAGAGTAAGGAGAGAGACGACGCGTCGATGGCTTTTGGGGAAGGAAGAAAGCCTCATGCAACGTGACTTTGGGAAGTGACAGGCGTAGGCGGTGGGTGGGTGGGGGAAGAAAACATAGGCTAAAATAAATGGGTGGGACCCATTTAGCCCTAAAAAGAAATATTAAACGTTAAATAACTTTATTAATACACGGTAAGGCTAAAAAATAAATAAATAGACGGGTTAAAAAGTTATTTCGAAAGATAAAAGCACTAGATGTTAAATAATGATAAATTTTGATCATCGTAGAAAAATATAAATTTATTTTGACTTTAATCTCTCGTTAGTTATTTATTTCATCGATAACTTTCGTTAAAGTAAAAAAAATGTCTTTCCAATTTTTTATGAATAAATTTATTAATGTTATTAGTATAGATTTATTATAGGCTCTTTTTTATTATTTATTTATTTATTTATGAATTTGAATAAATTAATTTAAACATAATAATTAATCATGTATATATAAAAATATTTATTTAATATATAACGTGTCGGAACGTGTCGGAATTCTTTACTTTTTGAGAAATGACGTGTCAACGTGTCATGTCGTGTCGTGTCGTGTCGCGTGTCGGTGCTATATAGAGTGGCACCCACATGAGAAAAAAACAAAATAAAAAGAATTGGCAAAAAAATGGCGACAACTTTTATAGAGTTGTAATAGAAATGGTAAGCCATATAAAAAGTATTATGGCCAAAACACTACAAAGGGAGTGTTTAAACCAAAGAAGGAGTGGAAAGAATGTGGTCATTTCTCTAATTAGGTTGCAATCGCTACATGAATTTCCTCCCTTGTTTTCGCAACATCAGTCGCTAGTTATTCATCCTTCGACTATTACGCTTTGCATAGCTTAAGTCACAGCTATCCTCCACCTACACGGCTTTCGAATTGAGTTTCGAATCGAGTAACTTCATAAATTTATTTCTTTAAAGAAGCCATTTGCCATCTTATTTGCTCGTCATGGGTACTTCATGTCAGGTAAGAAAGCATTTAGGTGGCTGTAAATAAATCTATAAAATTTTTACACTTCAACGGTTAAAAGGAAAAGCTAGAAACTTACCTCTTTTATAGATTTTTTTTTTTTTTTGCTCCTCATATGACTAAATTCACCCATTTTTACAAACAAATAAAATTACCCTCTATCATTCAATTACAATTTAAAATTGGTTGTCCTAAATTTATTTACTTTTCCTTTTATAGCATTTCTATATCCATGTAAATTTTATTAAACCTAGATATTGCGTAAAGTAAGAACTTTGTTTTGAAAATGCTAGTGAAATATCATTATTTTGGATTGACAAAAATCAATATCATATATGAACTATTTATGAAGAGATATTAAGATACCTAATTGTGCATAGATATTTCTCTAAGTCTTGCATGCTCTCTATAAGAGTAGCTTGCCAATATAATAAGGAAAAAAGATAAATTCTTTGATATAGTAAATTAAGAGACTTGATAAATAATTTAGACTAATAAGATTAATAAAAAGTTCACTAAAAAAGTGAGCTTTTGAGATAAGAGGGTCCAATAATAGATAAGTTATTATAAGATCAATGATGAAGAATAGACTTTTTGGTTTTATACTATATCAAAAAGTGTCTTTACAATTAGCGAGATAATTTTACACGGAGTATATAAAACGTTATAAGAATATCTGATAATGCACTTTTCTTTAATACACTTAAAAACAAAACATATGAAATGTTTAATTATGGTAATTATCCTAAATAAAAAGGAAATCAGCCATCATTATAAACTGCAATTGAAAGATTGAGAACAATGTTGTCTTTTTAGTGTAAATGGGGGTGGAAATAGTTATTTAGGGGTGGTAGCGCCGCCCAAACAAAATTGAATAAAAAAATTTCTGCCATGGGTTGAACATTATGTATAATAATACTTTGCCTACTTAACCTAATTATTGACTTTTTTTCCCTTAAAAATGGATTACTATATAAATATCTAAAAAAATCTGTATGATAAAAAAAAATGCAAATGTCTTTTAAAAAGAACAGACTTAATCATCATGATAATAATATTGTTACTGATATAAAATCTAACTTTTATGTTAAAGTACTGGCATGATGGGTAAATTTATAGAATGATTAGTTGGCACGATCATATCACATATATGTATCATGTTAAGAAAATTTTTATATTTTATTGTTCATAACTTTGCTCATATTATATCTTGACCTGAACATTAAATTATGATATTTTAGTGTAGTGGTTCCAGTCAGGTCATTGGATGAGTATAGGTTTTGATGAAATTGTGTTCAATGCTACTTAATTAAAATTTTGATGGTATATACAAGTTAAATGGATCAATCTATTTTATCACCCGACACAATTCTCTCATTTGCCACTTTTTAGTACCGGTGAATTGGGAAGGACAAATAACCCAATTAAGCCACCAGAGGGTGAACTTTGGCATTCAAAAGCTTTTGATGGCCTGAAATCACTTCATAAATATCATATAAGCAGATATAAAAATTATTCATGAATTAAACATTAGCATCGTCCTTTGATTTCTACACTTGCTGAAATCACTTTGACCTCCATTCAATGTCAAAATCAACTTAAGAACACATACACATAAAAGTTTTATATTTGTAAGCAATAGAGAAAATTGTGTAATTTCTTTATATATCCACGAAGAGTACTTATTTATCGACTTCATAAGATGATGTTCTAGTGCAACTATATATTATGATATTGATTATAATTGATCGGGGATATGCACAGTGAAAATAGGCACTTGAGAGATACGTTTCTAATAGATTATAATTATAAATATCAATAAATTCATGTATTCAATGGTAGAATTTAATTTCAAAGTAATCATAAGTCATCGTATTGACTTATGCAAAATCTAAATTCAATTTAAGCTAACATTTTAATACTCAAATAAATGCGTCAATATAGGACCATTACTCTCTTGACCTTTACATATCATACATCAGATTACATTAATTAATGCTTCTATATCTCAACCTTCCTTCTATATGAATCAATGACGTTGCATTGACTTATTCAAAATCTAAATCCAATTTAAGCTACCGTTAAAGTATGTGTAGAAATAGGATCATTACTCTCTAGCCATATACATATTATACATCATATCACATTCCCTTTTGTTTTTTTTTTCTTATATAAAATACGTAAACCTGATCATATCCCTCATTGCTGCAAAATATCTCAAACCCCCTTCGTCACCGTCGCCAAACTTCTACATAAGTCCCCTCATCGTTGAGACTCTTCCTCCTCACTTAGTACTGCCATCATGGGGACAACTGTGCGCGCTCGGTCTCTCCTGACGATCCTATTGCTCGTGGCTTCATATCAGTGTCAGTCTCTCTCTCTCTCTCGGCACCCTAACAAATCACACATTTATGTACATATTAGGACTTGAGTATGTCCTAAAACTACTTCATTTGAACTCTGGGATATAAAATTTGAGGGTATTTCCAAGGGCAAGGGAAGAAAAACTTTCTCTCCAATTGAGGGGCACGGGGCGTGTGAGCATTGGCAGTTTTAGGGCATACTCAAGTCCTATATGAACATAAATGTGTGATTTGCTAGGGCGCCGAGAGAGAGAGAGAGAGAGAGACTGACACTGATATGAAGCCACGAGCAACAGGATCGTCAAGAGAGACCGAGTGCGCACAGTTCGCTACATAGATAAGAAATGCCGTTAAAGCTTCATTAGCTATCAGGGGTAACGAGTCAGCTCTAGAATAAGCAGAAGATTTTCGAAGTCGTGGCCCGAACATCAATGCTTAGATTAGAAGAGTAAAGAACTCCTAGAGGAGATATGATAGCACATTCAAGCAACTTTGTTTCTGTCATTATTGTAGCTACCTAGAGAGAGAAAGATAGAGAATTTTAAATATTATCTATTATTCACATCTATATACAGGGTGCAAATACTCATGACTGGAGTCAACTAATAGTCCTTAATCTCCTCAATACACCACGGTTAAATAGCAGAAACGTGTATTTCATAGTAACAGGTTCTCCTTTGTCTTGAAGGAGGCATCCTCAGTCCCTCCTTCCACAAAGAAACCGTGCATGACAGTCTTTCTCTACAGGAACGGTAAGATTACTGACCACCGCCCGCAACAGCGCAGCTGGCTTGGGCTCTTTCCCCCTCACGAAGGGGAGAAGTTTGAATTTCAGAGACTTCGTTAGGGATTTTTACCTGAGGTACTGTGGTGGTGGATTCTGCAGTCGCTCCTCCAGGGTTTGCTCGCCGGCTATCAGCTTACGAGGTTCCCTGGATTACTAAAAAAAAAGAAAAAGAAAAAACGTTAAGATTACTGTACAGAGCAAACCCTTTGTCCTAAACAGCTTCTCTTCTTTCTCATTCTTGTATAAATTTATCGAGAATAGATTAATGCCACCATGCAAATCACACATTTATGTACATATTAGGATTTGAGTATGTCCTAAAATTGCTTCATTTTTCGACGAAGGTTAAATATTATATAAGAAAAATTGCTTAATTGACATCGATTATTTAAAATGATTGCTAGCAAGAGGGGAACGTGTCTATCGTCTCGCTCTCTCCGCTGCGCTTCGAGGCGGTGGGCTTTCGAGGGCGGAGGGATTTAGAAGGACGAATCCGTCGAAAAGGACGAATCCTTCTCGACCGACGTGGGGGCGCAGAGAGAGAGAGAGAGAGAGAGAGAGAGAGAGAGAGAGGTGGTTTTCGTTGACGACTGGGAGTGATTGCTTTCGTCACCGCTGACGAACGTCCGGCGACAGCGACAAACACGCGACAGCAACGGAGGTGGGCCCCTACCTCGGTGGGGTCCTGGGCATTGAGGACAAAGCCCATGAATTAATAATCGAATTATAATTAAATTATGATCTTGTCCTTAGATCAAAATTTATTCCTACTTTGCAACGGGCGATGGGATCGGTTCCGAGAAATTAATCTATGAAAGCACATTTTTATTTTTTATTTTTTATTTTAACACATTGCAAATTGCCATCAAATTAAAACGCTAAGTCAAATCCCACTTCATATTATCTAGAAGAACACAATTGGCCTATTGTTGAATACAGGATCCTCGTAGTAGGCTGGACCAACATCCAGCCGAGAGAGGGCAGCCTTTAGAGAGAAAAGTATTAAAAAAGTCATCAACCTGTTATATTGGTATCAATTTAGCCATAAACCTTTCAATTAGACTAATTTAGTCATAATTTTTTTTATATTGGTACAAATTCAGTTCATTTAATTAATTTTGGCTGGCCGACGCTAATGTGGACATTGGCCGGTGACCGATCGCTAATGTGGTAATTTTTTTATAATTTTTTATTTTTTTCTTTTCTATTTTCTTCGAGCTGGCCACTCCGAGGAAAGTTCAAGGAGGAAGAAGAGAGACAAGGAAAGTAAAAAGAAAAGGAAAAGGAAAAAGGAAAAAGGAAAAGGAAAAGAAAAAATTAATAAAAATTTGAAAACATAAAAAACTAATTAAAAATTACCAAGTTAGCATCTAACTACTTGCCAGTGTCCATGTTAGTGTCATCTGGCCAAAATTGACTGAATGGAAATATAAATATGAAAATGTTTAGGACTAAATTAGTCAAATTGAAATGTTTGGAACTGAATTAGTACCGGCGCAATAAGTTTAGGACTTTTTTGGTACATTCCCCGCCTTTAGAAGCAACAGGTTGAGAAACCAAGAGAATGAGTATGGGTTTAAATAGGTTGCATTCGATCTAAGACAATACTAAATCAACGATATGTAAGAGTCAAATGGGTCAACCCATGCGACACTTAATCCAATTCACTCCTTTGCCATCTCTAGTACTTGTTTAAGTTACCAAATCACATTCTCAATGATGACATATATTTCAAACCTACTTTCTCATCACTGTTGCACTTTCTCTATAAAATCGCCGCTTTGCCATTAAGGTGAAAATCACGCCTAATTTAGCTCTTTTGATGATCGTATTGCTCGTAGTGTTATATTAGTCTCTATCAGTGTTCTTGCGAATCAAGTACTTATGTACATATTTGCTGTGCGTAATGATACAATTATATATTTTTTTTGGGTTCTGTAGGGAGATCTTGCACAGATGGAATTGGAAGCGCTCCTAAGGAAACTCTCTCGAGCCATATCCTTTTGCTCCGAGTTTAGAGATTGCGTGGTGCACTGCCTGCAATTTAGGTGCGTTACTAAAGGTTGATTTGTCTCAAACAATTCGTACAAAACATCTTAATTCATGGGAGTCTGAGTCACTTACCATTCCTAAAAATTCACACATTATATAAATCATCGTTTCGTTCTCTCGACACCATTCGCGGCGAGTTGCTAAAATGTATGCATTTTGCTCCTCCTTTGCTCGTCCACGCACCTCACAAAGTCGCTCAAATCTTTATCCGAGCTCCCTCCATTGATTGCATCCTGAGCGGCGCCGCTTATCTCCTTGGCTCGGACCCTTTGGGGCAGATCGCCCCTCAGTGACTCGGCCAAAACCTGGGCCAACTCCGCCGCCTCCGGTATCTTCTCCGACCCCTCGCCGACTTGGATCCCCACGCCCAGCTCGTCCACCAGCAGCTTGGCATTCACGAATTGCTCCGCGTCCATCGGCCACGTCAGCATCACCGCCCCGGCGCTGAGCCCCTCCAGGGTCGAGTTCCAGCCGCAGTGAGTCAGGAACGTGCCCACGGCCCGGTGCCTCAGTATCGCCAGTTGCGGGGCCCAGCCCCTGATGACGAGGCCCCTCGTGGCGACTCGTGCTTCGAAGTCTTCCGGGACCGCCCCGATATCCCCCGCTGCCACGTGCCCTCCCCCTGCTCGACTGCCTCGCGCACAGGATGAATCTGACCCCGCTCCGCTCCAGCCCGGCCGCCAGCTCATCCATTTGCCGTTGATTCACCACGGCGCGGCTCCCGAAGCACACGTAGACGACGGACCCGCCTGGGCAGGCGTCCAGCCACGTCAGCACCTCGCTGGCCCACACCGAGCCGGGCCCACCCCTGTTGACGGGTCCGGCGGAGCCATCGCCCTCGGCCGGCAGGAGCGGGCCCACGGCCCAAACCCGGTCGTGCCCGAGCTCTTTCCTGAGGTGATCCAGGTAGGCACGCTCCAACCCGTCGAACGAGTTGACCACGATTCCCCAGCTCTCGATGTTGCCGATCGAGTCCTCCCGGTGGCGCTCCATCTCCGGATCGCCCGCCTCGTAGATCCTGTATACCTGGGGCAGGTGCGACCAGGGAAGCCGGGGCGGTTCGGCAACCTCGCGAACGAGACCGTCGACCCCTCGTCGGGCCGGGGGAGGTCCCGCCACGTGGCGAAGGTGACGGAGAGCGCGAAGGCGCCGGAAGGCGAGAAGACGACGCGCGGGACGCCGAGGTCGCGGGCGAAGCGGTGGGTCCACCGAGGAAGAAGTCAGAGACGACGGCGCAGGGCGGGGAGGGGTGGGACTCGAACCACCGGGAGAGGAGGGGGAGGTGGAGCTCGCGGAGGGCGCGGACGGCGGCGACGTGGCGCCTCTGCGGCGGGTGGGGCGTCGCGGGGGCTCCGGGGAAGGCAAGACGAGAGGCTGGAGCGAGGAGGAGGAGGCGAGGAAGGGGTCGAGCAGGTGGAGGTTCTCGGGTGTGACGACGACGGTGACGGTGACGGTGACGGCGGTGGAGGCGGCGCCGGGCCGGGGGAGGTGGAGGAGCTTGTGGGCGAGGTCGAGGAGGGGGATGATGTGGCCGGCGGTGGGGTAAGGGTACATGAGGATGTGGACGGACATGGCTGGAGCTTCGATCAGGTCGCCTGTCCGAGCTAGCAGTTTGGGAACGTGTGTATTGTCTCGCTCTCTCCGCCGCGCTTCGAGGCGGTGGGCTTTCGATGGCGGCGAGGGCGAGGGCGGAGGGATTTAAAAGGACGAATCCGTCGAAAAGGACGAAGCGTTCTCGAGCGACGTGGTGGCGCGCAGAGAGAGAGAGAGAGAGAGAGAGAGAGAGGTGGTTTTCGTTGACTAGGAGTGATTGCTTTCGTCACTACTGACGAACGTCCGGCGGCGGCGACAAACACGCAATATGACAACGGAGGTGGGCCCCTATCTCGGTGGGGTCCCGGGAATTGAGGACTAAGCCCGTGAATTAATAATCGAATTATAATTAAATTATGATCTTATCCTTAGATCAAAACTTATTGCTACTTTGCAACGGGCGACAGGATCGGTTCCAATAAGTTAATCAATGAAAGCACTTCTTTTATTTTTTCAACACATTGAAAATTGCAATCAAATTAAGATGCTAAGTCAAATCCCACTTCATATTATCTAGAAGAACACAATTGACCTATTGTTGGATACGGGATCCTCATAGTAGGCTGGACCAACATCCAATTGAGAGAAGGCAGCGTTTAGAGAGAAAAGTATCAAAAAAGTCCTAAATTTACTGCATTAATATCAATTCAGTTTTAAATCTTTCAATTGGATTAATTTAGTCATAAACCTTTTTATATTAGTATCAATTCAGTCTATTCGACCAATTTTAGGCGGCCGACACCAATGATCGGATGTTGATGTGGTAATTTTTTAAATAATTTTTTATTTTTTCCAAGCTGGCCACTCCGAGGAAAGTCCAAGGAGGAAGAAAAGAGAAAAGGGAAGGAAAGGGAAAAGAAAAGAAAAAGAAAAAAAGAAAAGAAAAAATTAATATAAAATTTGAAAACATAAAAAACTAATTAAAAATTACCACATTAGCATTTGGTCACTTGCCGGCGTTCATATCGGTGTCGGCTGGCCAAAATTAGCCAAATGAATTGAATTAGTATCAATATGAAAAATGTTTATGATTGAATTAGTCTAATTGAAAAGTTTGGAACCTGAATTAGTATTAACGCAATATGTTTATGACTTTTTTGGTATTTTCCCTGCCTTTAGAAGCAATAGGTTGGGAAACCAAGAGAATGAGTATGGATTTAAATAGGTTGCATTCGATATGAGACAATAATAAATCAACGATAATAAATCAACGATATGTAAGAGTCAAATGGGTCAACTCGTGTGACACTTAATCCAATTCACTCCTTTGCCACCTCTAGTACTTGTTTAAGTTAGGAAAATGGATGAACAAAGAAAGACGATCAATCCAATTGAGCCACTAGCGAGTAAACTTCGCATTCAACAATGGCGTGGAATCTCTTCATAATAGCATAAGCTTATACAAATGATTGGGAAAAGAACACCACAAATGCTATAATCTTCATAAGACGCTCACTTTGATACCATAACTTTTCGATCGATCACTTAAGTGTTGTAACTTTTAAAATTGTTCGCGTTTGTGTCATAATTTTTTTTAATCGATCACCCGAATACCAGAAAATTTCAATGTGGCGTTAAAATTTATAAAACTTGTAGTAAACATTTCTAAAAAATTAGAATGCTCAAGTAATGGATTGAAATGGAGAAGTAATAGCAATAAAGCGAGTGTCGTACAAAGGAATAGAATAGTTGGCAATGATTGGACCATCAAGTTAGCGATTTTCGATGAAAAATGATTAGAAGGACTGGATTGGAATTTCACGCTTTATGATTAAAGTGGCAAAAATTTAGGATTAAACTAGTATCATACATTAGGTTTAGGACCAATTGGATAATTTTCCCTCTCCAGAGATACGAAGAATTCCTAATTATATTTCTAACAGCTTAGAATGATAGAAATTCAGCCAATGAGACAATGAAGCGGGCTTTCAATTGTATAATTTAGTTTCAAAGTAATCGTAAGTCATCCCATTGACTCACCCAAATGTAACTCCAATTTCAACTACCGTTTTAAAACTCGGAAAGAGATGTGTAGAAACAGGGCCATCACTCACTAGCTCATATACATATTATAGAGTGAATCACATTCTCAATGATGACAGATATCTCAACCCTACTTTCTCATCACCGTTGCACTTTCTGTATAAATTGTCGCTTTGCCATCACGGTGAAAATTACACCTAATTTAGCTCTTTCGATGATCGTATTGCTCGTAGCATTATATCAGTCTCTATTGGTGTTCTTGCGAATCAAGTACTTATGCATATGTTCGCTGTGTAATAATACAATTGTGTGTATATATATATATATATTTTTTTTTTTTCGGGTTCTGTAGGGAGATCTTGCACAAATGGAATTGGAAGCATGGCTCCTAAGGAAACTCTCTCGAGCCATATCCTTTTGCTCCAAGTTTAGAGACTGCGTGGTGCACCGCCTGCGATTTGGTTGCGTCACCAAAGGTTGTGTTCATGGGATGTGCAAGTGCCGATGCACTTGATAGATTATCAGGTGACATCACGCAACGACCAATTATTGTTGACCCAGAACAAAGAGGCCAATTTATTCGTCTTTTTTACATTTGGCCGACACTATCGCATGGTTCCCTAGGCCTGCAAGTAATCGTGGTGAAGATGTATGCAACAATTGATTTATTTACTATGATTAATATCACTAAAAATCTCAAATTATGTTTATCGAAACATAAATACTCTAAATATATATATATATTTTGCATCATTAAAAACTCCAAACTTTCTCATTATGACACATATACGGCTAACTTTTTTTGTGTCATAAAAAAGTCACGAACTTATAAAAGTATGATAAATGCATCATAAACTGCAATAGATAGTATATATTGGGTTTCTTCGTGACAAAAAAAAGATTGAGGGTATTTGTGTGATAGTTTTGGGGGGTTTTGGTGACACAAAAAAAGTTGGATATGTTGGATATTTGTGTCACAGTGTGTATAGTTTAAAATTTTTGGTAATATATGCCCTATTTAGTAAGTTGGTTGAGATTGGGTGATACTTATTAGTAAAAGAGAACATTAGTGTGTCAACAGGACTATTTGAATAATCTTTTCTTTACATATGCTAGAGACCCTACTAGTGGTAAACAATTAGACGTGAACATATCGTTATAGGGATGCGGTAAAATTCTAATTGCACTTTTTTGAAAAGGCAACTCGTCCGATATATCCAATGAGTGAATCTTATAGAGAGTACTTTGTAGAACATCTTTCCAGTAAATGCTTTCTACCTGAAGAAGGATTTTGACTCTTTTATGTTCTTTTATTTCAGCTTCGTGCAGTTGTTTCAACGCATAGGTCCCCTTAGCAAGCATTTACTTTGTTTGATGACACGGCCAAGGGAAAATCAAATCAAGAAAAAGCAAATTGACGTTGAATCGATGCCGTTGAAACCAAACCAACCCATCCACCCTCGCCTCGGTCGGTACCAGTTGAAATCTTTTAGAAAATAAAAAGAATAAAATTATATAAATGGTTCATGAATTTTGTCTTAATAGACAATGTAGTCTATATACTTTTAATTTATTATATATGATCCATGAACTTTAACCCAATATGCAATGAAGTTTTTGAATTTTTAATTTGTTTAATATGATCTAAACTTTTAATAACCATTCAATTTAGTCCCTAAATTATTATATCTCTAAATTTAATCTAGTCTCGAATATTTGACATATAGAGTGAGAAAGACGCTCTTCATTACTAGGTATCCCTTCTTTTCCGGAGTTGGCTCTTGGCCATTTTGAAGAGGCTTGTTATGGGATATTGATCATTAGGGTTTCCTGTTCATGACAATCGTTGAATTGATGACCACTCATTGATCCATCTTCTTTCCACAGTCAGCTTTGCTCCACTCATTCTAATTTCCCCTAAGTTTGTGATTGGACAGGCATTTTTCTCATGTTAGATTGGGTACGAATTTTGATAATAGAAATCTAATCCCATCCTAGGCAAGAGAAATTTAATCGATTCTTTGCATTACCAACTGAAGATGTCGAAATTCGATAGCTCGTTTGCTTTTTTTTTTTTCAATCATATCTTATTTACGGATAAGGTACTACTTGGGCTCAAAGTTTATCTAAAATGACAGCTGTCGTCATACAATAAATCTCCATCTTGTGGTGCGACTGAATGGAGTACAATCGAGACTCATGAAAGCTATCATAGATTTTACTATTGTGGAGCTAGAAAGCGAACTTACTCATAGGGCAATTTTGTATTTGATATGGTTTATTCTCCTAGAACGGCATTTGGCGACCTACCGCCGTCTGGATAGATTGAAGTTTGAAAAAAGGAAAGGACATTCAGCCATTTATATGGGCCGTGGAACAACAATTTGAGACGAGTTGTCATAATATGCCATGTTAAATCAGTTGCACTTTAGGGTCCGTTCGTTTCGCGGAAAATGACTTCCGGGAAAACGTTTTCCGGATTTTCCGGTGTTCATTTCACGGAAAATGAACTAATCAAGGAAAATGTTTTCCATCATTGGAAAAAAAACAGCCTTTAAAAGTGAGGAAAACGTTTTCCACTTCTCGAAATGGAACCCATAACTTCTTCCATCTTGCTTCTTTTTACCAATACATTTTTGTTTTATTTTTATGTTTTATTTTTCTTTTTTTCTTCTCGCCGTTGCGCTCTTTCTCTCTCTATCTCTACCTCCGTCCTCTCCGCTGCGGTTTCCCCCGTTCTGTCCGCCATCTCGCTTGGAGCGGCGGTTGCTCTCCTTCGTGACCAGGGAGGGGACTGGGAATGGGGGGCGACCGGCGGATGTTGCGCTGATTCTAGACCCTCTAGAGCGATTTCTAGGGTTTTCGGAGGCTGCCCCACAAGAAATGCCTGCTCATAAGTCGAAGTCGAGAAGCGCGATGTGACAAGGCAAATCCGGCGGGACTCGTATGAGGTCCTTAGCGTCGCCAGATCTAACGAGCTGGGCGGGGCCCAAGCCCTGCCCGAGCTCGTCGGATCTGACGATTGGGTCTTGGTCAGTCGCCAGGCAACTGGTCATCGTCAGGCATGCGGTAGCGAAGGAAGGAGGAGGAAGAAGGAGGAGGAAGGAGGAAGGAGGAAGGAGGAAGGAAAATAAAAAGGAAAAAGGAAAAAAGAAAAAGAATAAAAATTTCTATTTTTTAAAAATACAAATAATTAAAAATTCATTTAAAAAAACATAAAAAATAAAAATAATTTTTTGGTCAACTAAAAATATTAAAATTCAATTTTTGATAATTTTTCCTAAACAATTAAATTAGCTAACGAACGGAGGAAGATATTTTCCATTTAAAGTTTAGGTTTCGATCGAACACCGGAAAATAAAGTTATTTTCCGAAAAATGACTTTTAGGAAAATATTTTCCGAAAACATGATATTTTCGCAAACGAACGGACCCTTAGTTATAACATCAGGTCCCACGTCGTATTCTTTTTTTTTTTTTTTCATTTGGGCCCCCGAACGCCGCCTAGTTGTTATAGGAAATTAGTTTTGGGACTCTCAACTTCATCGGGAAGAATTTCGTCGTTTGCTTCTTGATTGAGCAACAACTTTTTATTTTATTTTATGATTTGATGGTAGCTTGATCTTCAATTATTGATTTACCTAATTCTTTTAATAATAAAGAAAGTAAGACAGACAATCTTTGCATGAAAAAATTGATATGCACCTTCCAATCACTGTATTACATAAGCAGTTTTCCAAGAGGGGAAAAAAAGCGAAAAAAGAAAAAAGTCTCTTTCCTTTGCCTCCTTGGCCTCCAAGATAAGTATTAAATATTCACTTCTACAGAAAATTAAAAAAAAGAGAAAAAAAAGCATAAAAAAGAGAAAAAAATAAAAAATATAATTTCAGCCGTCAAATTGGACTAGCCGTCAACGGTCTCCATCAACCGTCGCCGCATCGTTTCTTCCGCATTGAAGCTCCGACAGGCTCCTCACGAATCCATCCAAGTCCTTGTTCGAGCTTCCACCGGCGACCGTGTCTGCCGCCGCCTTGCTCAGCTTCTGCATCCGTCCCTCTTCGGCCGTGTCCCGTAGAGCGAGTCGGCTAGCGCCCGGGCCGGGTCGGGCACCACATCGTTCGGCACCTCGCACGCCTGGATCGCGACGCCCAGCTGGTCCACTAACAGCTTCGCGTCAGTGTATTGGTCGGCGTCCATCGGCCACATCAGCATCACCACCCTCTGCCGATCGCCTTGAGGACCACCGTTCCAGCCGCAGTGCGTCAACAACCTGCCGACGACATGGTGCCTCAGGATCGCCACCTGTGTAGCCCTGGAACCCGTTCGGCAGGAGCCCGTGGCCGTCCAGCACCTTGCAGTCTGCGGTCTGCCGCACGCACCGCACTAAGTGGACCCGGCTCATTTCCCTTCTGGACTTGGCTCTATCCATCATTTTTCATGCTTTGGTGATATCATACTTATCTTCGTTGTGGGAAGCAAAACCTAACATAGAATCTTCATCTTCCAATGGTCGTGACTTGAGGATGGTTGGCCTAATCTGTCATGTCCTGAATGACGACGGTCTCGCTCTTTACTCTTAGGATATGTTTGGTTCAATATTTCCAAGAGGCTTCAGTCTCTAAAGGCTTTTGGGGAAATGCTGGATCGTTTGACAACTATTTTTAAAGAGCTTTCAAGTGAAAATTAGTATTTTGAAGGTTGAAAACCTAATGTTAATCTATTAGCATCGGGCTTTTAACATTTGGCCAAATATTAAAACTCATTTTTTCTTCCAAAACTATCATCGCTAATTCTTCAAATTTCCAATTTTGTCCGTCGTCGTTTTTTTATTTATTGTTTTTTAATTTTTATTTGTTTAAAATTGAAAAAAATAATATATATATATATATATATATATATATAATTTCTAAAATAAAAGAGAAGATTAAACTCTTCGCCGTTTGGGGAAGAGCTATGGCCGTCGGCGAGCTAGATTTGGCACTAACGGTCGGTTGAGGTCACCCGACCAAGCAATGCGCAACCCAAGCGACTATTGCTTTGGTCTCGTGGCCTCAGGCGGCCCTCACTTGGGTCTTGCGAGGGTCGCTTGGCCTTAGGCAATGGTTGCCTGGGTAGTGCGGTTGTAGCCCTTCTCCGAACCGACAGTTGTAGCCCTTTGTCGGACCAAAGCAAAGGGTTTAGTCTTCTCTCTCTCTTAAATATTTATATATAAAAATTATTTTTTCAATTTTAAACAAATAAAATTTTTAAAAAGACTAATATTAATCATTCAAAGTACTTTTCAAATGTGTTTTTTACCAAACCGTATTTCTCTTAAAATTGCTTTTCAAAGCGTAATTTATCAAACAGTTTTTGCATTTGCCCAAAGCTTTTCAGGCTATACTATTTTGTATTTCTTCAATGAGCTTTCGAAATGTTGAACCAAACGCATTCTTATTGCACATGGACTCCACGTTACCTGAATGAAAGCTCAATGACCCACGTCGTAGTGCATTCCAATTCTCATGAAGGGCCATTATCCGAATATGCACATCACGAAGCAGAAGTAGTGGTCACAATTGTCAATTCGACCTCGGATGGCCCTCCCCTCCTCGGCAAATCCTGCAGCACGCGCTGCCGTCACCCTCCCCCTTCGAGCGTCGCTTGTGGCCCTCCCCCTTCGGGCGCTGCTTGTCGCCGTTCGGGATTTCTTTGGTCGCTTGCTTAGCGCCGAGGTGGGTGCAGTGTGATCGGCCATGGTCGAGTGAGCGTTGCCGGAGGAAGGCCGAGTCAATGGGGAAAGACACACATTCGACCCAAAAAAAAAAAAAAAAGAGTTGGAAAGACACGATTTGGGAAACCAACGAGAGTAATTTGAAGTAGTAGTAGAAAGCCCAAAGCTGGAGGCCAAAAGGGTCACGAGATCAAAAATCAAATCTTGTTATATGATTTCAAATTGAACCGACATAATCTTTTTTCTTGTTATATGGAGCCGTGCTATTTCCATTTCGCATTTGATATTGACAACTTTTACAGTGTATTGATTGTATTACCTCTCTCTCTCTCTCTCTTTTTTCCCTTCCGTAGGTACCCGTAAGGAGTTAAGAAAGGGGCATATTCGTGATTTTTTTATTCGTTTCTTTTGTTTCTTCCACTTTCCCTATCTGACAATCTTGCTGTCTCCTGTGATACTTCCTTGATGAGAGTCGACCTCTATATTCTTCTATTTGGCCAGTTGTAGATGCACAAGAATTATTCTCTTCATGTTCAGGTCTTTACTCACGTTGCTTGTGAGCTCAAGTACCACCACCATTCTGTTATGATTTTTTAGAAATCATTGTAAGAATTAAAAGATCGCTGTAGAGAATTACATATTGAGGAAGGTCGTGCCGGCATAGGGGTGGTTTAGCTAGACATGCCAAGGGTTTGTGAGGGGTGATGATAAGATAGAGAGGAAGCTTGTGAGGTTTTGTGAGATCGCCAGACTGTTGGTGTGCAAGAGGTGTCGGAGGAGGAAGATGAAGAAGCACTTCAAATTAAACCCAAATAATCTTTTTTCTCGTTATATAGAGTTGCACTTTTCCCACTCCTTATTTGACTTTGACAACTTTTACGGTGTGTTGACTATATTTAGCCCATTTTTTCCATACTTTACCCACAAAGAGTCAAAATGAGGCATATTTGGGATTTTTTTTTACTCATTTCTTCTTGTTCTTCCAATTCCCCTATCTGACGAAGTTACCGTCTCCTGCGATGCTTTCTTGATGAGTGTGTCGAGCTCTTTATTCTTCTGAGTGGCCAGTTGTAGATGCATCGGAGTTATTCTTTTCATGTTCAAGTCTTTGCTCGCATTGCTCGTAGGCTCGAGTACCTTGATCATTCTAATTTGGTTTTCAGAAATCATCGAAAGAATTAAAGAATCGCCTTAGAGAATAACATCTTGAGGAAGATTGTGCTGTTATAGGGGTGGTTTAACTAGACATGCCAAGGATTTGTGATGGGCGATGGTAAGATAGAGAGGAAGCTCGTGAGGCTTTGCGAGATCGCCTGGTATTTGGTGTGCACGGAGGTGTCGGAAGAGGGAGATGAAGAAGTGCCGGCAATGCGCTTCAACAAAAGCGAGAACAAGAAAAAGGAAAGCGGAAGAAACGGAAGAAACAATTTTGAAAAAGGACCCCACATGAGCCCCGCACCTGACCATGCAGGGTCCATCATTTAAAGGAGAAAATGAAGAGTAATATGGTTAATACTATATAAAAGGAAGTGTTTAAATAAAATGAGGAGAAAAAATGCTATCCTTAATATTTTCTTTATAGGGTTTTCTTGCTAATTTTACAAGATCACGAGTTTGCAGAGATCTAAGAGGAAGACGAGTTCGCAAGAACTCAATTTGTTTCGAACAATTTGTACAAAACATCTTAATCCGTGGGAGTCCGAGTCACTTGCAGTTCCTAAAAATTCACACATTATATAAATCATCATTTTGTTCTCTTGACGCCGTTCGTGGCAAGTTGCTAAGAAGTTTGCATTTTGCTCCTCCTTTGCTCGTCCACGCTCCTCACGAAGTCACTCAAATCTTTATCTGAGCTCCCTCCGTTGATTGCATCTCGAGCGGCGCTGCTTATCTCCTTGGCTCGAACCCTTTGGGGTAGATCACCCCTCAATGACTCGGCCAAAACCCGGTCCAACTCCACTGCCTCCGGTATCTTCTCCGACCCCTCGCCGACTCGGATCCCCACGCCCAGCTTGTCCACCAGCAGCTTGGCATTCACGAATTGGTCCGCGAACATCGGCCACGTCAGCATCACTGCCCCGGCACTGAGCCCCTCTAGAGTCGAGTTCCACCCGCAGTGAGTCAGGAACGTGCCCATGGCCCGGTGCCTCAGTATCGCCACTTGCGGAGCCCAGCCCCTGATCACGAGGCCCCTCCCGGCCACCCGTGCTTCGAAGTCCTCGGGGACCGCCCCGACATCCCCCGCCACCACGTGCCCTCCCCTGCTCGACTGCCTCGTGCACAGGATGAATCTGACCCCGCTCCGCTCTAGCCCCGCCGCCAGCTCATCCATTTGCGGTTGCGACAGCGTGGCGTGGCTCCCGAAGCACACGTAGACGACGGACCCGCCTGGGCAGGCGTCCAGCCACGTCAGCACCTCGCTGGCCGGTACCGAGCTGGGCCCGCCCCTGTTGATGGGCCTGGCGGAGCCATCGCCCTCGGCCGGGAGGATCGGGCCCACGGCCCAAACCCGGTCGTGCCCGAGGTCTTTCCTGAGGTGATCCAGGTAGGCCCGCTCCAACCCGTCGAACGAGTTGACCACGATTCCCCAGCTCTCGATGTTGCCGATCGCGTCCTCCCGGTGGCGCTCCGTCTCCGGATCTCCAGCCTCGTAGCTCCTGTATGCGTCGGCCAGGTGGGACCAGGGGAAGCGGGGGTAGTCCGGCAACCTCGAGAACGAGACCGTCGACTCCTCGTCGGGGGAGGAGGTCCCGGCACAGGGCGAAGGCGACGGAGAGCGCGAAGGCGCCGGACGACGAGAAGACGACGCGCGGGACGCCGCGGTCGCGGGCGAAGCGGTGGGTCCACCGAGGAAGAAGTCGGAGACGACGGCGCAGGGCGGGGAGGGGTGGGACTCGAACCACCGGGAGAGGAGCGGGAGGTGGAGGTCGCGGAGGGCGTTGACTTTGGCGACGAAGCGCACCCGCGGCGGGTGTGGCGCGGCGGGGGGCTCTGGGGAAGGCAAGACGAGAGGCTGGAGCGAGGAGGAAGAGGCGAGGAAGGGGTCGAGCAGGTGGAGGTTGTCGGGGGTGACGACGACGGTGACGGTGACGGAGGCGGAGGCGGAGGCGGCGGCGGGGCGGGGGAGGTGGAGGAGCTTGTGGGCGAGGTCGAGGAGGGGGATAATGTGGCCGGCGGTGGGGTAAGGGTACATGAGGATGTGGACGGACATGGCTGGAGCTTCGTTCTATCGTCTCGCTCTCCTCTGCGCTTCGAGGAAAAGGGCTTTCGACGGAGGCGAGGGCGAGGGCGGAGGTTTAAAAAAGGGCGAATCCGTCGAAAAAGAAGATGCTTTCTCGAGCGACGTGCGGCAGTGGGAGAGAGAGAGGGCTGGTTTTCGTTGTCTGGGAGTGATTGCTTTGGTCAACGCCACAAGGGAGGTGGGCCCTAAGTGGGGTCCTGGGGATCGAGCAAAGCCAATGAATTAATAAATGAATTACAATTAATCAAATTATGATCTTGTCCTTAGATGATAAATTATTGCTACTTTACAACGGGTGATGGGATCGGTT